>CM052895.1:65367025-65538088 GCA_028534135.1 Potos flavus | reverse complement strand
GGGGACAGAACCAGGAGTACATGGTATAATCCATGTGGACTTGTTGACAAGAGGCTCTTTTGGCAGAAGTGCCAGGACCAGAGGCTCAAGCCCCCAAACCAAGCAATACTATAAGCCTACCTCCTCGTATAGATAGACTAAACTTCACAGTTTCTAAAACACATTTTTCATATTTTAACATCTCTGACCTTGAGATGCATCTTCCAATTGATGGCAGGCTTCTTAGAATTGCCATCAGAAAGGTGGTAGTTACTACATAGTTGTCACTGCCTATATGTGCACAAAGTTGATCAAGCTATTGTCACTTCAACAGAATTACATGCGTTTTGTTGGTAATACAAGGAATGAGTTTAATATTTGGAATGCCTTTAAAAAGACAATATCATGAATCATCACTGAAGCAAAAGTTACTGTATATGTACAAAAAATGAAAGTAGTAGGCTATAGTTTATTATTAGTGAAGCAAAAGTTTATTACTGGAACAAAGAGGTGAATTCCATATTTTTCCAAGAAACAACCATGTTTTTAAAAACGAGAAGAGGTCCCAATGTCCCAGGTAGACAAAATTCTAATTTCTGTTCTGAGAAACTATTATAAACCGAGAAATGCATGTGAAGGCAGAAGCAACTGCCTAATTCTTTAGAAGCAGTGAAGAATGTGAAAGTATTGAGAAGCTAATATGCACAATTCCTGCATTACATGAAAATATCCTATTATTTCTTAATAAAATTGACTATTTTTTCTTTCTTTGTGTAACAGCTTAAAATTAATAACATCTTATATTAAATGGTACAAATCTCCATAGAACTTATATCACCTTAGAGTGAAGGGAGTGGGGGAAAGGTATAGAGAATCTTTAATTAATACTGCTTAAATTTTGAATAGATTAATTTTTAAGCTGGAAATAACTACTGAAATTAACAAGTTCAAGTTTTTCACCACTTAGAATTTAAGATCTAAAAAACTCTAAGAACATCACATCCTTGCTCAACCATATTCTATGGTAGTGACATGTAGAAGAAGTACAGACAAATCTATTTCAAATGTAGTCTCATGTGAAGACAGGGATAGGTAACCACAATACTTACTGCCTTGATTTATTTAAAATAGGGTGTGCAACATATTGGGCTGTGTGTACTACTAAGTTTAATACTTAAGTACATTTTTTAAAAAATGACATTCATTCAATCACCAAACATATACTGAGTTATTACTTGCCAGGAAAACTGCTTGATACTGGGGAAGATGGTGATGACAAAAAAGAAAAAAGAAAAACAATAACCATAATTCCCTGCTCTTACTATAGAGACACAAATACAGCATGGAAATCATTTAGAGGACAAAAAACCTTGGCCTAGAAAGGAAGTCTGAATTCGAGTACCACTGATCAATTATTTACTGGATAAATCCTTCTTCGTAAGAATGGGATAAAAGTTTCTAAGAGATTAAGCATGTCTTTTATGGAAGTCTTTAGGATGAAAACAGAAACCATTACAGAGCCCAAGAGCTGAAAAAGCATTTAGAGATGCAGTCCAATCACACTATTTGTCAGGTGACTCGGTAAGGAAGAGTCAAGATTCAGGAGACTGAAGTAAGGAGATTCAGTTATCAATTCCAGAAGCTTAAGGAGTACTTGAGTCTACATAATCATAATCTGCTGCTCCTTATTTTACCATAACACTTCTCAGTCATGAGGATTTAATCACTGAAGTATAAAGATTAGATCAGATGTCAAATGTTCTATTGTTCCACCATTTACAGAATTCCCATTGTACTAAAAAAAAAAAAAAAAAAGCTTATCTGTTTATGATGTTAAATTCCTATTCTTCCTGCTCTGCACAACTGCTACTCATGAACAATAATTCCTTAGGACTCATAGCTTTATTCAGTGACCTCCAAACCCAAGTATTTCTCTTACCAGCTGCCAAATTTAACCTTCAGAAAATATTCTGAATAATCAGGGTGACATATTACAAGCTATCTGTTCAATATTTATTATCTCCTTTCTGTTTGCTAATAAAAATATTGACTTTTTGTTTTTGTTTTTACTATCAAAGCGGGTAAAAGACTGTTGAGAAGAGGAGGATAGTTTTGGGAAATTTTGATTTCCTGATAGAGACTGATATGAGGTAGGTTCTTGCCTCCCAGACTCTTGATGCCTAAAACATAGATGCAATGGCTGAAATTACAGCAGCCATATAAGCAAGATAAGACAAGCATGGGGAAAGGTTGAAGAAAACTGCATAACTGTAGACCCTATGATCAAATAGCCATTGAACTGACATCAGGAGCCAACTACTACAGACTACTTATGACATGAGAAAAACTCCTGAATTCAGAAAAAACTTCTATAATTCTAGGCTCTTTATTAAAATAGACAAAAGTAAAAATGTAGTAAAAAAATAGTCCGTCTTAGAGAAGCAGAGAGTACATTAGTGGTCACTGAGCTTTGAGAGGAGAGTGAAATGGGGAGTTGCACAAGATAAAGTTTGAGTTACACAAGATGAGTAAGTTCTAGAGATTTGTCTGACAGCATTACATCTGTGGTTAATAATACTGTACTGTGCACCTAAAAATTTAAGAAGGTAGATCTCATGTTAAGTATTCTTAACACAATAAAAGAAATCACCATGCTTTTCCATGAGGTAAAGTGAATGTGCAGTTATTAATAAATTTTATGGAAACCTCAGCTTGAGTACCTTTCGAACCTCAAGAATGTTCTGCCCCTTCATATTATACAATGATACAATGATTAAAAGAAAAGACACTATTTTCAAGGATAACTTAAAAGCTAACTCAGAAAATCTTAAACTATAAAAACAGCTACAAATGTACATCAGTTTCAGGAACAAAATAAAACAAAACAAAACTGTCATAGTGGAGTCAAGAATATTGTTATTCTTTATTAACCCTAAATAAATTTGCAAATTTTAGATTCCTGGAGTTAGGAGTTTTTTTTCTCTCTCAAGTTCTTTTAAAGATACAGTATCTAAGGATTTTAAAGAATGGATATAGTACCTGTGGATTTTAAAGAATACTATCTGAGAACACTGGGAAAGTTTAATGACTGAATTGTGTTTATAACTTTTCTGTCCATAAACCTGAGATCTTTGTCCCTGTATTGTCTTTAACCCTATTCACAGATATCAGCCTCATGGGTAGTTATACTCTGCCTCCCAAATCCATCTATCTCACCTTAGAGAGACTGCAATCCAAATAATCACAGAATATAAATCCTGAACAAAAGCAGGAAACATTTCAGTAAATGGATCGACTGCTATATAAACAGAAACTTGCAGGGCATCTGGGTGGCTCAGTCAATTAAGCGTCTGCCTTCGGCTCATGTCATGATCCTGGGGTCCTGGGATCGAGCCCCGCATCAGGCTCCCTGCTCAGAGGGGAGCCAGCTTCTCCCTCTCCCTCTCCCCTAGCTTGTGCTTTCTCTCTCTCTCAAATAAATAAAATCTTTAAAAAATGATAATAATAAAAAGAAAAAAGAAAAGAAACTTGTGATTTAACTGTTGTATAAGCTTTCATGTAATAGGATTAATTTAAACCTGATTAGTCAAACATACTTTTGATCCAGGTCTGTTCTGTCCAACACAACAGCCAGTAGCCACATCTGGCAATTTATAGTAAAATTCAATAAAATTAAAACTTTAGTTCCTCAGTCACACTAGTCACATTTCAAATGCTCAAGAGCCACATGTGGCCAGTAGTTATCGAATCAGACAGAACAAGTCTAGACTGTGCAACGAGGTGAGAAAACAGCATTATAAAAAAAAACATTGATGTTACACAGCATTCGTTAAAATGATATACAAATGATTCATGTTCTTAACTAATAAGCACACTGTGATGTCTAATTATTAATGGAGCAAGGCAAATTTTCTTTTAAGGCTCGATGTCCACAGAAACGTAAAACACACCAAAAAAAGAACAACATGAGGGTTCTCTTTTATTACCTTTTATTACTTATTACTTTTATCATTCAAGTAATGACAAATATAGGATAATACCCTTTAAAGCAGAAAAAGTACAGATGATCCTATAGTAACACACCACTACACATCCTAAAATACCAATTTTTGTCTAACATAAACATTAGTAATTGACATATTCCTATAATCTATTTACCTTGAATAACCTCAGTGTTTATTCTATAATATGTTAAGTTTTACACTGAAAGTAGTGTTTTAGAAATTAAAACTATTTTCCAATTGGAAACTCTTTGAATAAGGTCTTCTTAATGAGTGTTTCTGGTTAAATACTTACATCAAATCTGCTTTCTAATTCTGATATGCTAATGTTAGTAGTAAAAAAATATTTTGTGGTCAAGTAACACTGAGCACAAATGTAATAAAGACATACAGTAATAAATTTAATGAAGCAGAACAAAAGTAGCTAAAAAGCAAATTTAGGGTTTTAAAATTATATATTTGAAAAAAATTACTAAAATAGCCTTGGAGTGATGATATGTGTAAGCTTTTATTTTTTTTTAAAGATTTTATTTATTTATTTGACAGAAAGAGAGAGGATGAGCACAAGCAGGGGGAACTGGATAGGGAGAGAGAAAAGCAGGCTTCCCGCCAAGCAGAGAGCCCCATGTGGGGCTCAATCCCAGGACCCTGGGATCATGACCTGAGCCGAAGGCAGACGCTTAACTGATTGAGTCACCCAGGTGCCCCCTAAGTGTCAGCTTTAGAAGCTGTTACCAAGACTGTTAAAATGTCTTGTAGTGTACATCATCATAAAATACTAATAATTTAACTCTTCAGTAGAGATCAAACAGAATTGCAAAAGAGTATTGGTCCCATTTGTTGTTTTGTGCCATAAAGCACTGATTTAAACTGTTTTAGGGATGGTTATGAGTACTTGTTTCCAATATTTTTCTCTGAGAAAATGAAGGTAATTTTTAATCAGCATATGCTAATTCCTCATCAGTTTTTCTATCCAAGAGGGCTGAAACACCCAACAAAACAGTTAAAGAACTGACATTTGTTTTTTAGTTTTATAAAATCTTTATGCAAAATGTTTCAGTAATCAAACATAAGAAATTACCCCAATATACAAAATTAGGATGTCAATAGCAACTTTAAGAAAAATTATTAACCAAGTTGCTCAAGATATTTTTTTTTCACATTCCTACATTTTCCCAATTTGATTGTATTAACCTCAATGCTTAAAGTGCTAGATAATAGTGGCAATGGTGGTTAACTCCTCTGTATCTATTCAAACACAAAGGATAATTCTGAGCTAATCATAGTGCTTCCATTTTTCTTCCCAGGGTTTAATTTAGAATTGGCCACATGGCCAATGATATGGAAAGCAAAACAAATAAACAAAAAAATAGCTCTGGTAAGAGTTTCCGGGGAAATTTTTCTCATTCCTGAGGAAGGTACACAAGAGAGCAAGTCCCTAACTTCACTGAAAGTTACCATTCTCGGTACGATTATAGGAACTGCTGACACCATCCTATTATCAGCCTAAAAATTAAGCCAACACGTGGTGTGCAGAACCAAGGGGACCACAAAGAAAAGGAGCCAGACCCTTGACACACTGTGTTTAGAGTCAGCCCTATCTGTGACATACTATTACATGAAATAATAAATTTCCTTGAAATTTAGATTAAACCATATATTGGCAGTTTCATATGGCTCCATCTAATACAAAGAAACAGTGAAAATAATACCCCAAATCCTAACTACAAACAAAAATCATTAAAATTCTGATGTATTAAAAACCACAATAAAAACACTCCTCTCAGAAAGAGCTGCCTACAAAAGGATAGTTTTATGCTATGATAAAATTATAAGCAAGGAAATTCATTTGCCTCTCTGGAAATAACTTGCTTCCTGTTATTCTGTGGATAGAATCTGGAAAATAAAGAGGAACTAATTTTAGAAAGCACTTAAACAATGAAGGCAGCATCAGTAAGAGCTAATTCCACAAGAATTACCAGCAGTTATACTGTAAACTAATATGATTCTGCACTGCAGTTGGCAAGGTAGGCAAATCATAATATTTACATTCCTCATTTTTAGGGTCCTCATTTGCAAAATAAAGAGTAATAGCAAGAGCTGATATAGAAAACAGAATGAAGAGAATTTACAATTATTCTCTTCATAAAGGTATAAATCAAACAAATATTTAAAAATGGAATTAAATTACAGCAGGAACAAAAGCCTAAAGTACTTCAACTGTCTGAGCCTCAGATTTCTTATCTTTAAAATAAGACCAAAAGGAAGAACTTTACAAGACTGTCTTGATGATTCTATAATAGATGTAAGGAGCCTAGTACAGTGTCTGCATATCCTGCACTCAAGTAGATACTTCTAACAAGTAACTATTATAATTGCTCCTAATGTAGTTCTGTTACCCCACTGTGTCCAGGCTCTCCCCTGGGCTCAATAATATTAGACCCCTGATCTTATCCCTCTAAAGATGTCTCTACCAATATCATCATCCATTCTCTTGGTTTCTTCTACAATTTATATGGTAGGACTTCTGGGAAGTCTTTGGTGGAAGTCTTCTTTCAGGGCCTAAAAATACCTTATAATACATTCTTCATATAGACAATTGATTTTCCTCCTTTATTAATGGGAGAAGCAAACAGCATTAACTCTGGTAATGTTACTTAAGTCAGTCACAATAAGATCTATATGTATCTTTCCCACAGGATAAATTTGAAATGTTGACTAAATTGATGGCATAATGCATGTTTAATCTCTAATATTAACATTAGAAGATCAGAGAGAGTCTTGCCCAATGAATCAGGTTCAAATGAAGTAGCAGAGTTTGTATATCTTATCACAGACAATAATCTCTAAGTTACAGATGGTAATAGAAATATTACCACACCTCTATGAAACTGTTGTCAGCAGCAGAAAATGACTGTTTTCTACTATGAGACTGGAGTAGAAAAGCAATGTGTATACCTTCCCTAAGTGAGAGTCAGAAAAAGGGGTCTGTAATTGTACAGACTATGAAAAAAAAATCAAAGCAGAGGTCTAGAATCAGTGTGTTATTTAAATGATGTTTAATATTGTGTGAAGAATAAAAAAGGAGAACACAGAAAGACTGCTTCTCAGTGCACTGAAATAGCCATCTTTTGTTCATTTTAAAACAGGCAAAAGTAGGTGTGCCCTAGAGAAGAACATTACCCCTGATTTCGGCAAGGTCAAAAACAGTAAAGGGGAATCCCAAGCCTAGCCAAGATGTCTTTGTTCTCTATTTCTGGCCTCTTCATATCTACTAGATTGTTAACTAAAATGAGGATGGGCATTTTGCCTAATTTTGTTCACCACCATATCCCCATAGCTTAGTAATGTATCTGGGGACAAATGACAGCAGCTTATCATTGTTTTTAATGAAAAAAATGAATCCATGCAATTTGCTATGTCCACTGGGATGCCTCATAGTCACCTCTCATTTTCATGGTTAAAACTGATTTCACACTTTTTGACCTATAATCTCAGTTCTAGAAATTTACCCTGAAAATGCACTTGCAAAAATACAAAAACACATATGCACAAGGTTATTCACCGAAATATAATTTGTAGTTGCAAAGTAATTGAAAACTACCTACATGTCAAAGCATAGGCAATGGATTGAATAAACCATGGTACCTACACACCATGGCATACTATGCAGCTATTAAAAATGAAAAATATCTCTATGAACTTATACAGCATGACTTACAGGAAATATTACAAAGAGCAACAAAAAAGTATAAAAGAACATATATTGCAGGCTACCTCTTGTGTAAGAAAGAAAAGTGTTAAGAAATACATATTTCTGCCAACTTTTATCAAAAGAACCACAGGGAAGATAAACCAGATTAATAATGAAAGTGATTACCTACAAGGGGTGAGGTGATGAGAATGGAGAGGAAAGAATACAAGAGGGAATGATACTTCTGAGTGTATGTGCGTGTATAATCTTCAAAAAAATGTGTATAGAGTTTACTTACTTGTTAGTATTTTTCATATTAAAAATGACAATGAAAATGGGAAGGGAAGGGAAAAATCTAAAACAGAAAGCAAGTTGAAATTACTTCAATTATATTTCAAGTGATTATGATAAACATACTGAAGAGGGAGGAAGAAACCAGGCCAAATCACTTACATATCTAATAATAAACTCTCAGTCTTGGGCAAGATGGGGTTGTGAAGAGAAAACTAACAAATCCTAAACCTTCTTAGGCTTGTTTATTTTAGTACTATAGGCAAGCAATTCTGAAACTGTATTAGTTTTATTACAGAACTGAGTAAATGAGTAAATGCTGATGTTGGGATCCAGAAGATTGTTGGAAGTCACTCTAATGATGGAACAAAGAGAATGCCACTATGGAAAAGGAAGAAGGCAAGAAAGAACACAATGGCAATACACCAGCAAGGTCGAATGGGAGGTATGAAGTAATACTATGTAAAGTATGCACACATATGTGAATGTGCATGGACACGGACAAGCGTGTATGTGTGCACATACACATACATTTCAAAGACCTGTCTGCTGAAGGGGCCAAGAAGCAAGGACACACCTTAGTAACAAAGAGCTCACTTGTGGCCACTCAAAGAAACCAAGGCTCTTTAGAAAAATGGCTAATTCCATCACTAGTGCAGGGTAGGTATAAAATGAGCCTGGAACATCTTGTTAGGCCAGAATGTGAGGAATTGTTTTAAAAAAATGAAAGCAAGTCACAAGGGCACAGAAGCCAGCTTGAAGAAACTCTCACTGGCAAGGAGAGCAATGAATTCTAAAGCACTGAAAAAGGAGAAAAATCATGACGCCATACTGTCAATAGTTAGATAAATGAATACAGAAGTAATGAGGGAGAGCTCTTGCTTACACTACAATATCAGTGCTGATTGGTAAATATGAAGGAAATGTTGAAGTTGGAAAATTATTATTTTGCAACTATCACAGTGAAGGTTAGATCAGGCAAGAATCAAGACTAATGACTCCTAAACTTAGGGGAAAATTTTGATAAAAGCAGAATATTTTCATGATTTTAAAACATCTTATTAGTTGCAATGGGGAAAAAATAGTAACATACCAGAGAAATAGGGCAAAACCTTAAGCAGGTGCATCAAAGTTACTACTGTTAATGAAAGAAAGATGGGCACTGTGGGTCTCCAGATAGGATACCCTGAAAAAGACATATCATGATCTATACAGTATTTCAGGTAAGAATGCATAAACTTAATCTAATTATAAGGAAACATCAGAACATTAGGTAAATATAAAATGAGGAATATGCATTCTCCTGTATCTATATTAAGATGGAAAAGAGCATACAAGAGAACAAATGAAGTAAAATGTTGGTAAATCTAGATTTAAGAATAGGCTATTCTTTGTACTATTTTTATTCGTATAACTTTTTCTGAAGCTCTGAAATTATTCCCAAACAAAAGGCAATTTTTTTCTAAAGTAATGCATAAGTATGGGATCTTTGAGGAAAAAAAAGTCAACAAAGAAGGATATAGAAGGACAACTGAAAATAAAAATGAACTGTCAACTTCCCAATCTCATCTTTTCGCCACTAGAAGTTAAGCTTCACAAAGTCGGGATTTTTTTCTTTTTCTTTTCTATTTTGTGGCTGTAGTGTGCCACAAGTGGCCAGATCAGTGCCAGACATTCAACAGTGGCTATATAAATAGCTGCTCCATTATTCATTTCTTAGGTGAATGAATGCGCATGCATGCATGAATGAATAAGTAAGTACTGTTAATTTGCTGTTCTTACTTTAAACATATCTATATTATCCCTGGTGGTCTAGTGGTTAGGATTCGGCGCTCTCATAAACATATCTACATTAAAGTTTTTTTTAAGTCTTTTTTTTTTTAAGTATATGGGGTCATACTACTAAAAATCTGAAGATGATGCCATTATCAATTATCATTGATATCACTGATAATTATCATTACCCCTGAAACATGCTTCTCCATTATTATAACCATTTCTCCCTCCTTTACTCCCCAAATACAATTCCTAAATTCTGTTCATAATACCTTTCAAAGTCTCTTTAATAATTTACTCCTTTCTATTTCTCTTACTATTGCTCTGGTACTGGCCACCCCATGTACTTGTACCATCTAACTGGTTTTCCTGGTTGCCTTACTCTTTATCTTGCTTTTCTCCAATCTACGCAATCTTCAAAACACAATTGTGATTATGTTTCCCCTGTCTTAAAATTTTCCAGGTGGCTTTTCATAACCTGCCAAGTGACATGTCACTGACTTCCATGGATCATGATCTGCCTTTTGATTCTTTGTTCTGCCTTACCCATCACTCTTATTTTTGCATTTATTTTTTTATTTTTTATATTTTTTAAGATTTATTTATTTATTTGACAGAGAGAGAGAGAGACAGCGAGAGAGGGAACACAAGCAGGGGGAGTGGAGAGAGAGAAGCAGGCTTCCCACCAAGCAGGGAGCCCGATGTGGGACTCGATCCCAGGACCCTGGGATCATGACCTTACTGAAGGCAGATGCTTAACGACTGAGCCACCCAGGCGCCCTCTTATTTTTGTATTTAAAACTCAAAAGTTATTCATTCACTCATTCATTTATTCTTACAAATTTTAATATAGAATCTATTTAACTTCTTTTAGTTCCTTTAATACTCTATATTCTCTTTTGCTTCTGGTACTTTGTGCCTACTGTTCTCTCTCCAACCCCCACCCCTATATCCACTTTTAATTTTGCTAATTTTTACTCATTTTTTCAGGTCTCAATTAACATATCGTGTCCAAGAGGCTTCTCTGGACCATTAGTTTTTGGTAATTTGTTCTGTGTCACCAGTACAAGTTCTCATATCACCCTATACTTATTCTGTTTATGTAACTCTGATTAATGTCTAGCTCCTTAAGAGAATACAAAATTCATGAAAAGTAGGGCATAAGAGAGGGATAAGTACTGGAGAAAGGTCTGTGATGAGGCAGGCTGCAAAATAAAAGATAACTACAGGTAATTTTATCTCATGGAAATCATTCCATGATTTCATGGAATCATGAATCATTCCATGCCTCCTATGTTCCCTGGTCTCTCTCCATCCTTCATCTTTCTGGGCCAACTTCCCCACTAATACAAGAAGTATTATTCCACAACACAAATCTGATTATCTGATTACATACACTCCACACAAACAACACCAATGGTTCTCCAATAACCGCAGGGTAATACCAAACTCTTTAGCAGATTGTAAAACTCTACATATTTCCCTCAAAAGAAAACAAACAAACAAACAACAACAATGAAAGCTTGCATATCCCTATGTCCTGCCAGATCTGATCCTCCCAACCTTGCATGTATAAAAATCCAAGATTTCTGTACTCGTGGTATTTGTTATACTTGATTGTGGATTCTAGTTTTCCTTTAGCCAAATAGCCTGCCCTCTATTCCAACATGTCTTTCCCTATAGTGGAATCTTTACTACCTCCTTTCCTTATTACATTTGCTTTGAAACTAAGTCTATAACCATGTAATTTTGCTTTTACAAATCTCTTAGGAAGGCTCTTAACACTCCGCAAGAACAGATCTGAGAATAGATACCATAGCTACACTAGCAAACCATCAGTCCCACAATTTTGAGTGAAAGCATGATTTACAAATAGAAGAGCACAGGCTAAAATCAAAGTATCTTCAGAATACAAAAAGAAAACCAATTTTACTAATATTTCTCTTTCTCTCTCTCACACACATATAAGACTTACCACTTATTACTTGTCAGTATGTAGCAGTTAAAAGGACAAAGCTCTGCAAGGAGATCTATAACAGATTTCTTTTTGGAATGGTATTCTATTATTTATACCTATTTTAGCAAAGCAATATGCATATGAGCTCTTGGTTGGGTAGCACAAAGAACATCATTAAGTAGAACTGAATAAAGCTGTTAGGATAAAAACTGCTATATGAAATACTGTATTTTTTCTACTTTATTTTTTCAATTTACTTATCGAAGACTTGCCTCCCTAATTCATGGAATGAAACCGCCCAACACTTACTTACCTTCGAGGATGATTGGCATCAAACAAAGTGTTATCATCATCCTCATCATCTTGTTCTAAAGGTGTCAACTCCATGTTTTCTATGTTAGTGTCCAAAACTCCGTATCTCCTAGTCTTTCGGTTTCTTCTTCTCATCCTATTAAACAGAACATATTAATAAATAAAAATTATTTGAATGCGGCATTGCTGATCCTTACTTTATATTTATTTATAAACTACAAAATAATCCCTCTGTTGCTGACATCGGAGGCACTCAGTATCGGAATGACTACATTTCAGAAATGTAAACGATTTACTATCTAGGATTACTTATGAAACAAAATCTACCCTACTTGTTGTGTACCATTTCTTCTGTCTGACCTACTCTCTTCCCTATCAGCTTATAGTATGGACAGATAAATCCTTAAGGTACCATATGCTTACTGAAGCCTTCTATTCCAGCCTTTTCCCTATCTTCCCCATGCCTTCTTACCACTGCAGGTTTAGGTACTTTCTGCCCCACTAAGAAACTGTTATGTATATACATGTTCAAATTCTGGACTAAGTAGCTTACAAACCGGGCTGCATGTCAGAATCACCCTGGCTATATTAAAAAGCTTCATACTTAGTCCTTATCTCCACATAATTAATTCAGAGTTTCCAAGGAGAAGGAACTAAGCATCAATATTTTGTTAAAGTTCTACAAGTTATTCCAATGTGCTGAAAACCACTATCCTTGGTCAGTGGTTCCTGAACTGTTCAGCAGAATCACAATCAACCAATAATTTATTAGAAATGCAAATCCTAAAAAAAAAAAAAAAAAAAAAAAAGAAATGCAAATCCTCATGCCCACTCAGACCTATTAAATGACAAACTCTGACCTTGGGGACCAGAAACTTGTGTTTTAACGAACACTTCTTGTCAGTATGATGCATGCTAAAGTTTCAGAACCACTGCTCTAGAGAACTCAAATACTTGATTTTTTTTCCTTCAAATTATTTACCTCAATTTGCATTTATATTTGCTTATGTATACGGTTATCTGAGTGTTTATTTGCCTCTCTCCCACTAAGTTCCATGAGGGCAGCTATGCATGTCTTGTTCACCACTGTATTAAAGATGTTCTTTAAGTATTTATTCAAGGTCTGAGTGGTATCATATTCTAGTTCAGTGCTCCAAATCTGACCCTACAATTAATGCCTAAGTTACCTCCAATGAAATAACCTCAAATCCACACACAAGAAAATATCGTTTACACAAATATCTATGGGAGATTAAGAACAAAATGGAAGATATTTCAGTAAGTCACAACATAAAAGTTTACTTAAATATATGTTTCTGGGTCACTTTATTTGATGTAACTGTATGATAACAAATATCATAACTATAGGGCCAACTCTAAAGAGCTATACGAGTTTCTGCAAACATGACTATGGGGATCCCCTGGGAGAAAAACTGTCCTACACATATATACATATAATACACAGATATACACAAACACTTGCTCAAGAGATATTTGAATTTTATTAAGCATCAGGCATTGTGCTAGCTTCTGAGTGTGAAGTACCTGGTCTCAGTGGTGAAAATTTAGAAAATTATACTCAGCCTGGATAAAACCCAAGAAAGCTTCCACCTCTCACTGCTTATAGATCTATCTATATGCCTACCCAAAGGTGCTGGAACAGGAAACAAGAGGTTTAAGTACAATATTTAAAACTACAAATGTAACCAATATAAGAGTTAATACTAATGTTAAGACTTAAAAAAATGGCACTAAGAAGAATAAGCTAGTCCTTATGTAGTGAGAACTTAAATGTTTAAGTTGTTATATTAAGAAGTACATGTAGGTGTGCATGTTTGTATGTGTGTGTGTGCACATTCACACACTCACACCCTATGTAGATCAGAAATCTAAACTTTTCCTGCAAAGGATCAAATATAAATATTACAGACTTTAAAGATCACATATGGTCTCTTGCCACACATAGTCACCTTATTTGTTGTTAGTTTGATTTTTCACAATCCTTCAAAAATGTAAAAAAAAAAAAAAAAAAAAAAAAAAATTCTTGGTTCATAGGTCTTAAAAAAATAGGTCAGTGGACCAGATCTGGCTGATGGGCCATAGTGTACCAATCTGTGATTTAGACTTCTGAAAGTAATTCACAGAAAAACTAAGAACATAAAAATAATGACCCTGGCAGTAGGAATAAAGAAGTCCGGGGAATTACAGTTCACTATTAGTCCTTTGAACCACATAACTGAATAACATCTTCATGCATGCCTTTGGTTTAAAAAAGTTAATACACAAGAGTGAGTAAAGCCACTGGGAAGTCTAAGTCAGAATATTCAGAGTTAGAATTTCTCCTCTTCCCTTTTGCCAGGTTTTCACTCAAGTTTCTATACCATACGTGGCTTTTCAAATATTCTCGCATTTTCAGTAAACAAAGAAGAAATTAATGTCATGTGACTTATTTTCAGAAAAAACAAGATCTTTCCAGGTCATATATTATATACCAAGTAGTCAATATGTCAATAACCTAGTCATTGCCGGTCACAGGATACGCTGGCAAGTCTTAAAAAAGAGAAGGATACATATATAGACCTTAAGGACTGTTGCAATTTTATCTCAGCTGACATTCTTCTCCACTCCCAAGGTCTTCATCCTCTCTTGAATGAATTCCCAATCCTTCAATGAGTGGCTAATCTGGCAAGCAATGCTGTTTTCTCTATCTTTATATAGTGTAAATGTTTGACTGTATCAGTGTGAGCACTTTGTTATTCTAGCTTGCACTCTCCTTTAATCATTTATATAAAATGCTATCTTCCAAACATGAATCCAAGCTCTTTAAAAACAAGAACCTATTTCATATATACAGAAAGTACATTGTTAGGCATCAAATCAGTGGGGGAATGCAGTTCAATTTAACTGAAGTTGGCATTTTAGTAAATGTTACAAATTCATACAAGAATAAGTAAAAAAAACTGTATATTGTTTTTTTTTTTTTTAAAGATTTTATTTATTTATTTGACAGAGAGAGAGAGATCACAAGTAGGCAGAGAGGCAGGCACAGAGAGAGAGGGGGAAGCAGGCTCCCTGCCGAGCAGAGAGCCCGATATGGGACTCGATCCCAGGACCCTGAGATCATGACCCAAGCTGAAGGCAGAGGCTTTAACCCACTGAGCCACCCAGGCGCCCAAAAACTGTATATTGTTAAATAGAATTTAAAGTTGAAATGCAATTTCTAAAAAAAAAAAAAAAAAAAAAAAAAAAAAAATCACTAAGTCCAAAGATCTAGGCACTGATGGCTAGCTACATGATTGTGACAGCAACTTGAGTATAAAAACATCAAATATATCCATATGCAGTGATTTTTCTCAGGAAAGGTCAAAAACATCTGTAAAGCTTCAAAATTACTGAGCTGATTCAATGAACCATCTACTTAAAATAATAAATATTAAACATAAAATACAATATGTATAATAAAAGTATACTGAAATTTTAAGGAAAAAGGCTACTTTTATTTTTTAATATGCAGTGTGCCTTATTTTTTAAACAAATGTGTAAGGGGGCTTTTAAAATTCACACAATTTTAACAGCTATAGTTCTTTTCTCGCAAATGAATGTTTTCAGTAAGTTCATGACAATCTTGTCTATGTGTGTTGACAATTACACACATATAATTATAGATATGACACTTTTCTATTAGACATAGTAAATGCATACTGCAGTATGAAAACAAATTTTGTTGGCTCTTAACAAAAAAATAGGGACTTCATAAATGTGTAGAGGAAAATATGGAAGATTAAAAGGGCAAAAGAAAATAGCTATACGGTCGATTATATTGAGTGATATTCACTCATCACATGGCATGCACAGGTAAATGACCTTGATCAGATCCATTCTAGATAATCACGTTATCATTCAAATAGCTGTCTAATATAGTTGCAGATTCCTCAATGTTCCATTATACTCAGGTTGGTAAGAATTGTTTCTGTTTAAATAGCATGTAAAAGCTACAGTACAAAAATAAAACTGAACTGCTAAAGTAAGCTTGATAAAATTTTATGTAAAAATGTATGAGACCACATAAAATAAACACAACAGAATAAAACTCCATTTCATTTTACTACTCTATGAAAGAGAGAAAACTGATCAATGTAACTTGCTGTGCCCATCTGGTTCTATTCTCTTTGCTTTCTTTTAAATAAAGCCTGTAGGGTATTAAGTATGGAAAGATTTAAGTAATATTTCTTAATTTCCTTAATTCCTTAATTTCTTCTATAGCACATTCAAAACTAAACTGAGGAATATATTATTTACTGGGTATTTTATATACATACACTCTCCTATCTGAGAGACATAATGATAAAGCAGAGTAATTCTTAATAACTGAAAGTATAACTACTGATAAGAAAATGTTTTGACTTCACTATTTATGGCAAAAAAGTAAAATAATGATCAAGAATGATTTTGAAACTAATTACTTTGCAATTATAACATAATACAAATAAAAATTAGTGAGCCACAATTTTAGTTGTCTATGATTTATCAAGAAATCCAACTCAACTGAATACATATATATAAAAATACTTTTATCTGACATCTCTCTCATCTTCATCCCCCATTGCCAAAACCCAATCCATCAGTTGTCATTTCAAGTTCTTCAAGAAGCAGACACCAGTAAGAAATAAGATTATGTTATGAACTGAACTATGTCACCCCCAAATTCATATGCTGAAATCCTAACCTCTACTAGCTCCTCGGACTATGACTTTATTTGAAGATAGAGTCTTAACACAGTCAATCAAGTTAATATAAAGTCATTAGAATGGGCTCTAAATCAGTTTGATGTTGGAAAAAAAAAGAAAAAGAAAATAGAGTTTTCAGACAGACAAACACATAGAAAGAATACCAAGTGGAGAAGAAGACTGCCATCTTTAAGCCAAGGAGAGAAATCTGGAACAGAACTTTCGGTGTATCCGTCTGCTCAGGCTGCCATAACAAAATGCCATAAAATTGATTGCTTAAACAATGGAAATTTATTCGTCACTATCTTGGAGGCTAGAAAGTCTAAGATCAAGGTACCAGGTTTCATTGTGAGGCTTCTCTTGGCTTGTAGGCAGCCGCCATTTCACATGTGCTCATATGACCTCTTCTTTGTGTGTGCAGGGAGAGAGCTCTGGTATCTCTTCCTTTTCTTATAAGATGCATCAGCTCTATTGGATGACGGCATTGCCCTTATGACCTCATTTGACTTTTATCATTTCTTACGAGTCCTATCTTCAAATACAGTCACATATGAATTTGGGGGGTGGGTGGTAAGACATAAACATTCAGTCCAGAACATTACCTCACAGTATTCAGAAGGAACCAAGCCTGCCAATATCTTGATTTCAGTTATCTAGCCTCTAAAACTGTGAAGTAAAAGATTTTTGTTGTTTTAGTCACCCAGTTTGTAGTACTTTGTTATAGCAGGAAACCCTAGCAAACTGATAGATCATAGGGGAAAGGCCTCCAAAGGATAGAGGGAGGGAAAAGGAGAAGAGGAGATCCTACGAAAGTTAATGCAGGCCTAAGGCCTGTGAAAGAGAGTGGAAAGAAAGAATGGTTGGGTAGGAAGAGCAGTAGACTACAATGCAGTTGTGAGAAAGTTTTGACCAGCCAATGGGATGTCCTCAGGCAAAGAAAGTTTGCCTGTTAGAGGAAAGAGTCCTCTGTTAATTAGGATGGCCAGGTTTGGCCACACTCAGTCACTGGCTGGAAAAGGCCTAAGAGTTATGGCCCTGGTATGGATACAATGATGGATCCAAAGCTGTGACAGCTAGGAGGCTGTCAGTCAACTGTGTTTCCTGCAGCAGGGTCTCTTAAAGGGAGGTCTAATCAGTGTACCTCTGGGGCTGTCACAATCACAAGTCCTATTAATTGTACTTCCTGAGAATCATTGAAATTCACTTAAAGTGTTCACCACTACTATTATCAGTCACCTTGACTTGATATAGCTTAATTCCTATGTACCTCTACCTGCTCTGGTCACCCACTAACCTCCCCTCCATCCTCTAAAATCTCCAATGGTTTCCTATTGTTCAGTAGTAACAATTGTGTAATATGGCCATAAAGTTCAGCATAGGATGGCTCATACTTACCTTGCTAGCCTCACCTTGCTGTTTACTCTACATTCTGCTTCACCTTCTGCACTCCAGCCACAAAGCCTTCTAACTCATATTCCTTTATAATGGCCATGTGTTCTCTGTCATTGGCCTCACACTTTTCCTCACACACCACACTATTGCTGTGTTAATGCCTATTCATCTTTCATCTCCAGCTTCCTTAGAGAAGCTTTCCCTAATCCACCTGGCTATGTTACAAATAAACACCTCATATTGGTCTCGATAGCACCCCTGTACATCTCCTTTAAAATACTAATTAATGATACACTTGTATACTTTTTTGTGTAAACTATTTGTCTTCCCTACTAGACTTAGTTTCATGGGAGCAGGTGTTTTTACTCACCACTATACCCCCAGTACACAGGGAATGGCATAAAGCAGATGCCTCCTATCTATTAAATGAACTAACTAAAATATATGGATTGACAATATATACTGCATTTCCTATGTATAACAACAAAACTTACAATTTTTATGTTAATCATCACCCTTGGGATAAGAGAAGCCTGAAAAGAACATCATCTCCAAAAATATACCACAGCAAAACCTACAGGAGCTAGCCAATTAAAAAAAAATTTTTTTTTAATTTAAATTCAATTAGCCAACACATAGTACATCACTAGTTTCAGAGGTAATGTTTAACAACTCATCACAATTTTTAAATCATAATATGGATAACATCCTTCTGGCTCAGGACAGAAAAAAAACAAGACTAGAATAATTAAACATATTAAACATGTACTCACTCTAGGACTTCTCAGATACTCATTTAGTATGTTCTAGGTCAAGCCCAAGTGATTCTCATATATTACCCAAATTAGAATCACCAATATTCAGCTTGCATCCTGTACTGAGTAGTTTCATTTTTATCTTCTGGGTATACAATTACCATGTTGCAACATGTAGTTATACTTCATTTGCAGTCTACATAACAGAGGCTTATCCGCTCAAAAGCCAAAGAGATTTTTTTTTTTTGGCCTTCTTTTAAATTCTCAGCATTTGAAATATAACTATATCCAATGCTAACAATATCCCTGTCTTACTACACAGGATAAATGAGTTAATTCTACTCTTTTTGATATCTCAAGATTATCATGGTTTTTCCACTTTGACATAAAACAGTAATGCTCTCAGGAGCTGTTGACCCCATGTTGAAGTTCTCAGACTACTGTGCTTTTTTAAAATTCCTTTGGCTTGTTTTCATAATTATTCTTGGGTCCTCTCTACTCGCCTATCAGCTACGAAGCTCTGTCACTATCATGACCTTGACCAAGTGAGCACTAAATAGAAGACTCTCCCAACAAGGTATCCTACACCACTTTCATCTCCAGTAAAATGTTCACTGCCAACACCCAAAAGTCTGAAAAAAAAAAAATCAAATGCATGTTCATGTATGTTTAGGATACTACAATGTTGTTTTCTCTGATAGATCCCTTTTCTCATCCAGTTCCCTATAATTCAGTACATACAATCAATTCCTGTGTTGACTTGTCTCCTATTTGATGGTATACTGGCAGACAGCCATAGGTGAAGTAAATCCAAAATAAGTATTATATAACTTAGCTAGGAAGTGTCCTGTAGGAGAGTGCAGAGCACATACCTCCCTTGTTTACCTCTCAACTTGGTCTTTTCATGGATTTCCTAGTGTTCTTTTCAGGTACTAAAGCTTGGGATATAAGGCTTGATAATTCTTCTGACCTATACTTTTAAGAATTCAGCATGGAATTATTTCCCAACCACCTTTATTTATTTTTTATTTTTTAGATTTATTTATTTGACAGAGAGAGGGAGAGAGCACAAGCAGGGGGAGAGGTATGAAGAGGGAGAGGGAGGAGCAGGCTCCCAGCCTAGCAGGGAGCCCGACATAGGGCTCAATCCCAGGACCCTGGGATCATGACCTGAGCCAAAAGCAAATGCTTAACCAACGGAGCCACCCAGGCACCCCGCCCGACCAACTTTAAAGTCCTATTTACAAATCAGCATTTCCAAAGTTCATTCTACCTCACCTCTTACTCTATGATCAACCATTCCCCCCAGCAGATTTCTCTTACAATCTCCCCAGATTCATTCCACCTTATCTCTAACCTTGTCAGACCTACCCTCTCACTGATAAAACACTACATACACAGAGTATGGTGTGAAGAGGTGTCAAAAAATACAGCAAAAACCCCAAAATATATTACAAATGCAACTCTAGACATACGAAATTACTAATAATGTTGATATCTACCTAGTGTGCACATATGTCAGAAACTGAGCCAAGCAGCTTACAAGCATTACCTGATATAATCCTCACAACAATCCTATAAATACCTTCATTTTATACATAGAAAGGCAGGGATTAGAAAAAATTAAACTTGAGATAGTAAATGGTAGAGCTAGGATTCAACACAGGCACTTGATTCCTAAGTCTGGGATCTTAAACATTAAGCAAAACTGTCTTCCTAATGAATCAAAGTAATTTTAATTGAGGTCACAAAATCAGCTACCAAAACAGTCTTCTGATCCCCAATACAATGACCTTACATTATACCAAAATGAATATATTATTTTAGTGAACTGCATTTTCTGGTTCATCCTTTCATAGTAAAAAGTAATAACCTGATAGCTACTTGCATTAACAAGAACATTTATGTTCTGGTTAACCATCTCTAAGTTTTGATCACGGCAGCAGAATATGCTTTCTGTTTATTCAAAAGGAAACCTTATTCTGCTTTAACAGTATCACCATTTTGTTTAGAGAGCAACTGGGCCCAGCCCTAAGAGATACATAATGATCATAGTAATTGGTGTAAACCAATCATGAAAATATAATTTTCCTTTTGCCAGGCATTGTCTAGGGCTGAGCAGATAAAGCAGTTCACACAAACGAGACAGAATGGCATGACTCTAGCAGTGCGGTTTCTGGGAAAGACTTTTCTTCCTGATAAAAAAAAAGAACATAGGAAGAGAAGGCTTCTTTTCAGGCCTCCTTCCTCTTTCCTGTTTGAGACACTACTGTGTGGGAACAGAATCATTGAAGCTGAGGTAGCCATCTTATAGAGGGAAAAGGATGGAAAAAAACAGAATTATTGATAACCTTACAAAATCACTGAACCAACTCTGAGCCTGCTCATATTCATAAGTAAATAACAACAACAACAAAATATGTCCTTATGTTAAAGTCACTTTTAATAGGAGATTGTATTACTTATAGAAAAAAACTTCCTAACTGATCAGGGCACTTAGCATCTTAGTTTCTGAGTCAGGTTACCAATCGTCCATCACTCAAATATGTATTTGCTTCTAACTTTCTTTTTAAGAATCTTCTAGGCAGGTTCTATTACCAATCCCTCCATTCTGAATAATCACTTTTTTTTTCTTTGCAGTTTTCAATAAAAATATACAGTGCCACAAAAAAAGTCCATTAAAACTTTTCAGTTTCATTCTACACTTTTTTTCAGTAACCCAGTAGTCTCATCTCCATCTAGATCATAATCCTTTCACTTTTTTCTCTCCTCAGAGATTCAGCAGCCCAAATTCATGAACACAACTGTTTTTAAACTGGACTCTTTAAAATCCTAGCTGTTTCAGTCGAAGTGTAACTGGTCTCTACCACTAAAAAAGATGAGACTTCAACATTAGAACAATGCATAAGGCCTTCCATCATGGGACCTGTCGTATCTGCTGGCCCTACCCTCTCTAAAAAAATTACTTTGCTACAAGCTCTTTCGAATGGCTAACAGCAGTTAATGGTGTGTTCTACAGTCCAAAATCCCCTACTCTCAGCCACAACTAATATGACCCTCTGACAGGCACTTTTTCTAAGGGTTGTCAATCTCTAGATTGGATTATGACTGATAATGTGGCCTGTCTATAAAGATAAGCCAATTCCTATCTACCATAGGAAATCAATGTAGAAGAAAACACATGCACATAGGTGCGAACAAGAACATGAGACAATTTGAAGCTGTGATGGAGATTAGCTTATGGAGAGACTGCAAGGCATACATAGTAAGGGAAATAGTGGGTCACAGTAGCCCTAAATCACTAAATTACTTAACTTTTATTAAGAAAGTAAAAAGTAGAAGCCAGAAGCTATGAAATAGAAAAAGATACACACGGTGAATGAGTAAGCCAGTCAAAAACAAGATGAAAAAAGAGAAGGCAATTAAAGTGTAAAATTTTGTTGTAAAGGGTAAAATTTTGTTAATTTTATACAGCTGCATTACTTTTTCAAGAGTTAGGATAGTTTCCCAATGGGTATCAATGTGCATCCATTATAATGTGTACAATTTGTAAGAAATAGTACAGACTAAGGTAATTACAAAAGCATTATTTAATTGCTTATTTTCAAGATCATTAAGAATTTGTTTTCTTATTCTGTAAAACGCAAATTCATCCAAATGAAAAAGTGAAAATACGACCAATTAATCACTTCAAGAACTCAATGAACAATATCGAAGGAATGCCAAATTTGAGTTGAATTCAAACTGGATTCTTCAGGAGCCCAATGGACACTTTCCAGCTATATGACCTTTGATGTATCATTTCATACGGCAGATGTTACTAGTGCTCACCTAATCTGGAACACACACACACACTCTCTCTCTCTTACTTCCTAGTTCTTTATACAATTAGGCTCCTTTCTCCTGAAGCAGTCAAGAGCCCCTATACATTCTTTAGTCTTTTACTAAGCTCTGACAACTGTGGAGGGCTTAGGCTAAAATGGTAAAATCCTAAAATCAAGGTCAGCTGAATTGCTGAGTTGCCACACCAGGGGAAAGAATCCTGAAGGCCAACCCAAGCCTGCAGCTGAATTGTCTAAAGGAGAAATAAACTTTTACTGCATTAAGCCACTGAGACTGAGATTGTTTATTGCCTCAGCATAACCTATATCGCCCTGATTAAAATATTCAGACTCTCACATCCATTCCAATGTCTATAAAATCATCTACCTCAGATGTGAGGATAAAGTAACATTTTTTAAAAAACTTTACCAAAGTTCTGTATAAGCCTGTATAAATTAAAGGTGTGTGTCTTATATGCCTAATGAAAAGAAAAAAATGTATAAATGATAACATAAGGTTATAAATATTCAGAATGCAGTATGTTGCTAACATGAATTGACATATACAGACTTGGGTAATAAAAGAAGGTTAAAACTATCACATTAACTGGAGGAATAAAAGTCTATGTGGGATAGTACACATGTACACATCTGTATGTAAATTAACTAGTACAGGAAGTTTATTTTTATCTTTCAAATCTTTTGTCATATTACTGAGAAAATCAGTGAATAAATAAAATTACAATATAAACTAGAGACAAACCAAAGTATATTTTAATATTTTTACTTTAGAAAAACAACAGTTTGGCTACATAGATGGAATAACATTATGTGCCAACCAAAATCTCTTAAGAAGACTCTATATCTTCATGTTATTCTGAGAATTGCCAAGTCTCTGCCTACTTTTTATTATAGTAAAAAAAAATTGTATTAAATAAAATAACAGTAAAGATCTCTGAAAAATGACTAGGAAAAACCTAAATGATTTCTTAAGAAAATGACTTTAAGATTCCAAATTTATGATTGAAGTATTTCTCATGCTGTTTTATATCATATGAGCAATGTGACTTATCAAGATGTACCTTCTAACCCAATTTTAACTTTTTATTTTATTTCTCATGCTTGAGAAAAGACAGAGCATAAGTAATTTTAAAAATATAGATTTGAGAGTTTCTTTACCAAAAATAAAATTAAAGACAAATGTTGTAATATAAAAGATATATACAAACATGGGCAATGGAGATCATGATAAAACAACTCAAACTTTGACGAGGAGGAGAAGCAGGGGTCACATTCAAGATATTCAGCTATTTAACAACTGCAAGACATAAGAATTAACTAATCAAGACAGACCCTGGCTTTAACAACTGGCCCAAGTATACTGGTAGAGTGCTGGTATATACCATCTGAATATTAGTACTAAAGTTTCATAATTCACATTTGTTGATTATTTTGTTTTTCAGGAAAACTCTGGAATAACTAACCAGATGCATCTCAATCCAGTTTCTCCTGTTTGTCCCAAATCCAACCTTTTTAGTTACCAGCAAATGCATCTTCCAGTTACACTTACTACAATTCATTCTGATGATTGTAGTTATCTTAGATAACCATAATGCATATTATCTTGGGTAAATATATGTAAGTAATTTATTTATTTTAAACAGTTCCAGTTGACTTTTCTGAAGAGCAATAGATCATGAGTCCATAGCTCTTCAAATACAGAAAGTATGTGAAGTAAGTTAAAATGACTGGATTATTACAGAGTTGAGAGTTGATGTTAATACCTGTTGCACAACTACCTCACCTTTCTAATCTTCGTTTCCATGCTTTGCTTTAGTTTTTCCATACATTCTTCCTATTTCCTTCTGCTGTTTATTTAGGAAACATTTGAATATCTATTTTAGAAAAAGGTCTAAGTAATAGTGTACAGAGGGCAGACATGTGAACCAACTGTTACAGTTTACTGGAAATACTGCCATTATACTGGTGCTTTGCCTGGATGTTTGTGTACCTCCAAAATTCATGTTGAAACCTAACCCCCAAGGTGATGGTATTAGGAGGCTGGGCCTTTGGGAGGTGATTAGGTCATGAAAGTGGAGCCCTCATAAATAGGATTAGTGCCCTTATAAAAGCAGCCCCGGAAAGCCCCCCTGCCCTTTCACCATGTGAGGTTACAGCTAGGAGGCACTGTTTATGAGTCGAAAAGTAAGCTGTCATCAGTCACCAAATCTGTCAGAATCATGATGATGGACTTCCCAGACTCAAGAATTGTGAGAAATAAATGACTGTTGTTTGTAAGCCATCTAGTCTGTGGTACTTTTGTTATAGCACCCTGAATGGACCAAGACAACAAAGTTGTCTGGGACCACAGAGGTTTTTTGATACAGCTGATGTTTTATTTTCATCTTCAAAGACATCTAGGATTTGGTAAAAGCATGTAAATCCTCTGTTTGAAAAATGCACTTCCATAAAAATATGGCATACTTGAGACTGGAACAAAATAAACACGGAAAATTATGAAAAAAAGTTAGATTGAGGAGGATCTTAAATGTTATGCTAAGGCATATGAAATTTATCCCATCAGATGCCATAGAATAACACTGCACAATAGAGCTTTCTGCAATGATGGAAATATTCTATACTATGCAGTCCAATATGGCAGCCAGCCAGGAGACTCGTGATTAGAGAGCTCTTAAAATGTGGCTAGTGCATCTAACAAGCTGAATTTAATTTTAATGTACTGGAGTTTTTAAAAAGTAACGTGTAGCTAGTTGACTACCATACTGTACAGTCACAAAGCACAAGTGTAAGCATATAGAATGATCAGATTTACATTTCAGAAGGAAGACTAGCTATTTAAGGAGGAGGGGGGGATGAAAGAGAGACACACTTAGGAGTGAAGAAACAGCTTAGAATGGTAACACAGTAGCCAAATGATGTGATCCCAAAGGAATGTGATATCAATGGAGCTGCCCAAGTGGTAACTGTAGTCAAGAGCTATTTAGAAAATGAAACTGTATGAGTGGATGTAGAGGGTAAACAAAAGGGAGACTTGGGGTGGCTCTGGATTCCAGTTCAAGAAACCACGTATATGGTGATACTATTTACCTTTACAGAACAGTGCACGGAAAGTTTGGGGACAAAAATGATGGTTATAAGTTTGAACTTCATGAGTTTGAATCATATATCCAGTAAAAGTTGGCTGGCCATAAATGATGGAAACTAAGAAGGCAATCAATAGTTTAGAGGAGGTAATTAAAGAAGCGAATTTTGGATGGATCACTCAGAACACATGGGCAGTCAAACTCCAGAGTTAAGGAAAGCACCCAGATAATACCCAAATACACAAGAGGTAAAAGTCATTCTCCTCCACAAACATTTAATAAATATTTTTCTTCTAGAAAGGGGACAGGGGTTTTTAGGGACCAAAAATGAGTAAGATGCAGGTTCTATTCTCCAGGAGGCCAGAGGTATAAAAGAACGCTAATAGTAGGAAGAAGAGTTCATGGAGAAAGAGGTTCATGGATAACATGGAGAATAAATACTGAAAGAGTTAAGAAAATCAGAAGCTGAAAGAAGCGATAAAGTATCGATTGCTACAGGAAAGATAAGAAAGTGTCCATGAAACTGATGTGATAAGGTTATTAATTATCTTCTGCTAGGACACTTTTAGAATGGTAGAAGTAGAGGGGAGCCTGGATGGCTCAGTCGGTTAAGCATCTACCTTCGGCTCAGGTCATGATCCCAGGGTCCTAGAATCAAGCCCAGCATTGTTTCTCTCTCTCCCTCTGCCCCTATCCACACCACTCATGCTCTCTCCCTCTCACTTTCTCTCTCAAATAAAAAATAAAAATAAAGACTTAGAATGGTAGGAACCAGACTCAACAACCAGAGGAGCAAATGAAAGGTGTGGAAATAGGAGCATTTCAATGGAGGATATCTCTCCCATCTCAACCATGCTATTCCTACCACATAGGATTTATTTAGATTCTTTCTTTCCATGTCTTCTCAAGGATGTTCCTTTCCTTTAATTTCTATATTTCTTTTTCTATTGGCTCTTTTCCTACTACCAATATTTAAATATACTTCAATATTATATTCTTAAATGAATATCATCCCCCCCCTTATTCAATACTTCTCCCTGACGACATAGCCAAAATTGTTAAGAGTGACCAAAACATATCCAAAGAGAAAAGCCTGACTGAAAAGTAGATTCAGTTATAGGGCAAGTTCTTAGATCATTCATGTTGATTAGGAATAAAGATTCCAGCCTTCTATACAAATTTAATAGTTTTTGCTGTATTAACTGACTGTCCTAATAGCCTTGTCTATGGGAATGAGATTCCCAAGCAGCCTCCCCCAACTAGCTTAGTCTCTTGCCACAGTATTCCTCAAAGTTCAATTTCTTATCACAAAAAGCAGTGGTGTTCTTCCACTAGATGTTAAGCTCCTTGAGGAAAAATATGACATCTTAGTTATCCTTTAAGTTCCCATACCCAGACTGTTATGTCACTCAAACTTATCCAAACCCAGAACAGTTTATTAAGTGACATAATAGTCACTCAAACTTATCATGGAATAATTTGACTGAATTTAAAGGTAGCCAACATAGTAACTTCTCCAACTACTTCTTTGCATAGTCCACATTCAGCACCATTTTACAAACATTCTCCAACCACTGTGCCATGAATGCAAATGATTTACTGATGTGACAAAACAAAAATCCCCTCAGCCCTTGGGTTGTCCCAGGTGGACAGAGATCAGGATAGATAGTATCAAATATTCATCCCACATGGATATCAATTTTTCTAAGTGTGGCATGATATGAAAAAGGTTGGGAAGAGTTGCCCTGGGCCCAATATCCCCAACAAATTAACCCCATTACTTTTATCTTCCAAAACTGCATACCTGCTGAACACTACTTGAGTAGAGAAAATCCTATTATTACATGTAAAAAAGCAGAGTGGAGAGATAGCTTTAAAAGCACTCTCTGATATTACAGGAGAAAAGAAACAAGACCAGTGGAAGAGATTAGAAAACAGCAATGAAAAAAAAAAATAAGTTATTATCACTACTAAAATTCATTGAGCAGTTACTATGTGCCAAGAACTGTGCTAAGAACGTTGTATAGATTCTTGAAACAATCCTTTCTGATAAATCCTATCATTTTCTCTATTTTACAAAACCTGGGCTGAACCTTAGATCTGCCATTTAACTCACTCGAGGATATACCGCAAGTATACTCTCATGTAAAGCTACAATTAGAACTCAGGGAATCTGACTTCTCATCAGGCTATGCTGAAATGGGATCAGAACAGCATAATGAAACAGAGGTCAAGGCATCAAAAATAACTCAAGAATTAAATGATAAGTAACAAATGCAGTCAAACTGTTCAGAATAATGACTCCTCTGGTAGAATAAAGAACACTTGGTAGTTTGAAGGTGATTAGTGACTACCAACTGTGGGTCAAATTGCAGTACACTTTTTTAGCCAGTCATAGGAACTTGTACTTTAAACTGCTGGATTAAAAAAATATATATATATACATATATATATATTATATATATAATATATATATATATATAGCAAGATGGGTATGAATAATTTATATCCCTTCTTGAAACCCAGAGCAAAGATGGATCAGGGAGGTAAACATCTCTTGTTTTAGGTAACTGTATTCTTTTCCTGTTTGCACTCATATTCCTTTATTGGTAGTATCTGTAGCACGATGAGCACAGTCTGGTGAGGTAATAATTAGGATTTCAAGCACCTCTGCCAAGAAGTAGGCCAAATTTATTTCTCCTTCCATGGAATTCAATTCCTGAACTGAAGGACAAAAAGACTGAAAACCACTGCATATCTATACAGTGGAAAGAAACTTCTGTTTTGGTTTCTTACTTCCTAAATTGCTTTAGTTCCTCCCTATTACCAAAACCTAATACTTCAGTTACTCTTTGGCTTTTTGAGATTAAAAAATCCCCTTTAGTTTAAGGTAGCCAGGACTGTTTCATGTGTTTAACCAAAATAGTGAGTGATACAAGTAGTAACCTAATCCTTTAATATTAATTAGAAGGAAGTAGGAAGGGAAAAGTATACAGGAGATGGATGAGGGATGTTATTTTTTGAAAAACCTAATAACTATTTTCTCTACCTAAACATTTATTTTCTCTGTCTGGTCAAACCTACTTCATTTACTAGACATCTAGGTACAAACATTGTGCTTAGTCCTGGGTAAAAAATAAGTAAATAGCCTCTGTTCTCATAGAGTTTCTATGAGTCTTCTCCAGCAACTTCATTTCACAATGATCCTGCTTATACCACTGACTCATAATCACCTTGACATTTTAGCATTTCACCACAAAGCCACATTAGCATTTTATAATATTTTAAGAGTATGACTAAACGGTTGGGGAAGGTAAATTTGATCTGTGCAAAGAATATCAATTCTTTAAGAATGTATACTTGTTAAATATATTTCCAAGCTCTGAGTCTCTATACAAAACATTCCATATATCCTACCTAGCTGAACAAATGATGGCAAACCAGCACAATTTATACTTGTTGAGAAAAATCCACTTTTCAAGGATGTATCAACACATAGAATATAAGTTCCAAGAAGGCAAGGGCTTTTCTCATCTTGAGCACTGCTGATTCTCACCACAGGGCCTACCACTAGCACACTGTAATTGCTCAAGTGCATTTACTGAATAAATGGCAGTGAATAAATACATAAATGTTAAGTAGTCAAAGTATTCTCTATTTTTGCTTAAAGTGAGTAATTTCTATTGATGTCTTATGATTTTATAAGTAGTGCTGAAACCATATGTCCTATGGGAGTATAAGAAAATAAATTCTGTAACTAAGATTCTTGTTAAGCAACCAGATGGGAAAGATATCATTACCAATCCTACATTCATAATTCAATAATGAATTGCTCCAGGAGGAACTGAGGTAGAAATATGTAGGATCAGATTAATAGAAGTTGCTCTAAAATATCACTACTCCCTGACTATGTCTAGCAAAACAAGAAAACCTTTGACGGAGAAAAGAGAAGTAGGGGGTTGAGGCAGAACGCTAAATTATTTCAGGTTGGCAGAGATACACAATCAATAAATGCTAAGGTTAACTCACTTTTTTAAAAATAAAATTTGGGGGGCGCCTGGGTGGCTCAGTGGGTTAAGCCTCTGCCTTTGGCTCAGGTCATGATCTCAGGGTCCTGGGATCAAGCCCTGCATTGGGCTCTCTGCTCAGCAGGGAGTCTGCTTCACTCTTTCTGTGCCTGCCTCTCTGCCTACTTGTGATCTCTCTCTGTCAAATAAGTAAATAAATAAAATCTTTTAAAAAAATAAAAATAAAATTTGGGTTTTTTAATATTCACAAAAAGCGTTATGTTTTAAATAAAAAGGTACTGTGCATATGATATTCACTTGATTTTTGTCCTAAAATAAGCTAGTCATCGTTATGTGCAGTATCACTTTAAATTGGTGATTTTAAGTAATCACAGGAAGCAGTATAGTAACTAGGCATGTTAAAAAAGTTCAGATAGGGCTGGGTTTCAATGCAGTTCTGCTATGGCCTATTTACGTGCCCTTGGACAAATTATTTAGCCTCAATTTCTTTACCTGTACAAGAATAGTGTTATTTATTTTGGAGGTTTTTGGCAGGTATTAAAATGGAAAATGCTCATGGTGTATGTGGCATTGTATCTGGTACATAAATAACAAATGTTAGATATCATGACGATAAGTAAAATTTCAAAAATAATGTTTCAGTTACAAAGTAAGGTTCTTTTAAAGAAACCTAATTTAGTGTCTTAGCTTATAGGTATAGGAATCATTAAAATTAAATTAATATTGGGTATTTGCTCGACATTAAGTATCAATAGGACCTGACTTTTATTACTTTTCCAGAGCATCCTGTACATTCTTTATTATCTATCTGATTGTTTGATTAGTGTTTCTCTGTTTATCTATATGATTGTTTGATTAGTGTCTCTCTGCTCCTCTAGTTTATAAGTGCCATGGAGGCAGAAATGTCTATTTCTCTCACATTAGATCCCCAGTGCCCAGTTCTGAGCAGCTGAATAAATACTGACGGCCTGAATGAAGGCTAGTGTACTAAATTTCATGTTCATCTCACTATATAAGATAGCTTTTTTCCCCTCCATTTTACATCAACAGATATTAAACTAGAAAGGTTAAGTGACTTGCTAAAGATCAGAGAGGAAAAATGTCAGGACTGAAATCTAAGCCTTGGTCTCCTAATATACCATACTGAATATAATATGAAAAAGCATTACTGCCATGGCATGAAAAAAGAAATAATTCCTTGTTTTTATGGCAAGGACCATTCTTCACAAAGTTATACCGAAATTGCTTTTATAATAATCAAATACATGCTAAAAAAATAATGACCCTGCAATATTTTTCTTGCTTTATTGATTTTACTGTGAGAAGAATGTCTTACAGAGAGGAAGGAAATCTAAGTATTATTAATTGAGATCTTCATTCCTCTGTTTTATCAATAAGAAGCAATTACCATTAAATTTCCAAATCTTTACCACCTACCTATAACAATATAAAAAAAAGAATGCTCATTCATTAGACAACTTACTCAGTGCCTATCATATATTGTACATAATACTGAACATATATTGTTCAATATATTGTACATATATTGAACAATATCATATATTGTTCAGCACTTAGTCCAGAATAAGACAGAGAAGGAGCCTCTTCTCATAGATACTATATATTTTAATCTTAGGAAGCCTATTCTTTTCCTTATATATATATTTCAATTTCTACTGAGACAATCTAATTGTTTTTTGGAATATTTTCAGCCTCAAAGTGAATTATTATTATCTCCAGTCACATATTCATTATAATTGAATTACATTAAAAGAAAACAATTTATAAGTTTCATGGAGTTCAAGTATTTTACAAATAATTTATTCTCAGCGTTACCACGTAAGAGTTAAGGAAATTATTTTTGCCCATTCTTTATCTCTGGCAAAATAAACTAATGCTGGTATGCTGTTACACATACTTTCAAAGTGGGGAGCCAAAATGGGCATTCACCAAAATAAATAGTTTTCATCCCATAATCTTGAAGCAAATATGTGAATTCTGAACACTGCCCAAACACTGTTAGCACCAATCAAGCCTGGGACATCAGGACTTGATTTAGGACTTGAACTGAATGTTCATATATCAGATGATGGTTAAAGAACAAATAAATCAATATATTAGATATTGGCTAAACTGATTAGGTGCAGTTTTTCTTAGCCAAAGTTCAGAATTTGGCTGTTAATATACATTATGTTAGTGTGTCATCCAATGGAATCATACCGAAGACTACCCTTCCAAGCTTTACAGAAATGAAGATAGAAAATCAATGGCAATAAACATTTATATATAAGATTATAAATTAGGTAGGAGCAAAATGAAAAGATAAGAATCATCCCAAAAAAGTTATCATCAGACCCATAATTTACAAGTATAAGAAATATAATACTCAGGGAACTCTGGATCTTTACAGGAACTATACACACCATTAAATAACAGTGAGAAAAATTTAATTTCTCCTTCAAGTTTCTTCTAATCTTTGTATCAAGAAGAAAGTCATATGGTGGCTATGTCTTTAACACCTCATGAAAATGTTCTTACTTCCCCTTTAACAGAAAGTGGACCTGGATTTGTTGGCTTTGTGAACCAATAGTATCTAGCTTAGATAATGCTCTTTACACTAGCGGTTCTCAAATGTTTTGGTCTTGGGATTCCTTTACACTCTTAAAAATTATTCAGTACTCCAGAGAACTTATGTTATATGTGGATTATACATATCAATACTTAATATGCTAAACCTAAGAAACTTTATAATATTTATCATTTAAAATAGTAAATCCATTACATGTTAACATACCTTTTTTATGAAAAATATACTTGTCAAAAAGAAAACTAAAAAAGGTGAAAAATGGCACTAATAGAGACTTTTTCAAATCCCTTCAACGTCTGGCCTAAACCAATAGAACTAGATTGAAAAAAGAAAACAGCCAGGTGTTCATATTTTTTCCTGCATTCAATCATTTGCAATATGTTGTTTGGTTGGAATATATAAAGAAAATCCAGGTTCACATACATATGAACCTGGGAAAGAGAGGAGCATTTTAATAGTCTTCTCAAATATTAGTGTTTTTTTTTTTTAATACTACACCAAAACTCCACAAGAGGTAAAAACTACTTAGACAGTGCTCCCTCAGCTCTTTTCTTGGTTGAATTCTTCAAATAGTGACATCTTGGCTCTATGTCGGCCTTCAGAAAGATAGTAACCATCTAAGCTACTTAAATAATAACCTTATTATAGATTTTCAACCTTATAATCTTATTATAGATTTCTTCCAAGTCAATCTCATTACCTGGAATATTTCAATATCACAATTGATGCCATAAAACAATTTTACTTCAGTAATAAAAAATGTATCAAATGAAAGTGACTGATAATAATAAATGTCATTAATTTGATTATATAACTCCTTTTCTGCTTTATATGGTCTTAAGTAGAATAATAAGTGGCAATCAATCATCTATTTGTATTCATAACCTGGTACTTAAACAACATAATGACCTGGTCTACTTAATCCAAAGGTTGAACATATGTCAGACCTAGACTTCTTAAGTGGGAAAAAGAGGGAAAAACATTCAAACAAATAGTGGAATTTATAATCATAGATATTAGATTCCAGGGCGCCTGCATGGCTCAGTCATTAAGCAACTGCCTTCAGCTCCAGTCATGATACCAGGGTTCTGGAATCAAGCTCCGCACCAGGCTATCTGCTTAGCGGAAAGCCTGCTTCTCCCTCTCCCACTCCTCCTGCTTGTGTTCTCTCTCTCATTGTGTCTCTCTCTGTCAAACAAATAAATAAAATCTTAAAAAAAAAAAGATATTAGATAACATGGGACAGTAGATAAATCACTTTATTCCTTTGAGTCATTTTCCTCACAGGTAAGGTGAAAGGTGTCATTTAAGTCATCATAAATGTTCCAAATCTGAAATTTAAAGAATTCCATAATCTAGCATTCTGTAGTAAGAATAGGCTCAAAATGATTAATTTTGTAAATTTTGTAAATTTAAACTTTTGAATGACTTAGAACTATTATTTATAGATGAATTCATTTTATAAAGGCTTTTTGGTAAGTGAAATATCAAATTTATCCATTGACAAATTTAAAATTTTGTAAATTTGAAGTCAGATATGTTCAGTTTTGGTAGGTATTAAATATTTGCTCCAATATTAAAATTGAATATATTTAACATTTTTTCTTTTGCTGCATAGGTTTTCCATCTCATCATGCAATTGTTAACATTTTGCACTGAAATACTTTGTGCCATGCAAAATGAGTGCTAAATCTTTCCGATTAATGGGGTATATGGCATAGATTGCACCATAAAAAGTTGTTACTTTTCCAGGTCAAGAACAGTGGAATGTAGTAAACTTCATATATTATAATTTAATTACTTACATGGCAGATTAAAAACCAATATAGAAAATGCTCATAAGGAATAACTTTTCTTCCAAATTTTTTATAAATTAAAAAATATTAATTTTATAAATTTAAAATTTTTTAATTTTTAATTTTATAAATTTTATAAAATATTTATAAGGTCTTTCTGCAGTACTATTAATCTAAATAATACTAATTTTCTAATAAGTGAGAGTATTTTACAAAGAGCTCTAGGTCTCACGGGTGCTACTAATAGGAATCCTGTCCTTAGGAGGCTTGCATTCTGATAGGCAGAACGATATACAGAGTAGAAAGAGAGAAGTATTAGAAGATAGTGAGGTCAATACAAGATTGCTTCGTCTTCAAGGAAAGTGTGCCCTTTGAGCAAGGTAAAGAGATTTGGAAGTGAGGTATTAATTTATAATTTATAAATGAAATAAAGTAACTACTTGGTGGTTTAACTTCTTCCAATGGTACCACAGGCTTTTCAAGACAAATATCACAATCGCACTCAGGCAGGCATCCTTGATAATGCGGGCAAGCAGGTGCAACGCCAGGTCACAGAAATCTGCCTTGCTAGGTCACCGGGCAGCCTATCTCAGGCCTGCAGGGAAAGCTCAGAGGCTTTGCCTCACCTGACCGTCCTGACGACGAAGTACACCAGCACCGCGCCGCTCACCACCATCAACACCGTCAGGGCCCGCTGGGTCATAGGCTTGTCGCCGGGGTTGGGGCTCACAGCAAGGCTCCCACCCACTGAGTCTTCTTCCCCCGCCTTCCCTCCGGAGTCGTCTGCTGAAAGCCCCGCCCGGGGGCTACTGCCATTGCCGCCCTCAGCGCCCCGTGGCCCTGCGGCTTCTGCCAGAGCGCCGCCCGGCGACTGGGCGGCGGTGGGGCCGGGAGGGAGGGGCGGCAGGGTCCGCGGCCCGCGGTCCGGAAGCCTAGGGTCCGGTGCGGCCTCGGCCGCCTGCAGCAGCAAAGCCAAAGGCCCTCCCAAACCTGGCAGCAATAGCAGCAGCAGGAGGGCGGAGGCCAAGAGGTGGCTGAGACAGGAGCTGCAGTGCGGGACCTTCATCGTCCCCCCGACCGCCCTCTCACCACGCGGGAGCCGCCGGGCCCGCCGCCCTGGCTCCAGGAGGAACCATGGGCGCAGTGGAAAACGAAGAAGAAGTGACCAAATCCTGAACTGAGGCCTGACCCTGGCAGGTGGTAGGGAAAGCAGCAGCGGCAGCGGCTGAGGCAGCGACAGCTGCCAGGACAACCGGAAGTTCGTACATCTCAGCAGCCCCTGATACTACGGACGCTTTAGGTTGCTAACAAGTAGGGGCTGGCGCGTTCAATGACGTCAGGCGTGTACCGTCTTCTGCGCACGCGTCCTGCCAGAAGGAGCTGACAAGCTCTGCGGTTTGGTCAGAAGTAGAAAAGTAAACAAAAGAAGGTGGTGTAAAGTGAACAGCAACTCTGCTTAGGGAGCCGTGAGAGATTGGAAGCTCATAATTGAGTTCCTTGGTGCAAAACTGCAGAAACACAGTTAATCATTGGTCAAGACGGGCTTGACTTTACCTCAGCTCAGGTACAAATTATGGACCTCTTTCTGTCTCTAAGACCCTGACCCTCCCTTTCCTTAGAGCATTTACTTTAGAAACTTGTGATTGTAAATTCATTCTCTGCCCTTCTGAGTTAGAAATCCTTTTAAAAGTTCATGTTGGTTTTATAGCCAAGGGGTGTCTTTTTAAAGAACATCTTTCTGAAATGTAATCAGAGAAGACAGCCACCCTTCTATCTCCTAGTCACTGTGGAAAGGTAGAAGAGCCTAACTCAGACCCGCACCCTGTGCCAAAATTACTTGTCACAAAATTAGGGAGGAAAGTAAGCGTTTCCTTTGGGGAAGGCCAATTAGTAAACACTTGTAAAACTACTTTTCACAAAATTAGGGGGAAAAGTAAGCGTTTCCTTTGGGGAAGGCCAATTAGTAAACACAGGTGGTCTGTGATGCACCCTACCCCAGCTTTTAAAATCTCCAGCAGTTTCTAAGGACTTGAGCTGGAACGGAGTTGTGGCCTCTCCTCTATTGCCATAATCTTGAATAAAACCTTCCTTATCTGTTTAATTTTGACATCAGTAACAAGGAACTTTGGTTTGAGCAGATAACCAACAAAGAAAAAAATGCCTGACCAGACCTGAAGTTAACATTTGTTCTTTTTTTTCTCAAAGGTTTTATTTATTAAACAGAGAGAGAGAGAGAGAGAGAGAGCGCGCGCATGAGAAGGGGGAGGGGCACAGGGAGAAACAGATTTCCTGCTGAGGGGGGAACTCCATGCGGGGCTTGATCCCAGGACCCTGGAATCATGAACTGAGCCAAAGGCAGAGGCTTACCCAACTGAGCCACCCAGGAGCCTATCATTTGTTCTTTTTTTAAAAAAAGTTATTCATTCAGCAAATTGATTAGAATTTCTACTCCTTGCTTAGCACTGTGCTAAATTATGGGTATCTGACAGTAGACAAATAAGATGTAATCCTTGCTCTTATAGTATTTAAGTTCAAATAGAGGTAACACAATAAGTAATTGCACTCATTCTGAATTCTGAAGTGTGTATTATAAATGACAAGTACAAGGTCTATAGTAAAACTTTGGTTAAGGGCTCTTGTAGTTAGTGTGGGCGGGATAATATCTTTTAGCTGCTTTATGCTTTAGCTGGAAGTAATAGAATAATGCAATTGCTCCAGCCTGGTAGAATTACAGAGACTAGGCATCTTAATGCTAGGTTGCAGTGTGAGGAAGAGCATTAGTGACACACCCTAATTTTAGCTTCCAGCCTGGTCTTTATCAGTAATAAAATGGCTGTTTGGATTTTCCATCTCCCTATTCACAACTTTCTTCAGAGCCATATATGGAAGAGGGTTGATATTTAATGCTTCTCCTCCTTTCAAAAAGCCCAGTATACAACACATCAAAAAAAAAAAAAAAATGCATCATCTTTCCTTCCTTGCAGTATGTCATTTTACCAGTGTGTGCTTCATCTTCATTGATGGCATTATTCTTCTCTCAGATGTGAAATCTTGGAGTCATCCTTTACCTTTACCATCCTTTACCATTGGTTTACCTTCTGCATCAATCCTTGCCAGTAACTGGGACATACAAAGTGCTATATAATTGAAATAGCAAAGTCAAACTAATGCTTCCATATGATTAGAGTATATCATGTTCTAATTTTTTCTCCAAATGTGACCCTCAGCTGTGTGACCCTCAAATATGACCCTGAATCAGAATCAGAAATGGAATATATTTAAACTATAGGTTCTAGGTCACTATTCCAGAAATTCTGAGCTAGAGTTCCTGGGAATGGGGATAAGGACTATCTATGCATATTTACTAAGCTCTCAGAGTGTTTTTTATTGGCACTAACATTCAAAGATCTCTTTCCTTTCCCTTGCCACCTTTATCCAGATGTTATCAAATTAACCACTTTCCTAACATCTTTTTCATTTATCAACTCTTCTCCTGTGCTTCTGACAAAGAATCATTTTTTTTATCTTACTAGGGTTATCCTCTAGCCTTCTTGGATCCCAGCCCTTTCTATCTTCAGTTAAACTTTATATATTACTGTGAGTGTAAAGTTTCAAACTCAGATCTCTCTTACAATTAAAAAAAAAATAGATCTTTCCCAGAGATTCTGAGTCCTCAACAACAGTGATCTTAAGCATGCAAAGCATCTACAAATTATTGCGTTCTTGGAAGAACACTATTATTTGCAAAGTATAATGAAAAAAAATTTTTTCAATTTCATTGCAGGAACTGGAACAAGATTCTTGGGAGAAAATACTGTATTTTGCTTGTGTAATATAAAATGACAATTTGGGACAGACATGTCTATTTAAAAAACATTATCAAACTAAGTATAATTAGTATTTCTGAATTGTTTCTGTTAATAATAATACCACATGTTCATTCACTTGTTTTCATCTGGCTTGCAAACAAATTGTGCCAACCAACAAAGATTTAAAAACATATAGGGAAGAAAAATTCTTATAACCAGGAATTTATATGAATTTACTTAAATTAATCTGCATACTGGGAAAAGGCCACCATTATTCTGATTTATTAAGGAACACCTCAGCTGATTATAATAGTCTTGTATGAAAATATAGCTAAAACCACTGGCCTGCTGAGAAAAATCTAAAACCTTAGGTTTGGTGTTAAATACTAATTAAACATCTATTATGTACTAGATTTCATATTACCATATGTTAAACTATTATCTGTTTAATCCTCACAAAAAAAACCCCACATTATTATTCCTGTGTTATAATTAAACTGAGACACAGGATAATCAATTGGGTGAAAATCCACTGAATGAAAATAGAGCTGGGCAGTGAATGCAGGCAGTCTAGCAGTAGAGGTGGGCTATTTCCTCCTACATTTCTAATTATGAATTTCCAATATTTGAGTCTAACTTATTGTTTCAACCAGCTTTGCTAGAATCAGCACTGCATAACCAATACCAAAAAGATCTTTGTGGTATATAGGAAATAAGCATTTATTTTTCACATCTTTGGTAAAGCTGAGGTTGACTGATATAAGCTGACTTCGTATAGGCTTGGTTTTAGGCCACAGATTTAGTTCATTTTTACTCCAGGCACCTCTCATTCTTCTGGGATCTCATGGCTTTCTGGGTCACATTCTTCTCAAGTCTAAGATCAGAACTTCGTGAAGCAGAGTGGGTGAGTGGAAAGGCGATCAGAGCCATGTTTGTCTTTTTTTTTTTTTTTTTTTTTAAACTGGTTACCCAAAAGTCCACCTGATGCCCTTGAGATGCATTTCTGTGGAGGGAAGTGTTACATGGCCACTTTTGGCTTACAGGAATCTGGGATTTTAATATTTAGATGGACGTATTCTGGTCTCTAGCTAAATTATATTTATTAGCAAAGAAAAAGGAAATTTATATTGATAGGCATTTCATTTTTAGTTCAGTCTAATAGCACATAAGTTTTAATAAGTGTTCCTTGGTGTCAGAATCTCCTTGCTTGTCCATTAAGGATGAAGGAAGGTAGGACGATGGTTTAACTGTAATAGTCATCCATAGTCATATCTGACAGAAAGAAGGTCTTATATTTTAAGGGGCAGAAACTTCCATATTAGGGGACTATCTCTATCCTGAAATCCAAAACGAAATAGAGTTCAATAGTCCAGAACAGAGAATATGAACTGATTATGTAACCAGAAGGCCAAGAGAATTTACTGAAAGCTAGAATATGAAGGCAGAATTGAAATATCAACAGTTCAAGAATAAGAGGATGATGCTATTGGGGTAGGCACTGCATAACCGAGGAAGAACATGAACAAATGTCAGAATTAGAAATCTAAAATAAAATAGCCACACAAATGGACTATTGTTCCTGGGAGGAAAGAAATAGATGAGCTTATAGTAGCTCTGGACCTCTACTTAGGGAAAATTTCCCAGCTCCAGTGCAGTGACCTGAAATTCAGTCAGAATATGGAAGTCTCTCTCTCTCTCTCTCTCTCTCTCTCTCTGTGTGTGTGTGTGTGTGTCTCATCTAAGGAGGCAGAGATGAGAGTTCTGAATGTTTGAAGTGGTTGGAATCTGTGGGGCAGGAGATTAAGAAAAGGAGTCTATAAAAGTCATGCAATTCATATGAGAGTTTCCTCTAAGTACTTGACTGAGAGCTGGGCTAGACAACCAGAGATATGGCTACAGAGTGATTGCTACAGTGGTGAGAGCAGAACAGAGGTGAGGTGAGGTGAGATATTAAGACGCTAACGAGTGCTGGAGACTTTGGAATTTTGATCCAGACATACTGAATAGACCTCAACACCTCCTAACAATGTGAAAATCAGGCTGAACAACTTCTGTGTGATAAAGGCCACATTCAGAGAAAGGTCCACTTTAGACCTACTTTAAAAAGCTTGAAACCAAGCCCTAAAAAGATTCTTAGAGAAGACAGTTTGAAGATTGAACCTCTCCAGTTCAGAGGGACTTGGAACACAGAAATTATAGTCTCCGGAATAGAGATATAAAGATTCAAGAAAAATGAGCAGAACCTCTTGACCTCATGGGACAATATTATGCAGTTTAATATATACACATTGGAGCTCCAAAAGTAAAATCAGAATATAGTGTTGAGCAAGAGAATAAAATGTTTTTGAAAAATGACAGCAGAAAAACTTTCACTGATAGCACCAGGAAGATCAGAGAGCAGTAAGCAAGGTAAAAAAAGAGAACCACATTTAGGCATATTAGAGTCATATAGATAGTCACAAATATCAGTGTCCGAAATAGAAAATCTTGAAAAGAGTTAAAAAAAATGCATTACATACAAATAAAAATAGAAATGAAGACATGCATTTCAATGAAACAGTGGAGACCAGAAGACAATGCAATGGCATCTTCAAGGTGCTAAAAGAAATTTTAAAAAGATATTAATTTTGAATTACACAGTGGCAAAAAAAAGTTCTGAAAACTATGATGAAATAAAGATATTTTCAGGCAAATGAAATACAGATGCCATTGTATAACATTGTATAACATTGTATACAGAGTATTTATAACACAGAGTATAAATACTCTGTGTTAAATAAGTTAAATAATTACCTTTCAATAAGTAAAATGCATTTTTTAAATCTCTTCATCCATACGACTAAATAACACAAAACTTATTCCATGTGATATGTAGTCTACACTAGTTAACCTCGACTGTGTTACTGGTTTTTATTGGACACAAATTGGCATATCTAACTTCTCTGCCAGGCTTTGTAAAGAAAAACAGTAAAAACAGTGTATGAGCTTATGTATGGTAAGGGTAGAAAATCACCAATGCTATAAAAATAGTAAGTTACTACTAGAACTCATGATCCTAATTTTACTTGATTGTATCTGAATTCCATATGTCTCACATAAATTTATCCTTAAACAATTCCCTCAAACAGGTAAAAAAAAGAATATCTAATTTTGCAGAACTCTTCTGTATTATGTATTGACAAATCAGGGTCTTTTTATATCATTTTACACAAAGCTATTGTCCTCATAAAGTACGCCTACCAAGATGGGACATGGTTATATGAGTGAGATTTTAATGTTTCTAAAATTTTCTGCGTTTTAAGAGTTTTAAATTGAAAAATAAGCTATTGAAATAAGATTCATATAAGAATGCCTGTGAGATTCAGTGCAGCTTCAAGTTAAGCTAGGGTTTCGAAATATTTGCATCTGAGAAAACTACTAAGATTTTTGTTCTTTTTGGTTTTTGTTTTGTTTTGTTTTCGTAGCACAAAATGGGTTGAAAAATCTTTGTACAACCTAGTGATGAAAAGTCATTCTGAGGAATACTGTATTTTTGAAGAGTGGTAATGAGGTCTGAGAAGTTTAATCTCATTCTGGAAAATAATTTTGCAGATTTATATTTTGAAGTGACAGAGAGATGTGTCTGCAAACTGCAGATTCTTAGCCTGTTCAAATTAAAGCAGGTATTAGACATTCTTCTCTGGTCACTAGAGAGTAGTCTTTTGTTAAAAGTAAAAGTCTGTGTGTAGTAGATACATTAGGAGAATTTCAGAATTAGATTTTAGACTACTCTGTTGAAATCAGAATGCCTATGAAGAAAATCACTTATCACAAAAGAATATAAGAAATGGTGAAAAAGTATATTATTAATTGATTTGCATTTTTAAATGTTCATTTAAAAACTGAGTTATTAAGGGACAGCAGATATGTTAGTTTAAGAAATACGCATAATGCGTGCACATTTCCTGTATCTCTGATAAACTAAAAAATCCTTTTTCACACTAATGTGGAAAGAAATTCTAGAGCAGACTTTGGGACATTAGTCTTCTTGGGGCTCAAAAGCTTGGGAAGAACACGTGAGCCTCAAGCAACCCCACCTTCCCTTTGCATTCATGAATCTGTCATACTCAGGGTACTCTCATTCTCCCCAGCCTCCATCCCCCAACATATTCAGGAAAAGAAAGAATTTGATTTTAGAAATAACACCCCTGAAACCTGGGAGGAGACACCAGGGAAGTGAATTGTTAGTGTTAGTGAGAGAATAAGAGATTTTAATCTAGACCTTCCTCTCACCTCAATATTTATTGTGTCAGTCCTGATGTACTACTCCACTTTGCATACTCTCCAAAGACAGTACACCATCTTTAATTTTTTCCCTAGGCTTCTTCCTCCATCAGAATCTAATTTAAAACATTTTTCCTCTAGTGTATTTTCCCTAATTAGCCTTTAGTCAACTTACATCTCTTGCTCAACTTCTATCATTTTAACTCTTCAAATTGCAAATAGGAGCATACTGTTAGTGTCCTATGTTAATGTACTTAGGTCATCCATGCCTCTTCTGAAAGTTCATTATTTGGTGTTTAAAGTCAAATAGACTATTTAAGTTTCTATCATTGAGATGTCTCTACAGAAGAGCATAGATTTGGTGAAAGCATCCAATTAGGGTATATTCTTTTTTTTTTTCTAATTTTTTTTTAGGGTAGAGAATCTTGATAACTCTATGATGGTGGTGTGGGAGATTCAAACACCCTAATTATACAATTTTGTAATGTTACCAATATAACAGATCTAAATAATATTTTATTTTGTATTTTTCTAAATAATATTTTAAACTGTGCAAGATGATCAATTCATTTATTTAAGAGCAGCTGACTTTGAACTTTAAACAGATACATTTCAGAAAAATATTTAACTGAATCTAAAAGATAAATTTTGCAGTAGAAAGAAAGAGAGAAAGAGAAAGAAAGAAAAATTGCATTAGAATTTCATGCTCTGAGATTGATATGCTTGTTTTTCCAAAACTGGTGTAACAGGGTAGTGAATAGGTCTTTCCTGTACCTGGAAATTGGTAACTAGGAACAAAAACTGGGGACAAGGAGGCTTAAATACTCTGTGTTCTAAGGAAATCTGGGGACACATGGAGACCAAAATACTCTTTGCAGTTTATTTAAAGGACAATATCCCTTTTGTCCTACTAGGGACTCAAAGATGTTCCTAAGGAGAAAAGTGGAAAAAAAGAGACTTTTGATAGAGGCTAGTTGAAGGCAAAGAACAAGAAAAAATAAAACCATTTCAAGTTTCTATCTAAGTTTAGATTCAGTAAAATGGTTATGTTAGCTCTGTAGTCTTCATTGTCATTTTTGGACAGCCTCCTTGAAAGACAGGAATGTCAGCAGCATAATGCCATTGCATACACTTACAGGCTAGGCTTCCGTGTAAGGATGACTTAGTCAGAATTCCCTTTGGAAAGTGAAAGTTTTATAGGTTGTAGCTTTGAAGCTTCTGTTTTGTAAAGCTTAAAAAACAGATATATCATTAGGTGTGGTCACAGGAGTCACATCTAAAATATTTAATATTCATTAGCATTTTTTAGCTTGTAGCTCTGAAAAACAATATGCAGTGTTAAAGGACATCACACAAATCTACATTATATGATCTGAACACCAAGTGCATAAGTCAGTTTATGGCTTAGCATTATTAGAGAGTAATGATGTAACAGGACAAATAATTATCCTACATCTTCAAGATCGTTTAGTAAACTCACCGTATATGTTATTTCAGCCATACTCCTCACAAAACATTCTCCGAAGTGATTATTTTGTTTGGTTTATTTAATACAGACGATAAATCAAAATCCAATAGCTTAATCTCCTATGATTATTATAGCATGTTTAAAATTATCTTTCATTGAGGTTTATGAGGAAATGATGTGTTCATGTGTGTATTTTCAAGTACTAAGAAAATTAAGAAAATATAGAAAAACTTTAAGATAACTACAAAGATTAATAGATTAATTTTATTTATAGTTTCTAAATTTTCAGGTCAGAGCAGTAACTTCCGATGTGAGTTTTTCAGCATTCTAGGATTTTTCTACTTAATTCCATAAGTGCCCCAAAGTTTCAAGTCATTTTCTTAAACAAAAAACTTAATTCAATAAACTTAACACTGTTTTTACTTAATGTTCATGCTGTATTCACTGTCTTAAATAATTTTGTTTAGAAAGTGGTAAAGTCATTACCAACAACATATTAATGTACTTTTTATAAGTTAGGGGTAAGTATAAATAATCAAGGGTAGGACAGTTGTTCTATTAGAGAGTGGAGCACGTAGCATCAGCATGACCTGGAGACTTGTTAGAAATGAAAGTTCTCAGGTGCCAGTTGAAGTTGTTGAATCCGGAACTTTGGGCTGAGCCCAGCAATCTGTAATTTTAGAAGCCCACTACATGATCTGGAAGCATGCTATAGTTTAAGAACCACTACAGTACGCTACTAGGAAAAGATTAAAACAGACTGAAGAGTTATTTTCTGTAAATTTAATCTTCTGATTGTAAAATTAGTTTCAGTCTTGGGTACACATTAGAATCATGTAGGGAACTTAAAAAGATTCTGATGGGAGGGCCAAAAAAAACCCACATAAGCGAGATTCTCTGGGACTGGGACTGAGGCATATTTTGTAAAGCATCCCAGGTTATTATAAATTACAGTCCATTTTAAGAACCACTGCATTTATATAGTGATGTCCTGAAAAAATAGTGCCCTGGAAGAGCTATAAAGATATTTGCTAACCATTAGGGTACATTTTGATGGGATAGCAAATGGAGGTGCTTGAATGCAGAGATACCACAGGCACCCTCTGCCTTGGTATTCCATATCATTCAAAGGATCTGGAGTGGCCAAAGTTAATGCATCCCTAGATTTTTCTCCAACTCCCACAGTTTACAGAAAAAAAATTAACCAGAAGTCTGAGGAACACATCTATAAAGGGTAATACTGCAGCCTAAACAAAACAGAATTAATAAAGAAACTATTTCAATAATTTAAGTATAATAAATAACCTTAGGAAACATATTGGTAGCATAAAGGAGAAACAAAAAATTATTAGGAAGAATGAAGCAGAAATACTAAGTATAAAAAAATGGACTCTTGCCTCATTCTATTCTCGCTTCTTATCAATGCCTATATTCCCTTTTAATATTATGAAACAAGAGTTTTAGTTCTGCTTTGTTTTAGACTTTTCCTTTCTTCCTTCCTTCTTTCCATTCCCAATTTTGATGCTTGCTTTGTAGACATTAATGGATTAAATTAATTATTCACCCTTGCTTCTTAGATATCTGTCCAAGGCAGGAAAAATAAGAAAAGGAAAGGCAATATCTAAATAGGCAGTATCCCTGCCCTTCCCCCTGTACCCTTAGCCCCTGCAGTGACAAACAGTAGATATCATCACATGTCCTGTGGGAGACACAAACACTCCTAGTTGAGAACCACTGGTAAACACTATTCTGGCTTCTCTTACCACTGATTAATTTTGCCTATTGTTGAATTTCACATAAAATGGATTAGATGGTGTGTGTTTTTTTCTGTCTTTGTTCAGTCCATCACTGTCCTTGAGTATAGATCTGTATCTGTGCTACTAGAGATGTTTTAACCATGATTGTGAGATTGAGCTGTGTTGTTGCAGGTAGCTGTAATATCTTTTTTATTGATGCAGCATTTTATTGTTTACAATTTAATTCATTCTCTTGCTGATAGACATTTGAATAGTTTCTAAATTTGACTATTATGAGTAAAGCTAATATGGCCATTTTTATACATGTCATTCTGTGGATATGTGCTCATTTCTGTTGATGTTTGTGTTAATATTTGTTGATGTTGGTGTTCATTACATCTAAGAACTTCTGTTATGAAAAGACACCACTGAGAAAATGAAAAAGCAAGTTTTACTCTGAAAGAAAATATTTCAATACATACTTTAATCAAGGAATTCATATCTAAATATATAGAGAGAGCTTCTACAAATCTATAAGAAAAAGAACCTGGAAAAATGAGCAAAACTTGAATAGGCTCTTGACAAAATAGAGTATCCAATGCAACCAATAAGCATATAAAAAAGTGCTCACCCCCATAGTTGTAAAAGATATGCATGTTGAAATAATAATGAAGTAACCCTATATAGCCACCAAAATAGCTAAAATTAAAGAGATACATTTACAAAGTTTTGGAAAGGATATGAAACAAGCCGATCTTTCACAAAACTAATGCATTCTCACTATGATAAATATATCTAAATTCTCTGACTGATGAACATGTGGAGGGCTTCTAATATTTTCTCATTAGCAACACTGCAGTGATAAGCATTCTTGTACTTTCATCTCTGCATTTTGTGTGAAAATTGGTTCTAGATTTCTAAAACAGCCTCTTCCACTATGACTTGTGGGAACTCTTTGTGTATCATGCATATTAACTCTTTTATATGTTGAAAATATTTGTCCCTTGTGTCACTTCTTTTAATTTTGTTTATAGTTCTGGTAATATATAGAAGTTTGCAATTTTAATGTCAAATCTCTCTTCTACAGCATCTTGTTCATATCATGGTTAGAAAAGTCTTAGGTACATAAAAATTATTTTTTTCTAATACTGTATGTTTTACATAAAATTTTAAATTGCCCGGTCATTTACAGTTTATTTTTCATTATTGCATAAGACTGGAATTATCCCCCTATTATTTATTCCCTATTGAAGTAAAATTTTCTCCTTTTCACATACAAATTTCCCTTATATGTTTGTGTTTTTTTCTTAACTCCTCACTTGCTTCTTTTGATCTCTGTGTCCATTATTACATCAATACCATATTTAAAAAATATTTCAGCTTTTTTTAAATTTTCTTCCTTTTCAGAAATTTCCTGGGTATTCTTGAACATTTACTCATTCAGATAAGCTGTCGAATAAATTTGTTGTTCCCTCCCCCGAAAAGCCCTCTGAGAATTTTATTGAGTTTGGCATTTACTGTTGAATCATTTTGTTTTTATGATATCGAATCTTTTCATCTAAAAGTATAGTATATATTTCCCTTAACTTTTATATATTTAAGCAAAGATTTGCAGTTTATTTTATAGGTTTACACATTTCTTGTTTGGTTTATGCCTATGTGTTTTATAGTTTGTGCTATTATTGTAAATTTGAATTATTTTTCACTTTCAAAAAGATTTAGTATTTGAAAGAAAATCAGTATTTGCCTGGAACTTCACTAAACTCTCGTAGAATATCTAGTAGTATCTTTTTCTTAGTATAATTTTTTTTTTCTACTTAAGTATTCCATACTTGGAAATAATGAAAAGTTGCCTTATTATTTTTAAAGTTTAAATATTTATTTCAGTTGCTATATTGCTCCAATTATGTCCTCTAATACAATGTCAAATTCTGAAATTCTAGTAATGTTAGTGGACATCCTTATCCTCCCCCCCACCTCACTTAAATGGAGTTGGTTCTAGTGTTTTACTTGTGAAATACACAGAGTGTACATTTGTTTTTTTGGATATAGTTTTGTTTTTTTCTTTTTTTCTTTTTAAAGATTTTATTTATTTATTTGACACAGAGAAAGAAGGAGCACAAGTAGGGGGAGTGGGAGAGGGAGAAGCAGGCTCCACCCTGAGCTGAGCAGGAAGCCTGATGTGGGGCTATATCCCAGGACCCTGGGATCAGGACCTGCAGATGCTTAACAGACTGAGCCACCCAGGCACTCAGGTGCCCCACTGGATATAGTTTTATCATGATAAGTAAGTTTCCTTCAAATGCAAAATTGCTAGATAGTAAATCTTAACTAGTAGGGGCACTTCTTTCTGCCATTTGACCCAGTGCAAACATCCTCTGAAATAGGATGATGTAGGAAGACAGGAATCTCTCTGTTCAGATAAACTCCTTTCCTGTTTGCCTCTCATTGTTGGAAGATTTCTAAGATGACTTTTTATTCTAGTGTTTAAATGTAAGTATTTTTAAGCCAATGGGGCTCCTAAATGCAAAGTGAATATTTCATCTGTTGTAATCTGGTATATATACAGAGTAATATTGACTTGTTTTATAAACACAAAACAACATATTATGTTGTTATGAGTATTTTAAGGGACTTTTGGGGAGTACTTTAAAATATTAAACAGATTTTTCACCTTAAGTTTCAGAACCTAACTCTCTTATAAAGTACAAATCCATTGCACCTTTATGAATGAAATGAGTATGATTTTCTGTTTTTATGCTGTTCATCAGTCATAGGTGTCAGGGTATAGTTAGATTTCTAAAATAAATTGGAAAGCAAATTTTAAAAAATCTGTGCTCTTAAATATTTTGATTAACATAGAATAAGAAACAAGGTAGATCACTAACTTGCTTTTCTATTTATTTTATAGTATTTGATTTACTTAGGTTTCTTACATTTTTCAGTCAGCTCTGATAGTTTCTGCTGCCATATATTTCTTATAAAATATTACTAAATATAACAATATCCTTTTGTTCCATTATAATTTTTAATCTTATTTTTGTCTGTCATTATATTTGTATTCTAACTGATAATGTTTATTTTTTATTTCTCTCTTTGATTTTTTCCTTATCAGGCTCTCTAGAAGTTTGTTCTGTTGGTCATTTAAAAATTCCAGCTCTTAGTCTTACTAATCATGCTAACTTTTTTCTAATGTGATAAGAATATTTAGCATGATATATATATATATTAAGATGACAAATCTTAACAAATTTTAAGCACACATAAGTTATCATTGAGTATAGGTAAAGTGTTGTACAGTAGATCTCTAGGACTTATTCATCTTACTTAACTGAAACTTTGTACCTTTTGATTAATTGCTCCACATTTCCTAATCCTCCCTCCCCTCCCCCCCCAGCTCCTGGTAACAACCATTCTAGACTTTGATTTTATGCATCTGACTGTTTTAGATATCTCATATAAGTAGACTCATGAAGTATTTATCTTTCTGTGTCTGGCTTATTTCACTTAGCTTTATGCCCTCCAGGTTCATCTGTGTTGTCACAAATTAAAGTAGTGTCTTTTTTTAAGACCAAATAGTATTCCATTGCATACAAATACCACATTTTTTTAAAGTTATTCATCTATCCATGGGCATTTATGGTTTCCACATCTTAGCTATTGTGAGTAGTGCTGCAACGTAGGAGTGCTAATATCTCTTTAAGATCCTAACTTCAGGGTCCTTGAGCCCCCCGAGCCCCGCATCAGGCTCTCTGCTCAGTGGGGAGCCTGCTTCCCCCTCTCTCTACCTGCCTCTCTGCCTACATGTGACCTCTCTCTGTCAAAAAAATAAATAAAATGTTAAAAAAAAAAAAAAAGATCCTGACTTCAATTTTTAAAATATGTATTCAGAAGTGATATTGCTAAATCATATGATAGTTCTATTTCTTTTTAATTTTCAAGGACCTCCGACTGTTTTTCATAGTAGCTGCACCATTTTGCATTTCCACCAACAGTATATAAGGCTTCCATGTTCTCCATATCCTCAGCATTTGTCTTTTTTTTTTTTTTTGGTAGTAGCTATTCTGATAGGTGTAAGGTCATATCTCAGTGTGGTTTTGATTTGCATTTCTTTGATTACTAGTGACAGTGAACAGTTTTTCATATACCTTTTGGTCACTTGTATATCTCCTTTGTAAAAATGTCTCTTCAAATCTTTAGTCCATTTTTATTCAGGTTATTACTTCTTGGTCGCTGAATTATAGTTTATATACTTTGGAGAGTAACCCCTTATCAGATATATAATTTAAAATATATTTCCCTATCAATAGGTACCTTTCAGTCTTGATTATTTTGCAGAAGTTTTTAAGTTCAATGTAATTAGAATCTCAAAGTAACTTTTTTGCAGAATTAGGAAAAAAAAACAGTTGTACAATTCATATGAACCACAAAGATCTCAAATAGCTAAATTGAACTTGAAAAAGAACAAAGATAGAAGCATATTTCCTAATTTCAAAATATATTAAGTTACATTAGTCAGAACAGTAAAGTACTGACATAAAGACAGACATACAGATTAATACAACAGAATAGAGAACCTGGAAATAAATCCACACATATATTGTCACTTGATCTTTGACAAGGGTGCCAAAAGTACACAAGGAAAGAAGGGTAGTCTCTTCAACAAATGGTGCTGGGAAAACTGAATATCCACATGTAAAAGAATGAAATGGACCCTTATTTTACACAATACACAAAAATCAACTCAAAATAGATTAAGTACTTAAACATAAAACATGAAATTTTAAAACTCCTAGAAGAAAACAGAAGGGAAAAGCTTCATGACATTGGTCTTGGCATGGTTTCATGGATATGACATCAAAAACAGGCAATAAAAACGAAAATAAGCGAGTGGGACTAAATACTGACTTTTTTGAGGGTTTTATTTTTAAGAAGGGAAGGAAAAATAAAATAGGATAAAAACAGAGATGGAGACAAACTATAAAGATAGTCTTAATTATAGAGAACAAACTAAGGGTTGCTGGGGGGAAGGGATAATGGGGTGATGGGCAGTAAGGAGGGCACTTGATATAGTGAGCACTCAGCGTTATATGCAACTAACGAAACTAAATTCTACACCAAAATTAATAATACATTATATGTTAGCTAACTTGAATTTACATAAAACCAAAACCAAAAGATGCTAGTTGAAAAAAAATCCACTTCAATTTCTTTCTAAATTCATTTGATAACTTTTACTACTTTGTATCTACCTTAAGTGCATAATTCATGTTCCATATCTTCTTCTAATAAGAAAAAAGTTAAGACCCATATTTTTTATTGCATACAGCTTTGGTTGAATCTTATAGGTATTCCATGTATGTAATGTTTTCATCAGTATTAATTTCAAACAAACTTTTTAAAATTTAGTTTCCCCTTTTAGGAAAATTTACTTAAAAGATTGATTTTTTTTAGTTTCCTGTTTTATATTAATTTTAAAAATAGATTTGTTTGCATCGAAGTTAGGGAATGCCGCCTTTATAGTGACTATTGGGAAATTTTACTGAGATATTCTTGGTGGAAAAGACATAACTAATTTTATAAGTAATACTTGTAAATTTAAAGAGAATATATAAGTTATGGTATAAGAGTCTAGGAACATTGAGGATGATTTTTAAATCTCTTATATCATTTTTCTGACTCCTCAAGCTATTGAACTCTGAGGTAAATAAGTTATTGTCTCCTAACATTAACCTGAAGTGTTTATAAATGCTCATAATTTTATAGCTTTTCTCACTGTAAAAGATTTACATTTGTCCCATTAATACAATATAAGACATTTTTCCTGAGTACTGTGCCATTTAATATAAAATTGCCATCTTAAAATATTTTTATTTGCCTTTATCTTATATTTTTGCCTATATATTATTTATTTGCTTAGTTTTAGTTTTTTAGTGTAAAACTACCTATAGTTACATTCTACTTTCCTTTTTTCTTTAATAATATGTAAAAGGGTTTTAATCTTAATTTACACTTACTATAATAAGCTCTTATTTATCTTACTTATCTTGGTTGATTTTACATTCTATATTATTAAGTTTCTTATGGGTTCTTTTCTTTTTTGTTTTTTATGAATTTAACTAAAATAAGACTTTTATTCATTCCATTTTTCCCTTGCATGGTTGGAATGTTTTTGTGTCAAGTTTGTATTTTTGTAGAGTTGTCCTTAATTTTAAAAACATTTATAGTGGGGTGCGTGGGTAGCTTCGTCGGTTAAGAGTCAGACTCTTGATTTTGGCTTAGGTCATGATCTCGCTGTCCCGAGATTGAGCCCTGCATCGGGCTCTGCACTGAGCGTGGAGCCTGCTTAAGATTCTCTCTCTCCTTCTCCTTTTGGCCCCCTCCCTCTCAAAAAAAAAAAAAGCTATAGATTTTAAGAAATGTGATGCTTTTCTAATCTCCATTAGGTATAATCTGTTTTTCTATTTTTCTATTTCAAAACGTTTAAAGGCAATTCCACGTTATAACTGTTCTGAAGTGTTCCTATGTAATGGTGAGATTTTTGCATATATCATTGTCACATTATAATTTATTAAAAAGTTGTTATGGTTATTCTCACTTTTATACTATTCCTAGAATCTTAAAACTTTACATATGAATGTTGAAACTTTCTTTATTATCCCATTATAGGTGTAAAAAAACGATTTCAGTCTGAGCTTTTATGTCCAAGAAATTCTAGATTATGGAGTCTCTAGGGGAGAAAGAGGGGATCTGTGAAAATGAATAGCTGACTCCTACCCTGAAAACTTGTCAGTTTATTTTGGAAGATACATATATAACAAACTTATTCAAATCCATATATATCAGTAATGAATAGAGATGAACTGGTGTCAGGGAAGAAAATAAGGACAGAAAGAAGAACTTAGCAAAAGAATAAGAGAAGGTGTGAAATGACTGGCATTTTCACACACTAAACAATGATAGAGTGAATCTAAATCCAAAGGGCATGGGACTGAGTGGCAAGGGATCTAACTAGAAATGATAATGGGTATGGGAATGAGAGGATTGGGAGTATGAACTTTATCCTGTATGCAGTTAGAATAATTGAAAGCTTTTGTTCAAGGGAATAATATGAAAAGTCTTAAGTTTAAGAATAACTCAGGTAATGAGTGGAAAATGACTTAGAACTGAGATAAAAGTCTGAACAAGGGTAGGGAAAAAAATTTATATAAAGATGTTTTTGGCACCAATTTATTAAAATTCATATATAAATTATATGTGGGTATTATTGTGGTCAGAATTATCTCTTAGATTGCAGGTACGAATGATTGTTGGATGCTGCAGCCACTAACTGAGCTTTAAACAAGACGGAAAAGCAGGTTTCATTCTACATAAAATTTATTATGGGAAGCAGTAGAATTTAGCAATCAAATTTAAATGAAATAGTGAATTTCAAATCATTGCACTTGCTCTTACTAGTTTTTGACACTGTACATATTACTTAATCTTTTTTAGTTTCATTCATGATAAAACATGTGGAGTAATTCCTTTGACAGGATTATTATAGAAATTAAAACATACTGTATATGAAATATATTACTATTTTATCATAACATTAATATAATAATTATTAATATTACTATTTTTGTACATAATATACTTGAGATTTCTACTGGAGAACTGTATAGATGTTCAGAGTTTAATAAGTCAACTAAAATGAGCCTTGCATTCAGGAAAAGTTTAATAATGGAGAAATAATTTTATGTAGTGGATATCATGTAAGGGACTATATAAAACTGTAACAGGAACAAAGATGGTTGGTTATCTGTGGACAAGAAAGCAGATAAAAAACTAATGCTAAGCCACCAGATAAATAATTTTAAGTATTAAGAAGGAAAATCAAAATAATACTGCCAGTTAGGCTAAAAGAGGACAGAATATCTAGGAAGACAAGTATCACAAAGAAATCAAGGCAGGTGAAAAGTGAAGTCTATTTCACAATCCAGGAGTCAATTTCAGGTAATTTCAGTGGAGTGGTAGAGGAAAAAAATACAGTGCAGTGAATTCAAGACTCACTGAGAGGCAGAAGAGTGAAAAAAGTGGGTGTAGATTAGAATCTATGCCAAAAAAAGGAGAAAGAAGTGGAAGCTGAAATACATTGGTCATTTAGACCATTTTCTGAAAGGAGTGGAAAGGACTGAACATGTTTGCAGGCTAGGGATTCAGGGAGCATGGTAAAGTACAGCAAAACCAGTGAGGAGAATGGAAGAGAAGTCATTAAGAAGGTGTTGACTTACATCATTCATATAAATGATCATGTATTTATATGCTCAAGTAGAAAAATAAAAAGGTCCATATTCAAATAAGAATTCAAATCTCAACACACAGCTCTTCATCTTACATTTTCTACAGTTTCTATTAGTGTGTCCTGTTATAAGATGTATATATCATTTCTAGGGCCCTCATAAGTATGGGAAAAATCACATGATACACTTTGATTTTTTAGATTTTGTTTTATTTTTTTTATTTTTATTATTTTTTAAAAAGATTTTATTTATTTATTTGACAGAGAGAGATCACAAGTAGGCAGAGAGGCAGGCACAGAGAGAGGAGGAAGCAGGCTCTCTGCTCAGCAGAGAGCCCGATGCGGGGATCGGGCCCAGGACCCTCAGATCATGACCTGAGCCAAAGGCAGAGGCTTTAACTCACTGAGCCACCCAGGCGCCCCTAGATTTTGTTTTAGCTTCTTCCCTTTTACCATCTCTTATACCTCATCCCTCCTATATCTGACTATCCATGTTTCCAAAATATGCACATTTCACAAAGGAATGTATTTCCATTTTCTGCTACAGACACATATTCTGTAGAATGTTACATTGCAAATGCAAACTTTGGGAAAAAATGAAGAGTCAGTAACTCTGATAAGCCATAGAAACAGGTTAGGAAACAATAGGTGTAATCTGTTTTCTGCCACTCCATACTGACAAGATGGACTAAGTTAGCAATTGCTGACTTTAAGAAAGTTGGGTTTTGGGGCACCTGGGTGGCTCAGTGGGTTAAAGCCTCTGTCTTCAGCTCAGGTCATTATCTCAAGGTCCTGGGATCGAGCCCCGCATCAGGCTCTCTGCTCAGCAGGGAGCCCGCTTCTTCCACTCTCTCTGCCTGCCTCTCTGCCTACTTGTGATCTCTCTCTCTCTGTCAAATAAATAAATAAAAATCTTAAAAAAAAAAAAAAGAAAGTTGGGTTTATCAAATGCAACATCTAAAAAGGAAAAAAAATCATGTTTTTGGTTTATTTATTCAATGGCCAAATAGTTATCACATAGTATTAATTTAATTTCTGCAGTTCTGTTACCAAGTAGAATAAAAATCCCTGTCAATGAACATAGATATTCATTAAGTACAGGGATTTTTGTGGAATCTTCTTCTTTACTTAATTCTAGATAAGCAAAATTATTTTACCTTATAGTATCAGGAGAGATCTAAACTGTGATTTTATTATTGGACATTTTTATTATGATTTTGTCCTTGGTAACCTCTACATTTTTAATACTATTGGAAGAGCTAATTTGGAGCATATAAAACTGCATTTACCAGTATTGAGCTATAATGATGTAAAAAGTTTCATTTCAGTAGTCATATTTGGTCAATTGCCAGCAATTGCCATTAGTGAGAAGTGAGGCACCTACAAGAAGTACCAAATCAGTAAGAGAAACAAATCAAAGGGAGATGAAATGATCCATAATGAGAAGAGAAAAATCAATAAGGGGGAAAAAAGAGCCTCTCTCTTAAAATAATGAAGAACAGACAGGCTGATGTTTGAACTACATTTGTTCCATATAAGTAGTCACTCTAAGCAATAAAGCTTAGCACAAAAATACTTGTTGCTTGTTCAATTCTCCTGGATCGCGAGTCTATTTTAAAACTGTATACACTAGTGTACCTAATAATACATTGAAAAATGTGTGTCTTATTAAAAAATCCTGTTTAAAGAGGCAAGCTTAAAGCAAGGTTACACTTGATAAAACCCTCTCTATACGATAGTAAGCCACACACCTTATTATCATTCTAGACTGCATCACTTCTACTACTAATTAAGAGTGAATAAAGAACAGACTGTGAATTCTCAGCCTAGAATGTAGGTTCACCTTGGGGCTGACTTAATTCGGTGTTCTGTCTCGAAGCATATAGAAAACTTTTCAGGAAAACATCAAAGAGGAATTCATAAGTCCTCAAAGAGCTAAACTATTTCGTGGATCCCAGAAGGATAAATGGGAACTTTGACGAGAATGAAGAATGTAGCATTTCAAAGGTGAAATTGCTCTGCTGCTCTGTTCAGTTCCTCCCAGTAAGAAAACTGCTCACCTTCTGATTAACAATAGACTTTTCTAGTAAATTCATTGCTTTAACTAGACAGTGCACAAAAACAGGAGAATTCAGGATTTTAGGGGAGCATTCAGTCCATCATTTCTCAAATACAGTCTGTCTCCCAAGGATTAGACAAATTCGGGAGTATATCTAGTACCTCTAAGGGAAGGGCAAGGGTCATCTTTTCTAATTCTAGAAATTTGGGATAAGGTAAGGGAAGAGGTTTCATCCTCCCCTACCACCCAAATGATTTTATTAACCCAAATCTTTAGATTCCAAGTCAAGGGCTTTGTGTAGCCAGCCTTAAAGATGGCCCCTAATGCCTCCTGGTATTCATAGCTTTGTGAATTATACTAGACTCAGTCTGTTTGGTGAATCAAATATTGCAGAAGGAATGATATGTCACTTCTGAGTTTAAGTTATGAGATTATAGCTTCCAGCTTTCTCGCTCTCTCACTGTCTTTTGCTCTCTCTCAGATCACTCCATCCGGGGGAAGCCCTGTAGAGGCCCACAAGGTAAGGAACTAAAACCTCTTACTAATAGTCATATGAGTGGGCTTCGAAACAGATTCTCCAGTTCCATTCATAGAGATGCAGACCAGCCAACAACGTGATTGCAACCTCATGAGATACCCTGAGCCAGAGACACATGGATAAACTACTTCTGCATTTCTAACCCTCAGAAACTATGTGACCTTATGAAGTTTCTTGTCTTAAGCCACTAAATTTTGCAGTAATTTGTCATGTAGCAGTAGTTAGGTCTATTTTTATATCTATTTTTATCTACCCTGGAACAAACCTTTTCCTTTACTAAATGATTTTTAAAAATAAATGATGACAGAGATTCTTTCATTTTATGATTATCACTCAATACTGGTTTCTGGGGTAGAATTCACTGATTCATCATTTGCATACCACACCCAGTGCTTATCCTAACAAATGCCCTCCTTAGTACCCATCACCCATCTACCCCATCTCCCACCCACCTCCCTCGATCAACCCTTAGTTTGTTCTCTATTGTTATAGTCTCGTACATTTTTTTTTCCTCTCTCCTTTTTTTTCTTTTCCTCCTTCTTATATGTTCATCTGTTTTCTTTCTTAAATTCTACATATGGGTGAAATCATATGGTACTTCTCTTTCTCTGACTTATTTTGCTTAGCATAATATGCTCTAGCTCCATTCATGTCATTGCAAATGGCAAGATTTCATTCTTTATGATGGCTGAGTAATATTCCATGATATATAGATATAGATATTTACATATCTATATATATGTATAAAATGATTATATATATATCACTCTTCTTTATCCATTCATCGGGCAATGAACATTTTGTATCTCTCCATAGGTTAGCTATTGTTGACAATGCTGCTATAAACATCAGGGTTCATGTATCCTTTCAAGTCTGTATTTTTGTATCCTTTGGGTAAATACCTATTAGTGCAATTGCTAGATCATAGGGTAATTCTATTTTTAACATTTTGAGGAACCTCCATACTGTTCTGCAGAGTGGCTGCACCAGTTTGCATTCCCATCGACAATACAAGAGGGTTCCCCTTTTTCTGCATCTTCACTAACACCTGTTGTTTCTTGTGTGGTTAATTTTAGCCCTCCTGACAGGTGTGAGATGGTATCTCAATGTGGTTTTGATTTGTATTTCCCTTATGATAAGTGATGTTGAACATCTTTTCCTGTGTTTGTTAGCCATCTGGATGTCTTTTTTGGAAAAGTATGTATTCATGTCTTCTGCCCATTTCTTAATTGGGTTATTTGTTTTTTGGGTGTTGAATTTGATAAGTTCTTTGTAGATTTTGGGTACTAATCCTTTATCAGACAAAACAAGGATGTCCACTCTCACCATTACTATTTAACATAGTGCCGGAAGGCTTAGCCTCAGCAATCAGACAATAAAAAGAAATAAAAGGCATCTAAATTGGCAAGGAAGAAGTCAGACTTTCACTATTTAGAGATGACATGATACTCTATGTAGAAAAACTGAAAGACTCCACCCAAAATTTGCTATAACTCATATATGAATTCAGCAAAGTCATAGAATATAAAATCAATGTGCAAAAATCTGGTGCATTTCTATATACCAACAATGAAGCCGCAGAAAAAGAAATCAAGGAATCAATCCCATTTGCAATTGCACTGAAAACAATAAGATACCTAGGAATAAATCTAACTAAAGAAGTAAAAGATCTGTACCCTGAGAACCATAGGACACTTATGAAAGAAATTGAAGAGGATTCAAAGAAATGGAAAAACGTCCCATGCTCATGGATTAGAAGAACAAACATTGTTAAAATGTCTGTACTACCCAAAGAAATTATACATTTAATGTAATCCCTATCAAAATACCATCATCATTTTTCACAGAGCTAGAATGAACTGTCCTACAATTTGTATGGAACCATGAAAGACCGTGAACAGCCAAAGCAACCTCCAGAAAGAAAAGCAAAGCTGAAAGCATCACAATTCCAGACTTCAAGCTATATTACAAAGCTGTTGTCATCAAGACAGTATGGTACTAGCACAAAAACAAACACATAGATCAGTGGAACAAAATAGAGACCCCAGAAATGGACCCTCACAGCTCTATGGTCAACTAATCTTTGACAAAGCAGGAAAGAATATCCAATGGAAAGAAGACAGCCTCTTCAACAAATGGTTTTGGGAAAATTGGACAGCCATGTGCAGAAGAATGAAACTGGACCACTTCCTACACCACACACAAACATAAATTCAAAATGGATGAAAAACCTAAATGTGAGACCAGAAACCATCAAAATTCTAGAGGAGAACACAGACAGCAACCTCTTTCACATGGGGTATAGCAACTTCTTACTAGACACATCTCCTGAAGCAAGAGAAACAAAAGCAAAAATGAACTTTTGGGACTATGTCAGGATAAAATCTTCTGCACAGTGAAAGAAACAATGAACAAAACTAAAAGGCAGCCTACAGAATGGGAGAAGATAATGCATGGATGTTAAACCAGCTACCCATTCTTCCATACAGTTAGTCTTCCATTCATTCATCAATTTAACAAATAACTGATTTACTGCCTTCAAGTTTTAGACACTATATTAGGTGCTGAGGATATGATGGAAACCAAAACCAAAACCAAACCAAATGAGAGAGAGAGAGAGAGAGAGAGAGCAAATGCAAGCTAACATGACTGAATGAGAGCAAGAGAGGGAGTGAGAGTGCGAGCAAGCACAAGGGTGAGCTAGCAAAGAAGAAAAGAGAAGGAAGAAAGCAACTCTCACAAGACTCAGTTTCTAGGGGTGAGGAGTATGGCTATTAAATGATTCTACAAAGTTACAGTTCATAATGAAAAGCTATACAAAAATGAAAGGTAAAACTAGAAATCTTAACAGCACCCTGGTTTAGTTTGTCAGTTGAAGGAAGGTTTTCTGAAAAAGAGACATTTAAGTATAGATTTGAAAGATGAGTAGCAGTAACAAGGGAAAGTGGAATAAATTTGGTTGAAAGAATTAGCAAATTTATCCAATTTTTAAAGCAAACTTCTACTTTTGGTATATTATGGTCCTATTCATAGATATTACATATAAAATATTTAGTAAACTCTGTTCTTGACAATTTGTAGTCTGGGCTTTTTATGCCAACTTCTTTATTTGAAGAGTAGGCTAGCTTAAAGTATAATGATTTCATTACTGAATTCTATATTATTCCTCACTGTGGAAATTTCTGTTGACAAGAATATTAAATAATGTGGAACTTTTGTTGACCTTACTTTGTCCTTTATCTCTTTGATTAATAGTGACCAAACTCAAAATAGTTTAATAAAAAAAAAGGAATTCAGGGACACCTGGGTGGCTCAGTCAGTTAAACATCTGCCTTCAGCCCAGGTCATGATCCCAGGGTCCTGGGATTGAGTCCCACATCAGGCTCCTTGCTCAGCGGGGATCCTCTTTCTTCCTTTGCCTGCAGCTCCTCCTGCTTGTGTGCTTTCTCTCTCTTTCTGACAAATAAATAAAATCTTTAAAAAATATTTAAAAAGGAATTCATTGGTTCATGTAAATCACAACTCTGTTTTTATCAGAATAATCTCTAAATTTATGTCATACACATGTAATACCTGAGATGAAAGCTATTTGGGACCAATGTAGATACATCATCACTAATTTTTATATAGAACTCATTTTAATACTTTTTTTTTTTTTAAATAAGTTTGGTAGCAAAAATCTTGACTTGCTGCCGCTTTTGCCACTTTCTTGAGCATGTCCTTTACAGATAGACTAGGACACATTCTCTTTTGTGCAAATGACAGAAATCCATTTTCTTAAGTTTGGAGCCAACTGAATCAATTAAGTAATTAATGTCAGAAAGAATAAATTCACATCAGCTCTTCTAAAACCAAAGGCATATATTGCCTTCTGGTACATGTCTTCCAACAATTTACTGCTTTGTATCCAGCAATGACACATATATTGAAATATGTACTATGATCTTTCATTAGTAAATATTTGTGGGTACGGATATTTTTTATACCCACAAATTTGCTGAAGAATACACAGAGATACACACTTTTTAAAAAAAATCAGGAAATATGACTAAAGCGAGCTGCACATCTTTTCTAGACTAATATTATTGCCATCATTTTTCCTACAGACCTCAAAGCTTTCACTATTTATGCTTTCATTCAATGGTATGATTTCCTAATAGCTCTTTGGAGACCCAAGGAACTGTTACATGTCCTCAGTGCAGAGAAAGAAAGACCTTCTGTTAAATTAAGCATTGTGTGTGTTTGTGTGTGTGTGTGTATCATTTTTATTCTCTCTGTCTTTATCTCTCTCTCTCTCTCTCATAAAGCTCTGTTGTTTCTCCTCCCTGCTTTAACTATTAATTCCTGTCTGGCTTTGGTTTAAGAGCACAAAATCCATGCACTAGAGCTTATCAGGGAGAATAACCTCAAACTCACTGTTGCTCAATGTCTGAAAATTTTTATGGAAATAAATACAAAAGATTTCCTGAAAATTAAGTAATCCATCCATTTTTCTTGCTCCAAGATTCTTAACCTTGGGTAAAGGAGTATTTAAGAGCTTCTTAAAATTGTATACAAATTTTATATATCTGAATTTTAATGGGCAGTCTGTTATTTTCACCAGGTATTCAAAATGGTCTGTAATTAAGAAATCATTAAGAATCATCTTACCCGATATTTTTAATCTATAATTGGATTAAGCCAAAGACTGGAATTCTGTGTGCTGTGTACCTGGACTTTGGTCCTCCAGAAATGCATACATATTTAATTGTGCCTAAGTTGGATATGTTAAAATTATACACACATGCACACGCATTAAAAAAAATAGCAAAAACAAAACACATCACTTTGCCTAACGAGGATATTTACCTTTGATCGCCATATGAACAATAAATGTGCTTTTTTGAGAAACTAGCCTATCTTCATATATTGGAAGCAATGGATCAAGTAACTGGTTGTGTTTTGTCTGGGTTTACTGTTATAGACAGTAAATTGCCAAATTAGAGGCTTGATGTTAACTGTTGTTCTCCAGGGCATGCATTTTGTGTAACTTTTGAATTTATTCTTTTGTTTCTACCTTTATTTACCTTTGCCACAAATTCTTCACTTCTTTTTCTCATGCATTTTGCTGTACTGTATATTTTTATAAGTTGCCCTAAATCATTTCCAAAACCACCAAGAGTGCAAATATAAATGAATAAATAACAATAGTGACTGAGACAACATATAAATCATTTTGTTTTATGATTTTTTATTTTTAAAATATTTTTTCAAAGATCTTATTTATTTATTTGACAGAGAGAGAGAGAGATCACAAGTAGGCAGAGAGGCAGGCAGAGAGAGAGGAGGAAGCAGGCTTCCTGCTGAGCAGAGAGCCCAATGTGGGGCTCGATGCGGGGCTCGATGCGGGGCTCGATCCGAGGACCCTGAGATCATGACCTGAGCCAAAGGCAGAGGCTTAACCCACCGAGCCACCCAGGCGCCCCCGTTTTATGTTTGTTTGTTTTTTTTCATATGGTCTATAGTTTTAAAATGCTTTCAGAAATGTTTCTTTAACAACCTACTTTTGTAGCTTTTTGTTGCAAATATTTGTTATTTAGGTTTAAAAGCTACTAAGGTATCCTTAATATAGTAGTAAGAAAACCAACATTGAAAAATGAATCCAAAGTATTTTAACTTGAATGGTGAAGTGGAGAAACTCTTTTTTTTTTCCCTGTTAGGTTTAAAAACATATTTTTGGGATCACTGCTTTTGGTAAATGCACTATTTTGCAGTTGCTTATTCAGGTACTCTAACAAAATTGAATATACTACTTAGAAATTGTCTACTATATCTTCTACTTATAAACGTAATTATAAGTTTCTGCCTCCGGAAGTGTTTTAGTGCACACCAGTATATTTTGCATGTGTGTATGTACAACTAAGCTTTGTCTTTTAGTAAAATCGCAGTCATTTATATAATCCCTATTTTGATTTCTTTTAGTTTTAAACTTGCATTTGTAGTAAGTTAACAATAGATATTGCTCCTTTGTTGCTCTTTGGTATGAATGGGCTGCTGACTATCTTACTGTGTTGTGGTAGGATGTACTGATGAATGGGAAAAAAAAGTATAAAAAGGAATTGATTTTTCTTTTTATGTCCTAAGTAGGATTCCCCAGTCTACATTGCAATCTATAGAATAATCATTTGAATCTATGTTTAGTGGATAAGTCAAAGCCCAAGCCTTGGGGACAGCTTATTTAATGAGCATACGGTAGAGGTCAACTATAAACCACTTCTTCCCAGCTTCATATTGTGCTGTAATGGAAGCATTAAGGGATAACCTAGAGAAAAGAATGAGAGTCCTGTTCCCATTACACAAAACTCTAGCAGTGACAGGTTAGGTAAAATTTAAAAAGTATACATACTTTGGGTAGCCTGCATCCCCAAGAATATGCTGTGTCCTCAGACAAACTAAAAAGTCTTCCCTCATCACATATTTCATTCCAGGCAAGGTCTAGGCTTAGTTCTATGCAAGGTGCATGATATGTATTCAGTTAATACTTACAGAGTAATTGATAACACTGTAAGGAAAAAGAAGAGCCCTACATAATGGACCCATGACTCAGATATAGCTGTCAGGAAAGAAAAATGAAGTGCCCAGGTTACCAAAAACTAGGTTTGCTGAAATAAAAGGAAATGGCTGTCTGGTAGCTCCTAGGCAGAGGGCTAATATCCACTGCTCCCTTCCACGTTATGGATGATTTAGTGCTGTGCTAGAAGATGTGGTCATTGCTTTACTGTGCTTCTGCTAGAAATAACACAGCTAGGCTGACCCTTAAAGAAGGAAAAGAAATTGGGAGCATCTCTTCCTTCACAAGTTTTCAGTGAATTGCTAAACCATCAAGACTTCACTTTTTTTTTTTAAGATTTTTTATTATTTATTTATTTGACAGAGAGAGAGAGAGAGAGAGAGATCATAAGTAGGCAGAGAGGCAGGCAGAGAGAGAGGGGGAAACAGGCTCCCCACTGAATAGAGAGCCAGATGCGGGCTGGATCCCCGGACCCTGAGATCATGACCTGAGCCGAAAGCAGAGGCTTAACCCACTTGACCCACCCAGGCGCCCAAGACTTCACTCTTAATACAATAAAGAGAAAGCCTATGATAGGTTTTTTGTGTTTTTTGTTTGTTTTTTGTTTGTTTGTTTGTTTGTTATGTTTTTTTAAGGGCTGCTAAAATAGCCTGAGGGACATCTCCAAGTAGTTGCAAGTAGGCAGAGAAAAGGAGAACCAAGTCTCTTCAGACTGAAGACTCTAGTGGGCTTGAGAGTACATATCTGAAGGAGTAGCTATGAGAAGCTATATGCTTTCTATTTTTGGAGAAACTCAGTATTATTGTGTAAAGTAGTCTCTAAAATAAAATAAGGACTATAGAGGTATGAATTCAGGGCCATGAAATCCACTCAAAGAAGATAAAGGCTTCTAGGTTCTTCTGCTAACTGCCTTTGAAAGTGTTTGGACATTAATCCCTTTGATTAATTTCTTCGTGTCACTGCATTACTTCTTTATCTGTCAGGATGTGGCCTGAGAAATAGAATCACTCTGAGTGATGTAGAGTAGAGATTTATCATAGAGACTTTTACCTCGTACAATTGTGGGAGCTGGTGTAGAAATCTATGCAAGACTGCTGCCTATGCATCTTATACTAGGTCTCAAGTCTCAAAAGATCAGCTAGGCCATCAGTCTAGAAGGAAAGCTGGATGTGTAGCAGGGGAGAACAGAGAAAAATTGGAACCTATGAGGACAAACTGCAACCCATGAAGCCAAATGGGGACCCACATCTGTGTTTTACTGCTACCATATCTGTGATGTACACAATCTGTAGGAGAAGCTGCTGCCATTTGCCTTAGAACTGTATAAAAAACTTGAACCTCACGGTTAGCATTACATTCTTCAATCATAGCATATTATTAGCTTACTCCACCTTTCCACTCCCACTCTCCCTTCTATAGACTCTTCAACTCTCCACAGAAAATTAAAATATTTCCAAAGATTTGAAAAAGGCTACCCAATATCATCTGAAATTGAACCACAGTTATCTTCAAGAAGCAGAACCCTTTTCAAGGGTACTTTTAGACCAAAAGTGGTTTTCTAAGAAGATGATTTTCAATACAGACATACACAGAAATAGTGTGGGTTCCATTCCAGAGTGCAATAAAGCAAGTATCTCAACAAAGTGAGTTAAATGAATGTTTCCATTTCCCAGTGTATATAAAAGTTATGTTGAGATGCGTGGGTGGCTTGGCTGGTTAAGCATGTGACTTCTCATGGTCATGATCTTGGGGTCCTGAGATCTGGTCTCAGGTCATGATCTTGGGGTCCTGAGATCCAGCCCCATGATGAGCTTACTGCTCAGTGGGGAGTCTCCTTCTCTTTCTGCCTCTCCCTTCTGCTCCTCCTCTCTCTCTAACAAATAAACAAAATCTTTTTATTTTTTTTATTTTTTTTTACAAAATCTTTTTAAAATAATAATAAAAAAATAAAAGTTACATTTACTATACTATAGTCTATTAAGTCTGCATCTGTATTATATCTTGAAAAAACAGTGTACATGCCTTTATTAAAAAATACTTTTGCCAGGGCCCTGGGTGGCTCAGGGCACCTGGGTGGCTCAGTCAAGTGTCCAACTTTTGATGTCGGGTCAAGTCATGATCTCAGAGTCCTTAGACTGAGTCCCACATTGGGCTCTGCACGGCACGTGGAGCCTGCTTGAGGTTCTCTCCCTTTTTCTCCCTCTGTCGCTCCCTCTATGTGCATGCTCTCGAAACAAACAAACAAATAAATAAATAACACTTTTTGCTAAAAAGGCTAACCATTATTTGACCTTTCAGGGATTTGTAATCTTTTTGCTGATAGAGGGTCTTGCCTTGATGCTGAGAGCTGCTGACTGTTCAGGGTGGTGGTTGCTGAATGTGGGGTGGCTGTGGCAATTTCTTAAAATAAGACAGCAGTGAAGTTTGTCACACCAATTGACTCTTCCTTTCATGAACAATTTCTCTGTAACATATGATGCTGTATGATGGCATTTTACCCACAGTAGAACTTCTTTCAAAATTGGAATCTAACCTCAAACACTGCAGCTGCTTTATCAACTAACTCTATGTAATATTCTGAACCCTTTGTTGTCATTTCAACAATCTTCACAGCATCTTCACCAGGAGCAGATTCCATCTCAAGAAATCCCTATCTTTGCTCATCCATAGTGGCAAATCCTCATCTCTTAGAAGTTTAATGATGAGAGTGCAACAATTCAGTTACATCTTCAGGCTCCATTTGTAATTGTAGTTCTCTTGCTTTTTCCATCACATCTGTAGTTACTTTCTCCACTGACATGTTGAATCTTCAATTTGTAAAAAATTCAATATCTATGATGAGTACAATAAAATTAGATATAACTGTACAGTGAAATGGAGTCTTTCTCTTAGTTTTAGAATCTTTATGTAGCCTTGGTAAAATCCAAAGAAGATTCATTGTTCACATGAAAAAGATGACTTTTTCCATTCCTGCTTCTTCAGACTTCTTCTCCACAAAGGCAGTGTCCAAAAGATTAATTTCTGATCACATGAAGACTATCCATTCGCAGTCATCCAGATGACCTGTGTTGTAGTAATATGCTATTCAAGAATTTAGTGCCAGCTAACACAATGACTGGCTAAATAGTGTAGCTTTGATGTGCACAGTTGTAATGCTATTTTTATTCTTTCTCTAGGGAAGAATATTGGAGAATGGCTCTTTAAAAATAACCAGTTTAGAATGAAGCAGCCATATGGTTCATTACAATGGTGTTTTTCTTTTTAGTTTGGTTTGGGTTAAGTTAAAATCTGATATTTTAAATACTCTTTCATATAACAACAGAACAAAGCCTAGGCATTTCAATCTTAGCATTTATGTTTGTGTATAAATCTTGAAATTCTAAAGATAATATGAAGAACCAAGCACTATGTACGTTTTAAAATTATGATATTTCTTAAAATTCTCATATTTACACAATGCTTTACTATAGTACTTTAAAATTATCACAGGGCACCTGGGTGGCAGTTGAAGATCTGACTCTCGGTTTCTGCTCAATGGGGGGAGGGGGGTTTGATTAATATTCTCTCCTTCTGCCCCTCCCCCCACTGGTGCATGCCCTCTCTCTCAAATAAATAAATCTTTTAAAATAAAATTATCACATTTATATAATGTCTTACTATAGTGTGTAAAATAATTGGAAGTTTGGTGGGAAATGGAAGAAAAAAAATGAACATACAAAAATTATTCCTTAAAGAATTTATGACACAGTTTAACTAATGCAGGTGAACTGGAATCAAGCAATTTATATACATGCATGTTCACATTTTTAGGTTCTGTTCACATTAATAAGAACATTTAAAAAGAGATTCTTTAGTCACATAAAAGGAATGATTCTCACTATGATTTCTCCCTAAGAACCAATCAGTGTTGTCTTTTGTAGTAATTTATTTTTTTCTCGTTGATGTCTTCTCCTAAAATGAAAGATGGAGAAATCAGAAAAGGAGAAAATAAGAGAAACATGAACTGTGTCTATTGTTGGAATGATTTTTAATTTGTCCAAATATTTTTCCATAAAGTTTGCAAAAAACATGTTTCCCAAACACAAATGCAAGAACAAAGTGTATCAAATTGCTATAGTAAATTTTAGATAGAAAAAGTTGATAATATTAATTTTAAGCTTGTATTGAAAATTTGCCTTTTGAAAGACATCACATTTATCTCCAAATCTTGAAATATATGTATTATTCTTATATCAAAATATCACATATTATGTCTGTCTTTCATATAATATCAGGTGTTGTTGAATTACTCTATATAATTTCATTCTTAGACATTGAACATCCTTTAATTTTTAAAAATTAGTACATTTGTGTAAAGCGGCAGAAAGGTGGTGGTTGGATTAAGAAAGATTTAGAGATTTCTGTTATTTTTAGAAATTTGTCTCACTAAAAGCTATTGAGTAACTTGGTACTCCAGAGATCAGGTTTGTCAATAATGTTTGACATTGGAAGTTTACTAGAGCCTGTAGAGAATTGTAAACTTGACCCTCCCTGGAGAGCCCTAGTCTGTCAGACAAGTAGTCAACCAGTTATTCTATAAGTCAGCCAATCAGGCACTGAGTCAGTCAAGCAATTAATTTACATATACTTGTTACTAGGTGGAACATTTTGGAACATAAAAGAGAGTGCAAACTTTCTCAGCACCACAACCACATGATTTTATTCTCCATCTAGGATGATATATGGAGGGCTAGGAGGGCACAAAGAATCACTTAATCGGTTAGAAGTTTTGATAGGATAAAATGCTGATCCATAATTTGTTAAATTCAGATAAGAACATTCATTCAAATACTGCTCTTATTATTGTATCTATGTCATTTTGGGGACTGTATGATCTTTGGTAAGGCAGTAGGCTATGATGTACACAACACTAGGTCCAAACCTTGGCTCAGGTACCAAGTTATTTTAAGAATTTTATCAAAACTAGTTTTTGGTCCATGGCCTAATTTAATTAGAGTGTTGGCCTAAATTTTTAAGCTTTATGATTCTAGAAGTCTATGATCTTTTTCTTCATATCAATATGTAGAGTAGTTATTGTAAACAATTTCCACAGCTCTCTGGTACCCTGAGCTCTTTTCAGTGTACCACCTCAAGTTGATGATTGTGTGACATTTCATTTTGTTACAATCAAATTTGCAAACTATTTTAGTGATGTTCATCAGATAGATCATTAATTTGAGTAGATCATGGTATAGAATTGGGGATACCTTGTCCCCAGTAAAAAGTAAGAAGCATAGGATAATATTAATCCTACGCTAGAGAAAAAAAAATTTCCTTAAGAGGGTATTTGCCAGTCATGAAGTTAGTAAACAGGGACTGAAACTATATCACAATGCTAAGTGTGAAAATGTGCATGGTAAATAACAATAAAAACAAAAAAAAACCAAAAACCAAAAAACAAACAAACAAACAAAAAACAATAAACTGTGAATGGTTTTCTAGATACTCTGAAAACTTGTTATACCTTAGTTGTGATTGTGGTTATCACTATAATTGCCTTTTAAAAAGTGTTATATTGGGTCTTTTAAATTTTGCCAATGTATTATCAAATAATTTTGGCATTCATAGGAATGTGACAAATACAGGAAGTTTAAGACTTAGTATAAGGGGGTGGATAATCAAACTGATCCATAATAAATTTAACACAAACTAGGTGGAACCCTCTGAATCAAGTCTTGAAATTAAAACAAAAAACAAAAAACACTTCTAGAGTCAGACCAGTTTAAATCCACTATGACTTAATGCAGCATATTTTTCTACATTTACTGTAAATAAGGAAAGTTATAAAAAGCAAAACTTGTACCCAGTGGTCTGTTATGAAATTTTACTTTGACTACTGTGCATTTAAGTTGATATGCTGAATTCCACTTTTACTCATATTCAGATGTTAAGGTTATTTTCTTGATAATTAAATATTTCCCCAAGTTATGAAAGTCTTACACTAAAACTTAATAATCAGATTTGAAAAAAAAACTTTGGGCCTTAATAATAATTATGAAGAAATACCTTGGCTCAGAAATAGAAAATGAAAAACATGAATCAAATTGTACGGCACCTCTCTGATGGCTTGACATGAGGCCAGAAGCAAGAGTTTACACTCAACGTTGTTTTTAAAATGCAACCTTTAGTGTTATTTGATTTTTTCCCTAAGCAAACTAAGATGTGAAATTTAATAATCCCTTCTGACAATTTTATAAAAATGGGCTGCCATGCTTAATTGATGATAGGCCTCTTCATCTGCCACCTCCAGGCATTTGCTGTTAAGTTACTGATACGGAGTTCACAGCCTCTATCCATCAGATCTTTGACTGCCTCTGTGTTATTAACCTTTGGGTTGATCTGAGAGTGGCATCGCCCCAACTAACTGGCTGTCATGTCAGCTTGGCAGTTGGGCTTTGCATGTTCTCTTTCACTTTCACTTTGTCTCTCAAGATCATCTGCACAGATAGGGACAAAGCAATGTAGCCAATTACCTTGTAATTTCTAGATTGTCCAGCTTTTCTCTGAGATAGTGCCAGAAGGCACTCTTCGATTTCCAGGAGGAAATAAAATTCTAAAAGATATGAGCAGTTGATACCCTAGAAATATAATAGTCAAAAGTCTTTGAGTCATAGAGACCCCAGGTTCTAATTTTAGCTCCAACTCTATGTGACTTTTTGCATGATACTTAACCTCTCTGGAATGCAATGGTAAAAAAAAAAAAAAGAGGAAATTATTTTGGTGCAGAAACAGTGAATTTTCCTCCAGAATTTGTTCTCTCTGTGTATTTTTTATAGATGAACTCTGCCTGTCAGGGACAGATTTATCTTTTGGAAGTGTTAAGAAAAAAAGATAGGAAATAAATAAATGAATAATTTACCAGCTCCCCCTTCTCCATGGCCTTGGAAGGAGGCTGTGTAAGTGAGGGACTCTAAAGATTATACCACATTAACATCACAGTGATTCCCAGTAAGTCTACCTCAACCTACTCCATTACACACACATATTTTAGTAGGGCTCCTCCTCTCCCAGCTCCTAAAATTTAATTCAATTAACAGTTATTAGGTTTAGAATAAAGTCATTTTAACATTTAACCTAATAAACAGTTACTGGGTGTCATCATTGTATCAGGAAATGTGCAAGCATCAAGAACACAAAATTAAATATAGTTTAGTATGATAAACATACTACTTATGACCAACCAAAAATTACTGGATGGTAAAAAGGAAGTAAGCCATTGAAGGTATTAACACTACTCCTTACTCAATGGTGCTATCAATAGAGATGTTAAAAAGACCATCCCTAAAAGACCTCAGTGGCAACCCTGTCAGGACCCCTTTCACTCGGGAGAGCTTTTTTTCTGTATCCTTGCTTAATAAACTATTGCTTTACTCACTTTCCCTTGTCTGCAAGAGTCATTCTTTGACTCCGTGAGCCAAGAACCTCACTCTCCTGTGCATCAGTTACTACCATAGAGACCCCAAATATTCAAATATTGGAAGATAACATTTTTTGATAAAAATAAAGGTAGTTAATTTTATGTAAATGTTTTGATTCTTGATATGTAAGATGTAAGGGTAAATACAAATTTAGCTGTGGATCACGGAGATCACAGAGAAAGTAGGTCCCGGTTTTGAATTGGTTCATACAGAGTTCCTCTATTATGAAAAAGAAGGAAAGGTTTCAGATGCAGGTCTGTTTGTAAATCTTTTGGAAGACTGGGAGGATCTCCACTGCTGATGACTTTTCAGTCTCTGTGAGGGATGGAGATGACTTATGGTGCCTCTGTCTTTAATGCTACAGTGGCTCTTGCTGAGCTTACTGTCTACACAAGCAGAGATGGTATCTTACATGCTTTCAAAGTTACAACTTTTAGTTGTCATTTGCATGCCCAGCTAATAATTCCAAAGCGTGTCATTTTGCCTGGTTGCCTGGGATAGGTGTTTTTTAGCCTTACTTACACATTTCCAAATGAACTCTGTATGGACACCCCTGAAGCTGATTCCATATCATCAGCCTATTCTCACCTTTTCCTGTTGGTGAGTTCCTATTTGGGATCCTTGGTTTCTTCCCTCAGTCAGGACCACCAAAGTGCTTTAAAAAGGAGATGAATTCTGGATTCCTTTTCTTACAGAGGCTCTCTATCTATTGGTGTTCAGTGAGGAAATTGGAAAAGAACTCCAGCTATTTCACACAACAAATGGATTTAAATACCATTAGAGGGGATTTAAAAACCATTAGAAGGTTTGGGAAAGAAGACGTTAGGGAAGCCAACTGTATCAGTTAGGAAATCAGAAAATGTTCAGATTATAAAAAATCAATGCCACTGATTTCACTGCTCCCTGCACTAAAGCAGGTGATTTCTTTGGATGACACCAGAAAGCTGCTGGAAAAATCTTGATGCTAATGCCTTGGTAAATGCCATCCACAGCCATGAGAATAATAATTGTTTTTGCTTTTTGTATGCCTTCCAGAATTATATCAATTCCTGTCATTGGCAGAATCTAACCTAGGACCATACTGGCAGGAATTCTTGAAAATGTAGTTGTAGTTCCCAGGCTTCCAGCTCCTGTGATAAAAGGAGAACACAGAAGGGGGAAAATGGGGCACAGTGGCCAACACAGTTTCACACAATCCAGTACATTTCTCAGCCAAATTACTCACATTCTTTCCCAGGGAACAGTTCCCATTTGACCTACAGTAGGAGATGCTGAATATATATTCTCTGAGTAAGACGGTGTTAATTCAGGGGAGACCCTAGGAAAAACTTAGGCCAGTGAGTTAAGCTAGTCAAGCATTAGAGGGCTAGGTTGATTTGCTTCTAGCTGACATTATCATAATTCCATAGCAGTAGCCCGAAGGGCATGGCAAATTGGTGTAGAAGTCATTTGTAGGGTTGCCAAGCAGAAACTCAGTAATATATCCATGCTTCTCCTCACTCCCACTGAGTTGTTTGAAACCCAAAATAGGGGGAAAGGAAGTACCAATTTCAAAGCATCACTAAAGAGTTGCATTCAGAGTAAGTTATACTTCTCTATCTATAAAGGTAGCTCTGTTGTGTGTAATAATTTAGCAAAGATAATTTGTAAGAAAGTTAAAGATAAAAAAATTTATGGATGGGATTGCTTTGAAGATTTTGACTTAAAACAACTTTGTGAACTAACATTGGTAAAGAAAGTAGAAATTTAAGAAAATCTGAGCAGGATGCAAACACTCAATCACAGTATCTTTACTCAGTCCACAAAGAAACATTACAGTTAAACTTAGTAATGAAACTTCGAAAAAGCTGATAATACTATAGTAAAATCAGTGAGTTTTATGATACCATGATCAACCTCTTCAATTTTATGAAATGTCAAGGATTTTTTATTTCTGGATTTAAATCTGAATGTCTTAGATGTCTTGCCACTTACTTCTTCCACAAGAATATTGGCAAGCATACCAAATAACTATCTTGCTTTGTAGGAGCCTCATTTTACTTCTGTTTAGGGAAAAGTCCAGATTCTAAGAAGATGGTGATCATAACAGGACCATTGGATGCTTAAATTGAGACTAGTGGAAAAGGAAATGGAAGACTTAAAACATATTTTTTAGTTTTAGGAGGAACTGAAATTTAAAGGTCGTGCTTGGCAATGTTTGAACTTCTGTGTTAGTAAAATAACATAGTTTAAGACCTCTGAAATACAACATATATAGCTTTTAAAACATGGGAATGACAAAATAAAAACCTCTGAATTTCTCACCTTTTTTGTTTTCACAGTTGAATAAATTCCCCATTTGTTTGTATTCTGCAGCCTAAGAAATGTGAAAATCTGTTTTTTTAATAAAGTATTACTTCTAAAATTATCAATGTAAAAGGGACCTTTTCAAAAATTGAGAATTTATTTATTAGTTATCTGTCCTAAAATCTTCTGTAAGGGATTTTTTTTTTTTTAGGTTTTATATATTTATTTGATAGAGAGAGAGCGATCACAGTAGGCAGAGAGGCAGGCAGAGAGAGAGGGGGAAGCAGGCTCCCCGGTGAGCAGAGAGCCCAATGTGGGGCTCGATCCCAGGACCCTGAGATCATGACCCAAGCCAAAGGCAGAGGCTTAACCCACTGAGCCACCCAGTGCCCCTGAAAGGGATTTTATAATTTAAGATCAAGAGCAATTTAATCTGACATATATATCATATGATAATATATCATATATATGTATGCATTGCCCGTTCTATTTAAAAATACCCATAAGATATGTCCTGTATTGTATACATTGATAGTTATGCTTAGGTTCTTGGGCTCATAGAATATCATTTATGTGGTCAAAAATAATTTATTAAGTTGTATCCTAAAAAAAAAAAATTAGCAGCAATAGTTACTATTTTAATTTAGTTGCTTTAGTAAAATATTTTAATTTTGTGCAAAATGCATAAATCAAAAGAAATGCATATTCTTCTTCTCTCTCAGGTAACCATGAGCATGAAAAGACAAGCTGCTTAACGCAAAAGAGTATCTCTAGTTTCACTTAGTGGCAGTATGTACTTCTTTCAGCAAAACTATGTAGAATTAAGTGTTGACTGATAGGTTAGAAAATCTCAGTTAAATTGACATTAAATATTAAAATGTGGAAAGAAGGGGCAGCTTAGGAGTGCTTTGCCAAGTGAAATGAACACAGCATTTAGAAGTACATGAACATGCATGATTCAATGAAAATGAAGAGGTTCATCTGGTTAAATGAATGGGCTCTTTCACTGACAAGCGTAACGATTAAGGAGCGCCTGGGTGGCTCAGTGGGTTAAAGCCTCTGCCTTCAGCCCAGGTCATGATCTCAGGGTCCTGGGATCGAGCCCCGCATCGGGCTCTCTGCTCAGCGGGGAGGCTGCTTCCCCCTCTCTCTCTGCCTGCCTCTCTCTCTCTCTCTCTCTCTGTCAAATAAATAAATAAATAATTAAAAAAAAACTAAATTAAAAAAATAAAACAATAAAACAGTAAATCTTAAAAAAAAAAAGTAACAATTAAAATCTCCAGGTATATGAAGGCTTCCATATAGATCTTTCTTTCAAGCTTTTATAGCATTTTCTGTTCATGTCCTTCACCTAGTCCTTATTTTACATTATTCTCCAACTTATATGTTAATGTACATGAAATCTCTACTGATTAAGTAAACTCTTATGGGCCAGAACCATATTTCATACTTCTTTATAATTCTCAGTTGTGCATGGCACAGTGCATATTATAGGTATGCAATAAACATTGCTGTTGGCATGTTGATTATGATGATATGTTGGTGGTGATGATGGTGGATAGGTAGATTAATATGTGATTGGGTAATTGTTTGGATGCCAATCTATAACTTTGAATACAATTTAGGACCATGGCATTAGAGGCTAGAATTTATCATGAAAGAATTTCAAAGGCAGAAATATCAAGGTATTTGGTGACTAAGTCTAGGTAAGAAGGGCACAGTTGGCACAAGTAATAGTTGACTGTAAATTTTAAGTGTTGGAAAATAAAGGGATGATTGGAAGGGAAGTTGGTCAGCTAAGAAAGAAGATTAAAAGTTAGTTTTAGTAAATTTGTCATAACAATGAAGAAAGTGAAAATACCAAGTATATCATATGTTTGGGATTCATTGCCCTCCAGTTGAGATATGATAGGACAAGAAAGAATGTTCTAGTTTTCTTTCATGGAAAGAATAAAGAGAAAAGCAAAATACACATATTTCATAATGTGGCATATGTATTCCTGGAAAACCTTATATTCTGCCAAATTGGACACTACAAAGAAGGCTTACATGAAAGATAGAATTGGGGCAAACCCATCAAATTCTGCAACTTTGTAAACAGAGCCCAAACAGAAGGAAAATAATACTATTTTTAAAAAAGATTTTATTTATTTATCTGAGAGAGAGCAAGAGAGAGTTGTGAGAAACAGAGTTCATGAGCAGGGGAGAAAGGTAGAGGGGGAAGCAGACTCCCCACTGAGCAGGGAGCTCGACATAGGGCTTGATCCCAGGACCCTGAGATCATGACCTGAGCCAAAGGCAGGTGCTTCTGGGACTGAGCCCCCCAGGCAAGACAGTTTCTTTTAACCAACTGTACATGAAGCTTGCCTGATTTATTCTGGCTATTTAAAAAAAAAAAAAAAAAGGTGAAAGAGTGTGTGCAACTTTATGGTATTTCATTTGCCTTCTTTTTCCTTTTTCCATATTTGTAGTTTTATTTTTTTAAATACTTTGTTATACTTACAAATTAAATACAAAGCAAAGGGAACTTTTATTAATGATAAACTTTTCAGCACAGTAATCTTGGAGAAATACTTTCATATAATATTTGACATGAAGTTGAACAACGCCCTCTCTGACTTAATGGAAGCAGTGTCAATGGAATACAGACTGAATTACAAAGGGCAGTATTTCTCAGAAGCTGTGAAGGGTTGAAAAGTATCTCAGTTTGTGGCATTCTGTTTGGTATCATATTACTTCGTACTGCCTAAGGATTCTTCTTAAGAAAAAGAGAAGAAAGAATTGCAATCTCTTATTTCATGACCACCAACATCTGTGGGAGTTTCTGTACTACATGGTCAGTAGCAGTTTTATTTAAAGGCAGAAAAATGATGTTGTGTGTGTGTATTTTAAATGTTGTGACAATTTTTTCAACAAAAAGTCCCTTTTCACGTGATAAATGGGGTATATGACTTCATAATCAAAAATATTCTCTCAAGTCATATTTAAAGAAGCAAAGGTTTCCAGCTATAAATAGTCACATCTTTAAAACAGAAAAAAGTTCACTTGTATTTGGTTGGTTGCTATCGGGAATAAATTTTCACTTGTACTTAATGTTAGAAACCATGATTTCATGCCAAGCAGAGTCTGAAACAGAGCTAAATAATAAGACGAACTATGTTTCCAAATATTTTGAAATTGTAGGTTAAGATTCCAGAATCCATTCATTTATCCCTTATCCCCTTCCTTTGCCACATGTTACCTAAAGTAGCATAGCCGTCCATGAAGGAATAAGGGGTTTTTGTTTCAAAAACATCTAGGTTTGAACAGGGGTTTACTTTTGGCAAGTTTCTTGCCATCACTGAGCTCTGTTTACCTTTAAAGCACCGGTAATGTTAGTGTCCTCTTGTTGGGAGCAGCTCTCCATGATTTTTTTTTTTTCACATTTGTGTATGGTCTGGGCTTTCTGAACAAAAATCACTTGAAAACTAAGTTAAAGGATGATTACTAGCAAACATGCTTTGAAAGCTTGAGATGGTGTATTATTCCAAAAAATATTTAGAGACTTATCTCTCCTGAGGCCATTTGCTGTTCCAGCTTTGGGAGGCGAGGACTCTTCTCTGCCTTCTCAGGAAAAGATTTATTTACATTCCTGCTTAAAGTCTTCTCTCTTTCTCTCTCTCTCTCCCTCTCTTTCTGTCTCTAAGGGAAGGAGATGCAGATCTGTCAACTGTCCTATACAACTTCAGAATCTCATAAATTCAGGGTTCCTGCTATGTGGTATAAACCCAGTGTAAGCACAGGATGACAGCAGGCTCTTACCATTGTTGCCCAGTGGAGATTAGAGTTTGGGGAACCAGTGCTAAAGTACTCTGTGTGTAATGATCTGTTCTCTGATCCAGAAACCTTATGTATCCTATTAGAACAGGAATCAGTTTCTATCTATCTATCTATCTATCTATCTATCTATCTATCTATCTATCTATCTATCATCTATCTGTCCACGCATACACATCAGCAATTTCCTACCTAGGAGAATCTAGAATCTTTGTTCAATGGCAGTGTGCCCAGCCTCAGAGGATGGTGTATGTTTCTATTGCTAGCAGGGGCTTAGATAGGCCAGTCCCCTGTTCTTATAGTTAAGTTAGAGGTAGGTTAAATATAACCAAAGATATCAAAGGAGAAGTCAGCCAAATCAATGGCAGTTCTATGAAAAGTTTTCCTTGTAAGTGAGAAAGTGTCATATTAGGTGAATCTTATTTCTCTCCCAATTATTTGCATTTTGGGGCTTGTTAGGTGAATCTTATTTCTCTCCCAATTATTTGCATTTTGGGGCTTGTCTTATGAGGATATGATGCATAGAAGTGCAGGAGACATGTTGTGACTATTAGAAGCAAGTATGAAGAAGGAAACCAACAGACTGGGGATGGGAGAACAGAAGAATGTCAAATCAATGAGCAGAAGAGCAGAAGAATATTCTGGATAACATCTTTAAGCTGTTGAATCAACCCTGAACTCATTCCTTTGGATATTTTTTATTGTTGTTGTTAAATATAAAAGAAGTACTCCCTACAATTCAAACAAGCTCTTGTTATTTTCATTTACTTCGAACTAAGTAATACAAGAATCTAGGAATTGTGAAGATTAAATGAAATGAGAAATAAAATAACTAGAATAAGACCAAGTAGTTGCTTAGTTAAAAAGAAAAAAAGAGAAAAGGGAAAAAAATACTGCCACTGCTGCTGCTACTGCTACTACTAATGGGGATTATCTCAGGTCTGAGCACCTGTAGGCCTGTTGTCTAAGTGTCTGTATCATAGACCTGGGGAACTAGTTTAGGGGGGAGGGTATGAAAGAGGGGTTATTCATCACAAGGACAGAAATGGGCATTTTGCTAAATGAGAGGAACATTAAGGTAAAATATAAAAGGGGTAAAATTTAATTAGAGCAATTATTCTCAAACAGGAACACTTTATACTTTTTTTCTTAAAGATTTCTTTATTTGACAGAGAAAGAGAGCAGGAGCAGGAGGAGCAGCAGGCAGAGGGAGAGAGAGAGAAGCAGGCTCCCTGCTGAGCGGGGAGCTTGATCCCAGGCTGGCTTGGGCTCATGACCTGAGCCGAAGGCAGATGCTTAACTGACTGAGCCACCTAGGCAACACCCTCTATACTCTTTCTTTCTTTTTTTTTTCACCATCAATAATTTTTATTATTGGTCCTATTTGGGGGTTTCATATTTTTAAACATTTTGTCTACCAATATATTTTCTCAGGTACTTAGACAAAAGCACACAACTGCTTTGATTCTGATCAGCATAGGTAATGAACCTAAGTTATTTACCTGACCAAATCACTGTAATTTGCATTGGATATTTAAAAACAAGGTATCTACTATAGCTTTTGAAGCTTTAATGTAGGTATGGTTTCTGATAGGCTTTTACAAATACTGAAAGTAGCTTCAGGCTCTCTTCTTTGAAGGATCTTTGGAGATTCATAAGAACTACCAGATTTGAAGACGGCATCATCCAATGAGGACAAAAATTAACATTAAATTACAAGTCCTAATTATTCTTATTTACTTTTTCACAAAATGCTCCATAGAGTTTTAAAAAGACACGAAAAACATTTTTTGTATTTAGATAAGCCTTTTAAAATATAAAGACAGACCACAAAGCAATGTGACAGATTTTCTTCTGTCGCTTGTAAACTCTAGAGAAGGCAATCCTCAGAACCCTAGAAGTGCTGTGGAAATCTCTTCAATTACAATCAAGATAAACTGTATCCAACGAGGAGCCAAGGGACCTGAGTTCAAGCTGCCATCCTGCACAGTATGATCCTGAACAAGTCTCTCAACTTCTGGATAGGAGAAGCCCCATCACAGGATGAAAGAGGCTGAATGAAGTCATCCTGAAGATCTCTTCCAGCTCTGTTATTTTGAATGCGATGAAATCGGACTAACATGTTCCAAACTATTCAGTTGTTAGAACCCACATTAAACGTACAGTACTTTTAAAATTCCTACTTCTTTTTTGAGTCCTGTTCTTAAATTTTTTTTTCATGTTTTTCAGTGCACTGAAATATATTTTCCTACTTAAGAGTCTTGTCATGAATAGCAATTAAAAAGCTTCTCAAGGATGTACTTCTCATAACTTGCCTTTATTTTATTTTATTTTATTTTATTTTATTTTATTTTATTTGACTTGCTGCTTTAATTTCTCCAAGATCTCTTCTGCACTTGTGGACGCTAATAGCTTCACCACTTTTTCAGGAGATTTACCATTTTGGACCAAAAGGAAAAAATGGTATCAGGATCTAGTTCTATTAGAGACAGCAGGGCTCAGTGGCAGCCATCACAGCTGTGTCCTCAGGGCTGCCACAAGTGAGCTGCAGCTTTCTTCTGGTTATTTCTGGATTTCTGGTCTAACCAAAGACTGTATCTTAGATTCCATCTTACTACAAATGTTTACAATTCTCCAGTGTTTTTATCTTCGTACACTAATTTCTTATCCAAAACCACATCACTCTTTCTAAGCTCCCAGACCTTGGAAAGGTACTGACAGAGCTGGGCATTAACCTCTCCTAACCAGGAGGGGAAGTTTTGGGGGGGCTTCCGCTCTTACCTCTGTTACAGCATTTTGTTTGGACCCAGGTTTGTCGTGGATGGCTATGGTGACACAACCTTTAGCATCAACTGCCACAGGACCTAAGGGAAGAAGTGATCTCTCTGGTTCCTTGCTCTGGCTCTTACCTTTTTTTGTCGCACCAGCTTTCTTGGGCATCTCGGTGCCTAAGGGGAGCCAGGCCGAGGCTCAGGCCCCACCTCCCCACAGGAGCTGCCTCAACCTGCAGCCAGCCCAGCTGCAGCCTTTACTCTTTAAATAATTATTTAGAACTCCAAAAAGTTTTGCTTATATGAGTTGTCTATATCAGTATTTATTGTATTAGAATTTAAAACTGAGAAATTTTAAAATTGAGTACTTCATTTTAACTTTATTTAAAACATTTTATATAAATTGCTTTTTCCAAAATTAAAAACATGAGAAATGTCATTGTTTAAATTTTTTGCAAATAACTTTAATGTTTGGCTTCTCATATCTCTGTCTGCATTCAAACAGTTCTGTTCTATTTGAAATATAGTGAAGATGTTTTGGTTTTATACAGATATGCACTTAGAAAAGGGAGGAGTATTGTAATAATCTTTAAGATAATTGTGGTTATTTTGTTTCGGAATTACATCAAAACTTATCAATGGATGGTTTTTTAAAAGTTAATTATAATGTGGAATTTTGATCTATAGCAACAAATATTTCAAAGCAATAAATGTGAAATACATTGATTTGTGTTGCATCTTAATTACCTTTACTCATGCATAATTCTGTAACATCATACATTAATATTTGGAAAATATTGGTTAACTGAGTTATATATATCTTTTAAAAATTGGCAAATTCGTTTCACATTTGTTAGCATCAGTGGTGTTCTCATAATAATATTATTTAAGTATTGGGAAACTGTCAAGTTTATGGTGGCAGACCTGCATTTTTCCAAAATCTAATTTTTCCTTGAAAGCTTGAAACATATCATTGCAACAAATATTGTCAGTTGTTTTCCTTGAAATGACAGGTTCACTTCATTAATTTTTGAAAAAATATCTGTCAAAACATGTCTGAATAATTAGAGTATGTCACTGTGTTTTCAGGTAAAAATGGTACTCCACTAAAGAGCAGCTAGTCGAGCTTGCATCTGAAACAGTTGTACAAGGGCTTTATTGGATACAGCCACATGCTTCAGAATGTAGCAGAAACATTTTATCTTTCTCTCTCGTTTTGTCATATAGACTACTGGGGATGTATGCAAAGGTTGAGGTTAACCAAATTAATTTTACTGCTTCATCCAGAATACTGTTATGTGAAATTCAATGTTTTTCTTTTTTATAGAATTATGAGTGCATGGCAATAAAGAACAGAATGACTCCTAGACTACTGATATATAATTTGGTGCTGCTACCTTAATTCATGTTAAGGTGTCAGCAGTTTTACCATCGTTGTTTTTGCACAGTGTACATGTCAACCAAGTGAAAAGGCAAATTATGTCTGAGTATTATTATGAAATAGTTATGACATCATTGGCCCCTGAGTGGGTCTTACCAGCTGTTTTTGGTTCTAGAGATCATATTTTAAGAACAATTGATTTAAGGAACAAGGGAGTAGGAGGGAAATGCATCAGTGTGTCAAAAATCTCCCTAATATCCTGACAGACTAATAGAATAAAGATGTCACATCAAGCCCATTAAAAGAGAGGGCTGTTTAGCATTCATCAACCATCCATCCCAATAATTCCTAGTTCTTGTTCCCACTGGTCGATGTTGTGATGTAGACATCTTTCATTTGGATGGATATTGTTGGAGAAGGTGTGATGGTTGTGAATCTTTAACCATTGATTCATGGTATCTGGGTCTTCTAGTGTAGTGGAAGGGAGAAACCAAGAAGAAGTTTTTGAGTTTTATCAAGTCATTCAAACAAAGTGCTTACGGCAGCAGATTCAGGTTGTTACCCAAGCCTCATCTTTTTCTTGTGTTATCATTCCTTTTCTGTCATCCGATGCAGGGGTCTCTTGCATATTTTTTCTTCTCCCCACAGGCTTACATTAGAAGCAGGCAGGCATATTTTTGCATTCTTTACTTATAACATCTGCTTCGTGGAAACGGAGTAATTCTTGTTGACTCAACAATTTTATCTTGCTTAGTGAGATAAAGTTCAGTAACACCCAAAACTAAAACATTTTTGTGGTCAGCAGTTACTGACTGGTACAAAGTTATTACTTTTATGTACTTATCACAGTACTTTCAGCTCATGAACTGCTGACATTTGTTTTTCTTATCCCATGTTAAGAAAATCACACACAAACCTCTAAGAACTCTGCTTGGTATGATAATTAAAGTTGAGATTTAACTTCTAGAGGCTAGAGAATGCCTCTTTATCCAAAGCATAATGCTCTTTACTGATGTATTAGAAATTTTGTATACTCTTACTAATAATGAGATACTAGTTTTTATACTGGTTTCAATCTTTATTTTGTTTTTATATGTAAATGTATTTCATTTTTGTCTCATCTATTATTTATTATTAATTATATTTTATTGATCCCTACTAACCACTGTAAATTATTTTTTAAATATGATATTTCATAAGTAAGTAAATAAATGTCTAACAGTGACTTCTCATATTCTACTGTGTTCAGATTCTCACTTTATCCCAATTTTTTCCTCTGATGGCAATTTTAAATGGCACAAAGAGTCTGATGGTGTGTCTCTGATACTTACATATAAAGAGTCATGCACAAGACCATGTTTTTCTTAGACCATGATTGTCAGAGCTATGTGATCACCCTGAAACTGAAATGGGCTATGGCATTTAGGGGATAACTAATTGGACAAACAATGAAAACATGAGATAATACTACCAAGAATACTTGGTATTCTTGTATATATATATTATATAATGGGTAATACTACCCATTAACCAATGGGACATGAAATCCTCCTAGTCATAAGTCACATAATGGTTTTTCATTCATGTGAGAATTGGTAGAGAACACTAATACATTTAGACGATTCTAAGCAATGCATGCTGAAGGCCACTGCAAAGACCATGTGTGTTTTGTACTAAGGAAGAATGAATAATGCTTTTAAGAACTATAGATTTCTTTAGAGATTCAGTTGTCTACTTATAAGATTTCAAGATTTAATTGGAACTCTTCTAGTGTAAGACTAAGTTAATTTTAACTTTTAAAAATTTCTGCATTGGAGAAGATATATACCTAGTTTGAGCAAATCATATAGTACTTTTGGAGTAAGGGTAGGACACCATCACATGGGGAAGTGCCAAACATGAACAGCACATAGATAGTTAGTCTTTTTTCCTGTATCTCCTTTCTTGTATTTCCTTTCCTGTATCCTCAACGCTCCCAGTCTCATTACACAACAAGTAGGTTCTAGAATGTAGTGAGTGGGGGATGAAGCATAGAATTTGGGAGCGGGAAAACAAGTATTATAAGAAAAAGTAGCAAATCCTTTCAAAGAGTATGAGTCTTTTCTAGGTCGTCAGTCATATATGAAAATCTTAAAGAATTCATATGTAAATCTGGCAGTGTCTGAAAGGTATTGACCCCACATAGAATGTAAACTTTTCCTTTCATTCTGTCTTTTAAGGACTAATAATATTTAATGAGCAATTAGCAAAGCATGCTCATTCTTACTTTATTCTTTGGGGATATGTTGTATATATATATATGTATATATATATCATATGTATATTATATATATCAGATTCTCATTTTAGTAAAGAAATTCAGTGATTACTTCTACAAGATGTTTTTGCCATTAGTGTTGCCAATAGTCTTGCTATTATACACCCATGGCCCTAAAGCTTGTATATGAGAGATTTAGAACAAATATTCTGTTACAAAAAAGTGATTATTTTCTCACTTTCTAGAATAAAAAGTGTCCCCTCCCCACCCATTGTTCAGAGAAGTTTTCAGATTATTTCTTTTCCCTGGATATGAGATTAAGGAAAAACCCCAGGTACTAAAACATTAGTCTTAAAAAGTTCTGCTCTAAGCACATGATTAAGTGCTATAATACAATTTTAATTTGTTACACTTAGGTTCTTTTTTTTTATTTCAGATTTATTGACTATTTTTTAAACATTATTGAGTTATATATTATAAATCATAAAATGCACCCATTTTAAGTGTACAATATGATCATTTTTAGTAAATTTAAAAAGTTGCGGAGCCATCAGCTCATTCCAATCTTAGAATCTTTCCATAAACCCAAAAAGATTCACTGTGTCTATTTTCAGTGAATCCTCATTCCCACTGTCATCTCCAGGCAATCACTAATCTATATGTGTCTTTAAAGATTTTTCCTTCTGAACCATTCATATACATGGAGTCCTATACTATTTAGTCTAGCATTTGAGTTCTTTAGCTTAGCTTAATATCTCTGAGGTTCATCCATGTTGTAGAATCATATATCAGTAGTTTATTCCTTTTTATTGCGAGATAGTATTCCATTATATGGATATATCACTGTTTGAAATTTTTCAGCTGATAGGCATTTGGCCACTATGAATACTATTAGTGTGAACATTCATATACAAATTCTTTTGTGGAAAAAAAAATTCTTTTGTGGACACATATTTCTATTTATTTTGGGTAAGTGCCTAGGAATGGAATTGCTGAATCATATGATAAATTATGTTTAACTTTTTAAGAACTGCCAAGAGGTTTTACAAAGTGACCGTACTATTTTCCATTATTATTAATAATGTACAAAGGTTCCAGTTTTCTGCATTCTTACCAACACTTATTGTTATATGTCTTGATTATAGCCATTCTAGTGGTTATGAAATGACCGCTCACTGTGGTTTAAATTTACATCTCTCAAATGACTAATGAGATTGAGCATGTGTTTATTAGACTTTCATAAATCTTTTTTAAATGTCAATTTAAATATTAATTGTCAATGACTGCAAGTTGACAGTAAGGTAGAGGATCTTGTTGAATTCACCTTTTAAATCTTCTTGATGGTCAGCCTTCCAGGCTTTTTATGGTAAAATGCTACTTTGCTCATCAGTGAGATAAATGAACATTTCTTTTTTTTCTTTTTTTTTTTTTTTATAAATGAACATTTCTAAGATATGATACCATCATAACATATGGTCTTTTCTGCTTGCACTGGTTAGGGAGAGATACCTAGCCCTGGTTACCCACTTGCCATATTTCCCTGCAGGAATCTAGCTTTCTTTTGAGCATTGTTAGGATTTTTAGGCAAAATGTCATGTATGCAAGGGGTGCCTGCATGGTGTGGTTGGTTAAGGGTTAGACTCTTGGTTTCAACTTAGGTCACAGTCTCAGGGTTGTGAGATAGAGCCCCATGTCCAGCTCTACACTTAGTGTGGAGTCTGCTTGAGAATCTCTCTCCCTCTCCCTCTGACCCTCCTGCTCATGTTCTCTCTCTCTTTCTCTCTCTCCCTCTTTCTCTAAAATAAATAAATAAATCTTAAAAAAAAAAAAAGTCATGTATTCATTTCCAAAAGTGAAATACAGTAGCACAGGGAATGTAACACTACACAGTGATTATTGTATTAGTCGCTAGCGGCTCTATATAAAATCTGAATTGAGTTTATTTGCCTATAGACTTACCAGCTGACCTCCTTGACTCAATCCTCTGCCTTGCTAGAACTATGGTATATACAAGACCCATATAAACTTGAGGACTTGAATCTGGGTACTCTTTACTCTCTGCTCTTCAAATTCCTGCACATTTTTGTTCTGACTCCTGTAAATAAGACAAGCACAGTAATATTTTTCAAGAGTGAGATTACCACATTTTTTGCATATTTTGATGCCTCTAACCACAAACTTACAGTAATACTAATATAAAGCTTACAAAAGGAATTAGCATAATTTTGCAAGTTTTTGTTAGATAATATTTCAAAATTCCTTTCCCTGTACTCCTGTGATATACATAAATCACATAAAGCAATATTTGCCCTATTATGTTACCAGCAACTGTGTACTAGAATAGTTTAATGATTGTACTTTGTGTCATTACAAAATAACTGCTATTAGACCTGTTCTGCCACCATAAATAACTGCAACACTGGACGCAATATATGAACTGTTTTCAGATCTTTTTTTTTTTTAAGAATTTATTTATTTATTTGTCAGAGAGAGAGTGAGAGAGAGATCACAAGTAGGCAGAGAGGCAGAGGGAGAAGCAGGCTCCCTGCTGAGCAAGGAGCCCGATGTGGGACTCGATCCCAGGACCCTGGGATCATGACCTGAGCCGAAGGCAGCCACTTAACCAACTGAGCCACCCAGGCATCCCCTGTTTTCAGATCTTGAATAACAGGTGTCATGCAACTGCATGGAGGAAAAGAAAACAAATGAGATCAGCTGCATGATTGCTCTGGTTTTCTGCCTGAATGCATGCTCCTGACTGTAGTTCAGGGAGAGGAAACCCAAAAGTAGTCTCATCAAACTGAGGGGAGAAAGGTCAGAACTTGAGCCTACTGACGTGGCTAGAAGTTTCAAAGCAGGGTACCAGAGAAAAGATATCTATGTAGAGAAGGAGGTTCAGAAATCTGTATACAGCTCACGTTGGGTCTTTGGTTGCATACTAAGCTGAGCATGTGCAAATGACACTCCAAGACACTGCATAAATAATGACTACCAAAAGACAAAACTATTTGGGAGCCATGAGCTGAACAACTGCTACAGCTGGTACAGACAGAACAGATGCCATTCCACTGAGCCAGTGTGGAGAGACTTTGTTTAATATGGGTAGCAAAGAGGTCATGCTTTAGTGGTAGGGCAATTCTAGCTCTCAAAGCCTGCTCTCTATTTCAGCTAACAAAGATTAAAAAAAAACAAAAAACACCTTGGAAAGGTGAAGGATATGTGTAAACAAAATAACTATCAGATGGAACAAAACAAATGCTTCACTAAGGAAAGCAGTAACATGTACATAATCAATATAGTATTCATAATGTCCAGTATACAGTGACAAATAGACATTCAAGAAGCAATTAATGAGACCCATAACCAGGAGAAATACCAATCAATAATGAAAATGGCAGAGGTGTCAGAATTAGCAGATGACATTATAACAGCTATTAAAAACTATAGAACGCTTATGAAAGAAATTGAAGAAAACACAAAGAAATGGAAAAACATCCCATGCCATGGATTGGAAGAACAAATATTGTTAAAATGTCTATGCTATCTAAAACAATCACACATTCAGTGCAATCTCTATCAAAATACCACCAGCATTTTTCACAGAGCTGGAACAAACAATTCTAAAATTTGTCTGGAACCAGACAAAACCCTGATTAACCAAAGTAATGTTGAAAAAGAAAACCAAAGCTGGAGGCATCACAATTCTAGATTTCATGCTGTATTACAAAGCTGTAATCATCAAGACAGTATGGTACTGGCACAAAAACAGACACATAGATCAATGGAACAGAATACAGAACCCAGAAATGGACCCTCAGCTCTACGGTCAACTAATCCCTGACAAAGCAGGAAAGAATATCCAGTGGAAAAAAGTCTCTTCAATAAATGGTATTGGGAAATAAAAGTAATTGGAAAAAAAAATAAAACTACCAGTTATTTAAAAAAATATATATCTAGTATTAAAGTATATAAAGAATTGCCCTGGTGGTGGGTATTGAGGAGGGCACGTATTTCATGGAGCACTGGGTGTGGTACATGAACAATGAATCTTGGAACACTGAAAAAATAAAAGTAATTGGAAAAAAAGTAAATAAAACTACCAGTTATTTGAAAAAAAAAAATACACACACACACACACACACACACACACACATATATAAAGACTTTCTCAAACTTAACACCCAAAAAACAAAAATCCAGTCAAGAAATGGGCAGAAGACATGACAGACATTTCTCCAAAGAAGATATACAAATGGCCAACAAACACATGAAAAATGTTCAAACAGAGAACTACAAATCAAAAGCACAATGAGATACCACCTCACACTGGTCAGAATGGCTTAAATTAACAACTTAGGAAACAAGAGATGTTGGCAAGGATACAGAGAAAGAAGAATCCTCCTACACTCTTGGTGGGAATGCAAACTGATGCAGCCACTCTGGAAAACAGTATGAAGAGTCCTCGAAAAGTTAAAAATAGAGCTACCCTATGACCCACCAATTGCACTACTAGGTATTTATCAAAAGGATACAAAAATAGTGATTTGAAGAGACCTGTACTCAATGTTTATAGCAGCAATGTCCACAGTAGCCAAACTATGGAAAAAACCCAGATGTCCATCAACAGATGAATGGATAAAGAAGATGTGGTATATATTTATAATGGAATATTATTCTTCAGCAATCAGAAAGGATAGTATGTGCCATGGTGAGTGCTGTGAATTGTGTAAGACTGGTGATTCACATACCTGTACCCCTGAAACAAATAATATATTATATGTTAATTTTTTTAAAAAAAGTGGTTCGTCTCATAGAAACTCAGTTTTGTTTATAAAAGTTCCTTAGACCTGTTTTTTTTTTCATTTGCACCTCTTCATAAATGTTTTGTAGCATATTTATCTACATTTAAGTATGATTAGATTAAAATAATCATGACTTTTCATGCATCTATTAGGGTTTGTCTCTCAAGTTTATTTCTACAAGAAAAGAGAACTGAAGAGAAAATAGAGGTTTATTATATTGTGTTAATTTCTTTAAGGAACATTTAATAGTCTTGATTGCTATGAGAAAGGAGCTATGTTATTTTGTACTAATTTAATTCATATAGTCAAACCAAAATTCCTCCACCGAAACACCACTATTTCTGTAGATGAAGAACTGTATCTCTCATTTTAGAAAATTTTGTTGAACTGGGGTGCCTGGGTGGCTCAGTCGGTTGGGCATCTGATTCTTGGTTTTGGCTGGGGTCATGATCTTGGGGTCCTGGGATCAAGCCCTGAATCAGTCTCTGTGCTCTGCGAGGAGTCTCCTTGTCCCTCTGCCCCTCCCCCAGTTTGTGCGCTCTCTCTTTCTCTCCATCTCTTTCAAATAAATAAATAAGTAAAATCTTTAAAAAAATAAAGAAATTTTGTTGGACTATAATCCCCTATGCTTTAGTCACATTTACATAGCAAAGTAGCTTAATCAGTTTAAAAAATAGTTTATTTTCTTAATATCAATGAGATTGGAGCCAATCAGTGATGTGAACTATACTCTAGATCATACATATGTTCAATAAACAGTTTTATCAATCATTAAAACCTCATGAGATAGAGTAAGTGTGAGATGAGGAAAAGTCCCTCCAAAGCACTGTGTGAGCAAGCCTTCATGAATATAATGCAACAACTCTGTGAAGGCTGAGAAAGGGCAATAGAGAAAGATTTCTCATGGTACAAAATGTAGAACAAAGAAATATCCTCCGTGAGCCAAATACCTCTCCCACAAGCTTTAAAGTAGAGATGAACTTCCCAAGGATGGAACACTGATAGTTGGGTTTTAGTGTTTAATTCATTGGAAACAGGTAACTTTGAATAACACTAGTGAAGATAACTAAGAAATGTCATATGATATGTATGACATTAATTAAAATGCAAGTATGTATGTTTGCATAAGAAGAGTCATATAGCAAACTGAATCTGGAGTCAGAAGATCCCATAGTCTGGCTCTCCAAGGTCTTTTGGAATGGCCACTGAAAATCACTTACTCTTTTTAGGCTCAAGTTTCTTTATCTGTAAAATGAACAATTTGGACTTAGTGATCTCTTTCAACTTTAAAATTCTGTGATTTTTGCTGACCTATATTTCTTAAGTTCAGATTGGTAAACCATATTTCAAGAGCAATTACAGTATATTTCCTTTTTAGTCCATGGAGTTGAACTAAGATAAAGATATAACACTAACAGAAGAACTGTTATTTATTTTTTCTTGAGCATCCTCAATATGTTCCTAAAAATAGTTATGTGTTTGTTTTTTATACCACATATTATTGGGCATCAAAATACAAATTTTATTTAAAAAAATATAAAAGACCAAAGCAATTTGTTATCCTTTGTGTTACAAAGACATCAGCAATGAAGAGAAGATAGTATCTATTGGACCTGGTAGGAACGAACTAAAGTGTAGAGCAGAAAGTAACTCCATACCACCTGGAAAGTTACTGAGATTTTACAATTCTTATTTATGAGTTCTTGATCTTGATAAGGAACTTCTTGTATAAGATAAATCTCAGAGTAAAAATAAAAATGTCATCCCTTAAGTATTTTCTCACTTAGGAGGTTAAAAAAACTTTTTTTTTTTTTTAAAGATTTTATTTATTTATTTGACAGGGAGAGAGATCACAAGTAGGCAGAGAGGCAGGCAGAGAGAGGGGGAAGCAGGCTCCCCGCTGAGCAGAGAGCCCGATGTGGGGCTCGATCCCAGGACCCTGAGATTATGACCTGAGCCGAAGGCAGAGGCTTTAACCCACTGAGCCACCCAGGTGCCCCAAAAAACAACTTCTTAAGTTGAGGGGTTTATCTCAGTGTACATTGTTGGTGCTCTGCAGATGTTTATTGAATCAATAAAGGTAAAGAACTGCACTATCACTTGGTTAAATGACAGCGGTCTAATATTCATGGTCATGATCAAAGGGGACCAATGAAAAGAGAAATTCAGTTAGTCTTTTTGCTTTTAATAGGGGGATTTCTAAAGGAGAATATGTTAGAATAACTGAGGTTGGAGAGCAAGAAAAATGAGACTACATAAAGTAAGATGGAGAAGATGCTGCGGAAAATTGGGGTCCTTGAAAAAAATATATAAATATAAAAAAAAAGAAAATTGGGGTCCTTATGCATTCATTGGGAATGCCGAATATATGATTCTGTTAACAATTTATTTTATTGACAGAATGCAGGTGTGAACTTAAGGTCATTGAAAAGATAAATTTATTATTATTTTGTTTTTGTCTATTTCCTAAAATCTTTTGAGGCTTGGGTTTACATGCGGTATTTGGAAAGATTTCTGTCATTATCAATAAAAGAGCTTCCTACATCATGATTAACAATTTCTATAAGATACAAATGCAGAAATATGGAGAATGAATAAATACAGAAGAGAGCAACATTTGTGAAATCATTGAGACCATTTAATATAATTTGAGGAAATATCTAGCCAAGTTTATGAAGATGGATAGGTATTCATTCACATAGTGAATAACAAAAAATGATATTTTAGCACATAAATATACATGGAGTTATGAGGCAAAAATATTGTATCCAATATACTCTAGTAATTTCGTATTGCTGGAATCTGATGTCCAAAGATCGAAATACAGAAAGAGAGGAGGAAGACAATTTAAGATGCCAGTGCAATAATCTAGGCAAATGTTGAAAGGACCAGATCTAAGTTAGTGGCAGAGAGTTAGAGAGGGAAAAATAGGTTCAAGGGGAACTTAAGAAACAGGATCTTTGAGATTTGGTGATTATCGGAAGTAGGGGATATTTTAAGCACTTTGTTTTAAGAGCATTATTAATCCTTAAATAAATATGATGGCAGGAATTACTAGGACAAAAAAAATGCCCTTAAATGTTTACATGGTGATTATTGCATGTACATGCTTGCCATTTAAAAACCTGGATGGTTAGGGGTGCCTGAGTGGTTTAGTCTTTTAAGTGTGGAACTCTTGATTTTAGCTCGGGTCATGATCTCAGGATCTCCCCGTACTCATGTGTGCATATGCTCTCACTCTCTCTCTCTCTCTCTAAATCAATTAAAAAAAAAACCCTAGATGGTTAAATTATTCACTTTTCATCCAGATATTTTATTGATGAGTAGACAGAGGAAAGCAGTTAAGATTACAGTGTGATAGGTTTTAAAAATAGTAACAGTAAAAGATAAAATATATTAAATTTAATTAGTATGGATTTATTTAAATCCTAAAGTCAGTTAAATGGTATAGAACAATATTTTCATGATATTCAGTATTTTCTAAATCTTTTTTACTATTTTGAGAACATACTTCAGAAATGCCCATGAACATCTTCGCTTTTAGTTGCAATATAAAAAGATAAAGTAGCAATTCCTTTCTGGCAGAAAAACAAAACCACAGCAAATTTTCTTTCTTTGATGTATGCGTCTTTTTAATATCTCCATCTGTGTGGACTTTCCACAATATAGCTAATTAAATTTTTGTTTTCTTACACTGTAAATGCAGCTGGAATGTCCTAGTTACTAAAAATGGCTAAAGTAGTATAATTCTTGTTAGAACTCGTTTGATTAGACTTGCTCACTACAACCAGGCAACAGCAATTTCTTCTTGAGAAAAGGAGGAAATAATTTATAAAAATCTATTTCAAAATATTTCATTGTTTAGCAGTAATCTTTGCTGGGCGTAGTCCTAACAGTCATTCTGTTACTAAAAAATTTTAAAAGAAGGAAATTATAATGTAGGCATGTAAGAAATAATTATAAGTAGATACCTACTCTATTTAACTCACTTGTAAAATACAGTCAGTATCAAGTAATATTTATAAACCTGGAATTTTATACACATACACACAACATTCATTGTGTGTGTGTATACATATCTGTGTGTCTACAATTATTGGCTATAATCAGTAGCTACTTTCTTTGGCTGTATTTTGCTGCTAAATCAACAACCACAAAACCTAGTCGATTTGAATAACATTTGTTTAGTTCTTGACTCCGTTTATCATCAATTTGGGTGGGAATAAGTTCTCACAATAGTTTAACTTGGGTCTACTCATGCTTCTACAGTCATTTACTGGCCAAGTGGGCCGCTCTGCTTTTAAGTGTTGACTAACTATTGGTTGGGGTAATAGGCGAGCAGGTTATGACTCTCTCATTATCTTTTTTTTTTCCCCCATAATGGTAGTAGATATCAAGAACGGAGCAAAGGCAAACCCCAATGCCTAATTACTATTCAAGTCTCTGCTTGTGACCTGTTTGCCACTGTCTCATTGGTCAAAGCAAGTCACATGGCCAAGTACAAGGTCGGTGTGGGATGAAGTTCCAATGGAGAAGGGATATAGAGAGACATGGAGACATGAATAAATTAGGGGCAATTATTACACCAGTTTACAGCAACATGATACTTTGACAATATGCCTATGTCTATCTTCTATCTGCAATCAACAGAGTAAATGACTAAATTCATGTTCTACCTTTATAGTACAACCATTGACCCACAATAGGCCTTTTTACTGAAACTAATGGCATGATTTGAAAGAAATGATGTGACCAGAGCAGCACCTCTTTAGCTAGCATTTTGTATTTTGTAAACTCTTACTTCCTAATTACTTCTTTATCTACTTGTTTTTAAATCTGGAAATATATATGATTTTTCTAACTTCAGTTGCAAACACTGAAGTGACCCTCAGTGATACCTGCGTTCCAGTAATCATGCCTTATATAATCCCCTTACTTGTGACTTGCTTCTTCTTCATAGACTATGGGAAAAAGGATGTCAGTCCCATGATTACACTATATTTTGTAAGACTCTGTCTTGCTGGCCGTCTTCTTCCCACTTTACTCCTGGCCTTGAATAAGCAAATGGTCATGTTGTGAAATGTCCATGGAAAGGGCCACATGGCAGGGAACTATGGATGACCTTTCTCTAGGAGCTGAGGATGGCCTCTAGATGACAGCCAGTAAGAATCCAGGGCCATCAGTCATAGCTTAGAAATTGATTCATCCCCTTTAAAGTCTCTAGATGAAAATGAAGCTCAGATGGACACTTTGCATGAAGCCTTGTGAGGGACCCTGTTAGAAGATCTAGCCAAGCTGTGCCTGGACAAGGAAACAGACAATAAAACTATTGTTTTAAACCCTAAGGTTTTGGTAATTTGTTATGTAGCATTACAAAACTATGGGGAGCCTGGGTGGCTCAGTTGGTTAAGTGTCTGCCTTCAGCTCAGATCATGATCGCATCCTGCATCGGGCTTCTTCTCAACAGAGAGCCTGCTTCTCCCTGTCCCTCTGACTGCTGGTCCCCCTGCTTGTGTGCGCGCTCTTTCTCTTTCTGTCAAATAAATCAATAAAACCTTAAAAAAAGGAAAAAACTAATACACAGGCAAATAATCCACTTCAGTTAAGATCTACATTGAAAAATGTTTAGGGACACCTGGGTGGCTCAGTTGGTTAAGCAGCTGCCTTCGGCTTGGGTCATGGTCCCAGGGTCCTGGGATCGAGACTCCCGCATCGGGCTCCTTGCTCAGCAGGGAGCCTGCTTCTCCCTCTGCCTCTGCCTGCCTCTCTGCCTACTTGTGATCTCTCTCTCACTCTCTCTCTGACAAATAAATAAATAAATTCTTTAAAAAAAAAAAAAGAAAAATGTTTAAATTTGGACTTTGTTGTTTTTGTTTAAGGCTTATTTTTACACAAAGCCTATCAAAAAAGCAATAGCTTTATGTTTTATAAGTGGAAATTTAGAAATTTCTTGCATGACGCATTTTCCAGACTCTGTCAACATATTTTCATATATTATACTTCAGATTTAGGCAGAAGTTCTGTTTAATTAGCTCTGGGAATAGAAGACTTAATAGAAACAATTTGAAAATTGCTATTTCCTCACTGTATTCAGCCCTAAGCCTTGACATGATATATGTGGTTACAACTTTATTTCTTCTAAAATAGTAGGAAATAATCACTTTCATTTGCATTGTAAAGTACTGTGAATTTACAATGGCTAATCTCTCCAAGTTAATTATGTATTTAACCTGAAACCATTTTAAATATATGCTAAGTTTTTCATGTTTTATGTCAAGGGTATGTGTTCTATTCAATTATCTAAGGATGAATTCAGTGAAACAAAGGACTAAAACCAATTTTTGCTGTTTGTGGGCCATAGGAAAAGAAAAATGTGATACTAAGAGCTCATATTTTGAGATCCTTTACAGAAGAATATTTGATCATTTTAGCTTATCAAAATATATTGATTATAAGAAACAAGTTTTTTTCTGGTACACAATTATTTTAACAGAAAGTTGCTCTTAACATTTTATTTATTTTCATCTTCTGTAAACATAGACACTATGCTCATTATTATGTTGTGTGAGATGAGTATCAGCTGGTAAAAAATCATTTTGATACAATTTTGACATTGAAGCATTCTGTAACCCTAAAATTGGTACCGTGATGGTAATGTTAAGAAGTTAAAAAGCCCAGCAGAATTTCAAAGGAAATATTTGGAAGGAAAAGTCAATAATATTATTGGTATTAATAGGATTACTTAATTAGGATTAAGTATCTTCTAGTTATTTTCCCTTTGAAATATTTTCCTTTTTTCTTTTTCTTTTTTCTTCTACTTTCTTTCCAAAATTAACATGTCCATTTGAAATGGAAGTTTCAGAATCAAGTCCTATAATGCTATATAGTAGACTAAAAGAGGTAAGCAGAGCTTAACAAAAATCCTCTGTTTTAAATGGAAAAAGATTGCCATTGTATTCCAGAGTTACTCTGAGGAGAAAGACAGAATGAGTGAATAGAGAGGAGGAGAAAAGTACTGGTGATGACAGCTTTAGAACTAAGAAAAATGTAGGTTTTATTTTAATTTTTTTCTTAGCATTTATTTTTTATTTTATTTTTTTTAGGTTGTACAACATGATGGTTTTCTTCTAAAGGTATAAACATGATGACTTAACATATACACATACACACACACACACATAGGAAATTATTACTACAATCAATTAATACATCACCTCAAATAGTTATTACATTTTTGTGCATGGTAAGAATACAAGATAGACTTGTTTTGCAAATTTCAAGTATACAGTACACTGTTAACAGCTATAATCACCATACTGTACATTAGATACATGTAGATTAGAACTTAATTCATTTTACCTGAAAGTTTGTACACTTTAGCCAACATCTCATTTCCCCTGCCCTCTAGGCTCAAGACCCACTGTTCTACTCTCTGGTTCTATGAGTACAACTTCTTAGATTCTACAAATAAGTGAAATCATGTAATATTTCTTTCTCTGTCTGGCTTACTCCACTTACTCCATTTACTCCATTAGCATTATGTATTTCAAGTTCAACCATGTTGTCACAAATGGAAAGCTTTCCTTCTTATTTATTACTGTATAATATTTCTACTATATATGCATATATAGTAGAAAAATATATATACATATATATAATGAATAATTCTATAGTGAACAGGAAATGCAGATAGCTCTTTGAGATACTGATTTTTTTCCCCCTCTGGATATATATTCAGAAGTGGAATTGCTGGATCATATGACAGTTCTATGTTTAATTTTTTGAGAGAACTTTATATTACTTTTCATAGTGGTTATACCAATTTACACTCCCACAGTGCACAAATGTTCCCTTGTTCTATATTCTTGCAACACTAATTATCTCTTGTCTTTTTGGTACTAGCTATCCTAACGGGTGTAAGGTAATATCTCATTGTAGTTTTGATTGGCATTCCCCACATAATTAGTGATGCTGAGCACCCTTTCATGTACCCGTTTGCTATTTGTATGTTTCATTAGAAGAATGTCTGTTCATCGGGGCACCTGGGTGGCTCAGTGGGTTAAAGCCTCTGCCTTCGGCTCAGGTCATGATCTCAGGGTCCTGGGATCGAGCCCCACATTGGGCTCTCTGCTCAGTGGGGATCCTGCTTCCCCCTCTCTCTCTGCCTGCCTCTCTGCCTACTTGTGATCTCTCTCTCTCTGTCAAATAAATAAAATCTTAAAAAAAAATGTCTGTTCAGGTCCATTGTTCATTTTCAATTGTGTGTTTACCTATATATTTATGTTTGCTATTTAATTTTATGAGTTCCCTATATATGTTTGATATTAACCCCTTACCAGATATATGATTTGCAAATATTTTCTTTCATTCCATAGGTTGCTTTTTCATCTTGTTAGTGGTTTCTTCTAGTGTCCAGAAGCTTTTTAGTTTGATGTAGTCTCACTTGTTTTTACTTTTGTTACCTTTGCTTTTGTTTTCATACCCACAAATCATTTCCAAGACCAATTATAAATGAGATTTTTCCCTACATTTTTCTCAGTATTTTATGTTCCCAAGTGTTACATTTAAGTCTTGAATCCATTTCAAATTAATTTTTATGTATGGTGGAAAAGTTGAAATCAATTCTATCGCATGTACTTATACAGTTTACCAATACCATTTATTAAATGAGATATTTTATTTTAAGATTTTATTTATTCACTTGAGAGAGAGAGACAGAGAGAGCACAAGCAGGGGGAAAGGAAGGGGGAAGCAGGCTCCCTGCTGAGCAGAGAGCCTGATATGGGGCTTGATCTCAGGACGCTGAGATCATGACCTGAGCCGAAGGCAGAGGCTTTAACCCACTGAGCCACCCAGGTGCCCACAAATTTGATAATTCTTTCTATTTCTGTGATAATGTCATTGGAAATTTGATGGGAACTGCCATTAATCTGTAGGTTGCTTTGCATAGTACAAGTAGTTTGGCTGTATTAATTCTTCTAATCCATGAACATGGTATATCTTTATTTGAGTCTTCCTCAATTTATTTCATTAGTGTCTAAAAGTTTTCCATGTACAGATATTTTACGTCCTTAGTTTAATTTATTCGTAAGTATTTCACTCTTTTTCATGGAGTTGTAAATGGTATTGTCTTAATTTCATTTTCCAATAGATCATTGTTAGTATATAGAAATGCACCTGATTTTTGTATATTAATTTTGTACCTTGTAACTTTACTGAATTTGTTAGTTTCAAAGGACTTTCAGTCAAGTGTTTAGGGTTTTACCTATATAAGATCATGTCACCTACAAAGAAAGATGGTTGAATTTCTTCCTTTCTCATTTGGATGCCAGTTAGTTCTTTTTCTTAACTACTCAGGCTAGGATTTCCAGTGCTATTGTGAAAAGAATAGAAGTATTGCTGAATAGTATAGAAGTGGTAAGAATGAGAACTCTTATCTTAGTATATGTGCTGCCGAAGCGAGCACAGTGAGAACTCTTATCTCGTTCCCAACTTCAGAGGAAAAAGTTTCACTTTTCACCATTGAATATGTTAGCCCTAAGCTTGTTATATATGGTCTTTATTATGCTGACATTCATTTTTTTCTATAACTAATTTGTTATCACAAAAGATGTTGAATTTTGTCAAAGGCTCTTTCTGTGTTTTTTGAGCTCATTAATGTAGTCTTTTTCTTAACATGTTGTGTCATTTTTTTAATGTGATGTGTCACGTTTATTGATTTGCATATGTTGAACTATCTTTTCATTCCTGGTATAAAGCCTACTGTATCATGGTATATGATTCTTTTTATATGTTGTGGAATTCAGTTTGCTTATATTCTTTTGAGAATATTGCCCTATGATTTTCTTGTCTTTTACTTACTTTGTTATCAGTATGATTCTAGGCTCATAAAATAAGTTTGAAACTGTTCCCTCCTCTTCAGTTTTTTTGGAAGAGTTTGAAAATAATTCACACTAATTATTTTTTAAATATCTGGAAGAATTCAACTCTGAAACCAGCTGATTTGGGGCTTTAATTTGTTAAAAAATTTTGTTTACTGTTTCAATCGCCCTCCTTGTTATTAGTCTGTTTAGATTTTCTATCTCCTCATGATTCAGTCTTGGGAAGTGGTATGCTTTTAGGATTTTGTCCATTTTTTCTTGGTTATCCTATTTGTTAGTGTATAATTGTTCATGATAATCTCATATGATCCTATTTTTGTGGTATCAATTATAATATTTCTTCTTTCATTTATAAGTTTGAGTCCTCTTTTTTCTTAGTCTACTAAAGATTGGTTAACTTTTATCTTTTCAAAAAAAAAACCACAATTCTTAGTTTCATTGATCTTTTCTATTCTCTTTCTAATGTCTCATTTATTTTGCTCTAATCTTTATAATTTTTTTTTACACTAATTTTGGGCTGACTTTGTTTGTTTGTTTGTTTGTTTTCTGTTTCCTGGAAGTGTAGTATTAGATTGTTTCAGTCTTTTTCTTGATGGAGATGATATCGCCATAAACTTACCTTCTAGAATTACTTTTGCCTAGATCCTGTAAGTTTTGGTATGTTTTATTCCCATTTTAATTTGTCTCAAGATAATTTTTGACTTCTCTTTTCATTTTTTTCTTTGGTTGTTCAGGAGTGTGTTGTTTAATTTCTACATATGTGTACATTTTCCAGTTTCCTTCCTGTTATTGGTTAGTTTCATATTGTTGTGGAAAGGAAACAAAACTTGATGTGATTTCAGTCTTTTAGAATTTGTTATGACTCATTTACATACGATCTATCCTGTGGCATGTTCTATGTGCATTTGAGAAGAATAAGTATCCTGATAATGTTGGATGGATTGTTCTACATATATCTATCAGATCCATTTGATCTATAATATTATTCATGTCTGTTTCTTTATTGATTTCCTGTTTGGATAATCTAAACACTGATGAAAGAGGGGTACTGAAATCACTTTCTATTATTGTTATTGCTGTCTATTTCTCTCTTCAATTCTATTAATGTTTTCTTTATATATTAGGTATTGCAATGTTGGGTGCATATATATTTACAGTTGTTGTATCCTATTGATGAATTGACCCATGTATCATTGTATAGTCACCTTCTTTGTTTCTTGTGACTGATTTTGATTGAGCGTCTATTCTGTCTGGTATAAATGAGTATTGCCACCCCTACTCTGTTTTGTTACAATTAGCAAAATATCTTTTACAATTCCTTTACTTTTACTGTATGTGTGCTCTTAAAATTAAGGTGAATCTCTTGTAGATTGCATATTATTAGACCCTGTTTGTTTTATCCATTCCACCACTCTGTTTTCTGATTGAACTACTTAATCTATTTACATTTAAAGTTATTACTAGTAAGTAGGGACTTACTATTGCCATTTTGTTAATTGTTTTCTACCTTTTAGCATCCCTTTGTTCTTTTCTTTCTCTGTTGTCATCTTTCTTTGTGATGTGTTAAGGGGTTTGTTTGTGGTGGCATGTACTGATTTCTTTTTCTTTCTCTTTTGTGTGTCTACTAGAGGTTTCTTCTTTGAGTTTACCTTGAGGTTTATGGAAAACATTTATAACAGTCTGTATCAAGCTGATTGCTACTTACATTAAATTGCAAAAATAAACAACTCTATACATTTACCATCCTCATCTTATTTTTTCATCTATTGATGTCCCATTTTAGATCTTTTTATATTTTGCATCCATTAACAAATTAGTGTAGCTATAGTTTTTTTTTTTAATACTTTTGCCTTTTAACTTTTATGCTAGAGTTAGAAGTGATTTTTGTACCATCATCACAGTAATAGAGTATTCTGAATTTGACTATATATTTACCTTTACCTGTGAATTTTATAATTTTATATGTTTTCATGTTATTTTTTAGTGTCCTTTTCTTTCAACTTGAAGAACTTTTGCATTTCTTTTAAGGCAAAACTAGTGGTGATGAACTCCCTTGGTTTTCATTTGTTAGGGATTTTTTAATCTTTCTTCATTTCTGAAGGGCATCTTTGCTGGGTATAGTATTCTTGTTTGGCACTGTTTTTTCTTTGAACATGTTGAATATATCCTCTCAGTCCCTCCTGTCCTGCAAAGTTTCTGTTGAGAAATCTTCTGTGATCTTTGGTGGCAGGGGAAGGGTTTCCTTATACATGATAGGTCAGTTTTCTCTTGCTGCTTTCAAAATTCTCCCTTTTTCTTTGACTTTTGAAAATCTCATTATAATGTGTCTTGGGATAATCTTCTTTGATTAATTCTTGCTTGGGTCCTTTGATCTTCATGTATCTGCCTGTCCATATCTCTCCCAAGATTTGGGAAATTTTCAGCCATTGTTTCTTTAAATATGTTTTCTAAAATTTTGTCTCTTTTCTAGTTATCAAATTCTAAAAATGTGTATAAATTTGTATTTTTGATAGTATCTTATAGATCCCATGTCATTTCTTCACTTGTTGGCATTCTTTTTTCTTTTTGTTCTTTTAACTAGCTAATTTAAAATGGCTTATTTTTGAGGGTTTTTTAAATTATTTCTCTTATGTGACTGTGCTATTGAAGCTTTCTATTTACCTTTTCAGTTTTATCATTGTATTCTTCAGCTCTAGAATTTTTCTTTGGTTCATTTTTATGCTTCTATTTCTTTATCTTTCGTTGTTTTATTTTTCATTGTTCCCTGTTCTTTGTTTCCCTGATTTTGCTTACTTGTGTATCTGTACTATATTGCATCTTATCAAGCTCCTTTGAGATGATTATTTTTAATTCTATGTCAGGTAATTTATAGATTTTCATTTCTTTGGGGTCATTTACTAGAGCTTTATATTAGTTTATTGTCAATGTCGCATTTGCCTGATTCTTTGTGATCCATGTAGCCTTGTTTGAAAGAGCAAACACTTCTTCCAGTCTTTACATACTGATTTTGGTTGAGCCAAGTGACTTGACTTGAAGCCAAGTCATTTGGCTGGTTCCACAATACAGTCTGTGTTTAGAGGGCTTGTTACCAGGGTCTTGAGCAATTATGGATCCTCTCTGGTACTTGGGTAGACAGGACATCGAGTGGGGTTGGCACTGGTACAAATGTCTACTTCAGGGTTTACAGAGAGTGGGTCTGTTACCCAGTGCATGGACGGGTGTGGCTCCTGACAAGTCTCTGGGTGGGCTTCTGACAGATCACTGGGCAGACTCCTGGGTGGGTAGGATTGGCCCTGGAATATGGCTGAGAGGGGCTGGAACCATTACAGGACTGCTTTAACATCCACTTTTGGGACTGAGGTCAGTCGACATACCTCTGGAGACAAAGATGAGTATGTGTCCCTAGCCAGGCAGGACTGCTATGTGACTTTGGGTGCAAGTTACTAGAGCTGGGTTACAGGGCTGCTTGAATTTCCATAGTTTGATTGAGATTGATGGATCTACCTAGGATTTGGGTGGTTATATCTTCTGGCGAGTCCCTGGGTGGACAGGAGTGTCCTCTGACTATGACCAATAGGTCCCAGAGCCAAATTACAAGTTCATTTCAGGATTTGTAGTTGAACTAAGGTCAGAGAGGCTGCCTTTGAGCATGGATAGGTGTTTTCCTGGCTGGTCCCTGGGCAGGTATGAGGGTATGAATAGTTACCAAGAGTGGCTAAAGCCAGGCCTTAGGCCACTTCAAGGTCTACAGTTGGGACCAAAGCTGGAGGGCCTGTTATATGTAGCATGAGTAGGTGTGACTTGGGGCAAGTTCCTTGGCAGATGGTGCTGGTGGCAAGACCAAGGCCAAACAGGGCTATAGCTGAGTCCACAGAGGGACAGACCTGTTTTTGAGTCTGTAGCTGGGAACACAGTCTATAATTCTGTCCTCAGGAAATGGGCCTTCCTTCTCAAAACATTCTTCTTCAGTCATGGGCTCCACTGGGGTTTTACCATCTCCTACTTGCATCCAAAAGCTCCCACAAAGTCCCTTTTTTCCATGAACAACTAAATTATTGTTGGATATCAGAGATGATATCAGCAGAGGACTTTCTGTTCTTCCATCTTTCTGATGCTACTCAACATACAAGGTTTTAATTGGGGATGATAGTCATTCAGAATGTCATAGGTAGGTGCAGTGGGTTTTCACTTTGTTAGTATTATTTAAGTTTATGGTTTAAAAGTTATGTTGTGAAGGTACAGAAGAATAGAGATAATGTAAGCAAGCAGATTAGATACAAGCTTTGTATTTTTTTCAAAATTCATTATGGTCTTACTTAAACTAAGCTGCATAGAAAATAAGCACCATGATGAATTACATCAAAATGTTGTGTCAGGAAGGAGTCTTCATGGGGTGAGTAAGAATCAGCCAGTGTCGGTTTGCATTTCTCCAAAGCTTATAGAGCTGATTAGACAGAAGAAATTTATGATTATATTGCATATACCAATCCACAATTTCATGCATTTTTCTGGGTCATTTACTTGAAGAGAGATTTCAGCAAAAACAAATATATCTTATTTCATTTGGGATGCCAAGATGGTGTGACATTTTTGCAATTGAAAATAGTATTGGTGGAATAACAGAATTCAATACTTGATAAATATCATTTTCTCAGGCCAAAGGCATTTAAAGTTTGAGTATTACAAAGTCTTGTGGGAAAAAAGAGACAAAAAGGAAAACCATGATGGATATGAAAATGAAGTATTCAATTTTCAAGGAAAGATAATCAAGACACTTGAAATTTCACCATATTCAATTAAAAAATACAACAAAACTGAAACAATAATGCATTTGAGCAGAACAAACAATAAGAGATTTCAAAATGGCAGTTCTCACATTAAAAATAATTATCAATTATGCTATAATGTTTTTCAAAACAATTTTTTGCAGGTGAACGGAACTCAACACATGAGTAGTTTAAATAAGTTTAGCTCTCATAGACTATATGGAAAAAGAAGATAATTTAGAAATGATCTAATGAAGTTTTCTCATTGTATCAATGAACAAACTGAGGATAATCAAAGATTCATCCTAAATTATTAATTATGGCAGTCAGAGTAAGGATTCTAAACACCGGACCTGAACTCTATGCTCTTAATCTATATTATGCAGTACTTCTTATGATTAAATTGAATATTTTATAGCTCTAAATTTAATACTTATATGTCAGAGTAAATGTGTAAATTTTTGTCATATTTTGACATATAAATGTCATAAATTTTTGTAGATATTTTAGCTAGCCATTAATTACCTCACTATGAGGAATTCAAGTGAATTATTGGTCCATATGTCAGGGGAATTTCCAGGTTTTTTGCTAAGTCCTCAATTAATAGAGCAGTAGATGAAAATTGCAAAACACTAAGAAATGTATAGCAATAAAAAAGTTTTTCAGCATGGATTCTTGAAATCCGTGATAAATTATGTAAGATGGTATTATTCACAATTTTCATCATTTCTTTACACTGTTTCATATATATATTCACAAGCAGTGGAGACTGACTCCTCCTGCCTGCCCACCATCTTAGGAGATATAAAAAAAAAAACTGATTAGTTCACAAAAAGTTTCATCAGCCTTTCTCAAATCCATCACCAATTTCCTACCTTCGTGAGATCATGGGCACAGATGATTTCCAATTGCAACTTCTTTCCCACTTGAGAGGTGGGCATCCTCTATCATTTATAGAGGTGTTACGAAGTAGAAAAATGCAAACCCCTCATGTTATATAAAAATATTTAAATTCAAAGAGCATCTCATACTTTTGTTCCATCCTTTTGTAATTTATACTAATTATCTCATTGGAAGAGAATAGCTTAAGCCTTATGAAGCCATATTCTCCTCAAAATGTAAGTGGAAATAATTATATAACCTGATAGTGATGCTCATTCTTGTTTTTGTCTGTAAATCTGTAGTATTTTGTTAGTTCTAGGTTTTAAATTTAAGGGGAGACTTCAACAAATAATAATAATGATGATGAAATAGAAGGATATGTCAAAATAATGTGATGTGAAAAATAATTGAAGAATATAGAAATATTTTATCTGAATGTCTAAGTGTCTTACAGTAGCTGCCATCAAATACATTTTGGTGCTACAATTTTAGGGATGGAATTGGTGGAATTGAGATCTATGGTTATTAAATATAATGAGGCAGAAACAGCTCCAAAAATGAAGGGCCTGCATTACAGAGAAATCTATAGGTGACATGGGCAATCTTGGTGTTCAAAAATTTCTGATTACAAAAAGAGTTTATGCAGAGATCGGTAGTCATTTGTCAGGATGCTGATTCTTTAGCAGTAGATGTGCCTTCCCTTTAAGCCCAGAAATCCTAGGATTCTGTTTCTTAGTACTACTTTTCATTCAGTGTCATAGACTGACACAGAATTTCTTTGACACAGAATTGTAAATCTTATGTATTAAGAGGCAATCTGTGAAGTTGGAGATAAAAGCAACATGAAAATTATAAAGGAAAACCCTGTGCTGCTTTATTCCAATTATGAATGAGACTTTTTAAATATGTTTCTTTTTAGATTGCGTATGTGTTGATGTTAGTGTGCATATGTATAGCAAAGACGAGGTGAGCAGAATAACCTAAGTAGAAAACTCACCATTCTTTTTGGAGTCTAGGAGTATTACATATTTGAAGAGTTATTTCCTTATGATATTTGGGCCAAATTTTCTCATTTTAACTCAATCCATTTGCTCATTCCATACCTCAATAATCTCCTCACTGAAATGCTCAATAATTCTTTGTCTTCCTTGTTCTTATAACTTTCAAATATTTGTGGGCTTTTATCATCTTACCTTTTAGTCATCATTTTGCACAGTTATAGAGACTTTGAGTCTTTAATCTTCTTTCATAAGTCAGAACCTATATTCCCTTAATCATTGCTGTTACGCTTCTCTGAACTTCCTCTACAAGTCTTTTATCTATAGTGTTCTGGTACTGAGATGTCTAAAACCAAGTCTTTAGTAAGAAGTAAAAATGTGTAAGTATAATATACCTGATCTTGAGGCTCTCTACCTAGGGAAATACAGAGGGTTACTATTTTTCTGTGCTGTACTATTCTACAGAAGATAGAAGGACTTAAGTTTCTTTGAAATCTCTTGGTTAGAGGGAGAATCTGCAGTGGTAAAGAAGTGAATTTATTTTCCTTTCTAGTTCCCTGTGTTGTATTTCTTCTCAAAGTATTTTTCATGCTTTCTGGTTTTAATTCGATGATCAATGTTTCAATTTATTTAATTTCTAGTTCTGCTTTTTCTGTTATTTAGCACTATTTATTTTAAATCATAACTTAGATTCAAACATTCTGTTATATAATACCCAACTATATCTAATAAAATGTAGACTAATGGCAGGTTCACAATAGGGAAGGAAGGCAGGTGTCTTAAAAAAGTAAAATTCAATTACACTGTGGATATTAAGCACATCTGAGAGCAGCATCTTCAATTTTAAAATTTCTCTTTTGGAGTCTATGGCTGGAAGAAAGAAGGATGCAGTTTTCTTTCCTTTTTTTCCCCCCTTCTTTCCTTTCAATTCTTTTCATTTAGCTTCTGAATATCATCCCTGATTTGTACAATTTTCATCAGCTTGCACATCGTAGAGCCATTATTTCATTTGATTAGGGGCTTTATTCTTCTCTGCCCCACAGTCAAATTCTTTTTACACTTTGACTCTAGGTCTCCAAGAGACATTAATGTCTTTGCTTGAAACTTGACCTGCTTTCACTAACCATTTTTACTTCTTCAACTTTGTCATTTTCTGATCTTTAAGCCAAAGGGAAAATTCACCAAACCTTGAATTCAGTGGAGAATTGAAAACCTAGGAGTTCTTCATTAAGTACTACCTTAAAAACATAATAGTTAGATTTCTTATAGCTGTCCATTAGACTTTGACTTTCCAATCGCTTTTTACTATGCAACTAAAGCACACAATAGTTTCTATAAGTGATGGGATTAACCTGCAATAAGCTCCAAATGAATGTAGTCAACAGGTACATGCATCATGTTGTTAGCATTTCAAATGACTTAATTCACTTCAGGCAGTAGTGCCAATCATGAACTGAAACAGAGGTTTATGCATTTTTTTTTTTTGACATGGGAGAATGAGACAACCAGTTTAAGTAATTTCTCCAAGACTGATGATCTATGTGGTTATTTTTTATAACTCAAGTTACCTGGATAATGACAATAGCTTGTTTTGAAAGGGTAGACCGAGCTTCATTTTTGAAACCATGGTCTGTAGCTGAAGCTATTGATATACTTTGTAATTAACAATACTTTACAGACCATGGATTAAATATGTATATACACACACAAATACATAAAGGGTTAAAAAAATTCAAAGTAGGCAGTGCATGCATCAGGTAATTAGGACTAATATGTTGTTTGGAATTAAAGTCGAATCCTTTTAATTGGCACATCTCAGTGGGAATTGAAATACAAACTTGTAATTAGGTGATTGGCCTGATTATCAAAGCTTCATTGGCATAGATTGTACTGAGAATCTTTTTTTCTTTTGGCATGAGTTTCTCAAACAACTATAGCATGATATGGGAAATGTATTGAACAACCATAGCAGTTCTTCAATGTTGCCTAAAATGAACAAATGTACAGAGTGAAGAATGTAAACCAGCTGGAGCTATTTCACAACTGTGTGTGAGAATCAGCATTTTTAGAAGAAAAATATATCTGTGTTATTTTAGTAAAATAATGTATTCTTTTTAATCAGTTATATATACTAAACTAAAGCCTCTGACAATTAAGTGATTGTGAAGTAGGTTTGTCATTATTAGGTACCCAGTGATTTCAACTCTGATCTATGTTCAGGAGACCGACTACATTACTGTGAGGTATACAGAGGGAAGTCAATAAACAAGAATGAGAATTCTTCTTCTTTTTTTTTTTAAAGGTTTCATTTATTTATCTGAGAGAGAGTGAGAGTGAGAGAGAGAGAGAGCACGAGTGGGGTGAAGGGTAGAGAAAGAAGCAGAGACTCCTTGGTGAACAAGGAGTCTAATGCGGGGCTAGATTCTGGGACTCTGGGATCATGATCTGAGCCGAAGGCAAACGCTTAACTGACTGAGCCACCCAAGTGCCCTGAGAATTCTTCTTTTTAATCAAATATAAAAGCCTAAGGAGGTTGGAAGGGTGTAGAACCCTTCTAAAGTTAAAGAGCTGTAAACAATAAGTAACTATAAATTGTTTTTATGAATGCATTATGTAGCATTTAACAACATGGTATTGCCATTTTGTTTCCTTCATGCCACCGTCTATGTTCCTGACCCTGGAAATCAAGACTTCAACAGATAAAAAAGTCATCTAATTCATATTGTGACATAACAGCCCAAAAGAATTCATTGAAGATCACTTATGCACTCTTAATTAGGAATTGTACTAATAGAGAGGGTCGTGGGCACAAGTTCCTGTACTTAGGCAAATGGGTTTTAAATAATAGTAATAGTTCACATAAAATCTTAAAGAATATGTTGAAATACGAAATAAACTATATCCTGAGGCACCAGGGTGACTCAGTTGGTGAGCAGCCAACTCTTGATTTTGGCTCGGGTCATGATCTCGGGGTCCTGGGATCAAACCCCAACTCAGGCTCTGTGCTCAGTGGAGTGTCTGCTTAAAGATTCTCTCTCTCCCTCTGCCCATTCCTCCCCACTCTCTCTTTCTCTAAAATAAATAAATCTTTAAAAAAAAAGAATAAACAAACAAACAAACAAAAAAGAATAAACTATATCAAACACTTTAGAAAACTCACTTATATTTAGTTCTTGTGTTATATAGGAATTAAATTTTATATTCCCTAAATGCTATTTAGATATCCCATTTCTCATTATTATATATAGCTGAGTTTGAATGTCATGTAAGTGTGCGCGTGTGTGTGTGTGTGTTTGTGTGGCTTAAGCTACATTTCCTGCAAATAAGAAAAGCTCTGTGATTTATAGCAAATTGGATTATATGAAAACAGGGAGAACAAAATTAAAATCTATGAGTACAAGTTATTTTCCTTGTCGAACACACTGAGGAGTAGTATCATCATTTTCAAGGAACCACAGAGGGCCCACCTTTAAAAAATAGAAAACAAAGGGAAATATAAAGTCTTATTTATTGTATTTATACAGTGTGGACAGGTGTTCTCAGTAAGATAGATGCTACTTCACCCCCAGTCATTCACATTAGCTCTGTAGGCAGTCAAAGACTATTTATACCATAAAGATTGTTTGTCGTTATTTTATAACGGAAATCTGGCTCAATAATGCTTTGTGTAATACTCTCTAGTCCTTGAAAACAATGTTAATAGACATACTAATAAAACATACAGATGAACTTGCACTGTTTTTTGGGTTAAAAGGTCACCTCAGGAAAAGATAATCATTTTCTATTAATGTTTAAACCGCTATGTACTTCGCTGAACTATATGAAAGGACACAGTGTCTTATTAGAAGATTAGTTTACATTATAGGCTGACAAGAATGGCTTGTAAAGTGTGATTCATGCTCTGAAACAGCACACTAAAGATAATTTCTCCCCTGTCTAGTCTGTAATAATGAAAATAACCAAGAAACTCCATCCTAGACTTTATAGGTCCATAAACATATATAAAATCAGGTCACCCTATGCCACTATTGTTACTTTCCATTCCTATTTACTATGGTTATTTCCTTTATCCAGAATACACTTATATATAAAAGAGAATAGGGTCAGCCATACTAGTTTTCAGGAATACTTTCTCACTTCCAGAATGAGCAAGGAATCAAATCCCAAATGATAAGAGGAGAAAGTACCAATTAAATATGCTCTGTGAATTTAATCTATATATAATTTATCTATTGATCTATTCAGTGTAGGAATAATTTTGTCCAGTTAATGTAGTTACTCAAGACCAAACAATTAAAAGATATTACAATACTCAAGAAACTATCAAAATAGCCTAAAAATAACAGAAATAACTCATATTCTGTATTATTAGGGTGCTAGGTGGAAGGATATCTAGTGGTGCATTTACTATTATAATTCATATAATTATCATTGTATAGACTATAAAAATATGGAGGAGGAAATTTACAGTACACTTGCCTACTATAAACATTTCCATATGGCTAAAGAGAGATATAATAATTATGAACTAAGTTAGCTTTATAGTGATTGGTTACTCACTGTAGAATTATTTACTATATTAGTTATTGACTAGAAGTGCCGTAACTTTTCAATATATATTATTAAACAGAATATACCTTAACTGAGACAGAAAAGATTATTTGCCACTTTGTTAATTATTTGTTACATAGATGGTATCAACATTTGGTGGTTTCCTGTCATCCAAAATATAATATCATTTAATATTACCATTAATATTAATTCATGATAATAATATAATTTGATTCTATTTCCCCCTCCCCCAAATCCTACTTATGTTTTGAAACCCAGGTTGGGTGCCATTTCATTAGGAGAGATTTCTCTGGCTGGTCCTCAAAAAGAGTTAGTCACTCCTCTGTTTCCTGTGCAGTTTTCTATTATACATTTCCCAACATAATTCAATCATTTCTTTACATGTAGACTCCCTCTTGAGATTTTGAATTTATGGAAAGAATCTGTCCTTATATGGAGAAGAAACTATTGGTTACTTGGGACAATACTTCTTAAAATAAGACACCATAATATGGCAAAGCCCAAGAGAAGACGTTACACTGGAAAAAGTCAGATTGCTCACTGGTATCAGAAATAAAAGTTGAGGTGAAATGGCTATGTTTTAAGCTGTCTTCAAGAGGCTGCAGATGTTGGCATGCTCTTCATTGTACATGGTCATAAGGAAGGCCTAACCTAACCCTCCAGGTCTAGGAGACATGCAGTGGGAATTCACTCTGGGTGAAGTGGTCCATGTGACTGAGAGGGTTCCCTATCTGCCCACTGTAAAGGAAAGGCCTGAGAGGTGGGAGAGGTCTCTCTGTACCCCAGTAGACCTCTCACAGCTTACCTGACCAACTAAAACAAAAGCGTGTGGCCCCCTTCTCTTGTTGGTTTGCCAATGCAGGAGAGAACCCAACAGGTCACCTGAATGATGACTGTGGGAACACCAAAATATGAATAATCAAAAGAAAAATACTAGTGATAATCAAAGTAACTTGAGGGAGGATGACCAAGCCAAAAACCTAACAAGTAGAATCTGCTAAGGCAGAAGTCATGAAGTAGACAAGAATTTCAGAAAATAGTAATGTTCAAAGAGAGGCACTTATAGTCAACACTTTCTCCAAAATCTTCAGGAGTCAGAAAATATGATTTCCAAATTAAAAGAAATCATTACACAAGCAAAGACCATGATCATTGTTGAGGAAGATATGTCACCGATATGAAAGAAATATGAAAAGTGAAAATCATGAGTAAAGAATTTTAGAACAGAATTTCCCAATTATTGGACTTTGTCAGATCATTGAGCAGCTGACAAGGTATACATGTACTGAAATATTTACTCCCCACAAGCACTGGATCAGCTATAAAGGGCTTCGGTGGTCAGGGGGCCCATACTGCTACCATGAGCAGCCTACTCCCATTTGCCATTGATGCTCTGAAAAAAGATATGAAAAAGGCTGGTATCTGTGGTTCAGAAGCGACATCTAGAGAGCTCATGTGTGAATAATTGAAGTTCTGAAAGGAGAATAAGAAACATAGAGAAGAAATAATGAAAAAAAAATTCCATGAAAATCAAGTGGAAAAATCTCACCAAAGGGCTGACACTATAAAGGTGAAAACACAAACACAGAGAATATACCTTCATATTCCTAGTCTGAGGAAAGTACTTGGAAAAGTGCTGCAAATGAATGAAATTTGAAGCAGAATGATATAGGAGATGCAGAAGTAGAAAGAAAACAGAAATTAACATTAGGACATTAATTAAATTAAAATCGTAAATTAATATTGATATTGAGATTAATATTAGGATTACATACCTTAATATTAGGGTTATGTAGTTATACACAAATATATGAAAATTACGTGACTTGGAATTTGTAATACTAGGATTAGGCAAACAGAAGAGACATTGGGAACAAAATCTCTAAAAATACTCAAGTTGGAAGGTGAGTGTGGGGAGCAAGAAGGAAATATACAACATTCTAAAGATTTTTTTTAACATGGCAGAGGGCATTGAGGAAGTTAAACATTTTTGTGTTCAGTTCATAGTTATTATTTAATTTAGATGTGAAACTGGTGACGTAGGACACTTTAAGATGGGGAGATGCAGCAATTTGCTTTAGTACCATCCCAGGTCTGTGCACCTGTCTTGCTTTCCTGCCAAAGTAATCTTGATAATGGTTTAGGATAGTAGAGCCAGTTTTCTGCAGCTGCTGCTACCTACCTGTAGGGTAGAAGTACTGGAGTATGGGGATTAGGGAAGAGGGACCACTTCGCTAGTAGCTCTGGGTACCTCCTGTATCTGCTCACAGCGTTTTGCCTTGCATCCAGGCTGCCTGCCTTTAGCCCTCATCTTGAGGCCTGCCTGCGTGGTATCTGATATGTATATCTTAAAACTGCTCCTGAGTTGACACCTCATGAAGCAAACTTTAAAATAAAATTAGGTAGACGATATATCCTTCTTTCATCACTTGTCAAGGACCTACACCAGCTCAGCTATATACTCCTTCCCTTCTCATCACTTGTTTGTTCTGAATCCTGTGTTCCTGGGATTACACTCGCCAATGGTATTAGCATATAAACCTTTGCCTTAGATGTTGTCTTCTAAGGCATTCAGATTAAATCAGAAGACAAATACTGGTGACACTGAAAATTGTGTAACTTCCAAGTTAATGGGTCAGGAAGGAAAAGGGAATGAAGAGAATCAGGTACAATCCAAAAAACACAAAGACACATGTAATTAAGAGGTGACAACTAAAAAGTAAAATAACATCGTAGTGAAGAAGGATACAAAACAGCATTATCAATTAATGATGTTTTTAAGGTATTGATTTTTCAGTTAAAAGATCCAGGCTTTAAGATTGTATTAATTACACAAAATCCAGCTACCTAGGTTTGACTAGAAACATTTAAATCCTAGTAACAGGATGTAAACAAAGGGACGGATAAAGGTGTTTCAGGCAATTGCAACCTGACAAAAAGCAGGAATCCCAATTAAAACTTAAGTAAAATGTAATTCAAAATTCAAAATATTGAGACTTAAATTAATTAAGCAGAGACCATTAGACTGAGGTGGTTCTAATATTTTAGCAGCCTTCCTAAGCAAATCAAAACCTAAACCTGTAATGCACCAAAGTTAAGAAATTGAAACCTAAGCACAGCCAATCATAAACAGCCAACTAGACTTTCCCAAATAATACAGCCCCTTATGCTACAGCCAATCAAGAAATTTCCTTTGTTTGCTTCTGTTTCTTCTCCAAAAGTTTTTCCTTATCTTCTATTGTTGGAGTGCTTCTGGCCACTTCCAGTTTGTTTGCACTGCCTGGTTAGAGTTGATTATTGCTCACATAAACTCTGTAATTGTTAATATGCCTCAGTTTACCTAACGAAAGAAAACGTAATAAAAGTTACAGAAAATATACCGTATTTGCTACAGTTTGTGATGTTGCTGTGCTATTCCCTTAATTAGAACTTGAAGTTTGTTATAAATACTATCATGGGAAATCTCACTAGGACTAGACATGGCGATGGGCCTGCACAAATCAGCGATCCAAACATTTTTGCAATCTCTCTTGTCCTGTTCCAGGCTACTTTAATTGAGTAGTAGACTACTAATCAATAATATAAGTTGCATACAAATTGATATAATACTATAATTTTCTATCAAAAGTTCATGCCTTAAGTGGATGTTAAAATGGAGTATTTAGAATCTATTTGAATTTGACTTTTTCCTTGAAATGAGAAACATAAAATACTTTTCAAAAAAGAAATAGAATGGATTAAGTAGCTAAATTATAATTCTATAATGGTTAATCATGCATTATTTGATATAAAAAGTAACTTAGGCGTATGCATGTCGTATCTGAAACTTTAATAAGAAAAAACTATTTCTAAGATGTATAATCTTCAAGAAAAGGTGCAACCTAATAGCCAGTATGTTGGCATTAGTTAAACACTTGTTAAAATTCTGGCCTAATTATAACCTCTTGGTTTCATACCAAAGAAATCAGAGAATGATTTTTTTACCTTGAATATACTTTTCCTCACTTTGAATCAGTGCCCAGTACTTCTCCACTCCTAGCCCTCCCGCTTGCCCTGCCCACATCCCAGAGTCCGTGAAACTACCAGAGCCTTTTTGGGGGGCTCGCTCAACAGTGAGATGACTCCCTTGTCTGTGCTACTCCAACTGACCCTTGCCTGGTGCACTGTTACATGGACAAAAATTGAACAGGGAGCGTTGTTGACATTTTCTCTGGTTTTACACTCTTGTATGTATCATTGCAGTAAACAGTTAAAGGCTTAACTCTTTTATTTTTTGGCTTCTTGCTTTAATTGGTTACTCTGATACCTGGCAGCTTAGTACTCTCTCTCAGCTCAGTTGAACTCCTAACAGATAGGATAACTCTTAAAGTTAAAAAAATATATATACATATATATATGATGTAGGAATACTTACAATTTAGTTAACATGTTGAAATGCCTTTGAAAAGATAGCAGTAACTGGCAGTGATATTTAAGTCAGGGGTTAAGATATCATCCCCTCTTTATATTTAGGCCAAGGGCCATGTATAAGCGTTCTCCAAAAGTAAGGGCATCTTTTCTGATTCCTTTTCTCTTCAGTGATATTGTAATTATTTGTTCAGAGTGCACGCTATTCCTTCTTCATTGCCCACCTTGTACTTGATCAGAAGAAAAATTACACAAGGCTAAAAAGATAGTGGGGCTTAGGACTTACCTTCTCCAAACCCTCTCTATAAAACTTCTTAATTAAGCATATACCTGAAGGTAAGTTAAATGACTATGAAAAATTTTTATGCCCTGTAACTTACAAATGTCTCAAAATAAATTTAAAATGTATTATAATTCAATTTTAAGATTATAAAAATGTGGATAACCTTACATGATAATCTGTATCCCAGTGTGCTTAATAGTAAAACATATACTTCATTCTTTTTATTTCAATTTGTACTTTTGTAGAATTGTAGTTGTAGAAGTTTGTACTTAAAATTTAGTTAAAAAGAATCAAGTCACAAAACAACAAGGACACTGCAGAGCAAAGTGGTACTAATTATAGCCATTAGGTAATTTATTTTTCTACTTAAGGGATAGACTGTGTTTTTTTTTTACTGAATATACCAACATAATAAGTGACATAAATATATAGATAGGTAGGTAGATATAGATATAGATAGGTAGGTAGATATATGGATACTAACGTATTCGTTTTCTAAGAGTAAAATAAATAAAAGAACATGACAGACCCTGATGAACTACAAATTGAAATTTCTTTTTTTATTATGTTCAATTAGCCAACATGTAACACATCATTAGTTTTTGACAGTGTTCAATGATTCATTAGTTGCATATAACACCCAGTGCTCATCACCACATGTGCCCTCCTTAATACCCATCACCCTGTTACTCCATCCCCTCACCCTCCTCCCTTCTGTAACTCTCAGTTTGTTTCCCGGAGTCCAGAGTCTGGTGGGAATGCAAGCTGGTACAGCCACTCTGGAAAAAGTATGGAGGTTCCTCAAGACATTAAAAATACAGCTACTCTGTGACCCAGCAATTGTACTACTAGGTATTTACCCCAAAGATATAGAAATTGTGAAAATAAGGGGCATATGCACCCCAATGTTCATAGCAGCAATGTCCACAATAGCCAAACTGTGGAAGGAACCAAGATGCCCTTCAGCAGATGAATAGATAAAGAAGATGTGGTCCATATATACAATGGAATATTACTCAGCCATCAGAAAGGGTGAATACCTACCATTTACATCGACATAGGTGGAACTGGAGGGGATTATGCTAACTGAAATAAGTCAAGCAGAGAAAGAAAATTATCATATGGTTTCACTCATATGTGGAACATAAAGAATAGTGTGAAGGACCATAGGGGAATGGAGGGTAAACTGAATGGGAAGAAATCAAATTTAAATTTCTAAGGATCCCTGTCAGGGAGTTCATATTATTTTCTTTGTTCCTAGACCTTTTTGTGCTTATGCTTGTTCTCTCCATGGGTGATCCTATTCTTTTCCGTAATTAAAACTATCAACTATGTTCTTTGCAACTTTATATTTATCTCTCTGCCACATGACTCTTGCCTAAAATCTAGGCCTATATTTCCATTTGTTTATTAGTCACATGCATCTTGATGTCTTGGTTGCATTTGAAAGTTAGCCACTAACAAAATAAATGAATAATAATAATAATAATCAAGGGGCTCCTGGGTGGCTCAGTCATTAAGCCTCTGCCTTGGGCTCAGGTCATGATCCCAGGGTCCTAGGGATCTAGCCCCACATCTGGCTTCCCTGCTTGGCGGGAAGCCTGCTCCTCCCTCTCCCACTCCCCCTGCTTGTGTTCCCTCTCTCTCTGTCTCTCTCTCTGTCGAATAAAAAATAAATAAATAAATAAAATCTTTTTAAAAAAATAATCAAATTTACTTTTCCTTTTTTATATACATTTTCCCGTATTCTTCTTCTAAGTTACTTCTCACATTTTTCTTTTCTTGCCTAATTCCACTATCATCTCCTTGATTCACACTCTTATCATCCCACTTCTGTATCATCTCAATAATTTACCTAGGCTTTTCACCACCTGTATTCCCCGCCTAATAGATCCTCGTAACTGCTGCCGCTTATTTTTCCGAAACAGCAAGTCTTGATAGTAATCCCCTATTTTAGAAGTTCCATTGCATCTCTCTTACCTTCCTAAAGGATGATGTGAAACTTCTTAGCATGGCATCTAAAGCTTTTAAGCAGCCCCAAACTTCTTTTGCATTCTCTCCTGCATCCCTCCATCATACATCAGTTTTGGCTAAAAGGAAATAATGGAGGGGTTGTAAAAAGAACCTAAGAACTTTCTTATTAAGTCTTCTTTTCATATTTTGTTCATTCTGTAGCAATCAATAACTGTTAGTGATTTATAGGACTGAACTAAATACTATCTCTGAATTACTAGACTATGACTTTGATCTCTGCAGTTACTCATTTCAGTTATCAAGTCAGTGAGCATGTTTTTGAAAGCCATTATTTACTAGGCACCCTGCCACATGTTAGAGATGTGGCACCAGCCTTCGTGAGCAGGAACATGTATATTTGACCCTTTGTTTTCCCTAATCTTACTTCCTTTAATGCTCTGTCCAAATATGGTCTCTTTTATGAAGCTATGTAAACATTTTTTGACAACACCAGCATAATTCACTTTCTTTTCTGTATCTCATAGGTGTAGTTGTATCCTATTAAAACAAACAAACAAAAACTATATTCTTATCTAACATGGAATATGCATATACATTTGATATCTGGTTTTAAATGTTACAAAAATATAAACAATGTAGTGAGTGTGGGTGCCAAGCTAGTACCACAAGTTAAAACAAATAGATTGATGGGAAAAAAAAACAAAACGAAAACAAAAAATCAATACAAAATAGGTTACATTCCAATATTCTTTCTGACACTTACATTTGATCTTTAAGAACTCTTAATTCTAAAAATCTCTTTTTCATGTTTGTTTACTTAGGCACCAGGTCTAGAGTTCAAAATAAATATAAATGACTTAGCCCTCCACGCTTCTTTATTCCCATCTTTCCTTTTCTACTCAGTCTAAGCATTGAGTTCATGAATGCAGTCAAGCTATCTGCACACCTTTAATATCCTCAGTGATGTATGAATTTACTGAATAATATGAAGAGAAACACATAGGACTGAGATTTTTCCCCTGTGCCTGAGAATTTTGGAAGACGAATGTCGGTGCTCATTGCTTAGACATACCTAGGGCAATCAGGGCCAAATACGTTACTAACTTAATGGTACATACTTAGGTATTGGTGTGTAACAAGGAGTCAGAAGACTTTGATGTGTGTATTTCTGTAAATTTACTTATACATGTAAGAATGCACAAAAAGTATTTCTGAACAAGGAAGAAATACAATTATACATGTATATGCCTATTTTATACACACACACATATAAAGCAAGATTCAGAGAAATTTGCACTGTCTCATATTTGTAAAGCAATGACCAAGAACAATGACTGTTTGTGTGTGTGTATGTGTGTGCGTGTGTGTGTGTCTGTGTATTTGTACACAGAAGGCAACGCTGCAAGAAGCAACTTTTTTTTTCACAAGGCTACCTACTGGTGGCTTTATTTTAGCAGATAGTTTCACTGCAGTGAGGAATATATATATGTAATTATGTTTGTGTGTATACCCATAAATATTTTTCTGTATTTTTTCATGAAGGGATACAGGTCTCATTTCCATCAGCAGTGTATGTGAACACTTTTCTAAAACATCCTTTCAAGAATAGGCGTTACTTGGGGTACCTGGGTGACTCAATTGGTTAAGTCTGACTCTTGATTTTGGCTCTGGTTAGGATCTTGGGGTCCTGAGATCCAGCCCTGTGTTGGGCTCCGTGCTCAGCACAGAGTCTACCTGAGTTCTCTCTCTATCTTTCTGCCTCTTCCTCTACCCCCTGCTCTCTCTCTCTCTAAAATGGATAAATAAATCTTAAAAAAAAAAAAAGAATAAGTGTTACCAAGATATCACATAGATAAGAGGTGTTTTTGAAATTTTCTTTATGTTAGCATTATTCAAAATTTTATGATTATCTTCAGTGTTCCAGAGTCTCAGATATAACAGTTAGCAAGAACATCATATTACTTGCCTTTATAAATCTTGTAGTAAGATGGGGGGACAGAGACAGTGAACTGTATTATATACTAGTCATAGGGGACGTACGTTTGTATGGAAAAACATAGGTGGCATACCTAACATGGACTTGGTAATCAAGGAACATTTCCCAGTGGAAGTGACACCAAACTGAGACCTGAAAAAGAGTAATAAATACATAGGTGAGGTGTGGGGTCAAGTATCTCAAGGAGAGAGACAGGCACCTAGAAAATCTAGGAGACAAAAGAGCAATTTGTTTTTGAAAAATGTTTTGAGTATCTTAGAATTATAAGTGAAGAATAGCAAGAGATGACACTGGATAGCAAGAAAGAGGTTAGATGATGAAGAACATTATTAATCATGCTGAGAATATCCTGTAATAATGAGAGGGTATGGATGGTTTAGGAAATATAAATTTTCTGGATATTATTTTTTTAAGTAATCACTTTGTCAGACTCTGACATCTGGTCACAACATTTGACACTTGGTTGATAATTAACATCCACTGTTGAAATTCTTTTTTCCTTCTTAAAATCTTATTTCATTGCAGAGAATATTATTCTCTTTAGGGAGGTTCTAGCTATTTTAAACCCAGCAATGAGTTTTTTCTAGTTTTTATTGATCTGTTAAAAATATTCATATTGTTTCACATTATTTTATTTCACTTATTACTTATATCATTATGTCACTGGATAAAAAAAAGCACCAATGTTATAAAAACTGTTGTAAGCATATTGATTAGTTCAGCCCATGGTGTGTAATCAACAAAGCTAAATTTCATATTAATCAAAGAACCAAGAAGAAATTCAGTGGGAAGATTTACCTGTTAGGAACCTTCTAATGTAATAGAAGTTAAATGTTAGCATAATACATTTTTCTAAATGTTTCTCCCATGGACACATAATGAATTATATTTTTCCATTGCCTTGCATGGTTGTTGTATCATAGGAGATGATTTAGATCATATTGCTAATATCTTTCTTTCTTTCTTTCTTTCTTTCTTTCTTTCTTTCTTTCAGTAAGGGAGGGAGAGGGGGAAAGGCAGAGGGAGAAGGCTCCATGCCTAGTGTGGAGCCTAGTGTGCACCATGCCTAGTGTGGAGCCAAGACAGGGCTCGATCTCACAACCCTAAGATCATGACCTGAGCTAATATCGAGAGTTGGATGCTCAACCGACTGAGCCACCCAGGTGCCCTGCTAAGTGCTCTTTAAATATTATTAATCATATTATCCTTGTTACATCAGGTTACCTTTAGAAAATACTTGAATGAGGATTGGCATGCCATTTTAGATGATCCTTTTCTTTGGAAATAAATCAATTCCCTTCTACTGAGAAAGCCAAGCCATGTTGACTAGATCAGACCTTGAAAAAAGAAATGGATATCTCACTGTTTTCAAAGTAAGAGAGACAAATTTTAATACTATAGCACAACTAGAGTCCAGAGCCCCAGTAATATCATGTGCTTGTGAACTAATACAACTTACTATTATTTTCCTCCTTTTAATTTTTTAATAATTTTTAACAACCTTAATTTTTTCTAAATTTTAAATTATAAGAAGCACATAACAAAATTTATCATCCTTTTAAAAAATGGACACATAACCGACATAAAACGTTGTTTTTATGTTTAGGTTTAGTTTCAGGTTTACGATTCGGTATTTGTATATATTGCAAAATAATCACCAGGTCTAGTTACCATCCATCACCTTACATTGTTACAAAATTTTATACTCCCTTTTTACAGATAGGTTATTTTTTATCACGTTAGGGTATTATACTTTAATTTGCCAGCTTCCTGTTAATGGACATTCAGGCTGTTTCCTGTCCTTCACTGTTATAAACAGTGACACAACAAGTAACATTCTACATACATCATTTTGCACACATGCAAGCATATCTATGCGTCAACTTCCTAAACTGAAATTGCTCAAAGATATGGGCCTTTGAATATTTATAAAAACTATCTAATTACCCTCCATCAACATTCTATTTTGGGATCTTATCATTTTGCAATGTGAGAAATGCTATGGGGGGGGGAATGTAATTGACATTTCACATATGATGACCAAAGTTAACCTTGCTTTTAGGTTAAGAGTCATATGTGCTTCATTTTCTGTGACTTTTCTTAATACTCTTTGCCTCTTTTCTATTGGCTTTTGGTCTTTTTCTTGCCATTTTGCAGGAGCATTTTGTTTATTATAGATTTTAACCCTTTGCTTTTAAAAAGTTACTTTTTTGCCTTCTTTTGTTACTTGCTTATGATTTCTGGTTATGATGGTTTGTTATCAGGCAGAGTTTCTATTTATTTTTAATTTTGATGCAGTCATTGTTATAAATTAAATGAATGTAATTATTCCATGCGTTCCTTTAGTACATATCACAGTCCTGCTCTTAAAATCCTCAGAGTTCACTGAAAAGAAAAACAGACCCAACAAAATGATAAAAACAAAGTGATATATGATAAGGTAGAGGTAAGTAAAGGTTATTATATAAAATAGCTTTGCTCCAGCTATGAAATCTGGCATAATCAATAATGCTATAACTCCTGTACTTATAAAATAATATTATTATACACTTTACACCAAATCTTCAGTTAGCTAATAAAAATTCTCTCAGGCTGATTTTTCTTCCTTATGTAATTCTAATTTCTCAAGCATAAAGAGAGACTGTTTTACTTGATGTCCTCAGAGAGACAGATATTATTTTTAACATTCAAAAAATGTACTAATTTAATTAATGGGTCATTTGGGAATCTGTTTCCCTTTTAGGACTTGGAATTTTTGGTTCGTTATTTTCCAAATTAATGATCAGTGGGATCCATACCTAGATTTTCTGAATCAGAGTTCTCTGTGGTGCAAGAGTTTATGGTAGCATCAATTCAATTGCTCTGAAAAAGAAGTATGTACCACAAGGGAGAAGATAGCCCTTTAAAACATATATTTGTTGATAAGAACTCGATGTAAGCTCCTGAATTTACTCAATAGAATGGCAGCCCTGCAACCCCTGTATTTTTGGCATATATCGTATTAAGTTCTTCTTCAACCACCAACATAGCCTGTATACATTTCTGAATTTGTCTGTTCAGGTATCTTAAAATGCCACCTCTATTTCCAACTGAAGCATATCATTTTAGGGTAAATTTGTGCATAAACAATGATCATTATTTAAAAAGTGACAGATTTAAAGTGGTTACCATTTACTAAGAAAATGCTATATGCCAGATTCTTTATTTTATCTCTAATGTCACAAAAATCTTAAAAGTTCTTCAAATAATAAAATTGAACTACGAAAAGCAAATTTCTTGCTTAATTTAATGTTAGCCTATAATAGAGCTAGGATTCAAATCTATGTTATTATGATCCTAAAACCATTTTTCATCCTACCACAAGCTCCTCAGAATTTTTTCACTGGTTAATATCTAATAATGTACACACAGGTTTTATAAGTTATTAAAGTAAGAAAATATGTGATTGGATGTAATTTCTACATTTTTAAACAATAGTAGTGGAAAGCATTATTAATTATATTTTTGCTGCTACTTATAGAATAATAAAATGCATTATTACCTTAATGAGTTATTTGCTACAACAATATTCTTTAAGATTTTGTATCAAGCAGGATTTGGCATGAAATAGAATCCATTCTGATAGTTTAAATAAATGTACTTTAAAGAAGGGTTAAGGATGTAGCAGCATTAAGAAAATAACAAAATGTCTCAGTGTTTTTGGGCTGCAGAATATAGAATACAGAATACCATAGATTGTGTTGCTTATAATAGACAACAGAAAATTACTTCTTGTGGTTTGAAAGCTGAGAAATCTTAGATCAAATTACTGCTAGATTTGGTGTCTGGTGAGAGCCCACTTTCTGGTTCTAGATGACAGTCTTCTTCACTTTCCAGATGGTAGAAGGGACAAGATCTCTCTGGGGTCTCTTTTGTAATGACACTAATCCTATTCTTGAGGGCCTCACCATTATGACCTAATCACCCACCTCCCAAAGGTCCCATGTCCAGATAACATCACATTGGGCATTAGGTTTCAATATTTGAATTTTGGGGATATATAAACATTCAGTCTATGACATAAGGAATATTGAGACATCCAGAGATAAATGACAGAGAAAGACATAATCCTGCCTTTTCAGAATCAAAGAGTAGAGAAGAAATGGTGAGAGCTAGAGCCAAGATGAGGGTCTATGTAATGGGAAGTAAATTGATGGCACAAACTTCAGCCAGAGAAATAGTTTTGAAGCAGGGAAGGAACTGGAAAGAAGTGTTACAAATTCTCCCCTTTCTTTTTCACTAACCCTCATTGGCTGACCCTACCTATAACCTGTCTGATTAGGGAACCCATATGAACCAGTCCGTAGATGTTGGCCTCTTAATGTGTAAAGCAGGTCAAAGATGAGTGAAGAACAGAGTGAGACAGTGTATGGGTCATGAGGGGAGTCAAATGAAGCATAAGCAGTTCAAGCTTTAACACTAATAACAAAGACATGTCTAAATATATTTTCCTGTTTACATTAGCTAGTAAGAAATGTACAGGTAAAATTATTTATCCAACTATAGTAATTAAATTAGCTCAGTTGTAAATAAATAAATAAATAAATAAATAAATAAATAAATAAATAAATAATCTCAGTTGTTCCCTAACAAAGATTCTTCTTATTTTGTTGTGGGTATTTTTTTTCCCCTTCTAGTTAAACCTTTTCATGTTGCATTAATTTTAAAAGACATTATAAGTGTCACCTAAAAATATACAGGATATAAAGAAAAACTAATAATATAAAATAAAAATTAATATTATAAAGGGACATAAATAATATGAAACTAATAATTCAAAATATAAAACTAAATAAAATTATTTTCACAGATAACACACACTAAAAATATCATTATATTCAATGCCTTAAAATGAATGTTTTATGCTTATTAGAAAATCAGTAAAAATAAAATTATGATCTTCATACCTGGTAAAGTAATCATCATCATCTACCTTTTTCTCTTTCACAAACTGAGTATTTTCAGTAAATCTCTTTGAAATAAAACCACTAGATGACAACATGTTAATCTGGCCATATTTGATGGGCTCTGAAAAAAGAAATGGAAAAGGAAACTATAGACCACTAAAGATGAAGGAGTAACTCCACTTGTGTTTTATTAATGAAGAAATTGAGGCCAAATTTAAGATTAGAACCTGGATCTCTTGATGATTGTTCTGTTCCTTTGCCTTAAGCCCAAGAGCTTTCTCCTCTTGAAGAGCATTTCCTAACTGGCTCCACATAAAGAATTCAAACAAGGGCCCACAGGTTTAGGGGACATCTGAAATTTGAATACTGTGTCAGGGGCTTACATTATAGAGAATTTTCAAGAGACAAGGCTACAACAGGTCTTTAAACCATAATAAACTGGTCTTATCCTAAAGACAGTGGTTAGCCTTTGATAGGTTCTAGATCATATAATCATACGATCAATTTTGTATTTTAGAATATTCACTTTAGCTACTGTATGAAGAATCAGTTTGAGGCAGTAAGACTGGAGGTAGGGAGTTCAGATAGGGGAAAATAGTGCTTATTGTGTTGACCAGAGGATAAAAGAACAAGTCGTATTTGAGGGAAAGTACATAGAATCAATATGAGTTGTTAATTGACTGGGTGAGGGAACTAAAAGAAAATGGGTAAAGTATAATTCCCATGTTTCTGGATTTTAAAACTAGGTGGATAGTAGTTGTTATTCACTGAGATTGAACATGAACTGGTATATATAGATATGAACAGAAGATAAAGAATTCCATTCACGACATGCCAAAGTGAAGTGCCTTTAGGTTATCTATATAGGCATTGATTATGAGATAAAATATAGAATTTTTAGCCATTCACATATGACTCTGAAGTCTTTGAGACCATGGACGGTTTTAGACAAACCCTGAAAAGCTTGAAATGGTAAACAACATATAATGTGTATGTGGATGCACATTTCCAGGAGAGAGCTAGTTAATTTTCATCATAGTCTTAAAGGATTCTCTAGTCCATTAATGCTTTCTGAAGTCTTGCAAAGATAGGAAATCACTGTAATCTAGGGAAAGTTGATGGATCTATGTAGAGGTATGCCTATATTATGTTTTTGGGCTAATCATATTGAATGATGGTTTATGAACCTACTGAATTTATTAACAATATCAAGTTTAACCAAGATGAACATATTTGAGGGATGCCTGGCTGGCTCAGTTGATTGTTGATTAAGCCTCTGAGTCTCTTTTCTGGCTCAGGTCATGATCTCAGAGTCCTGAGATGTAGCCATATCAGGCTCTGCTCAGCCCGGAGTCTGCTCGAGATTCTCTTCCTCTCCCTCTGCCCCTCCCCCTGCTCTCTCTCTCTTGCTTTCTCTCTCTTTAAAATAAACAAATCTTTGAAAAAGAGAAAGGTGAACATGTTTGATATGCCTTTGATTCTATCCTGATCCAAATATTTTAAAAACCTTTGGCTTACAAGATGCCAGAGACAATGTTATGAAGTATCCCCTACTTCATGTCATTTATAGGCCTTTCGACCAAGACACTAAGATTAGAAAAAAGATAACTCCCATATTATGACATAAAAGGTCTTTTTTGAGTGTATTTCTTTATATTAAATTTTTCCAAAAGTAGCCCACCAGTATGTCAATGTACCATTGTGTGGGTATGGGTACCACAAGGGAGATGCTTATGGGACAATAGCTTTAAATTATTTATGCAGGAATCACATATTTCTTTTACTTAGAACTCTCTGCTGCTAGTGTGAAAGTTAACTTGCTTTCTCTGATAATATGCCTCCTTCTCTCCCAATTATCTTTCTCAAAGATGCAAGATGGAATACCCATAAACTGAGGTGCTGACCCAGTACAATGGGGAACTCTTTGTAATACTGCCATCATCCATTTCTTTGTACATCTGGCAGAAATCAAGTCTACATTTATTGAGATTATTTTGAGTGCTAGACAATGCATTTATCACTAGCAATGGTGAACACAAAACAGCTTTGCTTTCATAGAATTTATAATCTAATAGGAGATATTTACAATTAAATAATTATAATATTTTGAGTGTTATGATATCATTAGGTTATTAAGGGTTCTAGGAGTATTCATACAAGAAGCGTCTCATATACTCTTTGGGGTTTCTCAGAGAAACCAATGTCTAAGTATAGAGTTTATCTAATATAACTGAATGGTTTTAAGCAGAGGAGAGATATAATCAGATATGTAGTTTGGAAAGATCAGTAGCATGTCAACAATTCTTGCAAAATTACTACCATTGTTTATAGCCATGTTCAGAATTGAACTGCCGATATTGCAACCTGACCAGCAAGGGTGGGGGTGAAGGGAAGGCAGTCATACTTAGCCTCTAGGTGTGTGAGGTCAATACCAGAAAGAATTCAGATTCTAACCACTAACATTGCTACCCAGAATTTCACTTAGGGTTGCATTTAGTGACATATCTAGTATGACCATATGTTCTGGTTTTCTGGGATAGCTGTTTGCACTCAAGAGTCTTCTTTACACTCAAACTATGTGATCATCTTTAGAAAATTCCTAAATAACTGGATTAAAATATGTGCTCTAGTCTCAGTCTAGTTGGAAAACAGAAACCGGACATTTTAACATGATAGAATTTAATATAAAACTATCTTAATTAAGATATCACAGAGATAGCAATTGCAGGTGGCAACTACCATTCTTAGAGGTGGATAATCAAAGGGAGAGAATTGAAATTATTACAATTTAGTAGTTTGGGGAACAGATCCCAGGAACTTGAAAATCAGGTATGTGAGGAAGAGCACTGGCCAGAAGGTGCTCTTGTCTCTGAGGGCCTGTGATGGGTCTGATTCAGTAAGTGGTAAGAAAAATGCAAAGTAGATTTAATTACTGGAGCCACTAGAACAAATTGTCTGTCAAATGTCAAAAAGTTAGGCTGAGGTGAAGCTGACAGGAACAGGAAGTAGGCAGAAATCTCAAAGGAAGCAAACAGCTTCCAGCCCTGCAGCCTCCCTCTAGCTTCCCATGTTGGCAGAGCCTCATAGTCAATGCAGACTGGCAAAGCATGGATGGGGTTTGCAGGCCCAGCCCCCAAAGTGCATGCTCATTTACTGTTTTCATTTACTGGCACACTGAAAAATGGGGAATATGTTTGATATGGTTTTAAGATTTGCACCTTTGTAGTTGAGGTTATCAAGGTATCACAACCATTAACTGTGTTTTGCTTCAAAACCCTTCTTAAAGTACATTATTTTAAAAGGAATATATCTATTAAGTATTGGTTTAGATGTTATGGTGCAAGTAAATACTTTCTATATGAGCCTTTGAAGGCATTTCTTTCACTAATTTATTAAATCTAGTTTTCCATATATGAAATAATTTGGCTTAAGTGTAGTCAGCATATCTATGTAAGCATTCTGTTTTTGCAGTTAAAATTTGCTTTGCTCTGTTTTTATTGCAGATAAACATATACACACACATAGGCATGCCTTGAGGTATAAGCAATACATTAGTAAAGCTGATTGAATTTGCACCTTCTTTGCAAGCATGGCCATGTTTCTTACTTTGCATGTCCTTCAGGCCTCATCAGAGCACAAAGTTCCAAGTGACTTCAAAGGGTTTTCTGTACTCAGATCTGCTCTATGGGGCATGTAGGAAGATGTGAAATGAACCGACACCAGAGGTGCAATGAAAGGTAAAAATCCTAGCATCACCACAGCTCTTGAGGTAAGCTGCAGGCTAAATTACTGCACCTGGATATAAGAATCTCATGGGTTCATGAAGGGAAAGATGGTAAGCATTTAAGGCAGGAAATAAATCGGAGTTTTTTTTTTACTGGATTCAGGAAAAGATTTCATCACCAAGTGACATAGGCAGCATTTCATTATTATTAGAGCAATCTATCAACTTTCTTGTTTAGAAAAATAAATAATAGGTAAATATAAAGGATCAAAAATAAAAGCAAAATCAAGTAACTGTAGTGCCTACTTATAGTACAATAGGCATTCCATATATGCTATTTGGATTAAAATAGGTCCTTCAAAGTCCTATTTGTTTCAAAGTCCTGTTTGTAAATGTTTAAACAAATCACAATATCGCAAAGTGAAGTGGTTTGTATTTTTAGGTAGATTGTACATACACTTGATAAAAATTAGGAAGTCTTGGAATTTTGAGAACTTAATTCTTTGAATAATTCTGATTTGATATTGATCAGTCTGAAATTCTTTTTCTGGAATTAGGATTTTTATTCCTCTATCAATTTGAATATTTGAACTTGTGACTTTTAAAGTTTTTCTTTATTTCCTTGAGGATTCTTCTCACAATTATTACTTTGAGAGTTCTTAGAGCTCATATTGATAATACCTTACAGTTAATTGATAATGTCATGGGATTAGGAATCATCAGAGACTTTTGGAAAGCTCTTATAAGCAGGAACAAGATTCTCTTCTGCTTTTTAGTTGGATTACAAAGAATATCTGTCAAAAATAAATATTTAAGTATAGCCATACCTCATTCTTTATACTTATCATTGATCAAAATTCCTACTGGAAAATCATTACTTTTGGAATGTGCCTTAGATACTGACAATAAACATTGAATAAGATAGATAGATAGATAGATAGATAGATAGATAGATAGATAGATAGATAGATAGATAGATATTAGGCTTAACAAAATACGTTAAAATTGTTCATTCTTCAGCCATGTCTAAAGTGATTGCTTGTAAACAAAAATTACATGGGCATATTGTCTCAAAATGAACTATGTTCCATCAAGCTCTCTCTCATTATCAAAATGTTTTCTCTATAATGCTTGACAATTACTCTGTCCAGGTTGTGTGTCCTATTCCCTCCTTCTCTTCCTGTGATTAGGATTCACTTCTGCTAGAGATTTAGGGTATTGCTAGTTACTGGGGATGAAATTATGTGGTCAGAAGAAGAGAATTTCAATAATTGGAAATAGATTTCCTTCTCTACAATGTTACGTTTTTTTCCTTTATTTCTGGGATTTGGCCTCTGGGTGCCACTTAAAATTTACAGTGTTGTATACCTCTGGCAATTTTCCAAATGCCTGGCAGCTCAACAGAGGTTTATTGCAGTCACTGCTTCCACCAAGTTCTGCAGCCTTTATTTCTTGAAAAATCCCCTTCCCTAGTTTCATGTGCTTCAGAAAAGAATATTTGCTTTTCACCACTTGCCGTTTGACTCTAAAACCCATTTAGAGACATCATTTCTGACCTCTCTAATTTATGCTCCATTATTTCTGCTTGAATAATCTTTCACCATAAATTTTGCTCATGAAAATTTGAAGGAACAGTGCTAAAGCCCACCCATGGGGTCCAAGGACAATGTATCTGGATGAGAGAGTTATTTTAAGTCAAAAACACGAACGTTTCCCAGTCGAGTTTCTATGGATTTATTATTCATATGCTAGTAAAACTAAGAAAGTCAAATTAAGAAAGGAAGCTCTTCTAACTGGAGGGCACAAAGAAAAGACAGGGCATCAGCTGTGTTGGTGTCAACAACCTCAGAAACAACAGGACCCAGGCCCATCTCCGCTGGCCTCTGTTTTCAGACCTCGCTTGGTAGCACTCTTGGCACAGTCACTGACAGCATTAGCAGCACTCCCGGTACCTTCAGAACCTATTAGCAAAAACAGCCCCTTCGACAGACAGTGGCAAGAATTTCAATGGGTCGCTTCAGAGGGCTTGGTAGTTTTTTAAAGCTGTAAGTAACTAGAGGAAATGATAGCTGTCACAGACCTTACATTTAAGAGGACCAGATTTTGAGCACAAGTAAAAGAGCCTCTAGGAGCTTGCAAAACTGGAGGGAAATTGATAGGCATGATTGGGGTTCCTGTAAAATATGCAGAAATAGAGTGAAAATACTACTATAGCGTAACATTTATTGTAGCCCCATGTTTGCTTCTTCTCCAGTGTGCCTTGTGAGATGCAAGCCACACACAATTCTTTTCCTTACAGTTTGTTGTCCTTGATTTTCTTGCTGTGATGGTAAATGGATGCTCAGCAGGATTTCATTTCTCTGGAAAAATTCAAACAAGTGTCTCAAGTTGCTAATTTATTCATCCAAATGCCTCACAGTAGGTGATCTTTGCTTCTTGCTGTAATGGTTAATATTAGACATTCCCTCATAGTCTTAATCTAAAATTGCTTTTATTATCAAAGACATTCCTCCTTAATTTCCCCAATTCTGTTTGGCATGATCATTATCCTTTAGGTATTACAGGCAAAAATGTTAGAGTCACCTTTAACTACACATTATTGTGACTCTAGATTTCACATATATGAAACTTAAGTACATTATAATATCACAAATCACTGACATACACATCTCCTCTTAACTCTCACAACTAGAACATTAATTAAGGAACTAATTGTTTTCATTCTTGTATCACATTAATAGATTCTAAACAGTCTCTTTACCTCTATTTTTCCTTTCTTTAGTTCTTTACTCATATTACTGCTAGCTGAATCTCCCCCAAGCTAATTTTATCTTGACATGTAACAGGAGAAAAAGATTTCAATTGTCTGCTCAAAACCGTATATTATCTTTATGTTGTCTGTCATAGTAAATTTAAATTCTTGTCTGATTTATGTAATTTTTACATGATCTGGTCTTAGATTTTTTTTTTTTTTTCAGTTTAATCCATTGCTGAGTCAGGAACTCTTTTAGTGATTTAATAGATATACTAAGTATATACTACTAATTTGGTAAATCCTGCCTTCCGAATGAGAATGTAACCTTCATGAGGGCAAGGATAATGACAATTATTTCTCTTTATGTTTCACAGAAAATACCATAGTAATAAAAAAACATAGTTTTAAAATAATGATAGATTTATAAATTAACTTTGGAAAAAAATAAGTCAATTTGTAAATGTCACTGAAATCTATTTCAAATCAATTAAATTCATATGAAGAAAAGGAAATAAACTTTCAGGCAAAGAATTTTGTATGGCTCAAGAATTAAGTTATGTCATCTATATTTTAACATTCTTTTCCTATAAATGAGGAAATCAGTTCACCATGTCTTCTAAAAGAGAAATACTTTTAAATAATAAATTGTTTAGAGATTTCTTTTCAAAGCTCTATCTACTGTCCTTAAATAGGAAAATTGCTTTTTGTTTCGCAATAGTTGTGGAAATTCCAATGCACAGCTTACAAAGGCTTTGATAATTTCATACTGCATTGTCCTGCATTTGTCAAGCATTCTTACAAAGTTGAATCCATTTAGAATTTAATGCAATTCAAATGATGTTAGTGTTGTTTTGATTAGTTATAAACAAATCTTCAATCTACTTTTTAAAATACATTTTTCTTAATGAATAGAAACTTAAGCTCACCTAAGAACCACCTTACATTTCATTTCTTAATGTTACAATATTGTCTCTACTTTTGAGGTTTACTCACAGATTTCCAGCTTTTGTTTTGTATTGTGTAATGACTTAATTTGTCCCAAAGACCTTGTGGCATAGTAAATCCATTGCTTTTAACACATTGAGATGCATTGTTTTCTTCCCCATATTGCACTCAAGCAAATGCTATTTCGTTGACACCTAATACTTAACATGTCAACAATTAAATTCATTATTTTCACCCAACAAATTTCTCATTTCTCAAATACCCCAAAGTTCTCAGCAGTGCTTTTCCCTCTTTCTCCTTCAAATAATTTGTTTGATAATTGTCTTGTCTAACTATCCTAAGAGTGAGTTTTACATATAAATATATGTATGTATAAATGTATATGTATATATAAGTGTATATGTATATATACATATATTTATGTATGTATATTTATAAATATATGTATATATTTATATGTATTTATATACATATATAAATATATGTATATAATTGTATAATATAAATGTATAAATGTATATGTAATAATGTATAATGTATGTATAATATATACATATATATAAATATATAAATATAAAAATATATAATATTTATAAATATATATAAATATATAAATAAATATATAAATATATAAATTTATATTATATTTATATTATATTTATAAATTTATTATATATTTATATATTATATATTTATATATAAATATAAAATATATAAATATATAATATAAATGTATATGTATATAATATGTATGTGTGTATATATATATACATACGAATAATATTAGGTATGAGAAAATTCCAACTATTCTATGTTTTTATTGAATTAACTATTTGAAAGGTATCGACTAAATGGTTACTAAATGGGCATAGAATCTGTGTCAGTAGAAATCTGGAGACTTGGGATCTCCTCCAACTCTACTAAGTGGTAACTAGAAGTAAGTACTTTAATCTCTTTGGTCCTCCATCCTTCATTTGTATAATTAGGTTATTGAAGTATCTCTCAGCGGTCCTTTTAACATTGAAACTGGTCATAATTAATTCAATGAGTGATAGAAAGTCTGTGAGGAGCCTCCTTATGGCTGAGTAATTGTGGTTAAGCAGTACTGGAACTCCCACTAACAATACTGCCCACAAATTTTGGGTTTGTCTCAGATAGTCACCTGCCACCTTGCATATAAATTTTGTCTTGTTAAATTAAAAGAATAACAGCTTTTAAACATAGTACTCTGAGGCCTATTTATGACATTTATCATATAGATATGGGTGATTAACATTTTTCCTCATGATCATTAGAATTTCTTGAATTCAATCTCCTTTTTACAAGTGTGGAAAAGGAGAGATCCATTTCATCCTCTGAAAATGGAATGAGTTTAGAAATGGAGAAAGAAACTCTGTTCCTTTGGCAAGATCCCCTGGGCTAAGAAGCCACCTTCATTTTTCTTCATTGTTCAGTGTTAATTTGGTTCAGCTCTGTTTGCAGCCAGTGCAGTGTCATTTGAAATTCAGAAAACAAGAAAAAAATGCCATCCTAGTAATTCAGTATTTTGAGCCCTTGAAGAATTCTAGACTTCTGAGGGTTTATTTATTTCTATTTATTATATATTCATTGGGGAAAAAGAAAAGGAGAATATTGAACATATCTCTGTAAAATCTTCCACATGATATTAAATATTATATCTATCTGACTAAGTCAGTTGGCTCAGAAATTCACAGCCATCATGTTTTATCTTCTTATGTGGAATTTTGAAAAATATGGAAAATCTACCAATATGCCTAAACAGAAGAAATGATTCTATTTTTATAACGCTCTATTGAAGTTAAAATGTATAAACACATAATTATTTTAGAATGGATTTTATAACAGATTTTATGGAGTGCATAGAAAAGGAGATACTGTTAGTAAAATTATGTTCTGCACAAAAATGTTCGGTGTATGAAAAGAAAAGTTATTATAGTGGTGTTTCCACTAATGATCTGTTTGGTTTACTGCCATACAAGAATAAGAGTCTATTTTGGGCTTTTATTTCAGTTGCATTAAATTTCCATCAGAGTTAGATTTGCTTAAAAGAAGTTTCTGGAGTAATAAGCCTTTTTGAGAGAACGGTATTATTTAAATACATTCGGAAAGAGGAAAGATTAGGAAAATAGGAAAAGATGGCAGCTTGAACACTTCCTGCCTTGCTGTCATTATCCTAATTGCCACCAAAAAACTATATCTCTCCCATGTGGCTCAGGTTAAACTGAAGCATAAAAGCTAGTAGCAAGGCCTTAGGCTTAACTGGAATCCTAAAGGACAGAGTCAGTACTGTTATTTCTCCCACTAGTCTTGATATCACGTTGGGTAAGTAAAGGGAAATTTAGGATTAGGAAGTGTAGATGAATTCCAGAGAGAATGTGGCCTGAAGGTATCTGTGAATCCATCCCCCACAAGGGGAGAGACTACGTTTTGCTTCAAGGCAGGCCAGTTGGTCGCTCTGCATTGTAGGAGCTGTGGGATCCTGACCCTGGAAAGTTGAGTTTTCTGTGTCTGGGGAAAATTAGAGTGGCATGGAGCTGGTAACTTGACTCTTACCTCTTCTAAGACCAGGGATACAGTGTTTTGTTCTTCTCCAGATTGCTGCCCCCTCACTTCAATATTTGAACTTAGCCTTGATGAACAAGCAAGAGAAAATTGTGCTATTAAGGGGCCCCAGCAGATGAAAGAAGAGAAAAACAAAAAGACAGTTTAATGAATTAATACTGCTCTTAGGAGGAAGGTATTTTAAGCAAAAGCAACAATTTTAATTTAACTTAAACACAATTTTAATTTACACAAGCATTTAAAATTTGCTGCTTGATGATTTTGATCTGATTTGAAAAGTCTGTGGTTAATATTTTTTCAGTTATTGTTCTGCTCTATTATTTCTGTGCTCCTTTAATGCAAATTTAGTTACATGAACGATAGACCATTAGCTTTTTTGTTCTTTCTGTATTTTCCTGGATATTTTGTTCTATATTGTTCTCTATTTTACTGGTCTTTTCTGGTTGCTATTCTGCTTTTAAACTCATTCATTAAATGTTTAATTGCAGTTACTGTATTTTTCAGATTTAGAATTTTCCAAGAATTTCTATTTTTATAGATCCCATTCCAGTTTTCTGATACAGATTTCTATATTGCCCCCCTCTTCTCTTGAGCATATCAATCAAAGTAATTTATTCTTCATTTTATTTTTTAAAGATTTTATTTTTAAGTAATCTCTACACCCAACGTGGGGTTCGAATTTATAACCCCGAGATTAGCATCGCATGGTCCACCGACTGAGCCAGCCAGGTACCCCTTAATCACAGTAATTTAAAAATACTGCCTGAAACTCTAATATCTCTGTCATTTCTGGGTCTGTTTCTTTTGTCTGACTTCTTTTTCTCTTGAATTTCTGTTATTTCTATCTAATCTCCTGACAATCCTGGAAATTATTTATTTGATGCCAGCACTGTATTTGAAAAAAATTGTGAGATTGGGCAAGATTCTCTCTCTATATATAGTCTATTTTAATTCTAGAATGCAGCTAGAAATAGGAGCAGATTGGGGTGGGATATTTCAGTCTTTATGAAGGTTAATCAATTCCATCTTGACCTTTATTTAGGGCAATCCTAGTTTATGCCTCTTGTTTGACCATAAGTATCAAGAAACTCCCTTTTACAATTAAAAGTGTTTGGATGAGAGCAAAGGTCAGCAAACTTTTTCTGTGAGCAGTCAAATAGTAAATATTTCAGGCTTTTCAACTCCTATTGTCTCTGTCCTAACTACTAAGTTTGCCATTGAGACACAAAAGCATCCATAGAGAAAACATAATCAAATGAGTATGCTTTGTTCCAACAGAACATTATTTACAAAACTGTTGTTGGTCTGAGTAACTTGTGGGTCATAGACTGCCAATATCTAGTTTAGACTATAAATACATATTCCGTCAATTTCTTAGCCTTTGTCCCAGGACTTTAAAAAAAGAATAGTACTTCAAGGAGAAAAGTGGTATGGAATGTTAGCCGCATTTTTCTGCAGTTCCCTTTTCTATAGAGTCTTTCTCCTCCAGTATTAGAGCACTTTGTTGCCTTGAATTGGAATTATTTGTCCCCCCGACTCCATGAGACCACCATAAATATGAGCCTGTTTATACTTATTTACTAAGTTTCCTACTCTTATTAACCAGCAAAAACCTGGGAAGAAAAACAGCACAAAAATATCCGAATCTTGTCAATATTTTTGTCTTCTCTCTGAGATCATTGCCCTAAAAAATTCTGGCTTTTCTAAGTGTACTCTATTAAGCTCTTGAAAGAGCTGATTTTGGCATTTCTTACAGCTTTTATACTTATTCTTGTAGGGACAAGTTGGTCTAATACAAGCTAGTCTATCATAGTGGGAAGCAGAAGTCCCTAAAGGGAAAATAAAAGAAAGCAATTTGTAGCTGTTGAATAAACCAGCAAAATATAGAAATGGAAAACCATGATAACAATGAAATGACATAAAAGCAAACATTGAATAAGGAAGTAGAATGAAAGTCAAGAATATCAAGTATTACACTATATACAGAAAAGTACTCAATATTATTCAGCAATATAGAGTAAATCTGAATAATCAAATGACATGCCATGCTTTTGTTACAAAGATTAATACAATGAAATTATCTATTCTCTCTGAATTATATTATAAATTTAATGTAATTTCCAACTACTTCACAAAAGAGTTATTTTTTTTAGTTGGGTAAAATGATCTCAGATTCTTTTTGAAAAATAAATGCCTAAAAACAGCCAGATAATTATAACAAAGAAGACTCATCAGAACAAAAATGTTATTAGTATAAGAATAGAAAGTCAAAGAATGGAACAAAGTGAAGAACAAGTAGATTTCAATGTATATGTAATTGAAATTTTATGTTTGACACTGTTTGATATTTATGTAGAAGTATACGTAGAAAAATATAACAAGTTCTGATTTAAAAAATTCTTTGTAATATTTTTCTATGTATATTTTAGGGGAAACGATAATTATAAGTTAATTCAATCATAACTCTGTGCCAAATTTTGGTGGGGGCACAATATTTAATTACTGTATAGCCAACATAGCACTGAAGCATTGAAGCTATTAGAGTCTCACTTCTCTCAACTACAAAATGGAATTTTAATAAGTAAATCCTGTTTCATTGGACTGTCATCGTAACCAAAAATTGTGTGCAAAAAATTTTGAGTATTGACAATCTTATAGACAGTCGTGTTTTTGTTGTTGTTGTTGTTGTTGTTTTGTTTGTTTGTTTTTGAGAGAGAGAGAGAGAGCACAAGCAGGAAAAGCAGCAGAGGGAGAGGGAGAAACAGGGTCCCGCTGAGCAGGGAGCCTGATGCAGGGGTTGATTCCAGGACCCTGGGAGCATGATCCCAGCCTAAGGCAGACCCCTAACTGACTGAGCCATCCAGGCACCCCCTAGGCAGTGGTGTTTTCATCGGGGTTTTTTTAAATGCATAAAATGCACATATATCTTTTACTTTTTTTTTTTAACTTGGCTGTTTTTCAAATTTGAATTTTCCAGAGGGTCATGGAAACATTTTAGTCAAGAAAAACAAAGGCATAAAATATTACAGGCCTATGCATTGGCACATAGTTACAGATTGATAAACTAGAAGACTCTGTCTCCTACATTTTATGACTTATGTTAATGTAATACTGCTTTTTAAAAACATTTTATAATCTTAATTATTTATGAGTGTATGAATACTAAATAAATCATATGCTATTATAAGCTGGATTATTTCAACAGAAATATCTGGAAGACAAAGTGATGTAATATGTGATTTTGTATGTACATCAATAAAAATAGAATAAATTGCATTTCAAAATGTAAAATCCTTTTAGTAGCAAATGAAATAATTTATAACTTTTCAACTTAGCCAGTAATAATGGTACTCTCTGTAAAAATCTTTTTCTTGTATGAAGGTTCTTTTGTTCTTTGTCTTTCCTATATGAGTATTCTTGTTTCATTGTAGTTGACACCAAACATTTTACATCTTAGGTTAGAAAATCTTCAAAAATTGAATTACAGTAATTTAATAGACCCAAAAGAGATGTAAGAAAGCTCTTAGCAGTTACAAAGTTTGAGTTTATCACATAAGTAGCAATCTTAGAAGCTGCTGAGACTAACCGAGGAAGAAGAAAAAGGAATAAACAATAATAACAAAAAAATAAACAGAACTGGAGTATATATTAATAAAAAGGCATGTCAAGAAATAAGGAAGAAAACCAGATTTGCAGCAGAGAGTTAACTAGAAATGTCACTGTGTAAGAAAGAAGGAACAGAATCTATTTAATATTTCTTGACCAGTGAAATAGACAGCAAATCAAAGAACAGGGTGGTATAATTTTTTTTAAAGATTTTATTTATTTATTTGACAGAGAGAGACATGGCAAGAGAGGGAACACAAACGGGGGAGTGGGGGAGGGAGAAGCAGGCTTCCCGCCCAGCAGAAAGCCCAATACAGGGCTGGATCCCAGGACCCCGGGACCATGACCCGAGTCAAAGGCAGACGCTTAACAACTGAGCCACCCAGGTGCCCCTAGAGGGGTATAATTTTTGAGAATACTACAATTTTGAAAATACCAGAAGATATAGTGCAAGTACAGAATAAATATGAGGGCAAAACTGGTATCCACAATAAGTAGGGGCTATAACAGGAGATACAAGGAAGTGTAAACCATAAACCTAAAAACCTTTTATTCAGTCTGAATAAAAATAAAGTATCTTGTCACAATACTTAATAAACATTGCAAAAATAGAATCCTACTCACATAAAGTACTAAAGCTACTTTTTGCAGTGCAAAGCCTTTATTCTCATGCTGTCTTCATATTTTACAAGAATTAATCTAGAACTAAACATCAGTTCTACCTTCAAGCCAGTAGGATGGAGCCAATAGAGGAAAGGGGAAAACTTTTTTCCATTTAAGGATACTGTCCAGAAGTTGTACATACCACTTTCAAATACATTTCATTGGCTAGAACTTATTGACATGCAAGACCATACTATGAGACTGATACATATAGTCTTTATTTTGAGTAGTCATGTGCCTAGCTAATATTAGGAGTTTTATTATCATAGAAAGAGAGAGAACAGGTAATGGACTAAATCTAGCAAAGAAATATTAAGGGAGAGAATCTAAATCTCAGTTAGCAGGTGAAGGAAGTAACGTCTTTATAAGCATATTGTCTTAGAATCTTATTAAAAAGTAGTAGAATCAACACTAAATCCTAAATTAGTTGCTCCTTTTTCTGTAGCTAATTTTATTTCCCATATATTAAACTCAGTGCTGAAAACTTTAAGGACCAGATTTAGAATTGTAATATTAAAACATTTTTTTATTCTAACTGATGGACCAGTGTAACAGTGAGAAGTTGATGTTTATGAGTTAGCCAGTTTGTATGTTTTGCTTTAGAAACAATGTGAAGAGACTGCTGGATACAATAGTCTTGCGTTCATTGAAGTTAGAGGAAAAAAGGACAGGCTGAGCTGCCCCATTCCACACCCTTCATTCTACTTTTACGGTGATATGGTGAGGGCAGCACAAGAAAGTGAGGGGTGTGAATGAAAATGAACTTTACCCCAGCGCTTAAGGTTTGAGCCAGACACAAGTCAAAGTGAGATTTGGTAAACAGCCATGAGAAATATAAGTCTTCTCACTACCCTCTTCAACCACCAGATCCTACCCAGAAATCAAGAGAAGTATTTAGGAGGTTGCTGAAAACTCAGGTGTTTTATATCGTTACTGAAGTAAAAGTTAATTTTGGACTTGAAGAACTTACAAGGTCTTCTGGGAAGTGTGTAAAATCATTCAAAAAATGCAGTGTATTCTATAAAACAAACTACTTCCAATACCATACTTTAAAAAATATCTATTCTATTAAATGCAAGTAACATGAAAGTAGGTTTTCTTAGTTTTGTTTACTGCTACAACCTAGTCTTGGATCATTGTCCAACACAAAGCAGATACTTGATAAGAACTGTAAATGAAGGAATGAATGAATACTTTATAATCTGAAAATAACAAATTTCTCTTTATAATTTGTTGGGATATTTTTGAAAATTTAATAGGAATTTATGCTACAGCACATAAATATTTTTAAAATATTGTATGTTTCAAATATTTTTCAGCATTGTAATTTTTTAGTTTATATTTCAGAAAGCACACATCGACCTCTCCATAAGGTCCTTACTTTTCTTAAGCTAAGTGTGATTGAAATCACGTTAAAAATGGGAGAGAGTTTAGCTTTTACAGAATATGTACAAACAATTTTTTTTTAATTTTATTTATTTATTTGACAGAGAGAGAGAGAGATCACAAGTAGGCAGAGAGGCAGGCAGAGAGAGAGGGGGAAGCAGGCTCCCTGCTGGGCAGAGAGCCCGATGTGGGGCTCGATCCCAGGACCCTGAGATCATGACCTGAGCCGAAGGCAGAGGCTTTAACCCACTGAGCCACCCAGGCGCCCCTGTACAAACAATTTTTAAGGGAGGAGTATTTTGTGAAGAAAATATTTCAATTTTTCTTTCTGCATTTTTGCCTAACATTGAATTTTAATATCATCTTTTAAATGAGCCTTTGCACTTTTTTCTCTCTGAAGACTTATGTTTCTGCCATAGTTAACTGGGCAGAAATTTAAGAACTTTATCAGAAAATAACTACAAAAATGAATGCTTTTCAGGGAAACTGGGCCGTGTTTCTTCTTTGGAGCCAAGCCAGGATTTGCTAACACTAAGGAAATGAGACAATATTTCTGTTGTTCACACATAACCACATTTGCCACAAGCAGTAAAGTAAAGCTTCACATTGGCAACAACGGAATTTGGCCTGGCATTTTCAGCCCCGATGCTCTCAGCTGCATGGTACAGCCCCAAAAGAAATGAGCAGCTATTGTTGTCTATGCCAAGACCAGAATTTTGAACTGTTACCAGGAAGAAGTATTTTCCGCATTTATATGCACACTGATAATTAGGCTCAAGGAAATGAAGTGCATAGAATGGAAATTGAGATTATGTTTTTTAATGTGAATTTGTTTGATACCAGCTTCCACTCTTCTGACAGATGGATTCTTTTTGGCAAATGATTATGCAAACTGTTCGTTTCGTGCCTGTCTACATGAAGTGTATTCTATAAACACATTGAAGCATCGTGTTCCTCAGAGTCCTCAGTGCTTGGGAATGTATTAGCACCATGATGATTTGGATGACAGGATTCAAAAGTGTCTGAGAGTAGGAGCTGGAGAAATACTAGTGTGATTGCTTTGGTTCTATCAAGTGCCCTGGTAGATAATAATGTGATTCCCTTGAAATTCTACATCAAGCACTTTCATGTCAAAAGAAAAGAAATGAACTCACAGATCATAGAGGAAAATCCAAACAAGCAAATTGTAAGTAGTTTTTAATAAGTGTTGTAACTGATAGTAGAAAACTAACATGTTTGGAAAGCAGTGCTCAGACATATTTAAAATGCATATCAAGTACTCATAAGGATTCTCCTGCCTCTCATGATCTAATTATCAGGGTCATATTTCCTCATGATTTAACAGTTTTGTAATGATTGCTCTAATATCAGTGACAAAGAGACCTTCCTCTTTGTATTTCTGCAATCAAGGATATAAAACCTGAATCAGGAGTATTTTTGCAACCCAAATTTTAGTGGGAGTTTTCTAGAGTAGTTAACAACAGACAGACAGACAGACACACACACACACACACACACACACACACACACACGTACACACCCATATTTTAGGACAGAAAACCAGATAGCCAGAAAACCAATGGATAATGTGGGCCATATAGAGATGCTACATCATATATGCAGTGGGTCAGTGGGATACTAATTGGAGGTCTGGTCTACTGCTGTACCTAAAATCCTGAATATAGGGGCGCCTGGGTGGCTCAGTGGGTTAAAGCCTCTGCCTTCGGCTCAGGTCATGATCTCAGGGTCCTGGGATCTAGCCCCACATCGGGCTCTCTGCTCAGCAGGGAGCCTGCTTCCCCCTCTCTCTCTCTGCCTGCCTCTCTGACTACTTGTGATCTCTCTCCTCTCTGTCAAATAAATAAATAAATATTTTTAAAAAAAGAAAAAATAAAATCCTGAATTTTAGTCTCCTTGAGGGCATTATAAGAACTTTAATATTTCTTTGTTTTTAACTGACGTTTTACTGGATTTTGTAGAAGACAAAGGGAAAGGGTATGAAGATGAAAGACTTCCTGATATCCCTTCAGTAGAGGTTTGGTAAAGACACATAGGACACTAAGGAGAAGTAAAGCAAGTAAAGGACTATGTCCTCTGGAATATTCCACATTCATGATTTACTGTCTGAAAGGTAGATTTTTTTCCTCGAAATAGAGTATAACCTTTTATCTTCCACTAATGAAAACCATGCATCACAAAAGGATGACACATGGCTATAGATGCTTCTCAGCAAGTGTGATGGTGACAGCAACAGTGCTTTAAATTATGTGGAAAAGAGTAGAAGAAAGTGTGTGTGTGTGTGTCTCTGTGTGTGTCTGTGTGTGGGGGTGTAAAACTATTATCTAACTCAAAATGTGTGAGAGAAGCTTTCATGTAAAGCAATCGGAGAGGCAGCCAATCCATAATAGATACTCAAAACACAACTGTGACCACATATTGGACACCTTCTTGTGATTGAATTAGGGATTTTGATATTGTTTCCAATTAATCACTACACATTTAAGCAGGCCAATTCAAATTGCACTGGTTTCTAATGAGCTAAGCTGACATTATAGCTATCTGGATATTTGAATTTTAAGTGTAAAATGTCACTGTGATTGACCATTTATTGAAATCTGATTCATTTAGAATCTAATTTCCTAATTTGATGGCTCAATATTTGAGAAACAGTGAGAATAGCATTTGGGGATATAGAGCATGAATCTACAAGCTTCTAGTATTCTTTGTCTCCATTACCACATAATCAAATCCTTTTGGATAGTGATGAAGCTAGTGGAACAGAATTAATAATTTATTCGATAAATGTTGAATGTTAAGAACATGTATATTGAGCTGTTGCTTTAGGTAAAAGAGATATAGCAAAGAACAAGGCAAATATTTCCTTATTTTATATAACTTGTATTCTAATTTAGGGGGGAGTGGATATAAACAGATAATAAACACTTAAATAAACAATGAAAGAACAATGTGTTGAGTTTGAGAGTGTAAAGATGCCTAAGACTGGGAATGCATTTAAGTACTTAATACTGAACAGAAACTAATCCTGCAAAGATTTGTGTGAAGAGAATTCCATATGGAGAGAACAGAAACATGTTACTGAGAATACTCTGGGGTTCCAATTGTCTATTCCTATGTAACAAATAATATCAAAACTTAGTGGTTTGAAATATGAACTTCATTTTGCTCATGACTTTGTGGATAAAGAATATATGATGGGTCCTGTAGTGTGTACATCTCTGCTTCATGTACTTTCAGCTATGGTGACTCAGTAGGGCTGGGAGACCTACTTACCTCTCTGATAAATGTGTGCTGGCTAATAGCAAGGAGCTTAACTGGGGTTATTGGCTTGGAGCCTCACTCTTCCTCATGTGGCTCTCTCCAAGGGTTTGCTTCAGCTTCCTCCCAGCATGGTGGCTGTCATCTAAGAGCTAGTGTTCCAAGAGACAGGAAGTGGAAATTTCTAGTCTTTTAATGTGTCACTTCTGCCATACTTCAAAGTAGTCCCAAAGAATCACAGATGCAAGGAAAGTGGGTACGAGACTACAAATGTTAATAGACAGAGTGTAAAGAACTTACGGCCATCTTTAACCTGTCAGTTAGCCGTCTGTCCAAAAATTATTTGTTAGTCCCACTTACTTGCAATATACACTCACCCCCTCCCCTAAACCCAGATTTTTATCCCAATACAGCATCACGTTCAAGATCAGGATCCAAGATTTCATCATCTAAATCAGGTTTAGGTGTTGAGGAGGCTCCTCACATGGAATAGAAAGTTTGTGCTATCTGCTGGCTGGGAGCTCAGCCAGGCCAGTCCTCTCCATGAGGCAGCTTTGGCTTTCTTACAGCATGGTGGCTGACTTCCAAGAGGGAGTGTTCCAAGAAACATGAAGTGGAAGCTGCCAGTCTCTACAGGCCTGGAGCCAGAAACAGGCATAGCAAAACTTCTAATATATTCTATTAGTCAAAACAGTCACAAAGCCCACCTACTTGATGAGAGGAGCATCAAGGAATTTGTGGCTTTCTTTAATTTGCACATCTGGTGTTTTCAAAGGGCAGAAAGATGAATACTTAGGCAATATCCCATACTGTTTTTTTATGTGCTTCTAATTTAAAATCAAATCCTTTTAAGAACTCAGAAAATATGGATAGTGTTCTAAAAGGTATCTTTGAATACATATTAATAGATACCTCTGGAAGCTGTAAAATCACTTTAAGACTGTGATAAGTCAATCTGAGTGTCAGCCAAACTAATAGGCACAGAGGTCTTGTTTCTAGAGTACAAAAAGGAGACGCAAGTGCATTAACCACAAGTAGTCAGGAACAGAAGGGGCAACAGAACAAATAGGAACTCAGTACTGAACTGAGAGGTGAAATCAGAGGGAGTTAACTTAAAACTCCATTGGATGGACAGTGAGGAGTAGGTCATAAATTGAGCGAAAAATTACATGTTGCAAGTTAGGTTCAACTGGGACATAACAGGAAGTGAGAATAAGGGGAGGAGGAAAGTGAGAGAACTATTCATTGTCATAGCAGGTCCCAGCTTCCTAATATTGCTTCCTAGTTACACTAGGAATGCTTAGTGAGACCTATTTTAAAGTTTTAGTCAGGGCAGAATGAAACAAGGAATGATTTTCTAACTTTGGACATAAAAGTAGATAATTATATATTACTTGCAATATATCATTCAAATATCACATGGAAGAGGTAGATTACCAAACTCCGGAATATGTACCTGTGTTCTTTGGTATCCAATGGGGAACCGATTTGTTATTTTGGTGGATACTCTTTAAACTTTGCTTGTAGGATCTCCTGATAATTTTTTTCTTGCACACAAAAGTCTAAGACTGGAAGGAAGAAATACAAACACCAATAACAGTGAACAGAACAATTTATTTTTGTAAATGGCCACATATTCTGTTATGGCCACAATCATTATAATTTGTTTCCTTTGCAAGTGCAGGAAAGGATGTACTTGCCTCTAATGCCTATTCATCCTTCAAGACAACAGCATTTTTTTTCTTTTCTTTTAAAAACTTCCCTTGGTGTTTCCCAATTTCTTCTAATATGACTTTCTGTGTTCCTTTAGTCACCCTATGTCTAATATTATAACTTTCAAACTATACTTGTTTTCTCCTAACATTGTAAAAATATGAATACAATATAACTGTTTCTTACTGTCATAGATCTGCTTTGTCCAATATGGTAGCCTTAAAACACAAGTGGCTATTATTTAGATTTAAATATCAAGTGTTTAAAATTATATTAAATTAAAATTCGATTACTCCGCTATACCAGCCACATCTCTGGTGCACAATGGCCAGGTGTAGCTAGTGGCTACCACATTGGAAGACATAGTTATAGAAGTACCAATTTTTCTTAATAATTTTATTGGACAATGTTGCTCCAAGATTTTTAATAATTTTTATGAAATAAAGGAAAAAATGTCTAGGACTCGACATTATTATAGTCATTCTACTTCATAGGAAATTGTGAGAATAAACGTATTATACATCTATATTAAACTTTTAGGTTTTTTTGGCATGGCCTTGGTAGCTGTTCATGAAATATATATTGGAACTTGGTCATGCCAAGTAGAAGCATTTTAATTCACAGAAATAGGTAATGACCATATGTAGCTATAAATTCTACTTATTCTGAAAAATATTTGGACAGCCTGACTTGGTTAGTCACTGAGATAAAATCTTGAACTCTTCAATGGCCCATGTTGAGTACCTATACTGAAGAAATTGAAGTAAGAAGGTAGATCTGTATAAATCATCATGCCAAACCTGAATTTAAGTCATGCTGAATGGTGCCTGGCTGTTTATTTAAATCTATTATAACAATTAGCTTAAGATATAAAATGCTTTACAGAAACAATTAGAGACAGTGATACAATGAAAACTGCTTAGAGTTAGAAAATTTCTTTTCAGACACAAAGAAATCTAAGTCATATTAAACAGATAAGAATCAGCAAGTGAAGTAAGAGAATATTCTAGTGGTATCATTTTTAACACTTTGGAAAATTACAGAAATTATTTCATCAGTTGTTGTTCTCTTCATTGACCCACATAAATAAGATAGTAATGATAAAACAGTTAAAGGAATATCCTCAGTAGTCCTCATTAGGACCTGTGCTCCTGCTTAGTGACTGTCCAGATTTATACATTTTGCTTATTCAGCTGGAAAAAAACATACCAAAACCTCAATTCTAAATGAAGAGTAGAGAAAAAATCCCTATGCTTTGGAAAATGAGAGAAAGAAAATTAAATATTGACTAAAGAGGAAAATTTCTAATTGAATGGGAAAGTTAATTCATGTGGAATAAAAAATGAGACCATATCTCAAAATGATTGCAGATAGGTGAGCATTTACTAGTCGTATTTTTCCATTGTGGATTGCATTGGATGGTATGATACAATTTCATTGCTGTTCCGATGTTGCATGCTTTCTTATCTCCACTATTTTTCTGTAAATAGACTAAAGGGAGCATATTCCTGGTTAAATATATACAAATCAACTGTCTGTAATTGTAATAATTATGCAAGCAGAGTTTATTGCTTTTGCTTTCACTTGACTGAAATTCATATATCCAAATCTTTATTTTATATTATATATGCTTAATCCTTATTGTCTTTTAATTCCACATTTCATAACCTGCCTCCTTACCCAGTAATCTTTCATATATATCCCTATGGACTTTAGTCCTCCCTTCTTTTTTTTTTTTAAAGATTTTATTTATTTATTTGACAGAGAGAAAGAGATCACAAGTAGGCAGAGAGGCAGGCAGAGAGGAGGAAGCAGGCTCCCTGCTGAGCAGAGAGCCCAGGATCCTGAGATCATGACCTGAGCCGAAGGCAGAGGCTTTAACCCAGTGAGCCACCCAGGCACCCATTAGTCCTCCCTTCTGAGCTACAAAGTAGTTTTTAGTCATATTGAAGTTTTTTACTTCTTACTAAATTGATTTGATTTGGGTGCTGGAATAATAATCTGAAGGACTCCCAGTGTGTGTGTGTGTGTGTGTGTGTGTGTGTGTTTGTATCTGTGTGTGTAATCCCTGCATGTAGTTTATCCTAACATAAAATCCAACTCCTATCCTTTGGGAAAAACAATATGCATAATGGAAATAAAGACAGGAACTTTTTTCTGCTCTTTGTAGCAAGATTATTATATATTAAAACATATATGTTAAAATTTTTAATCTCAGCATTATTAAGATATTTAATGTATCATTACTTTTACTCAATTTTACTCAATTTGCATGATTACTTGTATAATATATTCCATTATTAGGTCCAGAATTCTGGAATTCAACCTGATTTGGTTCCTTCCTACTTAGTGCTATAGACAGAATCAGATTCTGCATTTATCATAGATGTCATAAAAATTTTAATTGGTTTTAGCCACCAAATCTGATTTTGAAAATAGATGGAATAGCTCTACCATAAACTTTTCTTGGCTATAACAGTAGATTTCCTCTACATGCTGGCCTCATCAAAAATTTTTCAAGGTCATTTTCTATTACAGAAAATTTGGAAGCATGGGTAATTGGACATTTGGATGGTGAACAGTTACTTTCAGAAATATGGAATGGCTTTTTACTGGAGAAGGGTCCTATGAAGTTGTCAATATTGAGGAGAGAAGAGTAGCTATCTGAATCTGTTTTCAAACTACAGTTTCAGAGATCTTTCTGAAACACAAAATGTGAGCATAATCCAATTAAAAATGTCCTTGGATTCCTAGCACTCCTAACATAAATTCAAATTCTACATCATAGCTTACAAGTTTAAAAGGTATTCTCAAATTATTTCTCCAATCATATCTCACACTATTCCCTGCCTTTCTTATGCTACCCATTCCATAAGAAACAACTGGTAGTTCTCCAAGACACCATACTCTTTCATTTTTAGGCCTCTGCATGTGTGCCTTTTCCACTGCCTTAACAACCCACTAACTCACTCTCCCATTGTGAGGCATGTACCTAGCTTCTGATTTTTTGTTTGGATTTTCAAATATCTGCTCAGTCATTTTTCCCCCCTCAGTGAGCAACTGTCTGACCACACTCTCCTATATACACAACTAAATAATTACAGTTGTCCCATCGTGAACCTGGAATGGGTAGAGAGGGAGGAAAAAAGTAATTTTTCATCCAAATATAACATAAAAGTCTATCATTATTGCATCTACATAATCTATTATTCCTACCAAATAATTTGATCGTGAGATATGTATGAGGTGTTTTTAAAAATCTTCACAAATATTTCATGCCGTCTGCTAGGGAAGCTGCTGTCACGTTATATTTGTAGTAGATACAGAGTTGTACTGCCCACATCCTTGAAAGAAGAGCTTGTTGTCAGGCCTCAAGGAGTGTGGTCAGCATATGGCCTCCATTTATGAGCTTCTTTAAGATATGCCTTAGCCACAGAAAGTCATCTTGCCTGAGGTCACACCTTTTCCTGGGGCAGCGTGTTTGGTGACTGACTGAGGTATGCTATAAAGTCCTAGCCATTTATTTAGATAAGTGCACCAAGGAAAGGAAGATAACCAATTTAAGAGACTGAGGACAAGAAGGTATGGAGTAGAGGCATGTGGATGGACCTATGAGAATGGACACAATGTGAGATCTTTGTATTACATGATCATGACCACCAGGAAACATCTACCACAGAAGAGACTCTGAACATTCAAGTGGACAAAATCGACCAGTCTGATGACATCAATTTGTGTTTATCAGCTGATCTCCCAGCACAATGAACATGTGAACAATTGCTACAGTGGTGTGAAACAAACTGCACCCTCCCCGCTAACTTTGATCTACCAGGATTCAGCATCAGATACCAATGCCGAGTTCTTTTTTTTTTTAAGATATTATTTTTATTTATTTATTTGACAGAGAGAGAGGCAGCAAGAGCAGGAATACAAGCATGGGGAATGAGAAAGGGAAAGCAGGCTTCCCAAGAAGCAGGGAGCCCAATGTAGGGCTTGATCCCAGAACCCTGGGATCATGACCTGAGCCAAAGGCAGATGCATAATGAGTGAGCCACCCAGGCACCCCTCAATGCTGAGTTCTTGATAGGGACCATTTCTTGAGGAGACAAAGGGCATTTGGTGTCAACAACATTGTTCCCCTTACATCCTGGAAGGGCTAGTGAGTCATCAGAATAGAAACATATGCTAAGTACAGGTTTGCCTTTCTTGCCGACAAGATCTCAGGCAGCAGTATTATACAAGAGACTTACAGAGTGTTTTTTTGTTGTTGTTTGGTTGTTTGTTTGTTTTTTCTTACAGAGTGTTTTAATGACTGTCATTAGAACCCATATAACGGGGGCACCTGGGTGGCTCAGTGGGTTAAAGCTTCTGCCTTCGGCTCGGGTCATGATCTCAGGGTCTTGGGATTGAGCCCCGCACAGGGCTCTCTGTTCAGCAGGGAGCGTGCTTCCCCCTCTCTCTCTCCTGCCTCTGCCTACTTGTGATCTCTCTCTCTCTCTCTGTCAAATAAATAAATAAAATCTTTAAAAAAGAAAAAGAACCCATATAATGTTATGTCAGATCAGGTAACTCAAGTTATGCAAAGGAGAGCAGATATGGGTCTTTCATTTCCATATCACCCAAGCTTGAGAGAGTATTAAAAAGATTTACTGAAAACAGCTGGAGGGGCAGCCCGGGGGCAATGTACTGCAATGACAGGACTTCATATGTCAGGATGCAGTATATGCATTGAATTAAAGAATTTTATCTGGCTCTGCACTGCAATAGGAAAAATACATGGCCTCAGGAACTGGGAATGAAAATAAGAAAGGCCCCTTAACCTTCACATCCAGTACTTCACTGCATGCTTTTATGACGGAGTATGGTACATATGGAGATGTGCAGCCCACATCCCCCTTTAATTAAAGACTTGTGGTCCGAATGCTGGGAGTACTTTCAGAGACAGTTTCTATCTGTCTCTGACCCTCAAGGGCTGCCTGGCTACAGAAAGCACCCCTGTCCAAGGTTATATGCTTTCTTATGCAGCCTGCATCTGGTAACTGACTGATGCCGAGGTACAAAGGCCTGGTTCTATCATTTCTAGGACACTTTGATTCCAATACTTGCTTAAAGCTCTCTACTGAGTTGACCAAGGCTTTGATAGTCCTCATTGTATAGTTCAACTTTCTCCATTGACAATCCTGTTATCCATCCACCCTTCATTTCACAGATATTGATCCCTAATAAACATCTTACATCCCAAATTCTGTCTTAGCATCTGCATCTGGAGAACCCAACTTATGACAATATTATAGTAGCTTTTTACCTTTGGTAGAAGAGGTACAGTTATGAAGCTTGAGTTGTATCTTTACTGTTTTATTTACAGAAACTGTCACATTGTTGGGCACATGATATGTTCTCAGTAAATATTGAAAAGATGAAACAAAATAAAATATGCATTAAAGTTAGGAAACATGCATTCTACAGAATAATGCTTAAATTAGAATTCTAAGAAAATTACATTATATTGTTTCAAATAACAAATAACTTTTGAAATGGCAAGATAACATATAACATAATTTATTTTGTATGTAGATATGGCTTACATCACAATTTTCTTGAATCCATCGTATAATTGGATAAATAATAGATCCCTCTGAAATTTCATGATGCTTTAGGGATAACTCTACTGTTTTCTTTAAGATCATTTATATCTCTAAGTAATTAGAGAAAGGGAATGTTTAAAATGAATCTATAATTGGAAGAGTATATGAGATCATTTTAAAGTTCTGCTTTAAGTTCTTGTTAACTTGTTTTGAAAAAATTTAACTTTTGGGTGCATTACATAGCAAAGAAAACAGCATCTTCTGTCATTGTCAACACACATGAATTTTTTGTTGGATTTGAATTTATTTTTAATGTGATTCTGGATGATATAGCTTAGTATAGCAAAATTTCTCCATGGTAAGGAAAGATAGGTACTGTGATACTTTGATAATTTATGATAAATTTCTGATAAGACTAGTGGTTCATACATATATTTCCCCAATACAATCTCTTGAAAAAAATTTTTATGAACAAATGCAAGGAATATCCATTATTGAAATATCTGGCTGTGTTTGAAAAATAGAAGAGGTGGGGCACCTGGGTGTCTTAGTCAATTAAGCATCTGACTCTTGGTTTTGTCTAGGTCATGATCTCAGTGTCCTGAGATCAGTTCCCAAGTTGGGCTCCCTGCTCAGCTGGGAGTCTGCTTCCCTTCTCTCTCTCCCTCTGCCCCTCCCTCTGCTGGTGCACTCTCTCTCTAAAATAAATAAATACATTTAAAAAAAATAGAAGAGGGCCTCATTTGATTTCATGAGTGGACGGTTAAATTTTTCATATATTATAATTTTGTATAATTTTGTAATAAAAGTTTTGTTTTGGAATATGGGAATCTATTGATTAATAATATGAAAAATAATATTCTGATGTATTATATAATGTATATATTAGATATAATATATAAATATAATTAGATTATATTTGATCATTTAATTAAATTTGCTTGCATAATACATAGATTTTTTAAACTGTACTATCAATATCAAAATGCAAATATGAAAAAAATTACCAAGGGCGCCTGGGTGCCTTAAGCCTCTGCCTTCGGCTCGGGTCATGATCTCAGGTTCCTGGAATCGAGCCCCGCATCGGGCTCTCTGCTCAGCGGGGAGCCTATTTCCCCCTCTCCCTCTGCCTGCCTCTCTGCCTACTTGTGATCTCTTTCTGTCAAATAAATAAATAAAATCTTAAAAAAAAAAAGAAAAAAGAAAAAAATTACCAAAAATAGCAGCATAACTAATGGGTACATCTGGTTAACATTATAGGAAAGGATAATTATCTTAATTCATTATTGCTTTTATAGAATAAAATAAAGTGTTTCTTTAAAGCATGAATTATGTGTTCATATTATAGGGATAGTTTAGAAGTAGAAGACATTATTTCTACTATAATTATGAGCACTATAGCTTGGCATGGTAATTTCCTAATATGGCAGAAAGAACACATTTTTGGAGTCAAAAATACTAGAGATCAAATACTAGAGCCAAATCTTGGCTCAGAGAGGACAAGGTTTTGGGCAAGCTGCATTTTTTTGAGGCTCAGAGTTTTTACCTGAAAAAAATTACTTTTCAGAATTGTTGCTGTATTTCTTCTTAGCCTCTTTTATAGGCATTTCTGTGTTGACCTGTAATCCAAACAAAAGAGTTTATTCCTTAAATGTCTATTTGTGGTCCGTCTTTTTCTTTATCTTTACATTTGTGCTGGATGATACCATCCACTTGATATTTAACTGAGCCCTTGGGCTTTTTGAGTGATAGAAATTGACAAGAGGCCAAACAGGAGTTTCAGGGAAGGCTTTATTGGGACTTAATGCTAGAGCACAAGGTAAGCCTCACAAAAGAAACAATCTCAGGATGACTTCCCGAGGAGAGGTGAGGCAGAGTTTTTTAAAGGAATTGAGGTGGGGAAAAGGTGATGTCTAAGATTGTAGAAGCGGGGACTTATTACCACCTGTGCACTTAAAGGTTATACTTCTTCATGTGTCACTTGTCTAATTAGAATGTTTAATCTCCACACCTGAGCCTGAACTTCAGTATTATAATGAGGGGAAAAGTCATGTAAGTTCGGCACGGGGGTTCATCTTGGTGCAGACTGATGCGGTCTGGTATTTGTCAGTCTTTGTAGTAAGCATCATCCTTTCTGTAAGCATCCTCCTTCCTCATTCCTGCATGATACGCTGCTCAAGAAGCATAGGGTTTTAGTATTTTTTTTTTCTTTACTTTTAGGGCGGCAGCCAAAGAGCGCTGTCAGTCAGGGTAGGGAGGACCTGAGTTCAGTCCCTGCTCTCTCTGACACAAAATGTTTACTTTTCCTCATATTTACTGATAAATCCCAAGGTTAAGTTACTAGGCTGGAAGTCGTCTCTGAGTTGGAAACTTCTTTCCCACTGGACAAATTCCCTTGGTCGATCCCACAGCCACCTGACAGTGAATCTGCATAGTTCAGTTCCTCTTCTCTGCTACAATTCACTTACCATATTTTTCTCCATATTATCAACACCTTCATCATCACTTTATCAGGAAAATCTCTCCAAATCAAATTTTATTCCTGATAGTTTCAGTACCCTGAATTCCTCCTTTACTCTTCTCATCTAGCTTGCTTTCATGGAATGTCCAAATGCCATTCATCAGTAGAGTCACCCATGTGAGCTAGAACTCAGACCATCACACACCAGGTCCGGACTTCCACAAGGTCTTGCTTCCTGGAAAATCCTTATTATCACTTACTTTGGCAGTAAGACCTTATATGAGCTGGCCCCTACTTATATCAACAGCTCTAGACATTTCTTCCTTTCTGTGCTGTAATCTAATGACATAAATTTTATAGAATTACCTTGTTTCTTATCACAAGCCTTACTGTTTTGGACCTGTACCTATGCCTGTGCTTTTTCTCTTACTTGGGATATCTTTTTGAGGATCCTTTGACTAATCCTTTGGGATTCAATTAAAGCATCCTCTCATTCAGAAGGCTTTCTCTGAATCACCATGTTGAACTTGGCACTCCTCTTTTTAGCACCTATTACATTTTAATGAAGTTATTCACTTACATACCTATTCTCACCAACACCCTCCATGCATGGTCATGGGGTTTGAAGGCGATTATCTGTCTCTTTTATTTTATGTTCACTCAGCATCTAGCAAACTGCCCAACAGTAATTGGTAGCACTAGGGTGCTCAGTAATTGGTAGCACTGGAACTCTAGAAATAAGAGAATGAGAAGTGGCTGGGTTGTGGGGATTTATTTAACCCTACCTCCCTTAATTTCTCTCAAAAATCCCCCCAGTAAATATATAAACCAGGTAAAAAACAGTTGTTTAGCATACAATAAGAGATTGTAGATAAATGCCCAAGTCTTCAACATCCAACCAGAATGTTACCCTCTCCCTTTGGATATAGGAATTGTGGAGATATTTTTGAATGCTGATAATGTTAATTAAAATAATGCTTTAGTAACTTTAAGAAAAAAGGTTAGCCACCTTTACTGTAATTAATATTGTAATGAGATTTACCATTTTTCCAATCACAAATTATTTCTAATCACAAATTTTTGAAGGCAAAGGAACAAGCACTATAAAAATAGTGAGAATTTTTCCACTCACAACACTAATCTATTTCAGAACAACTTATTTCTAAAGATATTTTCTCTTTGTTATTTAAATAATGCTCCACCACCATCAGAATGGTCTATAATTTATATATAAATTAATAAGATCAAAATGGAAGAAAAATGTGTAGTTTAACAGCCTTACAACTCTGGATTATTTTCTGCTAATCTTTCTATATATTTATTTATTTATATTTTTGTGCAATTAAACTTTATTTTAGAAAAAATTAATAAGCATGTTACTATTATTTAAGTAAAATGTTTAAATTCATAGTGTTTGAATCAAAGTCTATTTTCAATATAGTAGGGTATAAATAAGAATAAAAATCGCTTCTAGGTTGTTTCTGTTTTGTTTTTTTTTTAGTTGGTTTTTCATGTCTCATCAAAGAAAACTTTCAAAGCCTCAATACTTTCTAATAGGTTATTTACTCTGCTAAGTAAGAGTATTGTTACAATGCCTGCTGCAATTTTTAAAATACCCTGAAATGGACTCACAACTTCCACTGAGCCTATCTTCACTATTGTTAAGGAGATACCTATATAGCTTAGGGAGATACCTATTTGCAGAAGGACAGGGCTCACCAAGGATGTGATTCATGCACCTCAAGACTCCAATTACCAGGAAATGTCAAATAGAATTGCCAAACCAATTACTCAGAAAAAAGGAACAGAATAATTTTAACAGCAGGAAAGAAGAAAGAAGGCAGTAATTATCATGGTCCTATAGTACTAATCTTGATTGTGAAGAACAATTTGTTAGCTGCTATGAGACAATGTGCCTTGTTTACCTCACTCTTAATGGGAACATATTAATATATCTGAATTGTTGACAAAGAATCCAGTCCTCATAAGACCATTTATTGACATTAAAGATTCTATTGAAGGCATAATTACTTGATTTCAACAAACAAAGATTAGAGTTGATCAGAAAAATCATAATCAAAGTGCTTATTCATATAGTAATTTTGATCCTTTCTTATTGAAAATACTAGTTCCTAAAAACTTTTTGACATAACATACAGTAGTTATGCTTTTGAAAATGTAGGATTACTTTTTTTAAGATTTATTTATTTATTTTAGAGAGAGAGAGAGAGTGATCAGGGGGAGAGGCAGAGGGAGGGAATCTTCAGACAGACTCCCTGCTGAGCATGGAGCTGGATGCCAGGACCCATGAGATCATGACCTGAGCAGAAACCAAAAGTTGGGTGCTTAACTGGCTGAGATACCCAGGGACTCTGAAAATGTAGGCTTATATTAAAAATGAGGATGAGACCAAAAACCAAGACTTTATATTATGTATCATAGAAAGATTTCTAACTTACTTCATTTCTGAAAGATGAAAACGTGTGATTTAACATGTCAGTCTTTAGATGTACGGACAAGCTTTCCATAATCCATCATCCCAAGTAAATACATTTAGGAACATTGTAAAGACAGACAAGCTAAAATTGTGTTTCATAAATGAAAGCGTTTACACTAAAGTGTTAACCTGTCATGAACTCAAAATGATTTTTAAAGATGTCTATGTGGCTGTTGCTTCTTGTTTAGTGCTACCAAAGTGGCTTCATATTTTCCAACTCTCCTCCCGAGGCTTACTTCGGTTTCCGTTAAAATCACCTGGCCAGTTAAATAAAATTAATGGGAATCTGTATAAACCATATTGAAGCAGGAGGAAAGAAAGTTACTGAGCAGTACATACAGCGTTATCCTATGTAGGGGGATGTGGTAAACATATATACATACATAACCTGAATTTAAGGAGACTCTCAGTTTTATGTTACACATGTCCACAGTGTCTGAAATTTTTTTTAGAGAATTAGCCTAAGTTACTTCTGAAATTAGGAGAAAAACATATTTTTTAAAAAAGGAAACTCTCTCTATATGTAATATATACTAAATAATATACTAAATTCACTATTTCTGTGAGCTTTTCTTGATACCTTTTCTAAAATTCACTTTCTACACATCCCTATTTCCTTGCTTCATATTTTTCTCCTTAGCACTGCACACTACCTGAAATGCCTTTTTATCCTGTTTATTTTCTAGCTTCTCTTCAAGAATAACTCCAGTGAGGTAGAGATTTTTACCTACTTGCTTACTGCTGAATCTCTAGTGCCAAAACACTGACATGTAATGGTGGGTGTTAATGAATTAGTATGTATGATTTTATTTATTTATTTATTCAAAATATGTGTATATGCATACAAGTATATATATTAAATACAATCTCTATATAGTAACATATAGTTATATAGTAATATGTAATTTTATGTATATATGTGTATATATGTGTATGTATATTACATAGAAAGAGTCATGATCTCATACTTTTGTCCAAAATCCTAACTGCCTTTGAAAGAAAGGGGAAAAAAAAGTAGAAAACCCAGAAACTTCCAAAGCTCATGAAGAATGCTGTCTATTTATGTAAATAACTGCTATTTTTAGGACATAAGACAAAGTTGAAAGAATGTTCTATCAGAACATTTGAAAAGTAATCTTTGAAACAACACAAGAACAAATGAGGCATTTGATATGTTTATGATTGTAGGCATAATTGTTGCTGCCAAGTATGCATATATCTGAGTTTCTAAAATTCATTTTATTTCTATTACAGTTTTTGAAAATAAAGCAATTTTCTGTGATGCAGTGTTTGCATCCTGCTGCGAATGAGTGTGTATCGAGAATGAAAAACATGCCAAACATCAGGAAAGTTGCCCTTTGTCAGAATCTTGAGCCTTTTGAAATTAAACTATGAAATTAGTTGATTCACAAATACTCCTTATGTGCCAACAGAATTAAAAGGTTCTGATGAATTTCTTGAAGTCAGAATCACATGCTGACTTTTATATATATATGAAGAAGATGCTACCTGCTTATCCTTCTTTGCTAGAGCATATAATTTGAACAGTTTAATGAAAACTAATCAAGAGCCAAACATATGCACCCCTATATTTACTGCAGTATTATTTACAGTCGCCAAGATATAGAAGCAACCTAAGTGTCCATCAGTAGACTAATGGGTAAGAAAACTGTAGTGTAAACATGCACACACACACACACACACACACACACACACACACACACAGGAATATTATACAGCCATAAAAAGGGATGGGATTTTGCTATTTTCGACAATATGGATGGACCTAGAGGGTATTATGCTAAGTAAAGTAATTAGGACTTAGAAAGAAAAGTACAATATGATTTCACTCATATGTGGAATCTAAAAAACAAAACATGTAAATAAGCAAATGAGCAAAAAGCAGAATCAGATCCATAAATACAGAGAATCAGATCCATAAATGCAGAATAAACTGCCAGAAGAGGGTGGGGGATGGGCAAAATGGATGAAGTGGAGTAGGAGAGGCAAGATTCCAGTAATGAAATAAAGGGCATGGCTTAGGGATAAGGTCAGTGATTCTGTAATAGCACTGTATGGTGAGAGATGGTAGCTACACGTGTGGTGGTCATAACATAAATGTATAGAGAAGTTGAGTCATTATGTAGTACACCTGAACCTAGCATGTGTCATTAATTGTATGTCAACTATACTCAAATAAAAAGGTGTTTTTTTTTTAAAAAAAGACCTCAATGAAAGATTCTATTAGGTGATTGTTAAATAATGCCAATTAAACAACTAAATAATCCATAGGAAAAAAAAGAAGAACCAACTATATATAGAGTTATCATGGTAAATCCTGAAAAGGAATACACAGACGAGCACCATATGATCTCTTCCCAAAATACCACCACCACTATCCAAACAGCTGCCATTTACTGAGCATCTCCTATATATCAGACACTATATGAGGCATGTTATTTTTACACATGATAACTATTTTTTAGAAATATTCCTTTTGAACAATGTTCTATAATCATTCCACAGAAGAAATTGAGATTCAAAGGGGTTAAGTAATTTGTTTTAAAATTATCTGATATTAGTCACCTCTAGGATAATGTGCCTATTTTTACAAGAACTACTTCATCCCCCATAACAGATATGAGTTAGGCTTGCCAAGTTCATAGTCCTTTCTCAGGTACAATTTGTTAGATCGGGAATCAGCACTGGAATCCATCTAGGCTATTAATACTCTCCTAGGAATTTGAAATTGGGATTGGAAGATTGCAGTTCATTTGCCCAGAATAACTAAGCTCACTTGGAATAAAGTTGGGATCTGTCATGACAATGCATCTGCAAGCAGAAGCTGAAAGAGCTAACCTGTAAGAAGAATGAAACAAGCACGTAAAACAAAGGAGATGTGTGCTTTTTTTTTTGAGAGTATTTTAATTTCTTTTTTCAGGGTAAGGTACATTCGATTACTTGGTTACTTTCTTATTTTGAGAAAGAGCCAAGAAAACTATTGTGCAGTTCAAAAAACATCTGCAACCATGTGGTAGTAATTTGCTAGAATACAAACCAAGCTTCCAGTCTAGTGTGCTATTGCTTTTATATCTAATTACTGATAATTTTAATAAGGAATTAGTTCATTTAGCAGGCTCACTCATTTTTCTCTATGTGGATACATATCCATCATGATTGCTAGTTTTTGTTTGTCTGTTTTTAAGTAGGCTCCATACCCAGTGTGGAGCGCAGTGTGGGGCCAGAACTCGTGACCCTGAGATCAAGAGTCAGATCCTCAACTGACTGAGCCACCAAGGTGCCTCACTAGTTTTCCTTTTTTAAATTTACCACATAAATGCATTCATGGACACTGACCAGATCATCGTATATCAAATTTGGATTCTTTTTCTGGCATATAATTTTAATATTATGTCATCTTTAATTCAACAGTGTAATATGTGTAACTTACCTATTCTCTTATGAAATAGATAATTTTTTTATAATGCTGGACATAACCATCTTTCAGAAATTCGTGGCTAAAAGATATATTAAAAATGGTAGAAAGGAAAAAGAATGGAAGATTTGGAAAGAAGTAAGTAGCCATGTATTTCTATTGAATGGAAAATTTAACATGTAATGAAAACTCTTTTAAATTACCCTTTTATTGCAGATATCTTCTCACAATAGATATGGGGAAAGTGGTATGTACAGTTGAAATACATATGCCAGGACCTAATGTTTAGTATTACTATTAATACTACTAACTGCTGCTGAAACTATTACCACCACCACCACCACCGCTGCTACTACTACTACTACTACTACTACTACTACTACCACAACCATTACGACCACCACCGAAAACACTGCTACTACTATGGCTAACACTTATTTACCAAAAAATATTCACCATATGTCAGCACTGTTAAAAAAAATTAACTCAGAGCTCTGGATGCAAAACCAGACATCATTAGTTCATGTATTCATATTTAGAGCTGGTACTGTATTATCTTTGATCGGGCAAGTCATTGAAATTATTTGAGAGAAACCTTCCTTATCAGTATAATTTTAGTAGTTTCATAACAATTAAATGAGATAAAGTGCATGAAAGTGCTTTCTGATGTATACAACATTATACACATTTAGTTATTTATACTATGCTGTAAACAAATGCCTGCCATTGGGATTATTAACTTTAATTAATAGTATAGAAAGTTACACTCATGATAGTTGCAAAGTCAAACCCTAATCATATAAATTATCCTCCAGTAATCAATTATGAGTATCTCTACTATTTCCATCTTCTGGTATATTTATTTTTCATTCACAAAAGACATCATGCTGGCCATATTTGAATAATTATTATTATTTTAATATCTATTACGTATCTGCTCGTACATTTGAATCTCTATCTCTACCAATATATTCAAAGTTGACATTTGGTGTAATGAATCCGAGTTTCTTCAATATGTTTCACATCTACCCACATGAAATGGGAAGCTCTGTTCCATAATTAATGATGCAATATACTCCTTTTAAATAAAGATTTTTATCAGCCTATATAACTAATGACAGAGTCACCTAAATGACCAGTTGGCATCATTAAATTTACCAACTACTGTGCTATCATCAATTCCAATTAAATCCTAAGTATGTCTCTCACCAACATGTAAACACATTTTCTAATTGGGAAGTACCATCGTGAGTAAATTTAATGGTGCCAAGTTGGCCATTTAAGTGATTTAATAGTTTAGTGGGAAATCATTTAGCTTTGAAGGTATTGCTTTTTCTATCCCTCCCATTTGTTGCAGTTGGGAATATCCATGTGACAAAGATTGCTAGAGAAACTGATGCTAGCCTTGTACAAGCAAGTTTATTACAGTGAGCGGTGATCATAGGTGTTTTCTGGGAGGGTGTATTAGCCCAGCAGCTGAACTGAAGTTATGAAACCTCGAAGGGAGATACTGCATAGTCAAGAGGAGTATGTGGTACAAGTAAAATTATCAGGAGTTTGACTGGCAGCTGATGCTGAAGAAATTATTTTTCTCCATGAAGTAGCATAAAAAGTTTGGGCAGCCATCTGGCTTCTCTTATTTGCTTGTTTATCCTTAGCACTTAGGATACTGTCAGATACATGAACTACAGAAATAGCTCAGTGACAGTATCATTTTCTTGTTTGAGCATCTAAGTAAAGGACTCACAATAAAAATAATAGCATCTAATATTTATTGAGCTAATTACATTCTGAGGATTGGAAGAAGAATGTTTTACATGTTCTATATGTCGATGTTCACGAGAAAACAGAATCAGCCAGGATTTGGGGCAGAAACCAGAACCATTCTGGATATTTGTAGTAAAAAAGAGTTAAATGGAAGGAATTAATTTTTCAAAACATTGTGGGCGTTGAGATGTGGACTCCAGGATGGCCTCCGGGAATGATGCCAGGCCCATAGCAGAATGGCCAGGATGGCCTCCGGGAATGATGCCAGGCCCATAGCAGAACAGGACTACCAGAGCAGTTACAACTCTGCCGTAGCTGCCATCAATACCCTCAAAGCTCAGGCTTAATGCAGCTATCTCCACATCTTTACTTGCCAACAGAGAACAGCCAAAGCAGCTGGAAGATAGCCTCTGCTATATTTATCCTTTCCAAATCCCAGAGAACTGTACTTAATTTACAGTGAGTCATTTTTTTTTTTCCATTCAGAACTTCAGCTGCAAGGAAGAAAAATTGTTTTCAGCTTTTTAGCCCTTTCTGTATAGGCAGGAATGAGGGTAGGTAGAAAAAGATTAATAGTGCCACCAAATATATTTATCACAGACTTTCCTATTCTCATATCCAGATATGCAAATTATAAGTCAAATAGTTTAAGTAACTTGCTCATGATCCCAGAACTAGCTATTCAGTGAAGCAAGGATTCAAATTCAGATGTATTAGTTAGTACATGCTAAGCTGGAGAAAGAACAACATGAACATTTCACAGTTTCAAAGGCTTACATTAACAGTATACATTGTCTTCCTTACTCTGGAATGGCCACAACTATAGTATTTAGGTCATAGGGACAGAAGAAAAGAAAATGTAATGAATACAATATTGTCTCTTAAGCTTCTGCCCAGAAGTGACACACATTATTTCCTCTCATATTTCATTGACCAAAGCAAATCCCAAGGCCATGTCTCAGTTCACTAGCATAGGCTTAGGGGTATATAACTCTTTGTCAGCAAGGGAAACCAAATATTTGAGAATAAAATAGTCTATTGTGGCAGATCTCTCTGACTATAAACTCTGAAAATCTTTTCTTATTCTGTAAGACATTATGAAAAAGGTCCAGATAAGTGGAAGTCCTGGCTTCATAGAGAGAGACCCAGGTTATTTGCTACTCCATTCTGGGCTTAAACTCTGCAGTGAACAGCTAAATTCCTTCCTCCTGGGACCAGCTCTTTTCTCATAAGACTCCTTTGGGACAATCAGGGCAAGAGATGGTTTTAGATAAGACTGTGTTAGATTCAGAGAAATGAAGGTTCTCATCTTCTGAGGACTTACATGTCCTATGCATTTGGACCATTACCTTTGATGAATTGAGGGATGACTAGCACAGCCATTCTAAAGCTCTTTCATGTATTTAATTATCACAATTTATGAGGTAGGTACTACTGTCAATCTCAAGTTTAGAGATAAGAAAACTGAGGCACAGAAAAATTAAGGAAATTGCCTAAAGTCACCCAAGGCAGAGAGAGCACTTGTATATGAACCCTATAGATCTTACTCCTAAACTCATAATCTTAACAACTATGTGTTATTGCTTTTTTTTTTTTTCAGGCCTTCTCTAGGTCTAGGTTCTGGGATACAATGATGGTCAAATAAACATGACCTATGCCCTCATAGAACTAGCCTAAAAAGGAAGATGTGTGTGTATGTGTGTGTATGCTGTGTATATATGTATGTATATGTGTATGTGTTGCAGAGTCACAAAATCGTACAATTACCAAATTGTGCTTTTTTTTTTAAAGATTTTATTTATTTATTTGACAGAGAGAGAGAGAGATCACAAATAGGCAGAGAGGCAGGCAGAGAGAGAGAGGGGGAAGCAGGCTCCCTGCTGAGCAGAGAGCCCGATGCGGGGCTCGATCCCAGGACCCTGAGGTCATGACCTGAGCCGAAGGCAGAGGCTTTAACCCACGGAGCCACCCAGGCGCCCCACCAAATTGTGCTTTGAAGGAAAAATATAGAGTATTAGAGAATATAAAAGAGAACACATAGGACTTAAAAGTTTGTGTGAGTCATTGAAGTCTCCTCTATGAAAAGTAAAGTTTGAGCTGAGAGTTAAATGGTTAGTTTACTAAGAATGTCTGGAGAAGAAATGTTTCACCAGTGGAAAAGCAACTGCAAGGGCCCAGAAACTAGGAAAAATAATAAATTTTATTTATTTATTTATTTGTTTATTTATTTACTTATTTATTTATTTATTTGACAGAGTGAGAGAGCAGAAGTAGGCAGAGCAGCAGGCAGAGGGAGAGGGAGAAGCAGGCTCTCTGCTGATCAGGGAGACTGATGCAGGACTCGATCCCAGAACCCTGGGATCGTGACTTGAGCCAAAGGCAGTTGCTTAACCGACTGAGCCACCCAGCACCCGGAAAAATGATAAATTTTAGATAGTAAATAAAGGCCAACATTAATGGGATGGACAGTAGATGAAGCTAGAAGTAGGACATGGTCCGTATTATCTTGCGGAGGCCTGTAGGGCAAAGCGATGATATTGGTCTCTATTTTAGTAGTAACAGAAATCTGCTGAAGGACTTTGAAGTGGGAATGTCATCATTTCAGATTGCAATTCAGGTTCATTATGATTTCTTGAAATACTGATTTATTTACCTTCCTCATTTTCCATGTATGTCAGAACTAACAAAAGCATTTTTACCCAGAATATTGAGCTATATAAGGAGAAATCACTGCATGAGTGTGAGTGGTGGGGAAGATTGTGACGTATTGAAAGTACAATATCACAACATGGAAGGCTGCTGAAAAATTATGCAGACACTTACAGATCAAGAAGCAATGAATCTGTGTGAGGTCCACTGTGTCACAGAGACAATTACCCGGAAGGATTTCACATTAAACCTGGTGTAACTATCCTGGAACTGTAAATAGAGCAATGAGGGAAATAGAAAAGTGAAATTGTGATTAGACGATTAGACGTAACCAATAGGAACTTGACCAAAGCAGGAATTAATTTTCTAGAGTAACACAAATAAGAAAGAAACTATTTGGTGGGGAGGAATCAAAGTCAAAACTTTTAGCTAAAATTGGAGACATATGTCTTTTTCACAGAAAGAAGTGTTAAGTGATTGTTAGAATCATGCCTCAAATGTTAAGTTAGGATTAGAGATGACCCTACTCTGACATTTGTGAACCCACCAAGCACATCTTTGCCTACAGTTCTTGGTAGAAACTCTGAATTTTGGTTGCCAATAAATAAAATAATTTGTTTTAGGTTTTTAGCTGAGGGAAAAAAGGTGAGATTTTTAGAAAAGAAAATATAAGGAATAATTATGAAGCTAAGACACCAAAAAGGCATGAAAAGACTTAAGTCTTAGGAATACCTGGAAGCTAGGAATCAAACACCACCAGGATTTAGCTGTTTCTTCTTTTTTTTAACCACCATTGTCTCTGCTCTGCTGACTGGATTTCTTAACCTGGCAGGAAATATGGTCACCAGACATGTTATATTAATTATTATATTATATTATATTATATTATATTATATTATATTATATTATATCATACTATACTAGTCTATATTATATTTCCATACTGTTCCAACCACTGGAAAGATACTTTCTTTCACTGCTTTTTGATGGCAAGTGTCAAAATTTGGGGGAAGAAATTCATAAAAGTTTGGGTCACATGCTACCAAGTGTGATCACAGGATCACACTCACAGAGATCAAGTTGTGGGTCATAAATACCCGTGTAAATGGTACTTTTGGTGAGGGATACTTCATTAATGGAAAAGGTGATCCTGGTCAGAAGAATACATGATTTTCCATTTGACCAGGATGACTATTTTTCATCCTTCATATATTTGCTAAGACATATAATTTCTTGACCATCAAGACGAGAATTACATGTCTCTTCTATTGTTCCTGTAGTTATCCCCATCATGGTGAACACGAAAATATATTTGATTTGCTTGTTTCTTCATCTGTTCCCCTTGTAGAATGATAAGTTCTTTGAGGAGAGAGACTTCACTCGGATAATATAATAGCACAAAGACTGGCACATAATGTAATGATAATAGAAATTGGTCTTTATTCTAACTGGGTACATTTTTGTAGGCACTGTGCTGATAAATTTTATGTGGATTATCACATTTATTCCTGACAATAACCCTATAAATCAGTTAGCATTATTATCTCCATTTTACATAGAGGGAAATTTAGACTTTGAAAGGGCATGAAGCTCAAGGTCATGACTAAAGTGTATTAGAACTGGCATTTAAATCCAAGCAGTATGACATTAGAGTGCTTATTTTTAATCATGATGCTAAAACCACATTCTTTCAGCTTAAAGAAACATGAAAATTATATGACATAAACAAGAAACATTTCATTCTGTTTCATGAAGTTTTAATCATGAAAATTTATTACTTATTTAAAGAAAACTTGATTAGCTCTAAAAATTGATGGATAATAGCATCTGTGTAGACAGAGTGAAGAAAGAAAATGATTGTTTGCATAATATAGGAAAAGAAAACAAAGTAACATTGAAAACAGTGTTTTTTCAAAGTTTAACTGTCAGTCACTGTGCTAGAAATTTAAGCATATTATTTCCCTTGATCTTTTCAATAAAACTGTTGACCAAATGATTATTAAATTGACGCTGAGACAGACATTATATGAGTCTGAAAGAACAGAGCTTTCAAAAGATGACATTGGGATTATATCCACATTTTGCCATATGATAATGATAATTCATAATTAGCTGAGTATATCATACTAACTTTGGAAGTATAAGATACATTTACATGAAGAGCTCAAATGGACTACATAGTTTCACTTGGTAACCAGAATGTTACATAACAAATGCATATCTTAAGTCTCACTGTGTTTTGCAAAAAAGGTTTTATAGATAATATCTGTATTTCCAGGTTCATGTATTTAAAAGCTATATTAATTACAGAGTTGGAGTAAATATGTTTGTAGCACCAATAATCGTTCTTCTTAAAGAATAGGCATAGCAAAAGTCTTAACACTTTTAAATCACTTAAATTGTCAATATATAAGATAGTTCTTAGTATAGTATTGATACAAGTAACCCTTAAAATAATGCAATCTAAAAGTTATATATATATTTTGAAGCATAAAAATAGGAAATTCCCCAAAAGATAATAATCTATGTGGCTGGAGGACAGAATAATTTGAATTAATAACCTGCACATCATGAAATACACCAACATTCAGTTTGATTCACAAATAAATTTCTCTCTTGAATGTTCTGTAGCATTGCTATAAATTTATAACTTCTTCTGAATTCACAGTTATCAGGTAATTAAATCAAACTAACTGGATCTTTGGGTTATTGTGGTGGCATTTTACCACAATGATGTCAAACATTTGTAGAAGCTTTTTAAATTGATTTAATTGGTGATATTAAAATTATGATTCTGGTTTTGATGGATATATGGAAATAGAAATACAGAAAGATTTCTGTTGTTTTAAAAAAAACTTACATCTAGCACACAATCTTAGAATTAAAAAGAGATAAAGTGTATTTCTACTAAAATATTATGAAAAATATATTGGTCATAATTAGATTCAGGGGCATAAATTGATCATTCACATAAAATATGTCTGGTCAGATGTCTTGCGGCTCATTTGAAAATTGTACAAGTATTCATTTTCTTAGTCTTTAAAAAAATTCAGAATGTTTTAAAACTATCTGTGGTAGAATCATCAGAAACTTTCTATAGCTTTTGACATTAAAATGTCCTGAATTTTATACTTTAATACATGTTCTATTTACATCTACAAACTGTCTGATTATTGACATAACACCAAATATATTATTAGTTACTTCTTGGCAAATGCTGAGCCTGAGAAATATTTTCCTACCCATCGTTGATTTCACAAGGCAATATACACTTAAAGTTTCATTCAGACTAAATATTGTCACTGTTCTATTTTATAAAAATAAAACACAGTGCCAAGTACTAACAATTATTTTTAGGGTTAGGCCCTTCTCATAACAGTATAACACTATGATGTTTATTCTTAAAAATAGCTGTCATGGATATAGAAAACTCTGTGCCTTCCTTTCTAAATAGACCCTGGGTGATTAATGGGCTAACCTTGTTTATATAGACTTTCACTTTCAAATGCTTCCATAATACTGGCAAGTAATGATAATGCAAATCCGAGAAATAGCCAGGTGTTAGAGAATGTAGGGAAAGGGGAGTACATGTGGGTGGCCATAGCAATAAAGAATTAATTATTTATTAAAAGGAGTTTGCCAACTTAGTCTAGTCAATTTTGTTACTGAGAGAATTTGGAAATCCACATTATCTGTGGACTTTTTTTTATTTTTCTAATACTGAGTGGAACTCATAAGGCTACCTTTGGGCCACTAGTTTGCAAACCTTGGCTTATATTCCATCTGTTATAAAAAGAATAAAAACACTGAGATACTCATAGTTTTCCTCAAATTGAATCCACAGTTTGGAAACTAGGGACAAGGGAGAAGGTAGAAGGGGCAGAAGGAGACAATCACTTTCTTGTTTCACCACGGTAGCATTATTTGGTATTTTATCAAACTCTCTGCAATAAATTAAAATCTCAGAGAGTGTGCCTTTACAAAAAATAATGCATGGGCATCTTCCAGTAATTAGTCATTTTAATTCTTTTAAAGAGATTTTTGTTCATATTGTTGAATTCCATTGTCCATTTCCTTCAGCAGTCATCACTTTAGGGGCAATTAAGAAAATAGCCTCTGGTAAGACTCCTAACATAGAGTTGGGCTCAGGATGCTCCTTTTATGAATAGAACCCAAATAGAATATAACCTCCCTGCAGACTTTTGTCTAATTTAAATGCAGCCTCAGTTTACCATTTGCTGCCTTAGTGAAAAACAGAGCTATCCTGATATAGGGTGAGTATATTTATTTATCCAGTATATGATAAAGGGAAATAACATTTAGGCTGAATGGTTTATCTGCACATAAAGTTGATTGTAACACATTCAATCAATTATTCTGCAAAACCATAAAAGACTATGAAGTATTGAATATCCTCAAATGTACTCATGACAGCTTAGACAATTAAAAGATTTAAAGTAATGCTCGAGAGACAACTATGCTTCTTCAATCATCTTAATGGCAATTTTCCTGATACTGACACTTATTTGCTCCATTTAGTTAGGCTTATCAGATTTGCTTTTTCTTAATACATGGTATATTGAGTCAAAAAAACAATAGAAAGAAAGAAAGAGGGTAAGAAAGAGAGGAAAAGAGAGAAAGAGAAAAAAGGAAAGAATACAAGAGAAAGAAGGAAAGGGTAGGTAGATAGAAGGAATAAGAACTGAGTAGTCCATCACATCATTTTATTGAGCTGATACTTATTAAGAACATATTCTTTATAAAGCACTTTGTTAGGCATGATTAAATGTTCTCCTGTAGGATTCCCAGTTATGGAATTACTATAGCCTAAGTTACAGAATAAACTTTTAAGCAATAATAAATATTTTAATTTGGGTCAGGCTCTTAGATTATGTGGGGACTCCTCTTCTGAAAGTAATGTATATATGTAGAACCTGTCACGGCTATGTATTTCTGTGGAAAGGAAAGCATATATAATCCTGTATTAATAGGAGTGAAAATTTATTATACTGCCCCAAGAAAAGCCAACCAGTAGTGAAGACTACTAAATAAAAATAATAGACATTATTCCATGGACCCAAAATGTTCTTTCCAGAAATGAATTATCATGGAAATTGATTCTATACTCATTTCTCCAGACTTATAAAAAAGCACAAAAATCCCTAAAATATATATACACTGAATTTTTTTCTTCATACATTTAGATGTGATAAATATACGTGGTGTAAAAATAATATATCAGTGTTTAATATCAGAGTCTCCTTTGCTGATAATGCATTAAAAATATGTGAACTGTGTGTACTTTGTGATTGTTATAAGGTAATCTGATTTTGGCCTAATATTTAGCTGCCATGGTGATTTGTTAAAAGAGTTTGGGGATGAAGCAACAAACAGACTTTAAACCTTCAAAATGCAGTTGAAATTTTATATTTATAAAACCCTCATTTTATAAGTTTAGCAGTAATTGGATGCTGTTAGGAGTACAATGTTAATGCAGCATTTATTAGAATTAGATTTGAGTGCATTACCCTTTAATGTTATTAAAAGATGAAACATAATTCAGAAATTTTTGGTCAAATAATAAAATTCTTTTTTTTTTCAGTTTCTTTCCAAGTCTTGACACGTGATCAAATGGTTTATGTGGCTACTTGAAAAATAATATAGCATTATCAACTTCTAACACATCTTACCTCTGGGATCATAAAACAAGCACACATACATATCTCAAGGTGCATTGGCTGTTAAGTTGAACGTATTTTTTTACTAGTCAGATATAAACCAATATCAAGCATCCCTGTTAGAGCATATACGTTTATCAGGCTGTATATTGCTGTTTCAATACATGAGCTATGGAGCTTGGGACAACAGTTAGCTGGTGTAGAACCTACAATAGAGTGGTCTAAAAGTTTTTACTCATGTATTACAATCATTAAATTGTTTAAGCATACTCACACACAAAAATGTGCTTATCAATTATATATGACCACCACTATATCACTATATAAATTATATGTATTTACCCCTATATAAAATGGGCATTGTAAACCATATATAAAGTTAGGAATTAAAATCATTAAGCCAAAAATGAAATAAAATTTTCTTGAACTAATTTAATTTAATTATGGTAAAAAATTATTTCTACATCTGATTTTAGAAGCTATGATAACTAATAAGAACACTTTACAAAAATAAAAAATCCAAATGGAAGAAATGTATCCTAAATTGTGCATATTCAAACATGGTACTCATTTTTTAATCTCATACTTCAGTTTTGAAAAAATTTTTGTCAAAATTCAGTTAGTTAGTACTTTTTTTGAAACTAAATTATAGGCCTTATAATCTAATTTGAAGGCAATGAATTTAACATTTAATAAGTTTAAAACTTATCTTCATCCTTTTAAGGCATGTGTAATTTGACGTATTTTGTTTCTATTTTTGTGTGTTTGAAGGTTGTAGAGCTTTTACAATTTATACAAAGTATTTTCAAGAGTTAAATGATGGTGTAATGACTGAAATATGTCCAAATAATTTTTTCCTGAAATTTCCCTTAGATCTCTTGCTAAGTACAATTGAAACCGTGGGTATTACATGTGAAATAAATTTAAATCTTGTTTGGTCTGGCTGGGGACCTCGATACTGAGAAACAATGCAATAGAGCAGAATTAGCTATGTAATTAGCAGACAAAGTAGATTTCAGAGTAAAGAAAATGAGAGCCAGAGTGGAACATGATAATGCACCAAGAAGACATAGCAATCTAAATGTGCGATTTCCAAACAACAGAGATGCAAAATATGTGAAGCAGAAATGATAGAATTAAAAAAAAAAATAAACAAATCCACAAGTACAGTTGGAGGCTTCAACACCCCTTTCCACAATAAGTCATAGAATAATTAGAAAACCGTCTGGGGTTAAAACTCATGAACACCATCAAACCGACAAGATCTAATGGATGTTTGTAGACCATTCCAACCAACAACACAAGAATAAGTTCTTTTTTTTTCTTCTGGTTTTTATTTAATTTCCAGTTAGCTAACATGTGGTGTAATATTAGTTTCCGGAGTAGAATTTAGTGATTCATCACTTACATATAACACCCAGTGCTCATCACAACAGGTGTCCTCTTTAATACCCATCACCCATTTGGCCCATCCCCCACCCACCTTCCCTCCATCAACCCTCAGTTTGTCTCTGTAGTTCAGAGTCTGTTTTATGATTTGCCTCTCTGTTTCCCCCCATGTTCATCTGTTTCATTTCTTAAATTCCACATATGAGTGAAATAATATGGTATTTGTCTTTCTCTGACTGATTTATTTCACTTAGCATAATACACTCTAGGTCCATCCACATTGTTGCGAATGGCAAGATTTCATTCTTTTTGATGGCTGAGTAATATTCCATTATATATATACATATATAAAATATTAATAAAGTATTACTACTAATAATAAAGTACATATTATATACATATATATGTTTGCATATGTGTGTGTGTGTACATATATATATGTATACACACACTTCCTCCAATCATCAGTTGATGAAAATTTGAGCTCTTTTCATAATTTGGTTATTGTTGATGATGTTGCTATAAACATTAGGGTGCATGTACCCCCCCCACTTCAAAGCTATATTTTTGTATCCTTTGGGTAAATACCTAGTAGTACAATTGATGGGTTATAGGGTAGTTCTATTTTTAACTTTTTGAGGAACCTCCATACTATTTTCCAGAGAAGCTACACCAGTTTGCATTCCCACCAACAGTGTAAGAGGGTTCCCCTTTCTCTGCATCCTCGCCAACATCTGTTGTTTCCTGAGTTGTTAACTTTAGCCATTCTGACAGTTGTGAGGTAGTATCTCACTGTGGTTTTGATTTGTATTTCCCTAATGATAACTGATGTTGAGCATCTTTTCATGTATCTTTGGCTATCTAGAAGTCCTCTTTGGAAAAATACCTGTTTATGTCTTCTGCCCATATTTTAACTGGATTATTTGATTGTTTAGGTGTTGAGTTTGATAAGTTCTTTATAGATTTTGGATACTAACCCTTTATCAAATATGTCAGATGCAAATATCATTTCCCAGTCCATAGGCTGCCTTTTAGTTTTGTTGATTGTTTCCTTCAGCTTTTTATCTTGATGAGGTCCCAATAGTTCATTTTTGCTTTTGTTTCCCTTTCCTCCAGTGACATGTCTAATAAGAAGTTACCGTGGCCGAGGTCAAAGATGTTGCTGCCTGTGTTTTCCTCTAGAATTTTGATTGATTCCTGTCTCGCATTTAGGTCTTTCATCTATTTTGAGTTTATTTTTGTGTATGGTGTAAGAAAGTGGTCCAGTTTCATTCTTCTGCATATTGTCCAGTTTTCACAACACCATTTATTGAAGAGACTATCTTTTTCCCATTGGATATTCTTTCCTGCTTTGTGGAAGATTAGTTGACCTTATAATTATGAATCCATATCTGGGTTTTCTATTCTCTTTCATTGATCTATCCTATTGTTTTCATAAATGTTAATATAATTGAAGATTATTCTCTTACCATTTTCAATTCATCTGTTTTCTGTCATTTCTCTGTATGTATATTTAAGTGTATTTTTTAATGAAAAACTGCCTTAGAGGGCCAATAATGTATTTTTTAAAGGAGAGCCCTTAAAACCATCTGTTTTTTAAATTTTTATTATTTGCATATTTATAAGATAGTTATATGTTTACCCTGAATTATTTTTATCTTAAATCAAATATTAAATTAAAGTATCAGTTAAATATTCATAGTGAAGAATTAGATTGCACACATTATCCTTACTATTATTACAAATTGTCTTTATTAATAAAGCCAATTAAGTTAGCCCAATGAAACCCAGATAAAGAGCAATTTATTTTAACTCAATTATATACAGTATTTAATGGTCTGTCTATTATGCTGAGCAATAAGCTAAATCATGCCTAGTGTAAAGGAATCATTACAAAAAGTCAGAGTCATCATTGTTTAGGCCAGTATTTTTCATTTGAGCAAAAATGTTTATACTGTATGTAAATTTTATGTTAATATACTCATTTGAGCTAAAGGATGGTTAATTACATGATTGTCATCATATCTATTGATATTGAACACAATATGAAAGAAAGAATGGTGGGTTAGTAGTCCAGAAAGTTCATTTCAATGATGACCCCAGAAGTAAATCAATGTTTGATCTTGGACAAGACTCACTGTTGACTCAGTTTCTTCGTATATAAAGTAGATGTCTGCTCTACCTACCTTACAGATTGACTGTTGTAAAATAACAATGAATAGTTTCAGTCAGGATCCTTGACTGCATTATGAAGTATTTCGTGCTTACAAGATCTTTCTGTGGTATTAGGGGCTAGGCATTTCTCCTCTGAAACAATACGCACCTGGTTTTCTCAGAACTCGGGTACAAGTATTTGCGATTTGCATTAAATGCTTTTTCAGGTTAGATACCTGCTTAGCTTCTACTCTGCCTGCCAGCTCTCACTTAGCTTGATAATTAGTATCAACATAGTGGTAAATCCAATCACATGGGGTGACAAAACAACTAATAAATCTAATTGTTGGACTTAACTTTATCCTCATATTTAAACATTAGTATTCATTTGTTT
>CM052895.1:65348332-65366525 GCA_028534135.1 Potos flavus | reverse complement strand
ATTCCTGAAGAAATTAAAAATAGAGCTACCCTATGACCCTGTAATTACACTACTGGGTATTTACGCCAAAGATACAGATGTAGTGAAAAGATACACATGTACCCCAATGTCCATAGCAGCAATGGCCACAATCACCAAACTGTGGAAAGAGCCAAGATGCCCTTTAACAGATGAATGGATAAAGAAGATATGGTCCATATATGCAATGGAATATTACACCTCCATCAGAAAGGATGAATATGCAACTTTTGTATCAACATGGACAGGACTGGAGGAGATTATGCTGAATGAAATAAGTCAAGCAGAGAAAGTCAATTATCATATGGTTTCACTTATTTGTGAAACATGAGGAATAGCATGGAGGACATTAGAAGGAAAGAAAAAGTGATTTGGGGGAAATCGGAGGGGGAGACAAAGCATGAGAGACTGTGGACTCTGAGAAACAAACTGAGGGTTTTGGAGGGGTGGGGGTTGGGGGGATAGGTGATCCTGGTGGTGAATATTAAGGAGGGCACGTATTGCACGGAGCACTGGGTGTGGTGCCTAAACAATGAATCTCGAAACACTGAAAAAATTAAATTAAATTAAAAAAAAGAAAAATTTAAAAACCTAATATTATATTTGTTGGTATTAAATTTACCAATAGTCATTATTATGATGTTGAGTGTTTGAGTATGAGAAAATAATGTGTTTTTTCATTTGTTCAATTCTCCTTTTGTGTCTTTTAGAATTATGATAGTTTTCCTTATACAGACATTTTCTTATATACACATTTCTTGAGTTTATGCCTTGTTTCCCGCCCCCCTTTTGCAAATAGACTTTTCTGGCATTCATCTAATTGGCTATCTGCCTATTTGGGGATTATTGATAACGAATGTAGGACATTTTTAAGTATATTTCCATTGTGATATAAGAATAGTACCTGGTTGTGGTATTATACTATAATTTTGCAAGATGTTACCACTGGGTAACTGGATAGGGTACGTGTTAGCTCTCTGTATTATTTCTTTCAATTACCTGTGAATCTACAATTATCTCAAAAAAAAAAATTAAAAATAAAGACACTTGGGGCACCTGGGTGGGTCAGTCAGTTAAGTGTCCAACTCTTGATTTCGGCTCAGGTCGTGATCTCAGGGTCATGAGATCAGCCCCACATTGGGCTCCTTACTAAGCTTGAAGTCTGAGATTCTCTGTCTCCCTCTGCCTCTGCCTCCCCAACCCCCCATTTGTGTGTACTCTCTCTGGAAGGAAGGAAGGAAGGAAGGCAGGAAGGCAGGAAAGAGAGAGAGAGAGAGAGAGAGAGAGAGGGAAAGAAAGAAAGAAAGAAAGAAAGAAAGAAAGAAAGAAAGAAAGAAAGAAAGAAAGAAAGAGAAAGAAAGAAAGAGAAAGAAAGAAAGAGAAAGAAAGAAAGAAAGAAAGAAAGAAAGAAAGAAAGAAAGAAAGAAAGAAAGAAAAAAAGAAAGAAAGAAAGAAAGAAAGAAAGAAAGAGAAAGAAAGAAGAAAAAATTAGACTAACTTGTTGTATACTTGTTATCAGGAGTAATTTAGGTAATACATGTTTAAGTAATTTCAATGTACAAAGTATTATAGAGATAGAGAATACAATTATTATTACATATTATATTTTTCCTTTTTAAAAAGATTTTTATTTATTTGTCAGAGAGAGAGAGCACAAGCAGGGCAGTAGCAGCAAGCAGAGGAAGAAACAGGCTTCCAGATGCAAGGAACCCAATGCGGAACTTGATCCCAGGATCCCAGGATCATGACCTGAGGCAAAGGCAGATGCTTAACTGAGCCACCCAGGCGTCCCACATATTATGTTTTTCTAACAGCCTAAAATCTACAGAGAATGAGTCAGAAATCTGGAACTTAGAGAAAGACCTTTATTTTACCCATAAATGCAGGCTGTTTCAAAGTTGTTTTCTCTTTGGTATTCTTTGGACATAAATGAAACAAATAGATCAGGAGTGCCTTCTGGTGCAGTTTCGATACTACTTAGGATGACATATACTGATTTATAAAATTAAATATGTGTAAACATTAAAACTATAAGTATTTTGTGGTAGTAATAACATTTATAAGCAAGATGAAATTCCTGGAGTCTGTAAAGAACAAAAACGTTATTAAAAATAGGTCACAAAAATTACTCCAAAGCAAAAAACCCTGAAATGGTAATATAAAATACGAAATAGAGGGAAATTTTCACTCTAAGTGGTAGGCTTAATATGGCCAGACTTTGAACAAATACTAAAGAGAAAAAAACTAACAGCCAAATAGCAGGGATACAAAGGACATGATTTGTATTAAAATGAGGAGGAGGTATTGCTTTTCTTCTCTCATATTGTTAAAGTCCAATGTTTGATCAGACAGCATTACAGGGGTATAGGAAAACAGGTGACATTGCTGTAAATATAAATCAGCCTGACCAATTTGAGAGCAATTTGGCAATATATATATATCAAAAGATACAATCTCAATATCCTTTGACTTAGCAATTTTAATTTTAGTTTTTTATCATATGAAATAAACCTATATATGTCCTTGAAAATACATAAAAGTTCTTTATTGATGCAGTATTTGTAATCTTGAAAGACAAAAAAATATTAAATACCCTGCAATAGGGGACTGGCTATATTCATACCTGGAAATGCCATATGGACCCAAAAATTTGAGATAAATCTCCAGTACTGATATTGAAAAATTGGTAAATATATCCTTGAGTGAAGAAAGGATGATGCAAAATAATCTGTGGCACATAACACACATTGCTATTATACGGTACTCAGATGTTGGTACCTGTACATGAATAACACAAGACAAGGTGAAGAGTAGTTATATATGGGGAGGATGTATGGGATGGGATGAAAACATTTTTTGTATGTCTTCTTCATATTTGAATTATTACCTATTTTATTTCTCTAAAATACAATATTAAAATGGGAAGTTTCAAGATAATTTTGACTAAAAGTCCAAGAAATTCCCAACATGAGGTGCTAGACCACATAAATACTAGAACTTGCAGAAGGGAAAAACAGGAGCTGGTTTTAAAACCCAAATGTAGACAAGGGAGAAGTTCTATATGAGAAAAATAATTTCTTTAAAGACTATTGTAAATGTGTAAGTTTACTATTGTAAACTTCAAGTCAATTGAGGAGGGTCTTTGTGAGTCTTCCTAGAGCTTGTCCTCTTTGGTTTGTAGGAGGCAGTGGGATCGTGTCTGATTTACGATGAAGAAATGAAAGGCCAGAGGCTGTGTCTAGAGCCACAGGCTCTGATGGCAAAACAAGATGTAGTTCTGTTTGCTCTTGGAATATGTTAGAATATATAGGGAAACCTCAGCATAAAGAGTCCAGATGGGGTTTTAGAATCATCTTGTCTGTATCTATAAAAGAACTTGATGGAATTTTGAGAATTTCATTAAAACCGTATATAATTTGGGGCACCTGGGTGGCTTAGTCATTAAGCATCTGCCTTCGGCTCAGGTCATGATCCCATGGTTCTGGGATCGAGCCCCACATCAGGCTCCCTGCTCAGCAGAAGCATCCTTCTCCCTCTCCCACTCTCCCTGCTTGTGTTCCCTCTCTCTCTGTCTCTCTCTCTCTGTCAAATAAATTAATAAAATCTTTTTTAAAAAACTATATAAATTGAGAATTGATTATTTTTACTATGGTAAGTCTTTCGATCCATTTATAGTGCTTCAATTTATTTAGATCTTATTTCATTTTTATTTGATAATTTCCAAAATGCAAGTCCCATGTCTGTTTTGTTGAATTTATGCAAAAATACTTATTTTTTGTTACTGTACTCCTTTGTTGTCTGGGAAGGCCATTAGCGTGGCCCCGAGTACTTAGCTCCACTTTGGCCCACATAGCTCCTCCATGAAGGGTCTCCACCTGGCTGTCCAGGTGAAGCCTCCTCCAGACGCCGGCCATTGGGATCTCGGGATCAGGTGCAGGATCTGCTGCTTAGATGTGCTGGAGCACCTCATGGTCAGGTGCAGGCACTCTCAGAGGGTCCACAAGGTCTCACTATGGCACTTAAGGTGAAGTCTCTGGGAAGCAGCCTTCTGGAACATTTGGTGTGCGGACAATTGATCATGCCTCAGTGTGTTCCTTTTTCGGCCTCTTGTACTTAGCGACAATGGTATTGTTTTTTATTTCAGTTTCCAAGTATTTATTTCAAAGATATAGCAGTTGCTTTTTGTATGTTAATCTTCTATACTGTGACTTTGCTGAATTAATTCATTTGTTCTGAAAGTTTATTATGCGGAATTTTCTACACAGATGATGTATCATCTGCGAAAAGAGGGGTTTATTTCAACTTCTCTAATTTGTGTGCATTTGATTTCCTTTTCTTGCCCTATTGTATTGATTAGAACATGAAGAACATCTTGAAGAGCACTGATGACTGTGGGCAACCCTTGCCTTGTTCCTGACCTTTGATGGAAAAATTTCTTTCACAAGTAAGTGTGATTATATTATGCTTTTTGTACATGTTCTTTATCAGCTAGTGGACCTCTCTCTATATCCCTATTTTTCAGTGAGTTTTTTTTTTATTATGAATAGTCATTGATTTTTTGTAAATGTTTTGTCTGCCTCAATTGATATTACGTTTTCTTTTTTAGCCAATTGATATAATGGATTACATTAATTAACTTTCCAATTTTGAGCTAGCGGTGTATTCCTGGAAATAACACCACTTAGTCATAATTCATATTTTTTATTTATTGCTGAATTATATTTACTAATATTTTAAGATTTTTTACATCCAGAGTCATGCAGGATATGGTCTGTATTTTTCTCTTTATGTATTGTCTCTCTCTGGTTTTGAAAATGATATGGACTTCATAAAATCAATAGGAAAATGTTCCCTCTAAGTTTTGGAAGAGATTGTGCAGAATTTCTTTAAGTATTTGGTAGAATTTGTGAGTGAAGCTATCTGGGCTTGGAGATTGCCTTTTGAGCATCTTTAAATTAAAATTTCAATTTCCTGAATAGTCATGGTGCTATTTAAATGATCTGCTTCATATTTGGTGCATTGTGGCAGTTTGTGCTTTTCTAGGAATTGGTCCATAACATCTAAGTTGTCAAATGTGAGTAGTTGCTTGTAGTATTACCTTATCATGCTCTGGTCCTATTTGTGTAGGGTTTTGTAGTGATATCCTTTGTTTTACTGATTTTCTTTATTGCCATTTTCTTTTCAATTCCAATGCTCTTTGCCCTTATTGTTATTATTTCCTTCCTTCTGTTTGCTTTGTATTTTAATTTGTTATTCTTTTTCTAGTTCATTAAGTGGTTTGAATTTTTTGAGATTTTCCTCTTTTCTACTATAAATAAACATTTAATGTTCTACATTTCCCTCTGGGAATTCTGTAGCTGCCTCTAACAGTTTTTGACATATTTGTTTTCTTTTTTATTCAGTTTCGTGTATTTTTGAAAAAAATTTCTTTAGGCTTCATTTTTGATACCTGGTTTACTTAGGGGTGCGTTGTTTAGTTCCCAAACAATTAGAGATTTTCCTGTTATCTTTGTGTTACTGATTTCTAGTTTGATTCCACTGTGACCAGAGAACACACTCTATATGATTTTAGTTCCTTAACATTTGTTGAGGTTTGTTTTATGGCCCAGCATATACTGGTATTTGTTTATTGCAAAGAAGAGGCTGTTGATATGAGTGTTCTGTAAACGCGATTACATCCTATTTGTTGCTGGTATTGTTGGCTTAATCTCTATCTTTGCTGATTATCTGTCTAAATGTTCCATCAATTGTGGAGATAAGGGTTTTTAAGTTTCTAAATATAACTGTGGAATTGTTTATTTCCCCTTTCGTTTCTGTCATATTTTGCTTCGTATATTTTTCAGTACTGTCATTTGGTGCATACACATTTAGGATTGCTATATATGGACTAATCCTTTTACGTTTATGTAATGTCCCTCTCTGCCCCAGTAACTTTCTTTGCCTGGAAATCCACTTTATTTCATAAAAACATGCTCATGCCTGCTTTATTTGATTGTTTTTTTTTCACTCTGTATTTTCGAAAGCCAACCCCTATCGTTATATTTGAAGAGAACTTGTAGACATCATATTGTTGGATCCTTTTTAAAAATCAATGTTGCCATTCTCTTTTACATGATTTATTTAAATGTAATTTTTGATGGGTTAGGGCTTACTTAAATCGGCCACTTTATTTTCTCTTTGTTTTTTCTCTTTTGGGGTAGGGTATTTTTTTGTTTGTTTATATTTTACTACATACATGCTGGTTAGTGGAACATTTGTCGATAATTTAATTTTTTTCATTTTGATCCATAGGGATTTATGTATGTCTCTCTCTCTCCCTTTCTCTACATATTCCCCTCCCCACCATGGTTTCTGTTGGTATTATACTTTATATTGAAAACAAATCACATTTTAACGGAGTCAACATTTTAAAAGTTCAGTTAAGTATAGAACCTTACCTTCCTTTTGTCGTTTTGTCTTCTTCCACCTATAATTTAATCGTCTTAAATATTTTCTTTGAAATATACATTAGAGACTATTGTGATCTTTACAGAAAACTCAAAAGGAAGAGAAATATCTTTTGCATTTTCCCATATTTTGCTCTTTCCCTTACTCTTTCTTGTTTTTTATTGCTCCACATTTCCTACTTTTTTTCCTTTCTGTTCACATAATTTCTTTTAGGCATTCTTTTAGGATTGATCTACTGGAGAACATTTCTCTTAGGTTTCCTTCACCCGAGAATGTCTTAATTTACCTGTTTTTGTTTGTTTTTCTCTGCGAAGCCTTTGACCAACCTCTCCCTATTTCCTCCAATCCCAACCTCTGATAATCACCATTGTAGTCTCTATTTCCATGAGTTTAGTTTTTTAAATTCCACATATAAATGATATACAGAATTTGTCCAACTTACTTCACTTAATTGGCATAATGCCATCAAGGTCCATCCCTGTTGTTGCGAATATCCTTCTTTCTCATGGCTGAATAATGTTCCATTATACACACACACACACACACACACACACACACACACACACACATGCACACCACATTTTCTTCATTCGTCTGTTGATGGATTCTTAGGTTGTTTCAATATCTTGGCTATTGTGAATAATGCTGCAATGAACCTGGAAGTTCTAACATCTCTTTCAGATCCTGTTTTCATTTGACTATATACCTAGAGTAGGACTACTGCTTCATATCATTGCTCTATTTTTTAATTTTTTGAGGATCCTCCATTCTGTTTTCCCCCTTCACTTCTGAAGGGTATTTTCACTTGATAGAGTATTCCCGTTTGATTGTTCCTTTTCTCAGCACTTTTTTTTTTCCTCTCAGCACTTTATTTCTGAAGTATATTGTCACTTGGTACAGAGTTCTTGTTCAACGAATTTTTTTTTCTTTTTCTTTTTCTTTTCTTTCCTCAGCACTTGAAAAATATGCCACTTCTTTCTGGCTTCAGTGAATTCTCATGAGAAACTCTCTGATATTCAAATTCTTTATTCAAATTCTTTTTCCCCTCTGGTAGTAAGGTGTTTTTTTTTTTCTTTTTCTTTTCCTCTTTATTTTTCTGACTGCTTTCAAGAATTTTTCCTGATTACTTTTTAGAAGTGTGACTGATGTGTAATGGCTTGCATTTCTTTTGTATTATCTGTTCAGGGTTCTCTCAACTGTTGAATCTGAGCTTTATGTCATTTGCCAAATATGGGAAATATTTAGCCATTGTTTCCTCAAATACTTTTTCAGGCCCAATATCTTTCTTCTCCCCTCTGAGACTCCAATAACGTGAATGTTAGATCTTTTATTATATTCCTACATGTCTCTGAATCTCTGTTCATCTTTTTTTTTTTTTTTCCCCTTTTGTGTGTTTTCTCTCATTCAGATTGGGTAATTTTTTTTTTTTTTTCTGTATCATCTCAAGGTCACTGTTTCTTTTGTCTTCTCCATTCTGCTGCTGAGCCCATTCACTGAGTTTTTAAAACTTTGACATCCAGGGATGAACAGAAAAGAATGACTCCTCACAACTGGACAGGTGGCCCGTAGGCTGCTGTGCTGCTTTACTAGCTCATTCTCCCTACTAGACCTCTGTTGCTAGTGTCCTATGTGAGAGGAGGATCAATTCGGAGATCCATATCACTGCTAATAGTGGTGGAAATCCTGACTTTCCTGAGGCCTCCTCTGAAACTATCCCTTTGGAAAGAGGAGGGACACATCACTAACACATGGGGAAGAAAGTATAGGCCTCCCATTGGATTTCTACTGCTATCACACTGGGGGATCACTGCCACTCATATTGGATGAAAGTCTTAGTTGCATACTCTGACAACACCCCTACTGGAATTTGGTGAGCCATTATATTCTGATGAATATGGACATCTAGGCTTTCCCCTTGGACTTGGAGAGAGGGCTGGTGGTGGGACCCTATCCCCACCCCTGGTTTTTTCTTTGGCGCTTTCCTGAAGTAGAGTGGTTATCATTGAAAGTTTCCTGTCTTGCTAGCCTGCACTTTTACAAGTTTTTTTACTAGAGAGAAAAGCTTTGCTTGCTTGCTTGCTTTTTTTCTTTCTTTACTTCTTTTTTGTACCCATCGACATTTCTAGGTGGGTGCCTTCACCAGTACTCATCCGTTCAGTCTGATACATATGAGGCCCCCCCAAAAAAATCTAGAGAAATCACCCCTGTTTGGGTCCTCAGAACATGATCCACACTTTTCTCTATACCTTTGTCCTTTGGCTCTTAAGGAACAAGCAAACAAAACATAAACACAGAAACACACAAACACACAAACACAAAACCCCAAGTCAATTCAATTAGCTAATGGGCAAAGAACATAAAGAGACTTGTTACTGAAGATGATATACAGATGGAGAGTAAGTACATGAAAGTATGTCCAACCTCACTAGCCATTAAGGAATTGCATCTATTACATCAACGAAATAAAACATACATAAAATGGTATAGTCACTTTGAAAAATAATCTGCCAGTTTCATTTAAAAAATAGGTAAACAGACACTTATTGTATGACCCAACAATCAGACTCCTGGACACTCATTTTTGAGGAACAAAAGCACATTATAATCTGTCTGTGAATGTTCATAGCAGTTCTATTTATAAAAGCCAAACCCTGGAAGCATTCAAAATGTTCCTGGAGAGAGGGATGATTAAACAGTCTGTGCCACAGCTACCCTGTGGAATACTACTCTCTGATAAAAGAGATGAACTATTGATACATGCAGCAACTTGGATGGACCTCAAGGGTGTTATGCTGAGTGAAGAAGCCATTTCAAAAGGTCACATACTGTTTGATTCCATTTATGTAACATTCTCTAACTGATAAAATTATAAAGATGAACATATTATTAGTAGTCAGGATTTAAGAATGGTCTATTTAGTTTCCTAAGGCTCCTATAACAAAGTATAGGTTTCCCTGTTATCCAAAAGTAGCATGTTCCTATGAAACCTTTCATAAGCCCAAATGGCAAAAAGTGAAGCAATTACCTTTAATATACATGGGAAACTTTTTGAACATTTCCAGACCCCCCTCCAAAAACCTCTCTTAGGCTTTTCTGATACCATGGGACACATCTTAGTAACGGATGCACAAAATCAACCGAGATAAAGCACAGATGCTCACAGACACAGTTCACAGCTGTGGTAGCTTGATGCTGAGTGTAGTGACCAGGGAAGGAGGTTGGTGACACTCTTCCTGCTCAGGTGTGTGTTGCCTCTATAAGGGCTTACTCCAAAACAAATGCTGAATACTATTTTCCTTTTTTTTCTTTTTTTAAGAGAAAACTCTCTTTGGATTCCTTTCAGTTAGCAAAAATCGGTACTAATGTAGCTCCTTTAGAAAAGTGTAGTGGCATCCAGAGAGGAGGTGGGTGGGGGGATGGGTGAAATAGGTGAAGAGGGTTAAGAGTACACTTACCATGATGAGCACTGAGTATCATATAGAATTGTTGAATCACGATATTGTACACATGAAACTAATAAGCACTGTTATGTTAACTATACCGGAATTGAGAAATAAATAAATAAATAAATAAAATAAAGACAGAGTGGCATAAATTGAACTTTCAAAAAGCAGGAGATATCTGTATCACAAACTAGGCAGCTTAAAACAACAGAAATTTATGCACACAGTTCTGGAGGCTAGCAGCCTGAAATCCAGGTGTTACCACCATTCCCTCTGGAGTCACTGAGAAAGAAATTTTTCTATACCTTGCCTAGCTTCTGGTGTCTGCTGACAACCCTTGGCTTTTCTTGACTTGTTGTGTAACTCCAGTCTCTGTCTGTCTTCATGTGACTTTCTTCCCTGTGTTTTTGTGTATCTTCTCCTCTTCTCACAAGGGGACAAGTCATTGGATTTAGGCTCCACCCTAAATATGGCACTTTTTTAATCTAAATATCCTTAACTAATTCTTTCTGCAAAAACTTATATCAAATAAAGACACATTCTTTAGGTTCTGGGAGGAAATGAATTTTTGAGAAATGTTATTCAACCCATTATAGATGGCGAGGGGGAAACGGGGTCAATGTGCCTATAAAAGGGTAGAATGTGGAAGATCTTTGTAGAGCTGTATCTTGATTGTATTAAGGGTTACATGAGTCTACACATATGATAAATGACATAAAACTTTTAAACATTCATTGTACAAATACCAATTTTCTGGTTTTAATATTCTGTTATAATTGTGGAAGACCTAATCTTGGGAAAAAATGGTATAGGATGCACAGGACCTACATGTATTCTCTTTGTAACTTCTTGTTATTTCAAAATGAAAGTTACAAAAGAGGGCATGTAGTTTTCTTACGGATGACAACTTTTCCCATAATTATGTGTAAATGTTCTTTGCTTTCTTTTGTGTTTAATATAAGAAAGAGATAATCTCTGCCTCTTGAGGTAAGGAAAAAAACACATTGATAATTGCTAAAGTGTATCATGAGTCATATGTTTAATACTATAATAGATTGCTTATGTTGTCACGGAGTATATACATTTGCTCAGAGTGCTGTAGGGATGAGATCCAATAATTGCCTTTCTGGCTGCTCCTGAATAGAATATCAGGCCTAGAGTATCATTGTCTATATAATGAAGCTGAATTAAAATCCAAATTAACTGTAAAGTGTCATAATGCATCTTATGTAGTCAAAACACTTCTCTACTCTCAAACTGATTTATTTAAATTTAATGGGTTCAGTTGAAAAGAGGATGATAGAAAGATTACAGAGTTTTAAAAGCACAGAAGCTTCTCCCTAAAGGTAAAAGGGGAACATATGCAATCTCTTTATTTGCATAAGCCTTTTACAAAATAGATGAAATAGAATGTTGTCTAGGGAAAATTATTAGCACTGGAAATATACAAAAAAAGAAAGAAAGAAAAGAAGAAAAACCTTCAATGGTAAGTGTGTCATTTAAAGTGATTTAAATGTTATTACTGAAAGAATTATTTGAAAGCCATTTTTTTTTACTAAATTTTTTTGAATTTTTAAAATACATAGAAGGACTTTTTGTGGCTTAAAACCATGTGATAGCTATATTTAGGTAACTGATTGCTAGGTGTCTGTTCTGTTAAAATGAGATTCCTCCTCCTCTGTCCACCTTGGATTTAACACAAAAATATGTTACTAAGGGGAATTTAGACCTAATTAGGATTGACACTTCTTTCCACAGAAAACTTTCATAGGTGGAATCAAAATGTCATATGGGAAATAAAGCTGTAAGAGGACAGAACTGCAAAGAGGAAAAAAAGAGTCACACCTCAGGTTATGGGTCATTTGTGGGAATGATGATGCCATTTTCTAATTAGATTTGACTTTCAAATTTTGTATTTACAGACAGAAATGAGCCATGAGTTATTATTTTGAACTATCATTCTTAATCTCAATGATAGCAGGCTTACAATGAATTTTTTAAGTAATACCTTCCCCCACTTAGTATCATAGCATAAATATTAATATCAAGAATAGTACCCTACAGTTACCTAGAGTTTTCAATTTCAAAACATCAAAATATATTTTGCAGAGTAAGTTCTTACCTTTGTGGTAGAATTCACTAGAAATTTAAAAGCAGTTACAGTACATTGCAAACTGAGGTGGACTGTATAATTAATTTATTTTTCAAAATCAAATCGAGTTAAAATGGCCAATATAAAATAATTAAGGAAAAGTGTTAAATATATTTTATGGATAAATATTGAACCATATGTTAAAACCATTGGATTAGATAAGCCATTTCAAATTTTTAGAATGTTATTTAACAAATGTTTTTTGTTAAATGTTTCAGCACCATTATTAATGCCAGTATTGACTGTGCTATTCAGCTCAGGTTGCTATAACAAAATACATAGACTGGTCTGTGGCTTAAACAACAGACATTTGTTTCTCACATTTCTGTAAGAACAAGGTGCTGACAAATTCAGTTCTTGGTAAGGACCCTCCCTTTTCCTAGTATGTAGAGAGCTACCTTCTTGCTATGTGCTCATACAGCCTTTCCCAGGTGCTTGCTTTCGGAGAAAGAGATATCTCTGCTTTCCTTTTCTTATATGGGCACTAATCCTTTCATGACATTCCCATTCTCATGACCTAATCTAAACCCAATCCCATCTCCAAATACCCCCATGTGATGGTATTTTCCATGTCAAAATAAATCTCTTAATTCATAATGCTCTGTTTAACACTGATTTTATAGTACAATTATTTAGGTGTTGGTCTCCATCACTAGTCAGCTCCTTAAAACTAAAAACTGAATTATTCATATCCATTCTCCCAACTGTCTAGTGCAATGTCTGGTGCATCTGACAGCCTTTTGTTCCAGACTGCCTCCTCAAAGATATTTTTATAGCAAACAGCTTTGGAAAATAAAGATAGTGTCTTCTTCCAGAGCAAGGGGATATTTTTTGTACTGTCCATGATAATAAAGATAATGTCTGCCTCCTAGGCGCAGAACAGATTTGCTTGCAGTCCATTATAAAAAATTTAACTCCCCTAAACGCCGGGTTCCTCAGCTACGATTCAAACACACTACATGCTCAGTGTCTATTCTGGACTGCTTCATGTCTTCCCCATGGGATTTGGGTTGAAAAAGAGAATTATGTAAATTTGTAGTTCATGGATTTCTCTGTGCCCATGTGTAATTAAGTTTTTTGGCTCTGTCCTAGGAATCCCAAGTCATTCAGCATCCATTATACTATGGCAGTTTGACTTATCAATATTCATGTAAAGTAAAATCTCAGATCCTACACATTTATTGATGTTAGGTACGCAATAGATGTATATTAAATGTGTTTTATTGAATTGTGGATGGAAAAAAGAAAAAAAAGCCTACTAAATCATGAAGTCCGCACTTCCTTTCATACACTTAACACATGAGGAATCTGATGTTCAGAAAAGTTAAGTGATTCATTCTCTGAGGTGATGACTAAATCATATTTTTGTGATTACTTAATTCATGGGTAATTCTTAAATTTTGTCATTTTTGTTTTATTCAGAATATTTAATGAATTTTATGATCATGTAGAAAATAACTATAAATGCATTTTGCCATGCGATGTCACTTCTAATGTTTATTTTTTGCATTTACAATCACATTGGCACCATGATGTGCACCTTTAATTATTCAGGATAATGCAAAATGAAAAAAGATGATTCATTATGCAAGTGATGAATTCATGATAAGACAAGGCCAAGTTTTTTAGTAGTTTAATGAGAAAAAAGGTGAAATAATCAATTTTTCAAGTGGTCCATGATAGGATAGGATAAGCATATACATTTTGGTGAATCTGCATTAACCAATACATTAAATTAATGTTATTGATTTAGATTTTATTGATTTTTAAATTATTATTATATTCAATTGGTAATTTTGTGTGTTTTTTTAATTTGTATGAGTTATGGACATGAGATATCTATACTTATATTTTTAAATGTAGGTAACATTACATTCTAAGAATCTAAATTAACAGGGAACATTCACAAGAAAGTTATCTCAAGAAGTCTGTATATGTATATTAACTTACATTTCCAAAACTCTGCTCTAAGCCACAAAGCTAAACACATAACAAAGATTTTTTAAATCAAAATTTTTCCAAGATCTTTCCATTATATCATTTTGATCCCTTTATTCTTTACTATTTCTAGAATAATAGAGAAATAATAGAAGAATCATTGAAAAATATCCTCATTGTCTATTAAACTTTGATGTAGTGAAACTTAATTTCAGAATCCAAAGCTATTTGGTTCTGAAAACTTGTAAGTGGTCTGGTAATTGTGATTCAGATGTTCGAAGTTCCACTGACAAAAGGATATGGAAATAATATAAGTCACTGCCTTATTACTATTGATTTTATATTGCAGTGTTCTTGAATACAGATCTGTGAAAATCAACATATAGATACATTTTATACAATCCCTTTATTTTCTCATAAGATCATATGTTAATCAAATAGTTTATATTCTCCCCTCTTCTCAAACATTCAAAATATTTAAAGTTAAAAGTGGTAGTTTTGGATATAATCCCAGCTTTTAGTAAAGTTAGTGCATTTTTTCTTTGATTTATTCATTGAAATTATTATTTATCACGTATAGTGTTTGTTACCCCATGCTCCTTCTTTGTGATAAAAGTTTTTATCCCCAGACTTCTTCCCACCTATCTCTGTTGTGCTCTTCTTACTTTTTGTTGTTACTGTAATTATGAAATGGCAGAATACATTAAAGCATCCTTAGGACTGATTCTTAATTTATGTAAGAATGGATACCAGTATATTTTCAAGTTCTGGTATTTTAAATTGATTTTACATTTTGAGATTTAATCCACAATTTCAGTTAATATGATTTACCGCACAACAGTGATGACTTTCCAGTGGCAGAACTAGAAAGAATTGATCTTTTTAGCTCAAATGTTAAACTTTAAGATTTGTTTTCTTTAAAAAGGACATTTCATCACTAGTAATTTTTGCCTTTTAAATAGTATACATCTTAACAACAGAACCCTGTCAAGGAACCCTGAGTTAGCTTAAAGTTATGTGCAGAATTTCCAACACTTCTTATATTGGACAAAAGCTGGTTTCTTAAGCCAAATTCTTATGTATTGAAAAAATCAGAAGTCATTTAAAAGGAAACAAAAACCTAACTACACCTTTGTTTGAACAATAAAAATGATAATATGATAAATTTGCAGCAATGGACTCTAATTTTTTGGATTCAGAATCTATTAAGTCCTTATCAATTGTAGAAATCCACGCAACTTTAATGTCAACCAAACTGATGGAAATAATATTTAACTATTCTTAAGTCCTGGGAGGTGGCCGAGGAAAGGTCTGAATGGCCTTGGTGATTCATTTTCTTATTCATTTTGAGAGTTTAGAGGAGAACCCAGTTAGCAGATCAGTTTAGTTGAAGAGAATAGGCTAATGCTAGCAGCTGTGTTCTAGAGGCTGACACATTCCAATCCAGTCACTTCCTTGACAGGAAAATTTCCTTTGTCACAATTCACATTGATTTCTCTCTTCCACCTTGTTCCTATAGATATGTAAAGCAGTATGGAGACAGCATTGTTTCCCACTGGGCACTGGCCATGATGTAAGTGGATTATTTTTGCTTAGTTTAAGGAGATAATTGAGTTTCCTAGATATATACAGTACACTTCTCTACTGTTTATTTTTGTCTAATAGAACTCCGTCACACATGTACCATTCACACATACTACCACCACCAACAAAAACAATGACAATTGCTAATTAGTGTCAGAATAGGAAAAAGCTATAAATGTAGTCTTGATATACATGAATGAAATTATGTATCGATTTTATCTAACTTCATTTAAGAAAAGCATAGCAATTGCTATGTAACTCCTGTCTGTTTTAGGGATGTTCAGGGAGAAATTATGAGGTTAAATCCTGTAAACATACTTATCAGACCCTCAGTATTAATTAGTGGAAATATTACTTTATCCTTGGAACTCTTTTTATGAAGTATGTGTAGGTTGCTCATGGTAAATAAATTTTGAGTTAATTATGGAGCATGGCCTACTGGAAAATGTCAGTGTCTGTCCCATAATTTTTTAGGTAAAAAGTATTAATCTTTAATAATTGAAATAGCTCTCTTTTTGTAATCAAGGCCCTGCTATGCATTATTTAAGTCCTCAAATATTGTGTCGGGGCCAGAGCTTATCCTTATTCTCCAAGGAGGAATCTGACAGCACACTTTGCCTGTGCCTCATAATTTTCTATATTCTTCTCATTTTTAGTCAAGTTTGATACCAGAAAGAATATCTGATTCTTATGAGTTTGGTTTGACAATCAGATTCTTTGCATTATTTTAGTTACATTTTGAAAGAGGCTATCTTTCAAAGAAGAATTGTTCTTTGTTCAGATAAATGATTAATGTTGGTATTCTAGCTACTATGGCAGCCTAAGGGGAAGACTTCCTAAGGGGAAATGTGTTTAACATAGAGGGATCACAGTTTCTTACTGGTGTGATCCTAGGTGTCTTAAAAATCTTCCAACTTGCTGAAAGAATGTATGTATGGTTTATTGGATACATGTTATAGGCCAGATCTTTTGCGGATGTAATGCCATTCATTCATAATAACAAACGCAAGAGTTTCATAGCCCCTTTTGAGATTTAAAAAAATCGAATCTCAGAGAGGCAAGCAAAATTTTATTTGGGAATATTGGTTGTTGTCAATGAATGGGAGATCCTCCTATTAGTGATATTCAATATTATGTGTCAACTTGACTGAGTCCTGGTATACTCAGATATTTGGTTAGATGTATTTTTGGGATGCATCTATGAGGGTGTTTCTTTTTTTTTTTTTTTTTAATGAGGGTGTTTCTTGATGAGATTAGCATTTGAATCAGGGACTAAGTAGAGCAGGTTGCCCTCCCTAAGGTGAGTGGGCATCATCCAATCTATTGAGGGCCTGAATAGAACAAAAAGGTGGAGGGAGAATTTGCTCTCAGAATGATAATTTAAACTGGAAAATCTGTCTTGTGTCTTTGGACCAGACTTTTATCATTGGTGTTCTTAGTTCTTAGGTACTCAGACTGAAATTATACTACTGGACCTCATGGGTTTCTAGCTTGCAGTCTGCAGATTGTAGAACTTCTCAGGATCTGGAATCATATGAACCAACTCTTTATAAATTTTTATAAGCCTCTTATAGATAGATATAGTTATAAATCTATGTTAATGTATATCTTTTTGGTTCTGTTTCTCTGAAGATTTTGGTAATGCTTCTAGAGGAATAGAATATTAAGGATGAGTTTTATGAATTGGCTCTTTAATTTGATTAGATTTAAAGATCTTAATGACCATTTCTACTAGTAAGATAGTTCTGGTAGTCCATAGCATAAACTGATAATAGAGACACACACAAAATGTCTGCATTGGATGCTTCTAATCAACCATTTATAAGCAAAAAGTTGGTTAACTGTGTGTATGTTACTTTGAAACATTTGTGGAAAACTACACAAAAGATCAGGTTGTTACTCCTAATGTCATTAGACAATGTGGTGAAAGAGAAGGATGAGCTCAGGGATTTGAATTTCTAGCTCAAGTACCACATAAATGACATAAAAACCTTTATTGTTTCCTGGTGGAGACCCTTATCTACTATAGTTTCAGGGCTCTGATTGCTGAAAATCGAATGCAGATTTTCATTCAGCACTGGCTAAATTACAACACAAATTAAACTCACAGACTCACAGTGTGTCTACTGGTAAAGTGACAGTATTGATTAGAAAAGAATGGGACCGGTAAGCAGTGATAGGGATGTGTACGAAGACCTTGATGAAGTTATAGATGTTGGGCCTCTAAATTCTGATGAGTTTACTTTGCCAGTGGAAGAGGACTCCCAGAAAGGGGATCCCTCTTACGCTGTTGGTGGGAATGCAAGTTGATGCAGCCACTTTGGAAAACAGTGTGGAGATTCCTTAAGAAATTAAAAATAGAGCTACCCTATGATCCTGCAATTGCACTACTGGGTATTTACCCCAAAGATGCAGATGTAGGACAAAGAAGGGCCACATGTACCCCAATTTTCATAGCAGCAATGGCCACAATTGCCAAACTATAGAAAGAGACGAGATGCCTTTCAACAGACGAACGGATAAAGAAGATATGGTCCATATATACAATGGAATATTATGCCTCCATCAGAAAGGATGAATACGCAACTTTTGTATCAACATGGATGGGACT
>CM052895.1:65295597-65341772 GCA_028534135.1 Potos flavus | reverse complement strand
TAGCTTCATTCTCTTTATGCTGTATTGATCTTTAATGATTTCTTAAGAAATTACTGGTTGTATTTTCAGTGCAGTACTGGGCTTGACATTTCTATCTCCCAGTTTATTTTGCACCTCTTCAGCCTATGACTAGCTTGTAGAATTTTTCTGGTAGAGGTGCAAATACTTTCTTTCCAGGGGAAGAAACAACCCTATGATTACATTATGTGGCCCTCTTGGATATTAACTAGTTTTTTTTAATCTAACACAACAATCTTACCCAACACTACCTATAGATACCTAGCTTTGAAGCTATCATAATATCTTACTGGTTCTTTATTAATAAATTAATGAGATAAAGTATTTGACACTTTAATGTTATGTTTGCATGACAGTCATGATTTTTCACAATTAATATTATGTTTTAAAATAAAAACTTTCAAAAATATTAGTTAACGTCCATTTATGAGGCCTTAGAGGATAAAATTCTCTCAATCATTTGTTTGCTTCTCCTAATCAAATCATCTCTTTCCATTTCATGGCCACTGAATTAGATATTCCACTGATATCTCTGCTTTCCTAACTCAGAAACCCAAAGCAAAATATTTAGCAGCTTATCCTTAGACATGTGAAAATTGTTAGTGCATTTATTTAGTGGTACCAAAATTTCTTCTGTATTTATTTATTCATTCATTCATAGTCAGATGATCTCTTTGCTGTACTAGTACCTTTATTTTATCTTGCCAATTGGTTATAAACAAGAATTCTGGCAGTAGATTTCAGCTCAGATTATGATCTCAGGGTCGTGAGATCAAGCCCCGCATTGGGTTTCACACTGGACATGGAGCCTGCTTAAGATTCTTTCTCTGTTTCTGCCTTTGCCCCTCCCTCTGCCTCTCTCTTTCTCTCTCTGTCTCTCTCCTTCATTCCTCCTTTCTAAAAGAAAAAAAAAAATCAAAGTCTCTTTCTTTTAGTTGAAAATTGCTTTATGTGTAAATTTTCCTGTATTTATTATAGATCATTGAAATAAACTATGCCTGTGAATCTTATAGAGAAATTTATTTAATTATAAGCACTTGAAATAGAATTTTTCTCATGCATAAAATAATTTTCCTTAAGAAATCAGGAAATGCATATTTTAAAATTCAGGTTTTTTTTTTTTTTTTAGCTAACAATTTAAAATCCCTTAAGTCATTTTGAAAGCTCTAATCCCTAATTATGTTTAGCTTGTTATTCTCAAAATTCTGTATCTGTAGTTGATCTTCAGTTAAATGTACTTACATGTATATCACAGGAAACTAATAAACTCATCAATAATTGTAAATGAAGTGCATAAAGGAAGAGATGAAGTGAGGACTATCAAAATACTACTTGTGTCAAAGCCCAACAAATCATGTTTTTATTAAATACCTGGGACATGTCTCATAGTATCAATTATAATATACATGACCAAATTCTAGAATTGAAAAGATCCATGGAAATTATCTGGTTGGACATTATAAATAGTAGTGAAACAGAACGAATTACCTTTAGATGTCTTCTTGAATACATCCAGTCTTTGGAAATTTGCTACCATATGAGACATCATTGAAATAATTTTCTCAAATTTAGATGAAATCTTTTATTCCTACCATTTATAGGTTTTACTTATTCTCTAAGCCAAAATAAATAATTTGTCATCAATATGACAGGCATTCAAATTTTGAGTTTGTTATCATGGTATCATGACTTGACTTAATCTTTTGCTTTTTGTGCAAAACATACTCAACATTTTCAACTGTTCTTCACATGACTTAGTTCTCAATGTATATTCCTGTTTGTTCCCATAGCTTTGGTCTGGGTTACATATATATTTAAAATGTTGGCAATAGTCTTTCCATTGCTAGTAGGATGGAATAATTTGTTGTAAGTCAACATTTCAACTCAGAAGAACATTTCAATTCAGAAAAGGTAGGTGAAATTTTTAAGTCGTCAGGAAACTGAGAAGGCAGTAGGATTACAATGACTGAAGTTTGAGACATGTTGTTCAGATACATTTACCCTAGGGGGGAATAGGTTGATTCTGGGAATGTGCCAATCTCTGAAAATTTGGGCTTCACAAGGAAAAGGACTGGACAAAGAATCCATTTAAACTTTTTAAATGTTCTGAGAGACTGACATGACAAAATTAGAAACTTGAAAGCCCTTACATACACAGCTAGTTTCCTCCTTAATATCTCCAGGTATTAAATATATGTTACATTTTATGCATATGTATTGGTATTGATTGACTGATTGATCTATCAATAGGAGGCATTTGATTATTTATATACACATTGGTATGTATTTTGTGTAGCTTAGCACCAGGAAAATAGACGTAGATACTGTATTAAGGAAACACAAGGAGGTTTAAAGAAACAAGTCTGGAGAAATAGAATATTTTAAAGAAATAGTATAGAAGAAAAGAACATGAAAGAAAGATTATGTGGAGAAAGTAAAGGAAACAAAGAATATTCATGTGGTGCAAATGACATTGGTTCACTGAAATGCTGCAGGTCATCTGATTTTGAAGACAAGCCATATCCTATTCTGAGCAATTTGCTTGTGTATAAATAAATCTTTCAGAGGTCATAATATTTTTTCACCAACTTTCAGTCTTAAAGCAGCAACAGCCAATTAGATATCCGTGACCAAGATCAGGCACTTCCCAGATCTTTCTGCTATTGTCCAAACATTTATCTTGTCTACAGACACACTATAATATTTACATGATGCTTGTGAAAAATAATTGTTATCATAAAATATTTCATATCATTTTCTGATGTGAAGGATAGTACACAAGAGAGTATGATAAATTTATTAATATTTATTTTAGGGGCACCTGGGTGGCTCAGTGGGTTAAAGCCTCTGCCTTCGGCTCAGGTCATGATCTCAGGGTCCTGGGATCGAGCCCCGCATCAGGCTCTCTGCTCAGGGGGAGCCTGCTTCCCCCTCTCTTTCTGCCTGCCTCTCTGCCTACTTGTGATCTTTCCCTCTGTCAAATAAATAAATAAAATCTTTAAAAAAATTATTTTAAATTTAGCCAAACTACATGTGACAATGTGAGTTGATAATGATAATGAAAAAAAATAGCAATAGAAAGCACAAATATAATCTTGTAAAATATAAGGCAGAACAAACTTTATCTGTGTTTTGTACAGCTTGTAATTTAATTTTATTCAAATCTTCCAGCTGAATATTATAACAAAATATTTCCATAATTAGTAGATCCTGTATGCTATTCAAATGTATTTAATAATATGTACAATATGTACAAAGCAGGTATTCATATTACTCATACTATTCTCAGACACTAAGGAAGCAAAGGTATAATTTTGTATGGAATAATTTGCATTCTTTTACTTAAGCTTGATTTCTGTCATAATATTCTGTATTTCAGACACATTTTAAATAAAATACATTCACGTAAAAGATTAAAAAATAATTTAACTACAAAGTATATTTTATGCCTACTGTGTGCCAAGCACTATGGCCTTTATACTGATTTTTAATTTTCTTTGAAAGAGCATTATAGCAGCTTCTTTTAGCATCTAGTTAAAGATCACTAAAATATAAGGGTATTAAAAATTTTAAAAATAACAGAAATCATCTGATGTTTGTTAACTCTGAGAAGAAAATGATTGTATATGTGTTTTTATCTGGATATAAATGCTTTTTCCCCTTAGAGTTCATCATTAGTATGAGATGCTGCTTTATCCACATAATAGTGGGAGTCTTTATAAATGCCTCCGTATTTATAAAGATATATTGGATTATACTCCAGAACTCTACATCGCAGCCCACAAAATGTCTGAAAAAGGTTCCATGCTGTTGGAAGGGTGTCACTTGAAACCTATAAACATTATGGAAATTAAAAACAAGTAGGAGGCATACATTTTTTTTTAATCTCAAAAAAAAATAGTAGTAGGAAAATGCTTTTGGATTAAATAAAATTCAAGTAAAGAAATCATTAGAGAATTTTCCACTCAGCTTTCATTTTTTTTTTACTTGTATCTTTTTAAGTAGACACCTTTTTATTTTTGTTTATCATTTTGCCAAAGATCAAAAAGTGTTAACAAGTAAAGGGAAACAGGTATTCCTGTGTACTGCTAATAGTTACGTGTGCATGTGTAATAATACACACGCACACATATTTATATGTAGTAAACTTGACATCTTAATTAAAATTAAATATGTACAGATTCTTTTATTTTATCCAGCAATTTAATCTCTAAGTATTTATCCTATAAATGCCATTGGTCATATACATGTAAGAATTTTTTCGAATGTCCATAAAAGACTAATCAAATTAATTAAGGTACATCCATGCAATTTTTATGCCATTCAAAAGATTGATATTTTCTTTTTTTTTTTTTATTTAAGATTTATTTATCCATTTTAGAGATAGAGAGAGCGCAAGCAGGGGGAGGGGCAGAGGAAGAGGGAGAGAGAATTTTTCAAGCAGATTCCTACCTGGAGTGGGAAGCCTGATTCAGGGCTTGATTCCAGGACCCTGAGATCATGACCTGAGCTGAAGCCAAGAGCCAGCCACTCAGCCAACTGAACCACCCAGGGGCCTGAGTTGTCTCTTTTACTGAAGTATAGTTGATACACAATGTTACATTAGTTTCAGTGCATAGCATAGTGATTGGACAAGTCTATAGGTTATAAAAGACAGCGGACATGAGTTCATGAGTCTGGATTCTAAACCTGAAATTTCAGCTACTGACCACTAATGGGCATCACTATGAGGAAAAATTTTGATTTCAATTTTAGATTTAGGAAGTCATTTTCCTCATGGTAATTAAAAGAAATTACCAATGACTTAAATTTTCTCTACTAGTTATTTTAAGTATATTCCAATTATTTCATGTCTGTGTTACCAATATACTAATCATTTAAGCTATAATTTTATAGTTAAACATAAGAGAGACTTCCAGTGAACTATATAATATATATATATTCATTTGATTATTAAAGTACATTTAATTAATAACTGGCAATATTAAAATGTGACGACCTATAGTTAATGAATATTTAAGAATTTCACATGAATATATTTGTAGTACAAATTCTTTATCCTTCATCATTTGAATAGTCATAATTATCATTTGAATAATCATAAAATTCACATGAGCCCTGATTCATCCTGATTTTCAATAAAACTACTTTTGAGAGAATTACTTCATCTTATTTCCACAAATTGGTAAATATGTCAAGACTGATGACTTAGCTTAGATCTAAACTGGTGACTTTGAGCTAAAAGGTTTAACATCCCATTATAAACCACCCCCTGAGTCCTTTTTTTTCCCATTTGTGTTTTGTTGTTTAAGCTATTATGTACATACCTGGGTACTGCTATTTAAAGATACATTAGTGCTCTTAAGCAGATATCACTAAGTAACTCTACTTGCTTTCTTGTTTTCAGGAGAATGTATATTAAATATTTACTATCATAGTAAACAAAAACTACTTACATTATAATTGCAATTCTTCTAAAATAAATTTTATCATGTAAATGTACTAAACCATTTGTCAGCACTCAGAAGTAGGTCTTTATCTCCAGGTTAAAAACGTGTCACCATTGCAGCATTATTGAATATTATTTCATTCAGGAAATAAGATTGTCATTCTTTAGTAAGCTGGCAAGGAAAATTCTGCATGTGTTTGTTTTCCAAGGAGTAAAATCAGTGCCTGTAAAATTTTCTTCTTAAAAGATTCACCGATTTGTTTATCCATTATCCATCTTTCCATCATCTGTCCATCTCACCATCTATGCAAGAAGTATTTGTTGAAACCTCCCATGTCCCAGATACAATTCTAGGTGCAGGAATAAAACAAAACCTCTGCTTATGTAAGAATATTATTATTTCCTATAAATTTCATTTTTGTTGGATTAGACAGAGTAGGCTTCTATTCTATCCAATATATAGAATACTGTTTGACACACAGGGATATTGGACCATCTAGATTTATTTGACTTATCTTTTTATCTCTGCCTTCTCTCTTCTCTCTTTTTCTTCCTAAATCACACCTTTTTTTCTTCTCTTGCTTCTGTTTGCATTATGTAACCTACCTCCTATTATACTAATTTCTTTTATTAGTCACATCCCCTGCCATTTTTTTTTTTTTTTTACCAATTATGTTTCTCTTGTCAGGCAAAATTTTTCTTACCTCAAATATTCTTATTGTATTTTTATTCCATTTTGTTGACAGCGTAAATACTCTCATTGAAGAGAATTGATTTTAATACTCATATAAAAGTATAATTAATACTTATACAAAAACTTTCTTCTTGTCAGTTTTTATTTGTTTTGTGTTCACTGCAGTGCATTTGCTCTATTTCCCTAGGTGTCTGTTTTTCATTTGCTGGTTCTTTTAATTTGTTGATTTTAATTTGTTCAAATTACCTGCTTTTATTTATGTGTCATTATGTATACTTCCTGGTGTTGGTAGCGAGTATGCGCTCTCCAGAGCAAATATTTTTTGTCCAAATTTGATTTTCCCTGATAAGTCATGCTCACCCTCATTCCCTAAGCAGGGTCCAGAGGTATATTGTTGGGCACCTTCTTGAAGTGCCCAACAGTAGAAGGTTGCTCTTTTCCTTAGGTGGGTGGAAGAAGAATGGCTTTAAAGAGAGCCTACTCTTCAGCTCAACTAAAGGCTTCAGGGTTTGATAAGCAGGTAATACTTTCACTGGTCTCCTCTGATAGCTGAAAGATCATTAATAATTTTGACATTTCCGGTGGGTATCATTCCAAGCACATTAATGGGAGTAAAAGGCAATAAGCCTCCTTAGAATAAGGATGTTGATACGGAAATTTCAGGCAACAGAGCATATTCCTTCATAGCTCTCTCAAAAGCACCTTTTAAATTTCTAGGTGGGGCTGATATATCCCTTTTCCACTGGCTACACTTAGGAAAACTGGAGTAAAGAGAAAAAAATTACATGCTTAGATCACCTCCTCTGTCGTTTCTTATTGTCTTTGCTAATTTTCACAGTTCCTTGAAACTTAGAAACAGAAAGCTGCAGTAAAAATACTAGTATATGTTGGCTAATTGAATTTAAAACTATATTTTTAGCTTCTAAAAATAAGGAAACAAAAACAGAGTGGTAAAAAGTGTCTAGAGCAGTACATTTCTTAACAAAGTTCTTTTGCTAAGCATGGAGAGAAATTTTTCCGATTTATGTACTGATGTCAGATAGCTATGTGTTTCAGAACACTGAATTCTTTTGTGTCTGCAGTTAGTCTTGAAGTCAGGTCTATTGAGACAAAGTGCATTGATTGTTTTCAGTGCCATGTTTCCCTGCTAAGAATATTCCAGCCAGTGATGGCTTGATACCATGTAGTATTTGCTTGTTGTGGGAGAGCAAACACAAAGATTTTTCTACTTCTTGAAAGGAAACATTTAAAACAATTACTTTTGGACCCTCTATGGCCATTAGGTCTATAAGCTTTAATATTCCTCTTAAGTGTGTATGTGCGTCATTAAAAAAACACTAGTAATGGTTCCAGAAGTTGAGTTCCTAGCTATATTCAAGTATAAAGTATGAGAGTCTGATTTAATTTATTACTCAAAAACTACATGCTATATTTTGCTTTTGTGTATGTGAAATTTGTGAGAGGAGACCTTAAAGGATAATACTTTGTAAGACATTTTAAATCATATAATTCTAATTTCAAAAAAATTCATTTTTTTAACATTATTTTTATTCTAATAGAAAACATCAGTATTTTTTGCTATCATTCAGCAGTCTTCTCTTGACTATCTTCTTTGGGGTTCTTATTTAACCTTCCAAATTTAGGTGTATAGAGGTATCACTAACCTTTAATGATTAGATTGAAGCACAGGTTCTTCATATTTAAAACCATAAAACAAATTATCGTTAGAGGAGATTTGCATTTTGGTTGCCATTGTGTGTGTGTGTGTGAATGCATTGAGTCTCGCATAGCACTTTTTACCTATCTTAACTCAACATTCTATGATGCTTAATGTCTTTTGATAATTTACATTGCATATATATGGTCTCTACTTGTAAGTGTGTCTATATTTAAGTTTAATATCAGGAGGCTAAAGAAGATGATAGTAAAAATCTCAAATGACTGGTGGGAGAGAACTACATTCAAAACAACACATAAAAACAATATTCAAGAGAAAAATAAAAGAGCGCAGACTAAATCAGTCTAAACATTCCCATCTATATTTATGTGAGATATTCAATATCTTAACAAAATAGTAATGCTAAAATTTGTCCTTGCCTCAAGCCCTAAACTCGGTAGTTTAGCCTAGTTTGCATAGATTAGGTAACAGTCAACTCTGGATCTGACTTTTGTACTAAATTAAGCAGGCATCATAGCAAAATCTGTTTCTACTTCTTTGGGACACACAACTAGCCAACATTTCTTAACTTTTTTCGTAGTTAGGTATGAACATTTGACTGAGTTTTTTGGTGAATGCAATGTAAAGTATTGAGTAGGATAGATTATTTAGCAAAAAAAAAAAAAAAAGTCACTTCTTTAAGGCAGGATTACTGCCATAATAAGTTGGACTCCCCAAACTATTAAAATATAAAGTCACTTCCAAATCTCCCATATGAGTTTGTTTTCCCTCTTTTCCAACTTGGTGGAGACAGCAGCAAGATCCCAGGAGATGGTGGAGGTCCAGTTGAAAAGAGCAAGTGTCTGTAAATTACCGATGCAAAAGAACTATTCACTCTTTATAACACTTCTTTTGGATCTTATGTAAACAGATGATAATCTTCTATTTTGTTTGAGACATTGTACATTTTTTAGGTATTTTTTATGGTAATTAAGCCTACCCAGATGAACACAGCATCTTTTTGCTTAGGAAAGTTCTCTTACAAGTTCAGCTTCCTTTTTGTTTTATTCTGCTCTAGTCTTAGTTCTTTACTACCTTCTGGCTTTCTAAAAGGACTTCATCTGTGAAACATTTCTATTTTCTGATTACTTTCCTGATTCTTAAATAACTGACCTAACCTTATAGCTTGCACACTCCTGATTATTTTCTGGTAACCAGTTAATGGTCTTTAATAGCTGTGCACCTCTTGATGATAGCTGTGCATCTTTAGCTAAACTCTTATTCTGAACTCCATAGTAAATGCAGACTTCTAGCTACTCCTTTGTCTAACCAGTTCCTACATCTGTTCTATATATTTGTGCATCACTTAGCCTCACAATCTGAATTTCTAAGTTTCACTTGGGCTTAGAGTTAATGTATCGTTGTACAAAGTCCTGTTAGAAGACTTGCATTGCCAGCAGCTAAGGTGTGCTGAGTATCTATTAGAGTCTCTTTATAGCTTTATGAAGATACAAAGAGGTACTCAGTGTAGCCCTCCATTAAAGAAGGTAAGCTTTCAAGTCAAGTCACATGGATTACATTCTTGGCTTCATCATTTGCTAGATATAAGCTGTCACGTGATCCAGGGAAAATTTCCAGACTTACTACATAATTACAATATATATCTGAGTTTTATCATCTATAAAATGTTGTCTTTTCCATTTTAATGGGATCTCTACCTTAACTTCTGTCCAGAAAAGTGCCTAGTAAACTGCTTTCGACACTTAAGAAGAATTTGTTGAGAGTTCAGTGGGTGTGCAAGATCTCCTCCAGCTCATCTTACTTAAATATATTTAATTTGAGCCATTCAAAAGATTTTTAATGTTATCTCCCATCCTAAGAGTAGTGTTTACCAGCTCCTTTAATATCTTAATCATTAAATGTTTGAATAAAATAATAACATAAGTAATGAGAAAGTAATACAAGAGGTACTGAAAATACACATTTCTATTTGCAATTCTCAGAATATTGTTGTATCTCCTTTGGAGTGTTCCTAAGTGTTTAAATGAAATAAAGCATCTAAAACTCCTTAGGATATTGATTGGCATGTAACTGGTACCTGTTAAAAGCAGGCTAACTTACAGAGCAAAAAATAAAAATTAAAACAAAAGCCAAACACACACATAAATTATTTGAAAGTAATAGAGATTTATTCCTAATTCATGTAAAAATGCAGGGCAGGTAACAGGCTGGCAGAGTAGCCCTCCTTCAGGTAATCATACATGATAATTAACATTGGCTTTCTGGGTTGCCCTCAGAATTATCTCCATTCCAGTTACTGAGAAAGGCAAAAGATCATGGAAGAGCTTCAGAGGAGGTTTTTACGGCCTGGAACAGGCACAAAGTTACTTCGGCTCACACTCTACTAGCTAGCAGTCACGTGGCCACAAATAAGTTCAACAGAGCCTTGGAAACTTACTCTTAACTTTTTCCAGGAAGAAGAAAAGCTCCTGGATTTGGGAGAGTAACTAACAATTCTTGCCATAAAAATCTTGTCATTTCTAGTTCACTTTCTACTGATTCCTGCTCCACAGAAAATGAGTCCAATTATTTTGCATGTTACTAACCTTAGATTTGTCACAGAGTTAACAACATGTGAATATAATAATCAAAAGTAGAATTACTCAAGCAAATTAATGTGATAAAGAATAATACTCTCTATCTCATTGAAAACTTATTGACATAAAATAGTTTAATTATGGTGATCATAAATTATTAATCAGATATTATAAGACAGTCTCCCATATTAATTGCATAACTATTTTTAATAATTGTCAATAATTTATGGTTGTATAGCATTTTAAAAACTGTTTATAATCTCTTTATGATTCTGATGATTCTTCTACCTTTTCAGCAGTGTTACTAAAAAATTGCATGTCTATTTGATATTTCAATTTAGTGGAGAAATGAATTATTTAGTAAAAGTTGCTGGCACAAGTGGTTAGTCTTCTGGCAGAAAATATAGTTTGACCATTAAGTCAGATATATTAAAAAATAGCTTGATAGATTAGGACTTAAGTTAAAAAAAAAGAAATTCTTGGAGAAAAGTTTTATCTATGTTAAAATAAAAAATTTTAAAACTTAATCTACGAAAAAAGTTTTTATAGAAATTATACCATTGAACAAAGTAAAACATAGGTTCATGGAAAAAATATTGCAACTCTAGGTCAGATAAACAGTTTATGATGTATAATCTTTGAAATTAATGAAATAAAAACACAAAAGATATTTGATGGAAACAAAACACAGTAAAAAGATAGGCTTTCAAACAATGGAAAATATAAATGATGAATAATTATAAAACAATATTATACAACAATAATAGGGAAATGCATTGTATTGTAAGACCTCTTTTTCACTTCCAGAATTTCTAAACTTTAAGTGTAAAAATACTTAGAGCTATCATGCTGTAATACATTGTGAATGGAAACATGAATAGTTTTCACATATTTTGGAATATTATCAGACATTATCTATTACGTAAAAAATGCTGATGGTCACTGAACCAGAAATCATACCCATGAGGTTCTGTCCTATGCAAATTAAGCTACCAATATGTTACATTACAGGAACAGACATATTTATTACAGCATTGTTTCTCATGCAAACTAGAAACTATCTGAACAAGGGAATATTTGAATATCATGTGCCATACTGTGGAATACCTTACAACCAAAGAAATGAGTTAGAGCTGTCTTACATTTTCTCAGAAGCATTGCAGTGATGTATCTTTTAAATGTGAAAACAGGGATAAGAGAGTTATGTATAAATGAACTGTTTTTTTGTAAAATAAAGATAAGTTTTTACGAAATGACTAGTTTAAAGTATAGGTGTTTAAATGATTATATATTTTGTGGGTATTTTGGATAGATTGAACCTGTAACCAGCAGAATAGGTAAGCATCAAAGTAAGTAAGAATAAAAAATTAAATTCTTGTCAAAATCTGTTGTATTAACGTTCTCTTGCTGCATAACAAATCACTGTGAACTTAATGGCCTAAAATACCACCATTTTATTATCTCACAGATTCTGTGATTCATAGTTGTGGTAAGAGTTAGTTAGGTCCTCTGCTGCAATCAAGGTTTTGCTCGCTGTTTGGCTGCCTTCTGGTGCTTGAGGTCCTTTTAGAAGGTTCTGGCATGGATATTGACAGAATTCGGTTCCTTATGGTTGTAGGACTAAGATCCCTTCTTGTTGCCTGCTGTAAGCTGGGGGCTTCCTCAGGTCCTAGCTGTTGCCCATATTTCCTTGCCACATGTCCTGGTAAGCAGCTCCTAATATGGTGGCAGTTTGATTTTTCTTTGGGGCTGGCAGGACAGCATCTCTCTGATGCTTCGTGTTCCTTCAGAAAGTTCACTTTATTGGGTTAGCCCCACCCAAATTCTCTTTCTTTTGTTTCCCCTAAAGTCAACAGATTTGTATTGTAATCACAGAAGGGATATTCCACCATATTGAATGGCCCTGCTCCCACTCAAGGGGAAGAGGAGACTATAGAAGATATGAATACCAGGGGGCCAACAATTGCCCACAAGAAAAAACAAATTTAAATTATATGAACCAACTTTGATAGTAGTGCATTTATATACATACATAATTAAATTAAAAATACATGAAAGAGTAGGGCCATAAAATGTCATTGGTAATGGATGTGAAGCAGTGAGAATTTTCTTGTTTTTCACATAACTGTCATGTTTTACCCTACGCTTTTTTATATAATCTAAACTTTATTTTGCCTTATAATGAGCATATATTATTTATATAATCAGAAATAAGGTATTTTTATTTTAAAGATAGACAATATACCATGTATTAAGCTTACATTTAGGTTATAAACAAATGTTTTAAGAAAGCATATAATGAGTGTAAATGGGATTATTTTGGGTAACATCTTTTGGTAAGTTGTATAATTGGGTAGTTACAAAGCACTTTTTAATTAATTCAGAAGAAATTAAAAGCTTAAAAAAATCAATCCTATTTAATCATAGTGGTTCTCTTCTATGTCTAAATAAAGCATATCAACTTGGAAAGACATGTACTTCTGAGTCAAAAAAGATCTAGGGATTGGTTACATTTGTCATAGTCCACTGTGCCACAGTCCTAAATGAGGTACTATTTTATTTCCCAAAAACTGATACATGTTAATTAATTTTAGCAATTTGCTCTCTTACTATATACGGGGATTGCCAAATAATACTATGCCTCCTCTACCCACAAGCATTGCAGGTATAACTGTGGACAGTCTTATTTGATTATATTAGTGTTTTTGTTTTTGTTTTTTTACTTTGTTTCAGGACACTTAGCAATCTTCAGCAGCATGACAATCTTCAAAAAATTTCCTAAGGATGCTTTCAAATAATCTGTGTTGTCTTTTACATCTCATATCATTACTCAGATGTAGCGCTTAGTGAAAATCATGGCACTTCATTTTATTTTAGAATTGGAAAGAATAAGTTTATTTTTGGAAAAAAGTTACACTTCAAATCCAACTGAGGATATTTTCAATTTTCTCAGGAGGCATGTCAGTGGACACAATTATTTCAAACAGTCATTTGCACAATCCACTTCTAGTAATTTTACAATCAAGTCACAATAGCACTAATATTATTTAAGAATTAAACCATGAAGACCATCTCTTTTGAAAATTCATTCCTCAATGAATCTCTACTAAATCATTATTTTAGCCAGACTCAACTATAGAGAGGAATATTCACATTTCTGCTTATCCTCCCGCAAGGTATATCTACTACTAACAAGAGAGTGTTAACTTTGTATGTGATGAAATGTTAGGACGAGAAAGTTTTGTCATAGAAATTGCAGAATAATGAAATACGATATCTTTTTCTTTCATTTTTTTTTTTTTTTTTTTAAAAACTTCTCAAAATGGGGCGCCCGGGTGGCTCAGTAGGTTAAAGCCTCTGCCTTCGGCTCAGGTCATGATCTCAGGGTCCTGGGATCAAGCCCTGCATCGGGATCTCTGCTCAGCGGGGAACCTGCTTCCCCTCTCTCTCTGCCTGCCTCTCTGCCTACTTGTGATCTCTCTCTCTCTGTCAAATAAATAAATAAAAATCTTAAAAAAAAAAACAAAAAAAACAAAACAAAACAAAAAAAACTTCTCAAAAGTCGTGGACCAGGCAATTAAAGAAAGGATTTGAAGTCGAGATTGCTGAGACCCATTCAAGTTCAGACTTTTATTGATATGCTTAATCTTAATTTAAGGTCATATTCCAATATGTAGAACATTCCTGAATGCATCATTCTGAAAAAAATCTCTCTGAAGAATTTGTCAATCATAAACTAATAAATAAGAAAATTTGGGTGGATAAAGGAAAATAAATGTATGTATCAATGCATTTTTAAAAACTTGTTTGCTTTGGGAGGCATAATAACTCTATCTCATACTCTCCATTTTATCTGTCGTCTACTTATATCTTATCTTAGAGGATAATTAGGAAGCAAGAATTTAAAGGAATAAGAGAGAAACATTAGCAAAAGTGGTTTAATATATTTCAAAAATACATTTAAATTTGTGTGCTTAGTCTTCATTGTAAAACAAGAAAGCAGGAATAGTCTGTATAATGTAAATTAACAGCTAACATGGCCACATTTTTTAAAAACAAGGATGAATCGTATTAGGAAAAGGTACTCACACAATCATTTTCCATGAACCTGTCCTGAAATCTCCTAGAATGACAATACTTTTAGAAAACCAGGGCCTAAAACAAGAAATAAAAAATAAATACTAAGTAAACACATATGATAAAAGGGTGTGGACATTTTGAGGGTCATTGCAATGATGTGTCCTCGTACTAGGTAGCCAACTCTTTTCTTAGTGGGTTTAATATTTAGAAAGACATAATCAATTATTTGAAATTCCAGATAATAAATAAGCAATGTGACATATTAATTCTACCTACCTTCTATTTATACATAATATGCATAATCAGGTCTAGTAATTAGTGTTTAAACTCAATATTTATGTCTAATTTAAAGAAGACAGGCTTCCATTTTCTATATGCTATTTAGAGAAGGGATGCTGTATCAGGAGTGTTTAAAGCACTTTCAATGGATAAAGAAGATGTGATACACACACACACACACACAAACACACACACACACACACAGGAATACTACTCAGTCATCAAAAATAATGAAATCTTGCCATTTGCAACGATGTCGATGGAACTAGAAGGTATTATGCTAAGTGAAATAAATCAGAGAAAGACAAATATCATACGATTTCACTCATATATAAGAAACAAAGCAGATGAATATAGGGGAAAGGAAGGAAAAATAAGATGAAAACAGACAGAGAAACCAACCATAAGAGACTCCTAACTATAGGAGGGTTGAGGATTGCTGGAGGGGAGGTAGGTGGGGAGTGAGGTAACTGGGTGATGGGCATTAAGGAGGGCACTTGAAGGAATGAGCACTGGGTGTTATACGCAACTGAAGAATCACTAACTTCTACCTCTACTGAATTTAAATTAAAAAAAAATAATGTGCTTTCAAATGCATACTTTACTATTTCTCCATCCAAACTTAAAGCCAAGCCGGAAATATTCAAGTAGATTTTTAAAATTATGAGACTATCGACAGCATGAGTTCCAGTTTTCAAACAATATCCGTTTTATGTTAGTAAAACTAACATAAATCTAGTGACAAATATTCAGAATGATCTTTTCGAAGCTGACACTTCTCTTACCAAAGCAAGAGATGGCCACTGTTAGAAAATTGAGATTATTTTCTATAGCTTCATGGCTCTTTAATGACATGACAGAGCATCTCTTTTGCCCACCAGAACTTGTAGCAGGCCGTGATTAGGCCTGCCATCAGAGAAGTCTTTCAGTCCTAAAACTACGACATGGACAATTCTCTTTTAATGCCTTGTGAATCTTTCTGAAGAGCACAGGTTATTACACTGCAGCATACATGGAAGCCGCCATTACAAGGCATGTAAATATTGCTTGGAACCAGGAGCGAAAAACTAGTTCTGAATGAGAATAATGATAGAGAAACCTGACAAAGGAGTTGCTCATACTCCTGAGTCAGGTGAAATGGATCACTTTTGACTGTGGCTGTAAAAGGTCCTTCATTAAAATATTTGCCTCCATCTTTGTGCAATGTGTTATGAAGAACTAGGTTGATGATCTAGATTATTCTCACACAAAGTTGTGAAAATATGTGTTAAAAGTAATTAAAATACACAAAGGCTTTGAGAGACCTTTAATCTTTCCTACAATTTATAGTGAATTCTTGAAAACTTTTATTGTCTGTCTTACATTGTCTTACATAGTAGTAAGTGCGAAGTAGCACGCATGTCTTAGGGTTCAGGAGCAAGTATCTAGAATAGTGCTCAATAGTTATTTGTGAATTTGCATTAATTTTCACGTAGTTAATACTAAGCGATAACAAGCTTTTAGCATACTATTATAGTAACACCTTAAATCTGTAATAACTTTATTATTTTTATATAATTTTCACTCTAATAATATTAATAGTTCCTGGTAATCCTCATAAGGGTACAGTTATCAATCTTTGAAGAGTTAGAATGTGGCAGTCCTTCACTATTTGCCTTTCTACTAGTTTTTATTTGTGGGTATGTTTCATGGAGAATGCCTGCAAGAGTAATTCTAATTACTATCTTTGTAATTGTGTTTCTATCTTGCTTCCTGGATCACAAGAACTTAGGAAGATACGGGAAGCAAGATTAAAATGTAATTTATGAAATTGAAAACAAAAAGAGAAAATAAAAGGAAGTAAGCTGTGATAACCACCTTGCTATTTCCTTTTGCGAGGTGGTTTTGAAGTCTGTGTCTCTGATAATAGGTTTTAGTATTTGTTTGTGATGCTTTGTAATCAGTGTAATTGTCAAGAGAGAAGAAATGATTTCAAGCAGAGTTCTCTTCCAAGTTTTATGAGCACTGCCTAGATGCCAGTGACTCTTTCCCCACTTGCTTTATTTTATATTAGTAGAGAGTCTCCTGGCTACTGTCATCTTAGGAAATGGAGACACAATCTGCTTTGCCACATAAGCTCTCCTTGAAATTTGGTCAGAGTTCATTATGCTACTTGTACCTCATTTAGGCCGAAGCATGGAGGAACATAAAGCTAAAAACTTAGCTTGAGGCAGAGGTGGAATGGATTTCAGTTTTGTAGGGAATTAGAAATGGCTTTAGGATAGATGGATTTTATAGATAGGAAATAAATATCCTCAAAGAAAAACTAGCCAATAGAGGGAAAGAGTGTAAAGTATAAGGAGAATGCTGGGACAAGCGACAAGCACACAAGAGAATGAAAATGACTGAAGAGATGTGTATGAAAATCCATTAAGAAGTAATAATATAGAATGATCTCAAAGTGTGCATACTAAGACAAGAAGCAAATACAGCCCTAGCCGACTGAAGTAAAATAATGCTCATCTCTCTGGCCAGAACTGCAAAAAGGAAATAAATTTGAGAAAAACAATCATTATTGAACATATACACAAAGCAACAAAAAGCCATAAAATATATAACACTTGGAATCACATGTACTTTGTTACAAATGTGAGATTGTGACAGAAACAGAAACTTGACAGAAAAATAAGTAACCGTAGTATCAGTATAACAAATTGAAGTTGCTTTGGAAATACTCAGAGGGGTAGTGAGAAGATAGAAGTCCAGAAACACACACTCTTCCCGTGGCTACTCCTTTCATACAAGAAAGTATTTTATATGTAAGTTTTATACTCTACCAATTGCCTCACTGAATAAAAACTGAAGTTAAATCGGTTGGTATTCTTAGCCGAGTTTAGACGGTAATAGGAATCAATATCCAAAGCATGCTTTTAATAGTGCTGCATTTTTAGTGCTTCCTAAATGCATACTGTGATTTTTTTCCCTGTGACTTATAGGTCTTTTCTTCCCTCCCCCTCCCCCCTCTCTTTTTCTCTCCTCCCTCCCTCCCTTCCTTCCTTCCCTCCTTCCCTGTTTTCCTGTGACCAGTTTTGCTACCCTGTGTGATGTCATAATCACTGCCAATTTTTAGGAGCACTCAATTATTTTTCTATCTACCTATCTGTCTGCATATCTGCTTATCAACCTATTATTTTTCTAATTTAAATTCTACTCATCATTTTTTTCTAATTCTGTATACACACATAATGTGTATACAAGCATAGATACTTATTTGTTTATTATTTTAAAAGTCTGTTTATTCCAAGGCAAACTGAGAGACTTTTAAGCGCTTGTTGTGAGGAGTTAAAAGACACTGTTAGGGAAGATTCTGGATTCCCTGAAGTTAGCTTGTGAACAAGATCCTCCTCTAATTTACCACTTTCTCTGTAGTGTTTGTCCAAAAAGATGGATAAACTTTTGCTTAGAGGACTGGCAAATACGTAGACTGGTATTCTAGTCAAGCTGCCCTTTCTAATTTTTGGATAGTAGATCTTTAAAAATCATCCAAAGAAACCTGTATGGAATGTTTTCTTGAATAAGGAAGTAAAAAATTATATATATATTTAGCCTCACATAGTAAAATCTTGTATTATTTACTTATTTTTTTTTTAATGAGAGAGAGAGGGAGAGAGGGGCAAAGCGAGAGGGAGAGAGAGAAACTTAAGCGGGCTCCACACCCAGCACAGAGCCCAATGTAGGGCTTGATCTCATGACCCTGTGATCAAGACCTGAGCCAGAATCAACAGTTGGATGCTTAACTGCCTGAGCCATCCAGGTGCCCCACCATTTTTAGTTTTCCGAATGAGGCAAGTAATTATTTCTCTGAGCCTCTGGTTTCCTCAGATGTAAAATAGAACATATAATAAAAACTGCCTTGAAGTGTTTGTTTGTTTGTTTTTTTAAGATTTTATTTATTCGTTTGAGAGAGAAAGAGAGCATGAATAAGGGGAGAGGCAGTGGGAGAGGGAGAAGCAGACTCCTCGCTGGTTACCCAGAACCTGAAGATCATGATGTGAGCTGAAGGGCAGACACTTAACCATCTGAGCCACCCAAGTGCCCTTGAAGTGTTCTTTTTAATAAAATAATAAATGTGTTTAGCACAGTGCCTGATGTGTAAAAAGTACTCAGTGAAAGTTACCTATTATTATTATTATTATAGGCTGATGATATACATATGTATAATTGGATACATGTATAATATATAAAGAGAAATAGTAAATAGTAAATTAATAGTAAATTATAAAGTATGATACTAAAATTTCAGAATATTTCGTTTAGCATAGGGCTCTGAGGGAAATAGCATAGGAGTGAGGGAGATATCAAGATGGTTTGCAGACACTGGAGGAAGGCTAGACAGACGGGTAGTTGGAACTGATATATATAGTAGGAATAGAATGAAGAAGGCATTATTAACTGAAGCACAGGGTGGATAGTGCCACAGAGACTAAATTTGGAATTAGTATGTAGAGTGCTTTGATTTTGTAGCTTATTTGAGTGCTTTAGATAAGTTTTGCATATAGCAATGGTAGTCTGACAATCTTGAATTTTTATTTGGGTCCAGTTGGAATGCTTTATAGTATGTTTGATAATGTGCTTTGCCCTGAAAGACAGATGAAACAATCCTCCAAGTGTTCCAGTAATAAGATTTTTCTTTTTTTTAATAATTTTCGGTCTGGTATCTCCAAAAAACAGGTTAATTATCTTTGCGCTATTACCGGTCTCCAAAATTTTTATAAAGAAGGTCTCATTTAAGCTTTTTGCTTATCATCACTTTTTCCTGTTTTTTTGACATGTCCGGGGGGTTTATTGAAATTCACTGTATTGTGAAAGGTGATCTTTGTCAGAAGTGAGAATCAAGAATGTAACACTGAGTATTGACAAATTCTTGAATATTTATAATCACATCTGAGATGATAGATGCTGTTGAGGAAAGATGTAAGTAACATTTCAGCAACCACTGTAGAATTTCCTGCTTCGTTTGCAAGGTGAAAAAAAGCTTTTTTATGTCTTCAGAACGATGTCTATAGCATGTACCCCTTCTCTAAACACTCCAAATTTAAAAACTTCAGAAGTTTGTTTCTTTTTGGTTTGCACGCTGGTGTTGCATTAGTTGCAAAAGCCTTAAAGTTGTAAAACAAATTGAGAAATATTGATTCAGCCTAGGCTTGGAGACAGTAGGTTAGAAAAATAAAATCACCTGACTCTATCATACGTCTTTGTTATAAAGCAGTAATTACTTTCTTTGAGCCCATGCACTTTTTAAGACAGGTTTGAAGCGAGTCTTTATATAGATGTCATAGACTCTTTTTCTCAAAATATACATAACTGTAATATACTGAATAGGTTACTAATGTTTAAATAGAGTCTTTAAAATATTTGTTAGCCATTTGAATTTTTTTCTTTAAAAGTGCTCTGTAGAATGTGTGGTGACCAGCTGCAACAGTTTGCCTAAAACTGAGAGATTTCCCGGATCAGGCTTTTAGTGCTCAAACTCCAGTCCTTAGAAAACCTGGATGGTTGGCTACCCTAAATCTATCACATGGCAAAACCAGAAGTGTATGCAAAATAGATGAACAACTCCTATACTATCAGTATCTGCCATATAACTACATCTTAAATTCAACCGATAGTAATTAGTTCAGATTCTTAGATAGGATTCAGTATATTCTGTTTTTCTTTATGAATATATTTCTTTATAAAGAAACTGCTGTTGGAGTATTTGTGGTCATTTTCAAGTGAAATGTATATGCGCCAAGAAAAGCCCCATTTAGCATTAATGATAATGTTCATAAAGTTCTTGCTTTTTTAATTAAGGTGAGATCGTAATTGAATTTTGAGTCAGATTAAAAAGGAAAACAGATAAATGTAATAAGCTGAGCAGATGGTGGTCACAGACACTAAAGGAAGGGAGAAATAATAAGGAAAAACACACAGTTAAAATCTACCTGTTTCTGTTTCTTTCTAAAGTCCTATTACATTTCCAGAGTCCATTAAAATTTAAGGTAGCCATTTAGGAAAAACCAAGACAATCAGATGCTAATCTAGGATAATTTGTTTCAGCTGGAGTATTGACCCATACAATATCTGTAGTCAAAAACTTTACATTATTAATGAGCATTTGCTAATAAGCATTTTATGCATTGCTTCAACTATATTAACAGAAAACCAACACTGACAACAGTAAACAAATAAGTTTTCTGAAAGTCTTCTTTTATATGCAAAAACTTTAAGTCTCCCCTTGATACCAATTAAATATCCAGATGTTTTTCCATTTCTTTGATTTCCATAACAGTAAAACTTCATATATATATATGGTTCATGTTTTCATACTTTCCCTTCACACATATCATATTCCTATGCATACACATACTTATATTTCTAGCAAAGATTTTTCCAATTTGTCCTCAAATATGTAACAAAATGCCCATTAACAACTTTGTCACTTTGTTGTCAAGTAGGTAACTCAAGCATCATAATAAGGCAATATATATTCTTTGATCTCAATCTGTGCCTTTCATTCTTATCTCTGTAGCATGAATCATCAACCACCTACCAATTGAACTCAGAATCCAAGGGGCATAATTGATCCCTCTTGCCCCCTTCCTAGAATATTATATGGTACTTAGTTTGAGATCAACAAATATTTGTTACATCTCTTAATAAATATTTAATTATACTTAGAAAACCATAAAATTGAAGTTGCAAACTGATCTGTATCAAGTACCTTCTCTGGGTAGAAACTTTTTACATTTGAATCACATGTTTCCTTAATGACAAGAAACATTTAATTATCACTTTACAATTTATAAAGCACACTCACAAAATTTATTCGCTCACTTGCTCATAACCCTCTGGGGAGGGACTAAAGATTGTAAGCCCCTTGAAAGCAAAAACCATGCCTTCTTCATTCTCCTATCCACAACTTAGGACATAGTAGATTTTTTTTTTAAGCTTTTATTTATTTATTTATTTATTTGAGGGAGAGAGTGTGTGTGTGTGTGTGTGTGCACGCGAACGCAACAATACACTTTCAGAATTTGAGACCAATTGGAATGTCACTTTCAGTTCTGATTATATTCTTTTTTTTTTAAAGATTTTATTTATTTATTTGGCAGAGAGAGAGAGATCACAAGTAGGAAGAAAGGCACGCAGAGAGAAAGGGGGAAGCAGGCTCCCTGCTGAGCAGAGAGCCTGATGCGGGGCTCGATCCCAGGACCCTGAGATCATGACCTGAACCGAAGGCAGAGGCTTAACCCACTGAGCCACCCAGGCGCCCCAATTCTGATTATATTCTTATGTCCCATCATTCAACTTTAATTTTTCCAGGTTAAATTGAGAATTTTTTTATATCACAATGGCTTTTGTCTGAAATACTTTATACTCCAAATTATGCAAAGGCCTTAATTGGCCAATCAACATAATGACATTCTTTATAAATTACTCCCTCATTAAAGTAATCACATCTGATAGAGTCTATCTCAACATAAGTAATAAGAAAAATATAAATTATGCCAAAGTTTGAATGTAGCCCCACAAAATTCATATGTTGACACCTAACCCCCAAGAAAGTTGAGGCCTTGGGAGGGGATTAGGTGGCTCTGCCCTCGTGAATGTGATTATTGCCCTTATAAAAGAGGCCAAAGAATGCTCCATTTCTCTCTCTGCCATCTGAGAACACAAGAAGTGTGAAATCTGAAAGAGGGCCCTCACTGGACCATGCTGGTGCTCTGACCTCAAACTTTCGGCCTCCAGAACTGTGAGTAATAAACCAACACTTATATGGTCAATTAATCTGTGACAAAGAAGGCAAGAAAATACAACGGGGGAAAGACAGTCTCTTCAATAAATAATGGGAAAACTGGACGGCAACATGCAAAAGAATGAAACTGGACCACTTTCTTCACCATACACAAAAATAAACTCGAAATGAATTAAGGACCTAAATGTGAGACCTGAAACCGTAAAAATCCTATAAAAGAGCATAGGCAGTAATTTCTCTGACATTGGACATAGCAACATTTTTCTAGATCTGTCTCCAAAGGCTAGGGAAACAAAAGCAGAAATACACTATTGGGACTTCATCAAAATAAAAGCCTTTTGAAGAAAACTGTTAACAAAACAAAAAGGCAACCTACTAAATAGGAGATGTTTGCTAATAATATATGCGTTAAGGGGTCAATATCCAAAATATATAAAATACACAACTCAACACCAAAACCAAACAATCCTCTATAAAAAGTGGGTAGAGAACCTGAATAAACATTTTTCCAAGGAAGACATAGAGATTGCCAACAAACACATGACAAGGGATCTTTTTCTAACATCAGGCCAGTTCAAGTGTATTTTCAGAATGAATGACTTTTTTTTTTAAGGTGAGATAGGAAGGAAGCAGAGTGGAAGGGATGGAGAGAGAAAGAGCAATAAAGAGTATGTTCATGACAACCAAAGACTATTCTTGAAAATTTTATGTCCACTTCTGCAGTATTCTACTGTGGCCGTTGTTTTAGGGTGACATAGCCCTTAGCCTGTGCCTCTTTCCTCTTCTGTGTGTGTGTGTGTGTGTGTGTGTGTGTGTCTGTCTGTCTGTCTGTCTGTCTGTCTCTATCTCTTTTTTCTTTAATCTTCAGTTTTTTCAACTAAATTCTTAAAGATGTGGGAGCAGAGTGTGTAAGTAATCACACTTTCAAAAGCTTTTGCCTCACATAGTTATTTAAATTAAAAATAAACTATTAGGAGTCATTAATTTTGAAAGCATAATTGAAATATTTTGTACCTGAGTACTAATTCATTCTGTCAGTGGTTTGACTAAGTTTTAGTCTTACTCTATAGTAATCTCATTAAGTTTTATTAAAAAATCACAACTGATAGCAATTATTTATTTACATATTTAAACTATTCAAAAAATGTTATACCTTCGTTTATCTAGTGAAGATTCCATTTTTCTCCTATTTTGACTACAATGCACTTCCATGCAGAATTTCACTGTAGTAAACTGCAAAGGCATGACAAACACCCTTTTCAATCATCACCAACCAACATGAAACCTTAAACTTAGATCCTTTTACCCATTTGATTGAATTGTTCAGTTTTCTTTTAGTTACAAAATATCACTCCTTTCTTACTACTTAAGTCTCTCTGACTAATGCTTTCCCTTCCTCAAAGGCTAAGTTTCTTTAAAAGGCAGAAAATCGGTGTTTCCACCTTCTCACCTTATATTTCCCCAGTAGTCATCATTCAACTTTTATGTCCCCAGCAGTACCGGTTTTTCACCATTTCAACGTAAATATTTTGTAATATATCATAAAGTCCAGTGGAACTTTTTGTCTTTCATTTGTTCATTACTGCTGACCATTACTGTGGAACTTGTTTTGAAATCATATTCTTTCCCTTCATCCGTGTCATTTCCTGGAGCCCTTTACTCCTTAAATCTTAAACAGCAGTGTCTGCTTCCCTGACCTCTTTTCTCGACTTTCTTTTATTTCTTTTTTATTTTATGCCACCTCTTTGAAAAGCCATACACATCCTTCTTTTCAACTAAATATTGAACTAATGGACAAAACTAAACTCATTACCATTTACCCCCAGACTGATTCACTTTGTAAGCTGCCCTGATTGTTTTTAGAGCACCCAGGTTGTTATCCAAGGCTTACTTCAGAGTTCTACTCACACCCAGTCTGCAAACAAGGCTTCTTTTATTTTTTTCATAAGAACATCTAGGATATATTACCTACAAATACTCATACTATTTCACTTGGAAGCCGTAATCTCCTAACTGTTCCCTCTGCCTACAAACTTTAATTCCTCTTTTCAATTCTCTAAAAAGCAATTCTTATTTCACTACCTTTATTAAAAATCCTATAATGCTCACTCTAATTTTAAACATAAAAATAATAAATTTCTCAATATAGGGGAGAGGCATATAACAATTTTCCCTCAGCAGCCTCAGAAGGCGCCAAACCTGAAGACACCTTGATCATGGGCTTCTGGTCTCCAGAACTCAGAGACAATTAACTTATTTTGTTAAGCCATTCAGTTTGTGTACTTTAAAGCAGCTCTAGCAAACTAATACCACAATCAATAGCTTTCATACACAAAACTAATAAGAAGTTAGAGGTCATTATACTGAAGCTATCTCCATTAACAATAATATTGAAGATGATTAAATGTGTAGGAATAAACTTAAGAGGAAATGTTCAAACATTTATGAAGAAGTTTTTAAAATACTCCTGAAAGACATAAAAATGGACTGAGAAAATGAAAAGACATTCCTGTTTCATAAGTAGGATAAGTCAACATTGTAAAGATATCAGTTCTCCCTATATTAACTTGTAAATTAAACTTAATCATCAAAAATATACCAATTTTTTATGGGGGTTGAACAAGTTAACTTTGAATTTCATATTAGAAAACAAGCATGAAATAATAGATAGAAAGACACTCAGAAAAACTACAAGGAGGAACTAGATGTACGAGATATTAAAACATGCTACAAAGTCTCTACAATTGAAAATTAAGTAGTGATATAAAGAAAGAAAATAAGTTATTAGATTTAAGTAAAAAGCCCAGAAATAGACAAAATATATGGAGATTTTGGATATAATATAGGTGAAATCTCATATTGTTGGGCAAAAAACTTATTCTTCGATGAATTATGTGTGACCCATATCTCATACCACACAAAGAATAAACTGCAAATGGATTAGGGATCTAAGATAAAAACATTAAACCATGTAAGAACAACAATCATGGATGAGTTTCTCTTTAACATTGGTGTAGGTAAGAGATTTTGAGCTCTTACTCAATATTCAAGGACAATAAAAGCTTGATATAATTTACTACTTTAAGTAAATTGCATTGCAAATAATATCAAAAACAAAATCAGAAATGGAAAAATGGAAGAAAATAATTAAAATATTAACTGGAAGTCTTCATACCTCTAATATATAAGAGAATCTTAAAAACTAATAGGTATAGGAACAAAAACCAAAAAAAGGAAAATGGAAAAAAAGACATGAAACAGGAAATTCATAAACACACATAAAAAGATGTAGAAATGGTCCTTAAAAGGAAAAGTCTCAAATTGTCTAACCTATCAGATTGGTAAAAATTCAAAACTATGGTATTTATGAGGTTGTAGGGAAATAAGCATATTCAAACATTGCTGGTAGGAAGGCATTTTGATACACCGCTTCTGGAGGGAAATTTGGTAATACTAAACAAACTATATATACCATACCTAAAGAATCTATATATACAACCTAGGTATATCCCACTTGCATAGCAGTTAGTGTTAGAACCATACTCATGTTTCCCATATCCTTGTACCCTCCACGTGTAAATAATTAAAGTCAATAAGGATGAGGGAAAGGATCCATCCAGGATTGAATACACACAGTAACAAAGGAATTTAATTGCATTATAAGTGAATGACAAAATATAGTGAAGAGGGTTGGGAAGAACTAACCTATATAATTTTGGAAAACAGTACTTTGTATATTTTAAGGTTTTAAGATTGAACAAAATATACACAGATATTTTACTTTAGTTAATACATTTGTTTCTTATGGGGGAATTTATTTATGATTGTGAAAACCTTCATGCGTGTACATGTTTATGTGTATTACTACAGTAAGTAAATATATGCATAATGATAACCAGGTTTTATAGTATCTGCGGAGAATTACAAATAAGGAAAGGAAGAAGGATAAAATGATCCCTGTGGTGACTGATAGATTGGAATTAGAGCTATCAGTGTACACAGATACACACACACACAAATGGATAGATAATACATAGATATATGTATGTTAGGATATAAGACTTAGTATCTAGCCCTGGCGAGCGCACATACTGTCTAAATCTTGGTTTCTAAGTATTATTTGCCGATTAAAAAAAATATCAAGGCTTCTTGGAAAAATCTTTCGTTTCAGAGTGAGGTTAGGGAAAGTATAAGATGAGCCTAGAACAGCTGATGATGCTAATTAATGAAGTGGTCAAAAATATATAGTCGTTAAAAAAGAAACAAGCACCAACATGAAGCAGCAGCCAAACCTGAGACAATTTGATCAGCAAAATAAATAATAATGTTAATTTATGGATAGTTTATGATAAATTATGGATATGCAAATTATGGATAAGCTGTGGGCTAATTTAAATATTCACAATCTTTCTTTTAAAAATGAAATTAAAAATTAAATAAACAGAGAAGAAGAGCAGCTCTTTCTTAAAGTAGCATGTGGAAGGGGCAGGGGAAAAAGAAAATTACCATTAGGCAAATGCCTAAAGAGAAATCGATATTGCAGCTAAGATTTATCAATGATGCTAAAATTAGTGTGTGGAAGTATGATAAGAAACAGATTACTTAAATCTTACTCTATTCAGAGACATTGAAAAATTTGTTGAGGGAGGAATCAACAAGGCTTACATTTAAGTAGATGATATCGTTAACATGATTATGGGGGAAATGCTTCAATAAATGATATGATACTAGTTAATTAGGGATGTATATTTGGAATTCTTTAAGTAGAAAAATGGAAACTCTCTGCTTTGGAAATCTTACCTAAAGATATATACTTTTTGTGTGCGTGGGGCTGGACGGAAAAGATCAGTCACACTCAGATGTCAGAGGGTAGGAAAAAAGTATGAACTATTGGATGTATGACCATAGGTTTACTTAAGTTGACATGGTCTTTGTATATTTGTGAAGTGATAAATATAAGATAATTGCGAAATCAATTTTTAACCTCCACTTTATTATCCTTTGTTGGACAGTCTTTGTGTATTTGGTTTTAGTTTTCCATGCAATATATTTTTGTATTACAATATCTTTCTCTTTAATTTTTTAAAAATTTTAGTGAAAAAAATCAATGCATAGGGGCGCCTGGGTGGCTCAGTGGGGTAAAGCCTCTGCCTTCAGCTCAGGTCATGATCTCAGGGTCCTGGGATCGAGCCCCACATCGGGCTCTCTGCTCAGCGGGGATCCTGCTTCCCCCTCTCTCTCTGCCTGCCTCTCTGCCTACTTGTGATCTCTCTCTCTCTCTGTCAAATAAATAAATAAAATCTTAAAAAAAAAAAAATGAATGCATATAGGCAGTTGCCCTCCCTCTCATTAAAACTAGCTGAAAGATAAATGCATTGGAATAAAATTAAGTATATTTGAGAGTTAAAACACATAGTAAACCTTTCTTTAAAATATAGACAGATAACTTTATATTCAAGAAAGAAAAAAATTGAAAATGGAGGTAATATTAATGAATTTATCTCATTATCTCCAGGTATGTAAAATGAAAATGATTATAGGGAATTTGTTAAAATGGATATATTTTATTTGTCTTTATAAATCAATACTAATCAATGAGTTAAGCCCAAAATAAACTCGGTTTTAATCTAGGACAGGTGAAGTATAGTATAAGAGTAGTATGTCAGAAGACTTGAAGGAGTAAGCCATATATAAGAGACCTTAGATATTAAAATATTTAACCCAATTTCCAGAAGGGAAGTCCAATGCCTGGAAAATCCTACTGAGTGTATAAAGAGAAAAAAACTTTTGTGGAATGAAAATAAACTACAAGTCCTACTAGAAGAAAGCAAAAATGAGAAGAAATGTAAACCCAAAAATATAATGTTAAAAAATTAAGTCTAAAATAAAATACCAAATGAATACATTAATCAAGTTACAAAATAAGACTGAATCAGGCATTTTTCCTTAATATAGAATATTCATATTTTATATAAATTATTACATTCAGTATCTGGATTCAGTATCTCTTGTCAAACTTCTACAACAAAAATAAGCTAAACCACAGATTTGATGTTATTACTTCTGTAGTGAGAAACTTGTAAAGCTTCATCTTGTCCTGAACAGGCAGGGAAAAAAGCTTTTAATTGTTGGGTTCTATCCATTGTTTATTTGGAGATCATCCTGGCTCCTTGTGAAAGAGTGCTCAGATCAGTGATAAAATAGTTAAGGCTCTTTGGCTTATTGAGAAGGTAATGATAGTATGAGTACAAATGGGTATGCCATCTTATTCCTTCAGACATAGATTTTAGCACCTCGCCAAGGGACCCATAGACTATCATGTTTCTGTGTGGTCCTCTGCAGCTTCCAGGCTTCATGTCCAGGAATGCCCTGTTCTGAACGCTCTCACTTGTAGCACTCCACGCCCATCCGGCTTCACACCTTGGCTTGTGATCTGCACTCAGTCTAACACAGCCTTGTCACAAATATCCCACCCCCTCTCTCCTTCACTTAAACCTTGCCCTTCCCAGCAAACATTTTTGCTCAGCTAATTTCACCTATCTTTTGATCACAACTTAGAACTCATATGATTTCCTATTTATTTAACAGAGTGCTTACTGTGTGCTAAATACTATGCTGGTAAAGCTGTTAAAACAGTTTCTTTCTTTTTTTTTTTTTTCCTTTTTTTGTCCTCGTGTATCTTCCAATCTAGAAATAGTAAACTTATATAAGTAATTATATACTTATACTTGAGATAGGTTTTATTGATGAGAAAAGGTCATACAAACATCATTCTGAAACCTTCCAGGTATGCTAAGAGTCCCTCTTCAATGCTGACATGTTTCTCTGTCTTCTCACTAGAATTTAATCTTTTCGGGGGCAGGTATAATGTACTGAGTCAGATGCTTCATCCCTTGCAGTGTTTAATGAATGCCTGTTTAACTTAAATATGTGCAATGATTATCCATAAAACATTAGTAAATGATTTCCTTACTATCTTGTTAATATATATATGCCTCAGAAAAAAAAGTTTGTAGATGATACCTTCATTTTCAATAAATGAATTTTTACTTTTCACTGAGACTTGGGTAGAAAAAAATTACCACTTCTATCCTATGCTATTTTCCCCCTAAAACGAAACTTTCTATCAAAGATTGGCTTACACAATTCTGAGGATATGAACACCTGGAGCATTTTAGAAACAAAAAAGCATGTCAGGACAGAGCAATATCTGGAATGGCTTTTAAAAAATTTTTTATTTAAATGTGATTTGGTTTATTGCCTGAGGCATTAGAGACAGATACCTGAAAAAACGTGGATGAACTTTGAGCATATATTGAGTTTTCCTCACTAATTCATTAGTTAGAAGGTATCACAAAATGGGCTCCACTATAATTATGAAATCTGTTCATGCTTGCCACTGGCTATCATCTGTTTACTTACACAGAAAATAAAGATCATTATATACATTTCTTAAAAAAACCAGCCCAAACCACCACTATGCCCAAGTTTAAAAGGCATGCAGGCAACTCAACAAGAGAATGGAATGAAATCAATTTAAGTCATTAACATAGTTCACAACATGGCCAAATATTTGCCTGATATTTAATTGATTCTTGCTTCCATCTCCATATTTGAAAGATTATAGTAGTAGGCAGAAACTACACAACAGTTATTGGCACATTGTCCACAATTATAGGACTGATTTTCTGTGGTGTTTCCATTTGAATAGAAAGTTGAATTCTTAGGGTATACCAAATTATGGTACCTAGGGTACCATAGACCCTAATATTGCTGTAAAATGTAAGCTATCCAATTTAGCTCTAATTTCGGAAATTTTAAGTGTATTGGGTATTAGGTGAAAATATTGTATGATAAGTATATTCTGGTTATAGGTGGCAGGTCATGCATTTAGATACTTATTGAAATTTATTGCAATAATTTGATTAAAAAGAGCAAACAAATAGGATATATCTGAACAATATACTGAGAGAAAATCTGTTAATATGAAATTAATTTTTATAAAGTTGGTTAAGACATTAATTTTTCACTCTGACATATGTTAGAATCTTCTAAAATGATTAATATAACTTTCATAAGGAGCGCCTGGGTGGCTCAGAGGGTTAAGCCTCTGCCTTCGGCTCAGGTCATGATCTCAGGGTCCGGGGATCGAGCCCCACATAGGGCTCTCTGCTCAGCAGGGAGCCTGCTTCCCCCTCTCTCTCTGCCTGCCTCTCTGCCTACTTGTGATCTCTCTCTCTCATTCTCTGTCAAATAAATAAATAAAAATCTTTTAAAATATAACTTTCATAATAGTTTGGGACAAATCTTGAGTTTCTAATGCATTAGTAAAAGCTAACTTTAGATTAATTTTTAATAATACTTCCAGAAAGATCTCTTAAAATAATACACATGCATATGTGAAAAACATTTATGTATCTTTTCTGGCCCTACGTCGAGTCTCCATGTTGTAGATTTCACCTAAATTCGGTATATCTCATGCAATAAACCTGAGCCTTACATTTTTTGTTCTCCCATTTCATGATTTTTTTTTAATCTTCTGTGAGTAACATATTTGATCAATTTTCTCACCTATGTTCTACTCAGCAGGCCCATTAAAATTTAACTTCACTTTCATTGGTTCAATAAATAAAAAGTTAATTCATAAAAATTAAAAAGCTAATCAAATATCAGTTGAGTACTTGATATGTACTAGTCATTTATGTAATTTTGGAGGACCAGTTGGGGAAATCATGGAAACATAAAGTGAAATCCTATCTATCCAGGACATCATTTTTGCATACATTTTACATTCTGTATTGTACATAGGCAGCTCACATTATGGTCTTTTTCTCAGTGCCGCTCAACAAGGAGTATATATCAAAATTGCCTCTAGAGTTTTTTAAAAGCATGAATTCTTACGGAAATAGCTCAGAGTTACATAATCACAGTCTCTGAGGTTGAAATTTGATTATACTTTAAAGAGTACTGATTTTTTTGTGGATCCATTCTCATATATATTATCTATATAGTTAAGTTTTAATTGTGGAATGTAATACAACATTTATATTTTGGGACTACAGTAGGTGGTGTTACATTGCTGTGGAATTGTTTCATGTGTGTTACAGTCCATTACCAACCAGACTTCTAGTGTCTTGTAGGAGAGAAAATGGTTTATGCAACTGAAATATCTAATCAAAGTTTTATTTCTATTTTCTCTTAATAATGCTTCTTCATTTATACTTAGTAATGAATTATATTCACACTCCCACTCCCCTATCCAGTTTTTCTCCCATTTGACACTCTTATATGTAGAGATTAGAACTCTAGAGAGCAAGAGCATACTACCGAGGTAATTAGTGCAATTTTAGGCAAACAGTCGGGGAAGAGAGCCATACCTATTGATCGTCACTCTTAGAATATCTGCATTCTACATATCCAGAGTATTTGGAGTTCCTGCACTGAGAACACAAAACTATGGTTCTGTCACTGTGTTAATTGATAAAAGGCTGTTTTTGATATCTGTTGGGTACAGAAGAAATATATCCAGGCTCCAACATGAATTTAAGATTTTGAAGAGTTCTCTTTCCATTAGTGATCAGGAAGGCAAGTCTGTCCCAGAGAGGTTTCCAGTTCCTGAGTCCTCTGTGGCGACTATTGCAAAGTCACTTTCAATAATAAACAAAAACATAAATATTAAGTTCAAATATTTAACAGTATATCACGGGCCAGAGCTTGTGCTAAGTGCTCCATATAGAGTCTCACATTTTATTCTGATAATATGAGGTAAGTACTGTTACAGGTTCTATATTATGAGTATCTGCTTACATGTAAAGCGACATGAATTGAGAGTAATTGGTCATAATATATAGATTCTCTGAACTCATTCAACAAGCATTTATTGAGCCCTTTCATAAGTAATACATGGAAATAATGATTATAAGGACAAGGAAACCTGAAATACCTTTATCTCAGCAATCAGCCACTGTAACAGCCACAAAACTGTGCTCATAAAAGAAAAGCAGAATGGTGATATGTTGGTAAACGTGGCCCATTTCCTTTGCTTCAGTTGTTTGAGAAAACAATGAGAAAAACTCAGAATTCACATGATAACAGCATAAAATGAATCAACATAAAAAATTACAGATTAAATGATAGGATGTGCAAGTATTTATTAAAGTAATTTGGGTTGGGTGATTGGAAATATTGTGTGGGCATTTAAGTAAAACAGTACTGGCCATGACTTATTAATTATTGAGGCTGATGCTTGGTATATTTATATATTTTTATAATAATACATTAAAAATCAGAAAAAAGATCAATATGCAATTTAAAACTCTGATGAGTTCACAAGCAACCAAATAGTTGCTTCATTTTAATATTATAGTTCAGTTCAGCAAGTGCATGAATTTCTCTTCCTCAACCAAAATGCAATTAACGTCCATGAAATTATATAATTTTCTATTTGCCTTTGCCTACCTATAATAATTGTGGCTAACGGCCATCTAAATTATTCATTTTATATGGTGAACAAGTGATTATTCTTAAAACAGATCCTGTGCTCTTTTAAATTGCTTTTCTTCATTCTCCAGTTGGCCCAGACCATTACTGAGTTAAATGTTTCTTAATGAAGAATACTGCCTCACTGAACTTTGCTTTGTCTGCAAATCACAGGAATAATTTGAAATTCCTAAAGTCCAGAACTGCATCTCAAAATGAGATGGCAAATGCTAAAATTCTGTATCTCTACACTATGGACTTTATCTTTTTATACTTTTCTTTTTTTTTTTTCTTTAGAAACACTAGACTCTCAGAGGATATATTTTAAATCTATAAACCTGTATACAAATAGTTTGTATGCTGATTATTCCAGGAAGTTGATTTTATCAATGAAGACATAAACAGAACTTATAATATGTACAGGAACATGCTGTATCAAGGGAGAGGGGCAAAAGGGAGGCACTGAATAGTGTTTTTGTTTCCTCTCCACCCCCCCCCTCCCTCCCTACTAGCGCTTCCTGCAAAGAAGAGAAGCTGCTGATCAAATTGCCTCAGTTCAAGGCATTGATAGAGTTAATTAACACTTTTTAAAAGGTGAAATCAAACTGTGCTCGAGCCATTGTGCTTTTTTCCATTCCTCTTTTTATTTTCCACTTGCTTTATGTACCATCCACTTCCATGCGGTGTGGTTATATTGAAGTTGACTCTGTATCTGATGATGTCACTTGCCCTTTTACTTGGATTCCTGTTAGGAGGCAGATAGAAAAAATAAAGCCAACATTTAAGAAACAGGAAGTAAGGATTTCCATTACACTGTGAACTCTATCACAGCCTCTACCTTATGTCAGTGTGGGTTTAGCTTGTATGCTAATAACCTGGAATTTTCATTTGGATACCATTTCTTTCATATATTCCTCTCTGGTGTGTGTGGGGAGGGGTGTGTGGGGCTGTGTGCACGCATGCGCACACACACGTTCAAGTAAGAGCCATCAGAGGTGATGAATGAAATATTCCTGGTAGGTAGCCTGGGTCCAAATGACGTAAAGCTACCACCAGAAAACCGTAACTCTACACATTGTACATGCACGCTTAGCAGCGGCATTATAATTTTAATGCTGTATTATTTGTTTGTTTGTTTGTTTAATGGCTAAAGACTTGGTTTATTTTATGAAAATATTTTGGTGAGCAAACAATCTTAAGTCTGTGGGCCTGACTCAGAGGCTTTGTAAACAAGTGGTGCAAACATAGCAAATTGGAACTTGAAAGTTACGAAATCGAGAAGCATTTACTCTTATTTTCCCCGTGTTTGCTTGAGCTTCTGGCTGACACAGCACATCTCTAAGATATGGAAATCCCTTATCCTTCTTTGCTTCCTTCAGGTGCCAGGAATTGATTTTGCAGTCAGCAGGAGCATCATGCCCAGCTGTGTCCTTTTTCTTTGCTGCCTTTCCCTTGACTTTGCCGTCTAGTTAGTCAGAAAGCAATCACAAAACCCCGACAGTGTCAGAATTGTAGTATTCTAAATGTCTCAGCTAGGCATCTCCAAACTTCCCAAACCTCCTGACTTTTCTTGCGATCAAGGACCCATGTAAGCCTAATCAAGTGCCTTCATACAGAGACACTCATTTAGCGAAATTATTATGTGTCGTAATAAGAAAGTAATCATTTTAATGCAAAACTTTTCACTATAGTGATAAAATAAATATTCATGCAGTATTTAAATATGAAATGGCAAAATTAAACACGTAGACACATTTTATTATAACTGATGAATGTAATAAATTAGCATTCTGTGAGTATGCGATTTTTAAATTAGAGTTTTCCCCCTCCACTTTGGTTACAAAGGAAACAAATTTAAACTTTCTTTCAAGTAATAAATATGAAAGCATAATCAAATATAAAGCTTGGTTTCTATACTTATATGTCTTTTATCCACATTTGTTCCCACTTATTGTTAACCAGAGCAATTGTCCAGGAGAATACCTGAAATAAACAGTCTATTAACTTATATGGATAATAGTACTGAAAATCCTATGGTGGCCAAATATATTGGGCTGTTTAAGGTATCTCATAGATTTATATGGGGTGGTATATATTTTACGAATGGGAATATAGGAAGTTCCATAAATCAGATTTCATATCTCTCAGGTATACTGAGGCCATGGATAAGTAGAATGTTCCAGTGGAAAGTATAAACACAGCCACAGCTGATAATTCCATTGCCTCAAAAAAGGATATCAAGTAAGGCTTCATCTCTAAACCTACTAGAATTGCTGAGTAGGAATCCATGCTGGTTACATATCTTTTGATTTAAAACTTAAAAACCCAGAAGTCTGAGATTGATAATTGTGATATATCCAACTTCACAAATGTTGGTAAGAATTTTTTTTTTTTTTTGTAAAACATTTTTCTAGCCCAACCCTACTCAGGCAAAATTAAACTTATCTTTCTGAGGAATTCCATCTGGAAATAACATGTAGACACCAGAGTGCTTTGTAAGTTATTAGTTTTTCACTTAAAATCTTTAAAGTTTTTCTAGAGTCGATCAGTTAAATACTGATTTCTTAACTGGCCATTTCCTCTTCATAATATAGATACAACCTCACTTAAATTCTTATATCCTTCTTTTCCCATACTGGTTATTACCTTTCTTCATACTATTTCCATACATTCCACCCTATCATTTTTGTTTCACTACTCATCCTGAGCACTGTATTCCTCATAAAGTTTCCCTCCCACCCTGGCCCATAATTAAATTTGTACTTTACTTTTCCTGGAGCACCAAGGGATATTTATCTCCTCAAATGGCACCTATGGCAGTTCCTTCAGTGGTTATACAGTTGCCTGGGTATTTCATAGACAAAGTATCCAAACCTAGGGGTGCCTTCCAGCCTCAGAACATGCCTAGCTTTGTCTTGGAATATCAGGGTGTTTTCAGTGTTGTAGATATAATGGAGAGTAAGAGAATTAATGTGTACTGAGTAGGTCTATAAGGTATATATATATATATATATATATATATATATATATATATTATAAGGTATATAAGACTGGGCACTTGGTTTTATTATTGGGAAACATTCAAGTTGTTTTTGATTCTGCCAATGCTCCATCAGTTTAATTAAAATAACTAGTATATTTGAGCTTTATGAAATGATGTGTTTGCCAGGAACTTTGAGTCAGAGAAGGGATACTTGATGTATGCACCCCTATTCATTTACATACTACAATGCCCATGGGTTACCTCGGAAACCTGTTACAATGGTACAGTTAAGGTGTTACAAAATGAAAGCTGTTGGCTGTAATATGAAAAAAATAAAATAAAATGGGTTCTTCTTGGTTATTTTTCTAATAGTACTAAAAACATTTTATGCCTGTTGTTTATGAAAGGAGTATTATCTCAGAGAATTATCAATTATTACATGCTGTAATTAATGCTAGCTCCAACTGTTTCCATCAGAGCAAACCATTTGCTGCTGGTCTAGCACGCTTCCATTTACTCCATGCATAGATTCCAGAATCATTTTTGTAAAATACATATTAATCATGCTACTTCTCTGCTCAAAGACCCCTCTCATGGCTTGTTACGAATTTTAGAATGAATTCCAATTTCTTACCAAGGCATTAAGGAATACCTTTAATCTGAATCTAATCTCTCTCTCAATCATTTTCTTCTGAAATCCCACTATACTGGACAAATTCATTGCCTTATCAAAAACATTTTGAAGCTGTATCAACTACGGTTGAATCCAAGAGATAGAAAACTCTGTAAGTATATTAACAAGAAAGAAATTGAATACAGGGAATTAAGTGACTACAAAACTGATGGAAATGCTGAAGACCAAAACCAGAGATTCTCACTCAAGCTACGAGAACAATTCCCACAGCAATGACAAACTGACTCACTAGGGTAGCCACTTCCTCTGAAGCCAACACAGGAGTTAATGTGAGAACCAAAAAGCCTCTACCAGAGCTGATGCATCCCTGTCAGAATACTGGATAAAAGACTTGGAACAGAGCTGCAGAAAACTACCACCAAAATTGGGCTGAAATTGGTCTGTGCTTTATTTCTTCCTTTCACTTACACTTTTTATCATTGTTTTGGGGGAAAATCTGTGAGAAGAGAACACAAAGTCTCTGGTGGTTGTCCTTCTAGACACCCTTATGTTTTATTTAGTGACTTTCTTTTTCTGATATACCAGCATTTGATTTGAGTGAGGTCCTCAAATGTTTATCATACAGTCTCATTTAGAAGGAGAGAAAATGCTCTTTGGTAGAATAAATAATTTAGAAGCCAGAGAAAGATAATTTAAGAGGGTGGGAGACAGAGAAACAATTCAAATATCTGAAAATCTGAATTTATTTTAATAGATTCTATTTCTGTTTCCTAATAATTGAGCACTATAAGAAAGATTATTTTGTGACCTGGTCACTTTATATATGTTATCTATTAATCTTTCAACCACTTTTCATCTACCATCTTTGTCAGTATCCTTATCCTAATTTAATAGAAGAAGAAATTTAATCTCAGGGGGATAGATTTTCCTGTGCTTAAAAAGAAAAGGTTAACATTTAAAGGTAATTATGATTGCTACTAGCCTTCTTTCTTAAGTAAAATAATACTTATTTTATTATGTTTAAAATTTATGCTAGTAGAAAACATTAAAAACGTATTGTTTTGTTATTGGCTTTGCATTGTTTAAAACTGTGGAAGGAAGGTAAATGGAAATAAACATGTTTCAGTTAAACTTAATAAAAAGGTAAATTATTGTGAAAGAATAATTTACATTATTTAAATGGTGTAGAGAGGATTATTTGGCAACAATTCAAGTTACTCACAAGGGAAAAGCAATAGTATTTCATAGTGTGGACAATTATTAGTACAATGTGTGCTTTTTTCCCTTTAATAATTGCATATTCCCTTTTGTCAAAATGGCACAAGACAGGATAATTAAAGTATATTAGCTACACTGTGGAAGGGACATTTGGTTTTAATTAACATTGGAGCATAAGAAAGGCAATTTGCTTTATATTACCATTCATTCTTTGATGCATGCATCTACACATATACACAGGGTCTGTGCACAGAAAGGCAACTATGTGAAATGCTACAAAGCTTCTCAATCTGGAGTTACATAAGCCTAACTAAAATGTACAAAATGTTGTGTGCAGTAGAAATCCTTTCTTCTCTTTGATATTTTAGACAGTTGTGTGGCATCCTAATGTAAAATGACTTAAAACCAGAAGTCAATTTTGTAGTGATTATTCCAAAAGTGGACTAGACAATCAACAAAGTCACCTGCCATTCATATGGCAGGAACAGAAAGCTGGAACTCACTGGAGAATGAGATTGCAATGCATATTCATTTTAAGTTACAACTTAAAGAAGTAAGATGGACATCTCTGACTTGTTGAAAACAATTTGATGAAAAAGAAGTTCATCTTATAGTTGGATAGAGTGTCAATGAAACCTATAGGTTCAGAATGCATATAGATTCCCTGCATGATAAACTAACGTAACCATTTTCCCCCACCAGGAGGACATTGACCATGTATCAGTTGGCTTTTGCTGCATAACAAACCACGTCGAATATTAAAGGTTTAAAATAATGACCACTTACTTAACTCATGATTCTGTGATTTGGCAGTTGGGTTGGCCTTATTTGGGCAATTCTTATTTCACTGGCTCAGTTATATGTCTGAGCTCAACAGTAAGTTCAGCTTGGAAGTGGTAATGTGGACTGACTGCAGCTAGAAGAATGTCTCTTCTCTCCATGGTCTCTCGTATTTCAGCAGGCCAGCTGAAACTTGTTTACATGACAACTGGGCAGGATTCCAAGAGAGAGTAGAAGGGACTGGATTCCCGAGCCCCTGAGCTTAGAATTGGCATGCTGTCACTTATACTACATTATATTGGCCAACCTCTGTTCAAGAAATAGAGAAAGAAATTCCACTCCTTAATGGAAAGAGATTCTGAGCTACAATTGAAAGGATGTAAACATAATGAGGACTGAAAGATTGTGCCCAGTTGTTCAACCTACTGTACTGCATTGGGAAATATATTTTATTGTTGACATAATTCTCTTGATAATGAAGTGCATGATAATGAAGCCTACAAACAAAAGTAGGCTTCAGAGAAGGGATGTATATATATTGCTCTTTCTTCCCATAGTTTTTCCAATGTCATCTGTGGTTCAGCATAAATAATCTTCTGTGACTCCTAAGTGAAATTCATTCCAAGCACCTTAGATTGCTATTCAGCAGTTCTACACTTACATCAATTTAATTTATTTTAACATCCAAATCTTCAACATACACATTTCTAAGTATATCCTTTCTGACCCCCAAAAGTTGAAACCCTGAGAATCTCTTAAAAAACTCGGATTATTTTGTGTTTTCATGTAGTTTCTTATTTCTGTATTATTATTCTCAAATTTACTTCATACTTTTAGATATATTCTCTACAGCCTAGATCTTCCCTGCCTTGGGAAGGGAAGGCATTTTCAAGGCAATGAAAATGCCTTGAAAATGTCTTTTCTAATGAAGTACACTTAATGTTTACCTTCACTTGAGTTCACTTAGAAATTGTTTATATCTCATAAACCTTAAGTATCTGTTGACAGGAATGATTTTGTTATCTTTCTATCTGCATTATAATACCTTCTAGACAAGGATAACATTGTCTCCTTTGTAGCATTTATACAATCTACTACTCTAGCTAATAATTACTATTAGAGCTAAATTATCATCTGTCATCTCTCCCCCGTCTATACACACACATATGCAAATATACATATGCATATTTGTATAAATGTGTGTTTATAGATAGATGGATATATAAATAGATAAAATATATTGAATTTTTTAAGTTACTTTTTAAATTACTCATTTGAATGTCAGTATAATAACAACACAGTATTAAAATTTTAATATATATATGGACTCAGATAAGGCATTTTCTTTTTTTCACACTATAATATATTCCTGATTAACAGTAATCATCCATATGTATGTGCATAATAGTGCCCATGGTGAAATTTTAAAAATTATTCTTGACTCTTAATTATAGAGAATAACGTGATGGTTACCAGAGGGGAGGGCTGTCGGGGATGGGTGAAATAGGTGATGGGGATTAAGGAGTGTACTTGTTGCGATGAGCACCGCAGGTGATCTATGGAAGTGTTGAATCACTATATTGTACACCTGAAACTAATATAATACTGTATGTTAACTAACTGGAATTAAAATAAAAACTTAAATAAAAAATTATTTTTACAAGAATGATAAAATTTACACTCGAAATAAAAAATTAATAAAGGGCAAAGAAATGTGAGATGAAAGAAATAAGATGATCATCAATGTGCTGGTTTAAGTTTTTTTTTTTAATTTAATCCTTAGTACCTAAATGAAAATGAGAACTAAGGTCCTGTTCTTCTAGATTCTGCTAGAAAAATATCTTTGCTTATTCTGAATCTATATAACAACAGAATATAAGTATTATTATAGTTATGACTTTATTATACTTCAATGCAATAGGAATCAAAATTCTAAGTTCCTTCAGATATCAGAGGTATTCACTTGTTTTAAGATTGGAGAGGAGCCCCATCTTTATCTTGATGACTAGTAGTTGGATAGCTCTGATCACACTTGAACTGTAACCCTTGCCACCTTCAGAGATACTAATAGACTAGTTGTTAAGGGCTGAAACTCTTGTGTCAAATGATCCTGGGGTTTAAAAAAAAAAAATGATCCTGGGGTTAAATCTCTGTTCTACCATCGAAATATTATTTTTGGTAGTAAGTTACTTAAGCCTTTTAGTGCCCAGTTTTCTTGTCTGTAAAATATGAGTAAGAATCACACCTGTCTTTCTGGTTATGGTTAAATGAAAAAATATAAACTGGAGAGGAGCTGGAATTCAGTTCGAGATAATGATAGAAATATCAGATGAAGTCCTGTAACTTCCTTAAGTACCAGTGTGTGTCGTTATTCTTAAGTTTGGTTGTGTGTTAGAAATGGGAATTAAAAATAAATACTCCATGGTATTATACATATACATTAATTAATATGCATACACGCACTTAGAATGATTTCTAGTAGTAAATGGACATTCAATAAAGATTAATTTTCTTCTAAAAAAATCTTGAGACCCAATTGTAGTGGTAGAGTTTATTAGCAGGATACTTATTGAGGACAAAGCCAGGTAGCTGTGAAAAGTCTATGGCATGCACTCTAAACACCCATTATGCCACAAGGACCATGAGAGTCACAACATGGTATGGCTGGCCAGAGCCATACATATGAATAATAACACTAGTAGTATGTGTTCTAGCACTTTAAAAATGAATTCAAAGTTTACAAAGTTTAACATGCCTAAAGACATCTAATTAGGTATTCCAGTTTGGTCTAATAGTTCGTCTGATTCCAAACTCATGATTTTTTCCCCACTACATTACTCATTCATTCATTCATTCATTCATTCATTCATACACACACACACGCACACACACACACACTATGAGTAAAACTTTTTTTGGAACAGACTTACACACAGAAAACTTTTGGCTTAAATTAACCTCTTCTGACTACTGATCTCTACCTCATATGACTGATTTGTTTTCACCTCTCAGCATATGACAAAATAAATAATTGGAATGGTTTTAAAATAAACATATTTCAAGGAAGCCTTGTGCATCTATAAATTAAAACATCCATCACAATATTTACAAACTCAAGTGAAATGGAAACTAGTATCACCTCCAAATTATAGCCCATTTGCGAAGCAAAGAATCTGTGGGACTTAATGCATACTTCTACATACTCAGGTTATTATTTTAAATTCCATTTTAATAATAAGCCCTGTTAAGCACTTGAATAGATGTATAATCTGAAAGACCATGCTTGTTTTTTTAAAAAATATATTTTGCTTCCATTTTGTTTAATTAATATTAGAATTTGCAGGAAAGATAATGCATATAAAAACATGTACTGTTGAAACCTCCAGCTCTTTTAGCCAGACCAAACAGTCTTCCATTCTCCAGCCTAACCCATGCACAAAGATGTTCTGCCTCTTCAACAGTGAATTCTCATATCACCATGTCCCCTTATTCTTTTCCTGTTTCTCTCAGCACCTTTCTGGTTCCAACCAGAGCCAAAGGGTTATAGCCACATATACTAGTCCTTAGCCAGCTTCCTGGGCTCCATATTGCCATCACAGTCTGATTACAGCAGCAGTAAAAACCCTCCACTGGGGACTCCAACTATCGTCAACCCTAAGGTGGTCAACTTATAAATGCTAAGCCACCTCAAACTGCAAATTCTAGACCCATATCAGGAACTCCCAACCATGAAACACAAGGATCAAAAGAGAAGCTTTGAATCAGAATTTGGAGAGAAAGCTGAAATATAAGGACAGCTGTCATCATAATGGAAATCAATGGCTAACATAGGAGGAGAAGATGGGTTGCAGGTTGGTAGGATCACAGAATGTAGCTGCTGTGTTTCAAGCTCAGAATTGCAGAGGGGCACAAGATTTGCCACAGCACAGTTCCGACCATGCACAACTGTAAGTTCCAATTTCAAAGGAAGATGTGAATGATCAGGATGCAATTCAGAAGAAATTTTACCCACCATATTTCATTCAAGTGCCAGAGAACATGTTGACTGAACTGGAAGATTCTGCAGCTCCTGATATGTCATGCTGTACAAGTGGAAGACTAGTTTAATCAGATGACTTTTACAAAATGATGATGTCTGACAAGAGTTGTCATTCATTCATCTTTGAAATGTGATAGCTTTGGATGCAGGGTTTTTGCATGTGTTGCCATGAGCAGAACAGGAGAAGCCACCGGTACTGTGATGCTGAGAATCCTTGCAAAAGAACATAGAAGAGCGCCAGTGTTTGTCTTCAGACAACAAAGCAAAAAAGTTTTTGAGGGAGACTCGGTGAAGCTAGAATACCACATCTTGATAGGACCTCCACCAGAGCTTTTCTGGAAAAGAAATAACAAAATGGTGCAATTCAACACTGACTGCATAAGTTTCTAGCATGACAACTATAGACTAGTTCCTTTACCGATTAAAGATGTCAACAAGAAAGATTCTGTTGTTTGTAGTTAATAAAGCCATGTTAATAAGTCACCGCATGTAACAGATTAGATGATACAGCCTGTCCAAACCAACTGTTCTAACTCCTAAGCTGTTATGTGTTCAACCAACTTTCAGCAAATATTTAGTATTCAACAGGAAAAGTTTAGATGTGAAACAAACCTTTAACCCAGAAGGAGAGTTTCAGCATCTGGTAGCTCAGTCTGGGCTCTGTGAAAATGAAAAATTTGAATAACTTTATAATATTGGAAAACGCAACAGCTATACTATTAATGATATATTTGATTAAATTTTTGGAATAAATCCATATCTGTATTAACAGAATATGGCTTTATTAGATAACATAACTGATACATATGTATTTTATATGTATATGTTATACACATACATATAATAATATATGTGTATAAATATATGCATATATTATTTATCCCCAAATCTTAAATATTCTAGCTGCTTATCTGGTTTGTGTAGACTACAGAAAGTCTGAGTTTGTAATTAAGAAGACTATTTAAAATGTGGAATTTTAACATTTAAGTCATGCACATTTGACAATTGCAGGTTATAAATTAATACCAACTTTTTAAACACATTTAATGCTTATAATAAGGTTTATTGGTACTACTTTCTAAATATCGTTTAAGCTGTTTTCTCTTATACTTTCTAACATAGTATAGATTATCAGACTGTTCCATAGTTTTATGTCAAAAGAGAATAAAATTTCAAATATTTAAAATAGCAGAAAACCCAAACATTTCTTCTCATACCAAAATAGCTATTATTTAAGTGATTTTTTTTTTTAGGAAAAAGCAAGCAGAAGGTAATTATGATTAATTTTTTCCTCTCAGTCTTTTGTCTCCTTTCAACTTTATTCCTAGTTTTACTGCTACTTTATTTTCCATCAGATTTATTTTTTTAACAAAATATTTTTTAGAGAGCTGTATTAATTGTGGTAACTTTCAAGTTAAGAAAATTAAAAGTGAACCCCAGGAGTAGACTAGGTGTAATTATACAGTCAACAAAGCATCATCTGAGTCTCAGATTTGCTGACTTTTAGAATATTCATATCAAGACACTAGCTTTATCTTTTTTGCAAAAGATGATATATACTTGATTTGTTGAAATCAATATATATGCTTTTATTTAATTTCTCATTACTAATTCAAAATGATGCATAACAAACAGGTACTTAGATTTTAGCTGCCAGAAGAGAAGATGAATAACATTTTAATATTTAATGGGTCAGGCATTATAATGATTTACATTTATTTTCTAACTCTTTCAAAACCTTGCAAGATAAATTTCATCCCACTTTACAGATAAAAAACTGAGACTTCGAAAACTCAAGTCACTTGTTCAATAGGATAGATCTATATTTGGGAGCACTAGGATTGCTTCCTAACAGGCATGGTTCAAAACTTAATGTTGTGATGTCATTTAGCCTTCTTTTAAAATTATTATTTGGGTCACCTAAAGTCATATTTTCAAAATATGATTATAATAGTCACAGTAAAAATTCAAAGGACATAAAGATAGCCAATGAAAGATTTATGCAAACACATTGTTTTAAATCATAATTTTGGGTAACTTATGAAGCTACCCATGGCTCCATGAAAGGCAAGATAATCTGTTCCATTTCTTTTGGTACAAAAATAATTTTTTTAAATGGTGCCTTTTAGGGACACCTGGGTGGCTCAGTCAGTTAGGCACCTGCCTTCGGCTCAGGTCATGATCCCAGTGTCCTGGAATCAAGTCCTGCATTGGGCTCCTTGCTCAGTGGGTAACCTGCTTCTCCTTCTGCCTGCCACTCCCCCAGGTTGTGCTCGCTGTCTCTTTCTGAAAAATAAAATCTTTTTTTTAAAAAATGGTGCCTTTTATTTTAAAGTGTCTCTTTGTCATTTTCTCTTGTATGTAAAATGAAAAATCCTGCTTTTCAAGCTCAAGAAGATAGAGATGAGGTTAAATGAGCAAGGCCAGCAGCAGAGAGAAGGAGCCTTATTAGATTTCCCAGAGCCTCTATAAGAATTGTTAAATATGCCCAAGGTAACTGACGTGTTCAAATAAAAATAAAATGGATGAGGGTTAGTATTGAAAGAAATCTTCACAAACATAACTGTTAATTGCTCATTTTCAACTCATAATTCAAGCTAACTTGAAACTGTATTTCACAGCTAGCTTAATATTTTAGTTACAATAGAGTATAATGTATATTACATTATAACATTTATTATAAATAAAATTTGGGAAACAACTTTGTGGGATTATTTTTTTTTGGTTAGGTTTCTCCTCCATTTCATGACATAAGTGGGGGCTTCATGACATAAATGCATAGCTCCTGGGCGCCTGGGTGGCTCAGTTGGTCAGGTGTCTGTCTTTGGCTCAGGTCATGATCGTAGGGTCCTGGATCGAGTTCCGCATCAGGCTCCTTGCTCAGCAGAGAGCTTGCTTCTCCCTCTCCCTCTGCTACTCCCCCTGCTTTGCACCTCTCTTTCTCGCTGTCAAATAAATAGATAAAATCTAAAAAAAAAAAAAAGAATAATTGGTATTAATTCTTGTGCTATTCTTAGAAATATCTAAGAAAATGGGAGTGTATAATGCAGATGGAAATAGGTTTTCTTCTCAATGCAAAATATTTGCGCCATTTTTATTTTCATGTGCCCCCCAGTTGTAAAATTGTCACATTAAAGCTCTGAATACTCAATTTCTTAATAAGTTATTATTTTTTTTAAAGATTTTTTGTTTATTTGACAGAGAGAGAGAGATCACAATTAGGCAGAAAGGCAGGCAGAGAAAGAGGGGGAAGCAGGCTCCCTGCTGAGCAGAGAGCCCGATGCAGGCCTCCATCCCATGACCCTGAGATCATGACCTGAGCTGAAGGCAGAGGCTTTAACCCACTGAGCCACCCAGGTGCCCAATAAGTTATTATTAAAGTGAAAACATTTACCATTCTCAGAAATTTTAGTTCCTTATTTTAACCAAATGTTTTGGGGCACCTGGGTGGCTCAGTGGGTTAAAGCCTCTGCCTTCAGCTCAGGTCATGA
>CM052895.1:65211540-65295097 GCA_028534135.1 Potos flavus | reverse complement strand
TTTGTCTGTAGTGTTATTTGTGAATATCTTCTCCCATTCTGTGGGTTGCCTGTTTGTTTTGTTGACTGTTTCCTTTGCTGTGCAGAAGCTTTTTATCTTGATGAAGTCCCAAAAGTTCATTTTCACTTTTGTTTCCTTTGCCTTCAGAGACATGTTTCAGGCCAAATTTTAAACAGCTACCTCAAGTATCTCTAAAATCAAGAGGATTTTGAATTTTTTCAATAAAACAGCGGGCCTTTTTGAACAATATAAACTGTTAAATTAAAAAAAATTCCCTCCCACCTCTAAGATGAGAAAAACTATTTAAGCTTACAGTTGATTGCTTGAACCCAAATGTGGTATTTCCCATGAATCACTTTTTTTCTCTTTTTTTGAGAATTCTTAATCCTTATTCCTGCCCGCATGTAGAAAGCTTCCAATAAACATTGTCAAGGAGGGAAGTGAATGGTCAAAGGAATTAAAAAGTTAATTAGTTTTCTATGACCACCTCCAGATAAAACTAAGTTGGCTCTCCTTCATATTTGCAGCCCTCTCAAAAGAGAGGAGTATTTTAAATTATCCATTACAGAATTCTCCTTGAGAATAATGGGAATCCCAAAATTTGTATTTTGGAGGGTATACTTTGGTGTAATCAGGATCGTCTTCATTTCCAGTCTTCCTTTTCTTAATTCTCATTCTCTGTTGTTCTCTTCATTCACTGCCATCAGTCCAGGGATCTTATTTCTCCATCAGATTAATGCTGAGAGAATATAACTTGCCCCCAGGTCAAAGTATTTAAATCCACAGGTCTTTTTCCAAATACTATCTATTCTTCAGCACTCAAGCCCCACCAAATGCCACTCGTTATCTCCTTTACAGTGTGAGGAGTATTCTTTAGACAGAATAGTCAGAAATGAAAGACAGCTAAGTAATTAATATATCTTCTGTGTTTTCTTCTGTTACAACACCGATCCCAAGCTGCAGGCAGATGAATTCATTATGTTTCTGCTTTTTAAGTGGGCAGCTCATTGTACACTTCAGCTTAACAGCATTTTTTTTTTTTAAGATTTATTTATTTTTAGACAGAGAGAGCACTCCTGAAAGCAGGGGGAGGGGCAGATGGAGAGGGAGAGTCTTAAGCAGACTCCCCTCTGAGCACAGAGCCCAACCCGGGCTCAGTTTCAGGAGCTGGAGATCCTGGCTGAGCCAAAATCAAGAGTCTGATGCTTAACCGACTGAGCCACCCAGGCACCTCAACAGTTAATTTTCTTATACGTTAATTAAAATGGTCTACCTTACATCTGAGACTCACCATCTCTTTCTGTGTCTCTTCAAGTTGCTCAACATTGATGTGATGCTATCACAGGTTTCTCATCAATAGCAGGAAGACAGCACATAGTCCCTCCAAATTAGTCTTCTACTGTGATTTTATTTCTCTTTCTCTCTCCTCTTATTTCAACTCAAATAGTCTTCAGTATACTCCCAAACTCCTGTTTTTGACATATGTCAGCATCACTTCTCATAAGTCAGTTTTATTTAGCATATCATACTTTTTCTTTGGTTTAATTTTTCTGTCTTCAGTCTCTTCTGATGTTGCTGATCTTCATTCAGCATATATCCTATTAAGTGTTATATCTTCAGTTTTTGCATATATATACATTCAGCTACTGATTTGTTGGACTTATTTATTTAATTTTATTCATTTAATAATCTTGATTGAACACCAACTTTGTGAAAATACTTTACAAAGTCAGAGATACAAAAGCTAGATAGAAAAAATTCCTGACCTCAGTTGTCTATTAAAAGATATAAAATTTGAACAAGTGTAGTATGTATGCTGCTCTCTTTTAAAAGATTGTTTCTTTTTCATTCTAGAACTTACTCTTATTTTTCTGGCCTGGCTCAGTTTTAGTATAAACTCCTAAAATCCTTCTTCTCCCAGGCTGAGTTTGATGATCAGTCTCTGTGGTTTGATTGCATATATAGCTAGGCTACTTATCATGAAATATCATATTTGGCTTGCTTGTCTATCACCCTTAGGGCCAGTGAGTGCACACACACACACACACACACACACACACACACACAGATAGATAGATAGATATATAGATAGATAGATTGATTGATATCTTTATTCCCAGTGTTTAGAGTGCAGAGTAGATAATACATTATTTTTGAGTACTCAGATGAATGACTGTGTTCTCTATTAAAGATTTGAAATACACAACATTGGGAAGATGGATGGATTATCTTCCTTTGTGCAATGTTTTTTTGTTTGCCTTTTAGTACAATGAGTTATTCATTTAGCTGATGATTATACTTTTATTCATCCATATCAAATTTTAAAAATATTCTCTGCATTTGTGAAATAAAGATTTATAGATTATTTATATTCTACTTCTGGAGTATGACATGCTCCAGTTGAATTAATCCTGAAATATTTTGTTATTCACTTAAATTATGACTTAAATTTGGTTCCTATGTTTATAATTATATGAGTCCTATTTGAAACTGCCTCTATTGATTAGGTGGGTATCATGACTACCAATTAAAGATGAATGGAGATCTCATATTAACATCATCATATTAATTGCCATTTTAAAAAGAATCTTCTGGCAATTCTCATAATGAACCCTTCAGATAAACACCAGGGCCTGTCTTACTTGTTCTGAAGCATATGAGTGACTACCCCCGCCTTATTTTACATCCCACTTATCACATCAGTAAGTTGCTGGTTCAAATTTAACATGTCACTATTCATTTTTATTAATGGCTCTTGTGAAATGCGCTTTTGTAATTTTACTGTCAGTGAGGGTCCCTGAGATACCTGAGGGGAGACTCCTAAGAAATGTAAGAGTCTACATGCTCTGCTGTGTGTAGAAATCCAGAATGAAAAGCTGCTGGATGAACAAATTCAGCTTTTTGTGACTATAAATCTAAAAAATACATTTTAATTCTTAAGACTTAATTTTATCTGCTTAGTGTAAGTAATGAGTGAAGTAAAATGATTCTGATTGATCCTAAAGCTGAGTTATGCCCCCAATTTTCAAAAATACTATTTTTAAAAATCTAGTATATATATTTTTTTATCTAACCTCTTCAAATATCTAGATTATATATCTAAATATTGTTGTTTGTGAAATAAAGCATTTGGATATCCTGAAGCTGTGAATTCACCCTGTTTCTCTCCTGCTACATTTGAAAATCAATAGTTAAGTCAAGACGGTAGAGAAAGGTAACTGGGGTTCTGCCTTAGTCAGCCCCTTAAAAAAGTCAATAGTGTTGTAAGAGAGAAGCTGCAAGAGTTAAATTACACATTAGATTAAGAAGAGCTAATGCAAATAGATTGTTTCCATGTCCGACTTTTACCCAGCTCTGAGCACAATGTTCTGTCTAGCAGAAACGGGAGATCGAGTTTGAGGATAATTAAACATTTTCTGCTGCCCGACGGCATGATCAATTCAAGGGATAAAGTGTCACAGAGAATGTTCCACACTTGAGATTTTTACAAATGTAAGAGACACAATAAATTGGGGCAGAATTTTCTACACTGTCTTTTAATTAAAAATAAACATTGGTGTCATTACCCCTCATGCCCTACTGGTTGGAATATAACAGTAATATTGATACTACTACTGCCAGCAAAAATAATTTAATTATACTAGAGAGCACTTATGTGTTTCATCTCCTTTCTTTATAGCAGAATCACATGAAGGCATATTTTTAGCTTATGACATTTTGCCTAATATACTTGTAAGTGCAACAATTTTTTTATTTACATCATAAATTTCAGTGATCACATCTATTGTTAGGTTTTATGTTTTATTTTTGGAATAATACTGATAACTTTCTCCATTTTTCACCTAATATAGGATGTATTTTAAGACATAAAACAGCTTGGGGAAAAGAGACTCTCTTAATGGAGTTAAAATGACAGTTTTTATCAACAAGCACTAAAAAACCCTTTCCATGTCCTTTTCTGTAAGTACTAACAAGTCCTTGTTGAACATTCCTGATTGTCCTTCCTAAATATTATTTCACTTCTGCTCATGTCTCTGAAATCCTTAGCTGATCTATGCAGAGGCACACACATGCATATATAAAGACAAGATCTTTTAGGATAAAAAGGTAAAGTTTTAATTAAACCTTAACTATGAAAAATCATATCCCATTTTCTATTTGCTAAAGGAGTATAATCACATTTTCAAGTATATCACATGACAAGTATAGGCAAGTGATGAATCCAGTATATAATTTATTTTGAAAATATCTTAAAATTTCTGTCAAAAAAAAAACCCACCCAAAACAAAACTAAATAAATAAATAAAATAAAATGTCTGAAATTAACAAGGATAAAAGTTTTTCTCACATTGAGTTTTGGTAGATTGGCATACAACTGCCAGTATTCAGAATAGTTTCTTTTCCCATTTGTCATAAGGTGTGATGTATACTTTATGCATTGCAATGGGAAATATACTATATATCCTCCTTTCCTCTGAAAGCTTTCCAACTTTTGAATGAAAAGTTCTTCCAGCTAAAGAAAACTGTCAGTTACCATTTTCAGAGAATTTACAGCTTGGTATAGAAGAAAGAATTCGATCAGTGGAGTCAGAAAAAACTGGTTAGGATGCTTTCTCTGCCATTGTGTATCCTTTGTCCTCCATACTTTCCACCTATCTGAATCTCATTATCTCCATTATTTGTTAAAAGGACATCAGAACCTTCCTCTTGGATTAAAATGTATAACAGATATACAATGCCCAGTCCCATGCCCAAGACAGGAAGGTACTCCCTCCCTCTGACTAATTTGTTTGCACTTAATGTGTCCGCCATGTAGGCCGTGCCTTCTATCTTACTTTGTTTGGGTAAGCTAGAAATGCTCTGGATATGGCTTTCATTGACAGCTTTCTTTACAATACCATGCAGCTATCATTCTCTAACTTGGCATTTTTTGTTTGTTTTTGTTTAATTTCTTCTTTATTAAGAGTGATGGATATAGAACAAAGAGAGACTAATGTGGCAGCGCTACAACTAACAGTTACATCATATTCACTTTCTTATTACGATATCTGGATCATATATAGAGAAAAGATATTTCTCTTTTAGGGAAGCTGTCGAATTTATTGTCAGAGACCGTTATTTTTTAAATTTTATTTATTCTTTTAGAACTAGTTTTAAAAATAAATGTATGCAGGTTGCACATTTTCATACCCAAGAAAAAGAATGAATTTGAATGTTGCTTAGAAGGGGAGGTATAACACAGGCAATCTGTTTAACCTTAATCCATTTTACTTAACAATAATTTTATTGAAGATATTAAAGATATAACTAGGTTTAGCATCAAATAAAATTGTTTCATGTTTTTAGTCTGTCCTCCTAGATAGATTTCTAAAGAACAGCTGCAACTGAAGCAGCTCTCCTTAAATGTAACGTAAAAGTTATCCTGCTTTGTAAGTCTCCATATTGCTAAATCTCTGGGCCTTGAGTTTAGCAATTAATCCATGTTATTTATTTTTATTAGTAACTGTATCAGTATAATTGTTAGAGTTTAGAATTTAGTTGATAAATATCCCGTTCAGAAACTATGTAATAATATATAAATATATATTATATACAAATATACCTTTCATTAATACTGCCACGTTTTATTATCCTTCACAAATTTGATGTCTTCACTTCATTCCTTACCAGCTAAAACTCCATGGTTCAAGACTGAAATCTTTTTGTTTTCTGTCTAATCTCAATTTCCTTACCTTTCTCTCATCTCATGTCAATATCTGCAAAACCTCAACTCTAATTACCTTCCTCTTCCCTCTACTTTGTGAATGAAACTTCCCAGCAGAACATGGCTGGTGAAAATCATAGCTGTCTCATTTAAAATTCATGACCACTAACCTAAGTTCCCTAAGACCAGAAATCTCTTTTATTTGCTGTTGTATCACAAGAGCCTAGAGGAGCACTCAGCATCTAGAGGGAGCACAATAAATATTTGTTACATAAATGCCTAAATGTCAAATTGTCCATTAGTCTGGCTCAGCAAACCCAGTGTTTCCTTTGCCTCTTTTCCTAGCCTTATTCTTTCCCCTCAAAACAGCCTAACTTTCAGGTAATGACTTTGCTTGTTATTTCTCCAAGAAAAATAGGACAACTGTAAGAGAATATGAGTTCTTAGTACTTCTATCCACCTAAATGCACTGATGGTTAAAAAAAGAATGTGCTAGAAACTATATGAGAAAATCTGATGGAATTAACAACATAGAATTTTTTAAAAATGGGGGAAATATTTTAAATAATGAATAAAAACAAAATGAAATCTTGGGAAATACATTTGAAATAGATGTGAAAAATATTACACAAACTTATATAAGAGCCTTTGGAAATCACTGGGCACAGTGGAAATAATAAACAAAAAATGTGGGTGAAAAATACATGTGAAAAAGAATCCAAGATAATAAAAAAAATCAAATTATTTAACCTCACTAATAATAAAATTAAGTTTAAATGTTTCCATCATACTGATAATTATTAAAAGTGAAGAAAATGCTGTTTTTACAGTGGAATCAATTTGTCAACATGCCCAGACAAGAAAATATTTAACACACTCAATGTATGAAAGCAGGTCAGAATATCTGGAATATACTAAATAAAGGAGACAAGTCATTTAGGCCATTGTAGGCTATGGGGTAGAGTGTAGATTTATTTAGAAGTAAAATGGGACTATCTTTGAAGTTGTAAACAGATGAGTGACAGACTTTGTTTAAATCTTTGAAAGATCACTGTGGTTGTAGTGAGGGGATCATATGAGGTCAGAAGGGGCACAGTGACTCAGTGATGTCAGCATTGTTGTAAATGAAAGATCATGATGATCTGTCCCAGCATGGTGGCTGCAAATATGGAAGAGAAGAATTAATCATTTAGGAAGCCAAATTTTCATAAATTGCTGTTGGCGTAGTGTAAAGAATGATGGATAGAGAAAGAGCAAACAATTTGTTCAAGAAAATATTTTAGAAATGACAGAGTTGCAATCTGAACCGGTTCTGCCTAACTCAGTGCCCCATGTACTTTCACAGAGGTAGATGTATTGGGTGTGAAAGAAACTTGAACATCAGTGTCCTTCATTTCCTCAGGTCACTTCAAAGGCACTGAGGTGGCCCTACCAATGTGTTCTCATAGCAATGCTTCCATCAAAATATTTTAACTATGGTTCAATTCACTATTGTTTTGCTCAGACTCTTCTATCTCAATTCTCTATATGTTGGGGGTGATCATGATGGCCTCAAAGTTCTCCTTAGCTTGACTAAACAGACAGGCTTCTTCCTGAATCTAGGTACTGAACTCCCTGTTCCTAGTGCTTTTCTTTGTAACGTTTGTAATTTTAACTTTATTCTCTGCCATTTTTTTTTTAGAAATAAATCTCTTTAAAAGCCTCTTGCCAGTTTTACAACCCATGAATGTTTTTTCTCAAGGACATGGGATCCATCTCTCTATAGAATGAGATCATCAAGGAAGATAGTACACCTATCACCTGGTCTTTGTAGAACTGGAGCCTAATTTTGTAGGTAGGACCCTAATTTTGATGGACATCTTGCTCTAAGTTATAAAACTACCTCCTATCATGAAGATATGAAAAAATTCTTTTTGTCTTTGCATAAGGTCAGTTACCAAGCACAGATGACATATGATCCTTCCCATCTCAGCTCTTAAAAGCTCCTCCAACTTTTGTTTCAATAGCCTTGAGTTCAGATTGCAATTTGGTGTCTCTCATTTCTTGCAATAGTGTTGAATGAAATCTTCCTTTCCTGTTTAAATTTGCTTGGTGCAATTTTTGTTTTGACGCATTCCTTTCAATAACTACGGTCATTTTGCAAACCCAGTTAAAGAAAAGTTAAATTGGGGATACAAATTCAGTTTGGGGTGTGTGTATATGAGAGAGAGAGAGACAGAGAGACAAAGGGAGAGATTGTAGATACTTTTGTGGATACTTCATTCATTGCTAACAAGTTTTCATAAGCTAACAAGAACAGCACTAAGATTAAATTTTAATTTGTCTGCTATAAATGCTAATGATTTTAACAATATATAATACCATCTGCCTCAGGTTTTATTTTAGAGCATTCTGGTTGATCCCTAGTCACTTCCTGAATTTGACATGATGATCCATCATCTCGTTATCTGGCTCTCCATATGTTTTCCACACATCTAGCCCACGTACATCCCGTCCATACACTGTATTATACCTTGCTCTCTATCTTTGCTTGACTATGCCTTTATCATATTTCACTTCAGCCTGCAATGACTTGCTCAATTATATCTTTATAGACTCATATTAATTTCTAGCTGAATAACACAAAATATTAAAAATTATAATGATGAACCAAAAAAAGTAAAGGATTTAATCAACAAATAGTGGTTACTTCAAAAAATATTCAAGACTAGATACTGTATAAGAAAGCAAAAAAAAAAAAAAAAAAGTCCTGAAATCTTAAAGACCTTAAAGTTCAATCATGAAAAAAGCTCCAAATAAATTTTGGCGAATTTGGAAATAACCCTAGAATTTATATGACATTTCCAACAACAAGTTTGAAACTAAAATAAACTTTTCTGAATAATAACTATTGAAAGTCTTTAGAAGAAAGCCTAGACTATATTTTTTATTTCTACATTGACAATGATATTACAAGACTGTTTTCGTTTGACAAGGCAATCAGAAATAATCAAAATGTAAGAAAGAAGTATTATAAAGGGGATAAGACAGTTATTTGGTAAAAAAATATATTTTTCTGGATTTTGTGATCTAGCAGTATTTGTAATTTTCTGCAGTTTATTATTTGTTGTGATTTATATAGTCATTTTGAGATTTAATTTAACAGTTGTAATTATGCTTTCATTTTCTTACATAGGACGCATCAAAACCTGGATATGCATCTGATTTTTCCTCTAAGATAGTCTGTTTTAGTATGTCAGGCAGCACTTCATAAATATGTTTCATTAGAGAAACAGGCAGCTTATAAAAAGGAAATGGAGGAGGTTTCTGACATTTCAGTAGGACATGATGTTCGCATTTTAATCTGATGAAGCTGTTCAGAGAGCAGACGTACTTTTAGGATCAATGAAAATGTCCCAAGGAATAACAGAATGTGGCAAGATCACTGGAGGATGTTAAAGTACTGAGGACTGTGGAGCACAGCAACCTGAGGCTGGTGTATAAAATGAGGCTGTGAAGGCTGGTCTCTGAATCTAGTATGAAGGATTAAGAGTCTGTAATAGGGACAGCCTGGGAAGATGGGGGAAAAAAAAACAAAACAACACAAAGTATATTAAATTATTTATTACTTGGGTCTATTTGGCGGTTCAGTGCTGGCATTGGATACTACGATATTACACATAATGATCCCTTTGTGGGTCGTGAAAAAACGAACCCAACTTCAATGTGGATAAAGGAGGACTTCCCAGAAGTTCATTCTGATTAAACAACAACAACAACAACAACAACGCAGTTTGTGATGGTCAAAGCACCGAAAGCAATGTGTGTAGTAAACCAAAGCCTCATGTTCAGGAACTATATCGGTCTTTAAATTTCAATCTTTTTCCAACTTAAATATTTCCCTGTAGCCCATTTTATTTCTATTCTGGGACAGTGCAAGGTATAATAACAAGGGACTCAAAAGGAATATCATTCTGGACATTTATTGACCATCATTCTGTTTGATCATGAGAAAAACTAACACAACTTTTATAATATAGTAATAATAATCACAGCAAGAGAAAGAAGACTGGGGAGAAAATTAAATTATTCTGAGAAAACTCATTATAATTATATTTTAAAAAGATTAAACTTCCACCAGTTAAATTGTTTATAGAACAGAATTTATTGTTTTTACTGTCCCTGATACCATGGTGGCAAATAGTTACCCCCAATTTTTAATATATATTAAATTTAAAAGCAAGTACTATTCATATCATCCTTCGTTTCATGTACAAAACATCTCCATATCTATTAAATAGTTATCTGGATATTTGCATTTTGATAATTTAGACACTTTAATTGTAAAAAGAAATGTCGAGTTTTGGGTTTTTTAAAAAAAGATTTATCTGTTTATTTTAGAGAGATAGAGCAAGTGAGTGAGGGTAGGGGCAAATGGAAAGGGAGAATCTCAAGCAGACTCCGCACTGAGTGTGGAGCCCAAAGTGGGGCTAGATCTCAGGACCCTGAGATCAGGACCTGAGCCAAAATCCAGAGTCAGACACTTAATCTACTGAGCCACCCAGGCACCCCAAAGAAACTTCAGTTTTTAATAAATAACACTAAGAATTTTAAAAGGCATTTTAATGTATGGATTTATATTGATTTATTTTCCTAATTAGCACATATTCTTACACTCAGCTTGAAGAAAGTCTTACTTTATCTGAAGATCATAAATTGTTCTCAAACTCATAACTGATTTTGAGCTAGGGATTGCATTCTTTGGAGCATCTTAGCAAATCTTGTATTGCATATTGAATATAACTTTGCATTATTATATAATTGTGTAAATTACTATTGGAATGTAACTGAATATGTTCATATGCAAGCCTGGAGAATTATATCCATCTATATCTATATTCTATCATATAATGATTGCAAGCCACTGTACCAAATTCTTAGATGTACATGCATGAAATATGTATATGAGAAGTGGTCAGGGTTCTAGAAAAATCAAGCAACCTTCTTGGTCTTTTTTTTTTTTTAATTTTCTCACTTTTAATAAAAATATGAGTAAGAAACTTATCAGTTGAATTGTGCCCCCCCCACCCAAAAGAATATCCCAGCACCTCGTACCTTAGAATACTTTTATTTGGATATAGGATCTTCGAAGATATAATTAATTAAGATGCAGTCATACTGGACTAGAGTGGACCCCTAATCCAATACCTTGATTTTGGACTTCTAGCCTCCAGAACTGTGTGACAATAAATTTCTGTTGTTTTAAGCCAACCAGTCTGTGATATTTTGTTACAGTATACAAAAACAAAAATCAAAACAAAAAACAAACAAAACAAAAAAACAGCAGAAACCCTCAGGTAATAAATATTACGATACCAACAAGAGGAGTGCTGCTGTAAGAAATACATAAAAATGTAGACGTGGCTTGGGAATGGGCCATAGATAGAGGATAGAATAATTTTTAGATACATGATAGAAAAAAGCCTAGATTGCCTTGAAGAGACTGTTGGTAGAAATAGAGATGTTGAAGGTGATTCTGCTGAAGGATCACATAGAAATGAAGAAGGCGTTCTCAGAACCTGGAGGAAAAGTGATTCTTGTTTTAAAAGTGGCAGAAAACCTATAAGCAGTGAATTTAGATATTTAGCTGAGAGAATTTCCAAGCAAAATTTTGAAGACACAGCCTGGATTTTTCTTGCCCCAAAATAGTAAAATGCAAGAAGAAAGAGATAAATTGAAGAAGGAACTGCTGAGCAATAATAAGCCAGCCTTTGATAATTTGGGAAATTCTCAGTCTCTCCAGATAATGTGCTCTGGAAACAGTGCAGAATGTGGCTGGGCCACAGTGTCCTAAAAAGATTAAGTATATGATTTATGGATCCAATCAACGATCTCAGTGGAAGCCAGGGATAGAGATGTGGTTATCTAGGAAAGACCTGTGGAAGTCCTTTTGTCAGATGGCTTGGACTCTCGTAAATTGCACAGGAGGCTGACAAAAAATTTTGAAAATTTTGTACCATCAGAAACACTACCAGCCTGGACTGAAAGAAAAAAACAGAGATGAAATGCAAGAAGAATAAAGAATAAAAATAAAGAATAAAACCCAAGGCAGAGTCACCTAGAGAGAGGCCTGGGTTGACAGGTCCTCCTAGGTTCCAGGAGATGAGTTACTGTCCAGGGCAAGGAGCAGGGCCACACCTACAGGCCCAGAGAAGAGAGAATCCAGCCATAGATAATTATTCTTCAGCCTTAAAACCTAATAGAATTTATCCTGCTCTGTTGCCAACTTGCTTTAGACCAGTGATCTTGCTTTAGACCAGTGATCCCCTCCCCGCGCCTGCCCTTTTTCTTTCTAAATTCTCCCTTTTGAAATGGAAATGTCTATTATATGGAAATAATTGTATTTCCTGGTTTCACATGTGCATGCGTGGAATGGGATTTTGCTGCAGAATAGAGCATAGGAGCATACAATACATCTCACCCATACCTGATTTAGATGATATTTAGATATAATTTTAGGGCTGATGTTGATTTGTGTTAAGACTTTTGGGGATGTTGGGATTGGGTGAACATATTTTGCATGTGGAGAAGACATGAATTTTGGGAGGCCAGAGGATATTCCCTTGAATGTGTGTCTCCCCTCCAAAAAAATATATATTGAAGTCCTAACCTGAAATACCTCAGAATATGACCTTTTTTGAAATAAGATAATTGCAGAAATAATTAGTTAAGATTAGATCATACTGAAGTAGGATGGACCCCTAATCAGATATGACTAGTGTCCTTGTGAGATGGTGGCCATGTGAGGATAGAGTCACACAGGGAGAACATTATATGACAACAGAGGCTGGAGTTATGCAGGTTAAACTGAGGAATGCCAAAAATTGCCATCCCCTGGAAGCTAGAAGAGGCAAGGAAGGATTCCTCCAAAGGTGTTAGAGGAACATAGCCCTTCCAATACCTCGATTTGGACTTTTAGCTTTCAGAATTGTAAGGCAATGCATTTCTCTGTTAAGCCACCCAATTTGTTGTACTTTGTTACAGCAGCCCTTGGAAACTAATACAGAATCTATACTCTTCTGTTACATATATTTAAAAAATTAGCACAAGAAAAATGATGCATGCCAACCAACAATTGGTCTTTGTGGTAGGAACTAATAGAAACAGATGTAGACTGTACTAATCAAAAAAGCAAGTGCCCTGCCTAAAGAATGAAATCTTTATTAATCTTCTCACACATGGAGATTGGGTGTAGCCTTTCTAATTTGTCAAGAAAAATTTTAAAAATTGGAATTTTAAAATATTTCCTTACTTATAGCTTATCATTTAAAAAACTACCCAGTGGATTAAGCAAAACAAGACTGAGTGAATATCTAAGTCATAGACCATTGATTGGCAACCTACAAAACCGGTGTTTGAGGAGTAAAATAGTTCTAGATTGTGCCTGTGGCTGTTACAATTTGCTTATATTATACTGCTATGATAATTTTTGCCAACCATTTAAGTGTACCAAATAAAATTTCTACCATTTCTACCATTACTCTTGTCAGTGCAACCCAAAGAAATAGAAAGGAAGAGCTTTGGTTTACCTTGCCTAAAGTTCTGCTACCTGTCTTCATGATTTCTGACTAATGTGATTCTTATGCTTTGGGTTATTCAAATGCTTTTATCATCATAATTTTACTATCCTACTCAGCTGATGAAGCAAGATATATGAAAGAGTAACAATTTATTAATTAGCAAAGAGATCTCTGGATGATAAATCAGCAGTTAATTGTTTCTCTGGATGATAAATCAGCAGTTAATTGTTCTTTAAAGAAAGGCTCAACTATATATATATATATATATATATATATGTGTGTGTGTGTGTGTGTGTGTGTTTATGTATATGTACATATACATAATATTTATATATATATTATGTATATGTACATATATATATATGTATTTTTTTCCCTGAGCAATGATGCCTAAATCAGTGCTTACACCACTAGACACACTACTTAGATTTCAGTAATTTTGGCATCATTTTTTTTTCCTAACTATACTCTTACAGTTCATTTAATTGTCAGAATTGTCTCTGTGTCACAACTCCAGAAAAAAATATTAAAAGCCCCATCTAGACAGGAGATGGTCATAACAGTAGGGTTGTATAATGGTTTCCTACTGAACACTACCTGCTGTCCAGTAAACCCTCATTCATGTTCATCATGACAGGTGATTTCCAATTAGAAATTACTTGATGCATCTTCTTTGACTCTAGAGGGAGACCTTTTTTTTTTTTCTAACAAGAAAAAATACATGGTAGTTGGCAATGTGATTTTCAGCAATGGGGTAAGGTTTATAAAGAGTAAATTTGTAGCTCTTCAAGCAATTAATATTCAGACTGGCTGTAGAAATGAAAGTTTAAATATTAATTCAATTTTCGTATTTTGATTGTTAAGGGAAAACCCTTTTACAGCAGCAGCATTCCATTTGTTTTGGTTTCAAATCCATTATTCTAATAAATCAGCCTTTATTTATGTGAATATTGATTTGGGGTTTGTTTTTTAAAAAGAGAAAATGCACTTAATCAAGAAAACCAAAGAATTTAAACCCCTAGAAAAGGAGAGAAATTAAATGAATGGAATATAAAACCCAGTCCTAGTGCAAAAGCCATTTATGCTATGATTGAAAAAATACTTTGTAAATGAAAACATACCATTTATAACACCTGTAAAAGGAGCACAACATTTGTAGAAACTATTGGCCACGCCTTAATACTTACAGGGAAGGAAGGTTTATGGATTTTTCTTAGAGGGGGCCAGCTCCTCTCTGTCTGTCCTGCTATAAAATTTTGGTAATTAATAGGCTGTCAACAATGCCTCTAATTTCCATACCCCTAGTTCCCGTGAGTACCACTCAATATAATTCCTCTCTTTCAAAGACCCATATCCACACTGTAAAAAAGGCCATGTTTACCTGCCTACATGCTGGTCTGTGATTATCAGCACTTCTAAAATTATTTTTGGAATATAATTTACAAGTACTCTTTTGATTTTGATGTAAAAGCATCATGGAAATATCCATGGAAATATTTTTCTAAAAAGTAGTGCTTATGTATACTGCGGGTTCATGCTTATGACAGAGCATGAATGTATTTACTCTACCAGCACAATACAAGGCATCTCTGTCAGAACTCAACATATCTACTTTCTTCCCATGTTGAGTCTTCCCAACCCACCTCAGAGTAGAGCTATCCTCTCGAGAATAGTTGCAAACCTAAAATCAAATGTCTCCATGGACTACTAGCATCCACCAGTGCTGATCATGGGGGAGTTCTAAGGGATCATTTTGCCCTGCCTAGCTTCTCAATCATACAGAGCTTAAAAGTCAGAATTTTGACAGTATCTCTGAGTAAGGGCTAATTCTGCATGTGTGCTTAGGTCTGCATGTCCTTACGTAAACATTAAATAGATCACAATATATATAATACTATTTGGTAACCTTCAAAACAGAAGGACAGTAAGGAAAGAAAGGTGGAAGGAAGGAGATACCCAGGTCATTTTGACCTCTTTGAGGTCCAGCACCATTTATTAATCCTTTGTTGCATAGGATTAATTTGCTTGAAATCGATGTTTGGGGAGTGCCTACGTGGCTCAGTTGGTTAAGCATCTGCCTTTGGCCTAGGTCATGATCCCAGGGTTCTGGGATCAAGCCCCATGTTGAACTCTCCCTTTCTTCCTCTATCTGCCACTCGCCCTGGTTGTGCTCTCTCTCTTTGTCAAATAAATAAATAAAATCTTAAAAAGAAAAAAAAGAAATTGATGTTCGGTTTTTATTTCCTTGGTTTCATACCCACAGATCCCTACTTTCCCAACCACTTTGGACTGGTATGGATAGCTCTAGGTGGTCTACCTGAATTCTTGGAGGAATTACTTCCCAAGATATTGCCTCTGAGGAATACCATCTGGTTTGTTAACTCAAAGCAACTTCTCATGACACATGTCAGGCTCTTCTCTTGTATTCTAAATAGGCTTTCGAGACACTGCAAATGTCCAGGAGCATTTTCATCTTCATACAGGCATGAAGAACAGACACTCCTTAAGTAACAACAAGAATCGAAGTGTAAATAAAATTTCAGCGTAGAGAACTATCATTCTATCTGCAAAAAATAAAGCAGAAAAATAATTGAAATTTCTTCGATTGTTAAATGAGGAAGAAAATTAAAAGCATTTTATGCTATGAAAGCACAGAAAAATTTTCTTCCATCAACTTAGAGCTTATTCTTCAGGGGTTTAAGATATAAACGTGGGGCAACAAATAGTGGAGCCACGCTGAGAGGTAACCCTCATGATGTTGCATTACTGATCTTTTCAAGTGTCAGTTATTCAAGGGGCTCTGGAAACATCTGATTGGGTAGGTTCACAAGGCAAATATGTGTAGAGGTTACAGGTTAAATGACTGAGATCAATTAACATCTTCCTATAAGTTAATTAGTGACTCTTTGTTCTACTTCCATTACATTTTATAAATATGGACTGCAATGCAAAGTGGGCAACCTGTGATATGATGAGGCTGTTAAAAAACAATAACAACAGCAAATAATTAAGCAATGGGATATAACTCAAAATGTGAACATAATGGCATAATTACATCCCAGGACATTTTCAAGGCTCGATATGCCCTAAAATGCTTCTAAATCCTAGGAGGGTGATTAATATGTTTTACACGATAACCTTATCCCCTCAGTTGCCTCATTTCAAAGATAAGGAAAGCAATTATTAGAAGTAAATATTATACCCAGAGATCAAGAGGATAGTTAGGCAGTATGGAGGGTGGCAAGGGCTGCACAAGAATTTTGGAAGAACTTTAGTGCAAGATTTAATTGATTTGGTGTTAGAGGATACACTTTCCCGTTAAATTGAACTGTGACTCACATCCATAAAAAAGTAAAAATCCTACAGAAATTGTTTAATTAACAGTCTAGAATTCTACCCTTAAGAAAAACTCACTCTCCCTCACCTCCCACCATAATATCATACTACCATATATAGCTGTCTCAGGTTTTAGGATCTGCTTGCTGAGAAAATTGTAAATCTCCTCTAGTTCCCTTGTTACAAATCCTTTCATCTTATTTAGAGCATTTCTCATGCCTTGAGGCTTTAAAGCACTCTTGGGGGAGGGGTAGAACGCTATAGAAAACATTTTTTTCTCAAAGAAAAGCCCTTGAAGTTTTGTAAGCAATTGTCCTACTTCTTTGTGCAGATTTACCTTCTACTATTACTAAGGAATATAATTCACAAAGAAATAAAATACAGCGATTAAGGTCTTTAGTACTTTTAATGTTTGTCCACAAGCATGTCGTCATTTCTACTGCTCTGTACAACTGTGTAAACATTAAATAATAATTATGATTAACGAATGTATCCTCAAATGATTGTACCCATGGATTTTATGAACCTAGGAGTAAAGAAATCACGTAGTTGCTTTGTTAGAGAAAGGATGAGTTGTTAACAAACTGTAATTTCTAAGGCTACTTCAAATATGTACATTTAGAATGTATGTCTTGCATAACTACACCCTTTGAAAAACTCATTTCCCCTACACTCAGTCTCTGGTAGCATTCTTTTCTGTGCTTCCATGAGTTTGACTATTTTAGGTGCCTCATGTAAGAGGTTTCGTGCAGTATTTGTTCTATGGCTATCTTATTTCACATCACTTAATGTCCTTCAGGTTTACCCGTGTTGTCACATAGTTGATTCCATAACTTAACTATTGTGAATAATGCTGCAGTACACATGTAAGTGCAGTTATCTCTTAGTGTCTGTAGTTAATAATACTGTATTGTACATTTAAAATTTTGTTAAGAGGGTAGGTTTCAAGTCAAGTGTTCTTACCACAAAGCAAGCAAGCAAGCAAACAAAGGGTCAGGAGGAAACTTTTGGAGGTGATGGATAAGTCTATCACCTTGATTGTGGTGATATTTTGTGAGTGTATGCATATGTTCAAACCTAACAAATTGTATACACTTAATATGTGCATTTTTTCTATAAACGTAGACCTCAATAAAGCTGATACAATAGATATTCTTAACACAACATATAACTATTGCTTGTATAATGGACAACTCTAAAGTTGTTTTGAAATTTTTCAGTGACTCATCCCTTACTGGTCCTTGGGAACAAACTGATGATTACTAGAATGGAGGTGTGTAGGGGGAAAGGTTAAATAGGTGATGGGGATTAAGGAGGGCACCAGTGATGAGTACCCGGTGTTGTATGGAAATGTTGAATAACTATATTGTGCACCTGAAAGTAATATTACACTGTACATTAACTACCTAGAATTTAAATAAAAACTTTTAAAAGAAAACTTGGGGAAAAAAAGAAAAGAAAAAAGAAATAAAAACTTAAAAGATGATTAGGTTTCAAAAGTGACAGATAGTTAAAAGATAAATGAATTCCATTTAGGAGAGAGTGAGTTAGGATCAGATCTAATTGTAAACACAAGATCCGTGAATGAAGTAATTGATAAACTGGACTTCACGAAAATTCAGAACTTTCAAGAGAAATTCTCTTTCAAGAGAATGAGACGATAAGTCACAGACAGGAAGAAGGTATTTGCAAAAAACACATCTGATAAAGGACTATTATCCAAAATATAAAAAAATCTCTTGGGGCGCCTGGGTGGCTCAGTGGGTTAAAGCCTCTGCCTTCGGCTCAGGTCATGATCTCAAGGTCCTGGGATCGAGCCCCGCATCGGGCTCCTTGCTCAGCAGGGAGCCTGCTTCCCCCTCTCTCTCTGCCTGCCTCTCTGCCTACTTGTGATCTCTCTCTCTGTCAAATAAATAAATAAAAAATTTTAAAAAATAAAATAAAATAAATTAAAAAAAATCTCTTAAAATTCAACAATAAGGGTATGTGTTGTGGTGAGCACTGTGTATTGTGTAAGTCCGATGAATCATAGACCTGTACTCCTGAAACAAACAATACATTATATGTTAATAATAATTAAAAAAAAAAGAAATGAACAACCCACTTAAAAAATGGGCAAAGAACGTACATAGGTGGTATATAAGCATATGAAAAGATGTCCAATATTACGTTTCATTAGGCAATTGTAAATTTAAACACCATAAATACCAGTGCATTCCTATTAGAATGGCAAAATTCCAAGACACTAACTATACCAAATGCTAGTGAGGATGTGGAGCAACAGAAACTCTCATTCACTGTTGTTTGAGAATGCAAAATGGTACAGCCACTTTGGAAGACAGTTTGGCAGTTTCACACAAAACTAAACATATTATAAAGATCCAACAGTCATGCTCCTGGGTATTTATTCAAAACCCAGGTGAATCACTATATTGTACACCTGAAACTAATGTAATGCTGCATGTTAATTACACTGGAATTAAAATTAAATGAAATTACATTGAATTAAATTAAATCAAATTTTTAGAAAACCTTGTTGAGAACTTTTGTCCCCTGGAAAATCTGCATACAGATGTTTATTTCAGCTTTATTCATAATTGCCAAACCTTGGAAGCAACCAAGATGTCCTTCAGTAGGTAAATGGACAAACTGGTACATCCAGACTATGAAATATTATTCAGCACTAGAAGGAAATGAGCTATCAACCCATGAAAAACTATGGAAGAACCTTGAAGACACATGACTATTATTCAGAAAAAAATATCAGTTCGTAAGCAAGAAAAGAGAGGAAACTTAAATGCATATTTCTAAGTGAATTAAGCCAGTCTGAAAAGGCTGCATGCTATATGATTTCAACTAGATGACGTTGTAGAAAAGGTAAAACTATAGAATCAGTTAAACAATCAGTGGTCACCAGAGATTGTGGAAGAGAGTGGTGGATAGGCAGAGCACAGAGGATTTTTAGGACAGTGAAAATATTCTGTACGTTACCATAATGATGGAAACATGTCATTATATGTTCATCCAGACCCATAAAATGTAAAAACACCAACGGTGAATTGTAATGTAAACTATGGGCTTTGGGTAATTCTGTTTTGTCAGTGCAGGTCAGCAATTCTGACAACTGTGCCACTCTGGTGGAGATGTTCATCCTGGAACGGACTGTGAGTGTGTGGGTACAGATGTGTGGGAAGTCTTTGTTCCTTCCCCTCAATTTTGTTGTGAACCTGAAACTGCTCTAGAAAATTTCTCAGTAAAAAAATTCCTGTTTCCATAGAGCTTACATGATACATTGGGGGGGAAAGGCGAGTAAATATAACAAGGAGATAATTTTAGCCACTGAGAAGTGTTACGAAGATTGTACTCAAGGAAAACATCTGTGAGGAGATGGCACCTGAGCTAAGACATGAAGACCAAGGAAAATCCAGCCCTGAAATAATTTAGAGAGTATCACTGCAGGCAAGGAAATTAGGAATTGCAAAGGTTCTAGAAGGAATGAGCAGATAGAAGGATTCGTGTGCGAAAAGCTAAAGAAATCTGTTTTTTAAGTACAGTCCTGTATCTGAAATATGAAACTTTTGCAGCCCATGCTGTTTTTGATAACAGTTTCCAAATAGTAATGTAATAGATATTACTTTAAGAGTAGACTATTGTGGAAGCAATTCAATTTATTGGTTCACTTCTTTCGGTGATATTGGCAAGCTCCGTTATTGTAATTGCTAAGGGAAGATTAAGAGAGGAATATTATATGACTCACTGGAGATCAAATTAAGTTATATGGCAAATTGGTACAAAGAAAAAAGACAACTGGTTGCTTTTGTTTGTTATCATTTGTTTTAGCTTATTTAATTCTATCAAAATATGTCTTAGATGAAATGTGGGAGTTAATGACGTTTCACAGACTCGGATATTGTATAATCGAGTTGGGCTATATTCAAAATTTTCTGAGGTGGATTTTTGGGTTCACTGCTTTCTGAAATGAACTACAGAGCTGTCTTGAATCTCAGGCAAGATACTTGAAGCCAGCACACTTGAGAAATAGATAGATGACAGCAGGTATTTACTACCTGAGTAGTTAAATAGATATTTGTAGACCAATTTTCTTTTCACTGTGCTTCACCAACAGTAATTTATAAGGTGTAGCCATCGATTAATTCAAATTGCACATGTCAGATTGAGCAAAATATTATTTCATCAGCTTCTTACATTGACATCTAAAATGTAGAACTGTCTCTTAAAGAAGCTCAAGTGGATTGTGAGGATATTTTAAGGTATTTTAAATAGGAAAGAGCTTCTTTTAAATCAGAATCTTCTTTTAAAGAAGTTCTAACCAACATTTTTAAAAAATTTTAAATGGGCTTTTTAAAGACATTAACAAATTATATTAAATATGTAGTCTGATTATGCTCATTTATCTTTTTAAAGTATTAATTAGCAGCCTATTATACATATATGTCGTATACATTGTTTACATTGCACATATTTTATGGATATGTTTTAAATGTGATTATTTTCATCCATATTTCTATGTATTTTTAAATCTGGTAAGTTGGAAGGCTGCTCCTGACCATGTATTAATTATTCTACTAGAAATTACTTAGTATTGAATTCTGAGTGGGTGTAAAATTAATACATTCCTAGAATAAAAACTGAGTTGTTTTGTATTTTTGATTACTACTTATAGCTATAACACAAATTCTGGAATGTGTAAAAAGAACGTAATTTTTTACTGTAATTATTATAGGCCAGGCAATTTTTATAATCTTTGTTATTATTTTCATTTTATTAAAACTAAAATTTTCCTAATATTTGCAATTGTAAAGTAATATGAATAATAAAGATTAACACATAGGAACTTAAACACATTATTTCAATATATGAGAATGATAATTATAATGTCACATGGTTGTATAATAAGTTTGACAAATTTCATATGGTCAACTATTTTATTTTTTAAAGTCAACTATTTTAATGAGTGTTTCTTATTTTTAGTACTCAGTGGTTGAGAAATTATTTTCTGTTTCAGTAATTCATGTACAAGAATAGTATGTAAAACAGGAAGACACATGGATAAGAATGTTCAGAAAATACTGATATGCATAAGTGATGTGTTAAGTAAGATTATCATATTACAAATCATTTCACTATAAACCTGAAGAATAGTTCAATGAATAAGTTGCAGGGAACTAACTAACTGGTGACAATTTCTGATTTTTATTCAAATTAAATCTCAGTACTGTTAATACAAGTTGTGAAAATTTTTGGTCCTTTATATAGAAGATACATGATGGGACATTATTTGTCTCTGCTCATTGGTTTCCATTAGGCCCAGTTTAGATTCACATTCCATCATTTATCACTCAAGCATTATCTGTCGAGAGGTCACAAATGGTGTGCCAGACTCAGAGTCACCAGCTATGGCTATACTGCCCATGTAACTAATGGGATCATTTTGGGATGAACTCATCAACAATAATTTGCTTTGTTCAACCCTGTCAAATACATAGCCCAAGAAGCATGTTAATAAGCATTTATTTCTAAATTTAAGCATGGTTTTATCAAGGCCTTGATCATAGTATTGATTTGGCCTTCTTGATAATCTACTAATATTGTACGGTGCTAGATAATTGTATTTAGTAAAATAACAATTATTTTTGTAAGGAATAGGTGATAATTTGAATATAGAGAGCTAATTAGATATTTCACTCTTCTCATGAAGGCCTATAATTCAATTAAATTAATATTTTCACAGTCACATTCTGAGAAGCTAACCAAGTTCTGTACAATTCATCCAAAATAACACAGAACAAACTTTATCTTACAACGAATGGCTCTTGACCTTTAACATGAAAATTGCTACTCTGAGGAAAGTAAATGTGACAGAAAATGAACATATGAGACTTTGTTGCTTAGAAGCATTTATCCAAATATTATACTTTAAAATCACAGATGTGATAGCAAGTTTTATCACATTCTCAGACATCATTAATTTTCTCTTTATATTTTTAAATAACAGAAACTTACTCAATTTTATTTTAATAATACTAATATATGTTTTGAAATTATTTTACAAAATGGCTAAAGATAAGGCAAAGCTGAGAAAAAAACAAAAATTCAAGAAGTGAATTTTTTCATACAAATATATAGGTCATCCCTACTTACTTCTTTAGATAGTAATAATTTTTTAAAAAGAAGCATACTTTTTCCCCCCCATGGCTGCCATAACAAATTACCACAAATTGGGTAGTTTAAAACAACAGAAATTATTCTCTCATAGTCCTAGAGGCTAAGTCTAAAACTGAGGTATCCTCAGGGCCAATGCTCCCTCTGGAGGTTCTAGGGAAGGATCCATCTTTGCCTCATCCTAGCTTCTCGATATTGTTGGCAATCCTTGACATCCCTTGGCTTGTAGGAGCATCACTCCAAGCCCTGCTTCAGTCTTCACATAGCTCTCCACCCTATATTTTTTTCTGTCTTTCTGACACCAGCCATTGAGACCCATCCTAATCTGGTATGACTTCCTCTTACCTTGATTACATCAACAAACACTATTTCCAAATAACATCACATTCATAGGTAGCAAGGTTTAGGACTTTACTTCTTTTTGGGAACACAAACCCACAACAAATACCATGAGCTTAGCTTTCACATTAATACATAACATAAGCAATGCTTAACATACACTAAAGTGTAACATTTATAAAACAGAATAATAGAATTTTTGGAAATTTTAGCACTCATGATGAAGATAGTATAGTATTCGTCCTATGAGAGATTCCAACTGGTAAACTAGCCTGACACTTTTGTGATCTTCGGTTATTCAACATTTGTGTTTCAGCAAAGGAAAAATATGTGACCCAAAGAAACTACTACTTTTTTTTCATTTATTTTTGCTGCTTATGGCTGCTACTTCAATAGCATTTAGAGTCATTACTTGTCTTATTTGAAAATAAAATGAGTATATACTGATTTTTTGAGAGTTCTACATTCACCAGACTTGTGTATGTAAATGAATCATTTATTGCTCTCCAGATTTTCTAGCTGAATCTCCCAAGTTAACTGTACTCCAACTTCTTAGGGTTCTTTTAAAACGTTTTTAAATTTTCCAGTCCTCATCATAAAAGTTTTCACAACCTCTAGCATCCAAGTGCCAGAGAATAGATGCTACCAATCTCTTCTCAGAGTGTATCTTTGTTTTCCTGCTTGGAATATGTTAGAATTGTACTACGAAGACTATCCTAGTGATGCAGATCCTATCGAACAGAAAGAATCCTTTTTAACACTTTTGGAAGAAAACCTTTTAATAGATACATATTTTCCTCCTTTCATGATATTTTTATAATTTTCTAAAGTGGGAAATTATCTTAAAAATGCATGTCAGTACTTCTCTTGCAAAAAGAAATGTTTGCAGCAGAATACATTTTAATTAGCAAATCTGTGGTATTTATAATAATAATAATAATAATAATAATACTCTATATGCATTCCATTTTATCCACAAAGTAAAACATTATATAATAAACACCATCTAGACAGGTAATTTAAAATATAGTATTTAAACAGAGCTTACATGAGTTTATTCATGCTTAGGAAATACTTCTTGTGCTTATAAACACAAAGAATATGTCAATATTAGAGATCTATTTTATTGGTTTTCATTAGAATATATTTTATCGAGGGAATATTGACATACAACAACAAAAAAAAAATCACAGAAGGTAGTGTCCAGGGGCACCTGAGTGGCTCAGTCGGTTAAACATCTGCCTTCAGCTCATGTCATGATCCCAGGACCCTGGGATCGAGCCTCATGTTGGGCTTCCTGTTCAGTGGGGAGTCTGCTTCTCCCTCTCCCTGTGCCTGCTGCTCCCCCTGCTTGTGCTCTCTCTCTCTGTCAAATAAATAAATAAAATCTTTAAAAAAAAAGAAGTTAGTGTTCAATTGAATGAATAACATAAGTATAAGTAAGAGACAATTTATATTCCCCAGTAAACATCATTTAATTCAAGTGAAAGAATATTTTTATTGGAACAGAATACTTCCCTTTCCAGGCAGTTCCATTTCAACCTTATTTCCCAAGAACCAACTTCTTTGTGATTTCTATCACTACAGATTAGTTTTGTCTGTTTTTGCCTTTCATTTAAATGAACTTACAAAGTATGCCTTCCTTCTCTGTTTGACTTTTTTGCTTAATGTCCTGTTTTTTGAGATTCTTAATGTAATGTTCTTTGAGTTTACTGTTGTACCAATAATTCTTTTCTTATTATTGACTAGTATTTGATTATGTCATAAATTTTTTATCCATTCTCTTATCGATCAACATGTATTTTGTTTTTAGTTTTTTTCTATTATGAATACTGATACCGTGAGCATTCTTATATAAGTATTTTTATAAACATGCGTTTCTACTGTGCAAATATACACAGGTGCAAAGTTGGTAGGTAATAGGGAAGATCCGTTTTTTAAGTTTTTATTTAAATTCCAGTTAGCTAACATACAGTGTAATATCAGTTTCATGTGTACAATTTAGTGATTCAGCGTTTCCATACAACACCTGGTGCTCATCACAAGTGCCCTCCTTAATCCCCATTAAATCCCCATTTAAATCATCTCCCAACCCATCTCCCCATTGGTAACCATCAGTTTGTTCTCTAAGGATCAGAGCCTGTTTCTTGGTTTGCCTCTCTCTCTCTCTCTCCTTTTTCCCCCCATGATCATCTGTTTTGTTTCTTAAATTCCACGTGAGAGAAATTATATGGTATTTGTCTTTCTCTGACTGACTTATTTCACTTAGCATAAAACTCTCTAGCTCCATCCACATCATTGCAAATAGTAAGATTTCATTTATTTTTATTCTGATTAATATTCCATTGTGTATATATACCACTCTTTATCCATTCATCAGTCAGTGGACACTTGAACTGTTTCCATAGTTTTGCTATTGTAGATAATGCTGCTACAAACATCAGGGTGCATGTATCCCTTTGAATTAGTTTTTTTGCATTCTTTGGGTAAATACTTAGTAGTGCAATTGCTGAATCATAGGTAGTTCTATTTATAACTTTTTGAGGAACCTCCATACTGTTTTCCAGAGTGGCTGCACCAGTTTGCATTCCCACCAACAATGCAGGAACGGCTCCCTTTCGCCACATCCTTACCAACACCTGTTTCTTGTGTTGTTGATTTTAGCCATTCTGACAGGTGTGAGATGATGTCTTGTTGTGGTTTTGGATTTGTATGTCCATGATGATGAGTGATGTTGAGCATTTTTCATGTGTCTCTTGGCCATCTGGATGTCTTTGGGAAAATGTCTATTCGTGTCTTATTCGTTTTTTGTGTGTCGAGTTTTATAAATTTTTTTTATATTTTGGATACTAATCTTCTATTGGATATGTCATTTGCAAATATAGTCTCCCATTCAGGAGGTGGCTTTTTAGTTTTGTTGGTTGTTTCCTTCACTGTGCAAAAGCTTTGTATTTTGATGAAGTCCAGTACTTTATTTTTGCTTGTTTCCCTTGCCTCGCAAGACATATTTTTTAAGAAGTTGCTATGGCCGCTGTCAAAGAGGTTACTGCCTATGTTCTCCTCTAGATTTAGTGGTTTTATGTCTCATGTTTAGGTCTTTAATCCATTTTGAATTTATTTTAGTGTATGGTGTAAGAAAGTGGTCCAGTTTCATTCTTTTGCATGTAGTTGTCCAGTTTTCCCAACACTATTTGTTGAAGAAATTGTCTTTTTCCTATTGAATATTCTTTCCTGCTTTGTTGAAGATTAATTGACCATATAGTTGTGGGTTTATTTCTGGGTTTTCTATTCTGTTCTATTGAACTCTGTGTCTATTTTTGTGCCAGTGCCATACTGTTTTGATCACTAAAGCTTTGTAATAAACTTGAACTCCCGCCCCCCACCCCCAAGGTTGCTTTGGCTATTTAGGATCTTTTGTGGTTCCATACTTTTTTTGACAATTGTTTGTTCTAGTCTATGAAAAATACCGGTGGTATTTTGATAGGGATTGCATTAAATGTATAGATTGCTTTGGATAGTATAGACATTTTGAAAATGTCTGTTCTTCTGGTCCATGAGCATGGAACATCTTTACATTTCTTTTTGTCATCTTCAATTTCTTTCATCAGTGTTTTATAGTTTTAAGAATAGGGGTCTTTTACATCTTTGGTTAGGTTATTGTTAGGTGTCTTACTGTTTCTGGTGCAGTTGTAAATGGGATTGATGCCTTACTTTCTCCTTATGTTTCTTTATTATTGGTGTATAGAAATGCAAGATTTCCGCACGTTGACTTTGTATCCTGAGACTTTACTGAATTTGTGTATCAGTTCGAGGAGTAATCTCTTTCCCCTTTGAGTTTTACAACTAATCACATTTCTTTGAATGTTCTATTCTTCACACAGTAAACTAATCCCAGCATAGTGTCAGTCTAGCAATGTTAAACCACTTATGTAATTCATTCACATTTGCAGTATATGACTAAATATGATGAAGCTTGGATTTTGTCCCTTCCATATAATCTATTATTTTTTTTATAGCACATAACAAGAAGAGGAAAATATCTAACAAACTGCTCATTGGGCCTCTTTTAGATGAAACCTACAGTATGAAAATCTACATTTTCCAGGTAAGCATGAGAAATTGAAAGATAACAATGATCAGAGCCTAAAAAGAAGAAAGCACAGAGGCAGCTTCTGGGAAACTGGTTGAAGCCAGTAGAAAAATAGCTAGAGTTTGCAGTTTCTGACTTAATGGTAATATCAGAAAACCAAGCCCAAAGGTGCTCTCCCAAGCCTAATTTGGACATGAGACTGGTTATGGGTTTTGGCTTTTTAGCACACTGTAGCATCTCCTTCCCCTAACCACATCATCATTCACAGCCTAAGTTCTCTCTTCGAGTTGGTTTCCCTACTCTGGTGAAATGTATGTATATCTTAGCTCTCTCTATGTTTCAGTATTTTTCCATTGTTGGTGAATCATTACAATACTGATACATATATAAGGCATCAGATTAACGTTTCATTTATTAAAAAAACAAATTTGTAAGAAATTCTCATATAAATAGCATTATACAGTACTGGTTCTAAAGTTTGGAATGTTATGGCAAAAAGGTGACTGTAATAATTTCGTTTTGCCTATTAGTCTCATCTTTTACTATCTACTATTTCTTCTGAACCTGAAATATTTTAGTTTTCATTTCATACAGAATAATTAATATGGACAAGGAAAGCATTAGTATTATTTATAAGGGAGTTTTAAATTATTAATAATAGTACAAAGAATGAAGGAACCAAATACATTTTTGAAAGAAAGCAAAACATTGATATAATAGATATTTTTTAAAAGCATAAATTACTTTTGTTTTATATTAAGTATTCTTTTTATCTTAACCTAAAGGGTTACAGCTTGCATGGATTTAGATGGATATTTAAATTATTAATAAGGACTGAGTGAAATAATCTTCTATGATTATGTCAAACATTCAGATGACTATTAAACATTTTAATCACTTATTCAGATATTTTAAAGCAGGTACAATTATGTATCATATCAACTAAATATTTAGCTGACTGATGAAATATTTTACTTTTCAGATACTTGAAGATGGTTGGTCTGTACTAATAGACTAATAAAATACTTTCTTTTAAAAAGTATTGTACTAAAAATGGAAAATAAATATATTCAAATATATTTCTGAAGATTATGAAAAAGCCTACAGGGTTTCTGATTATTGATTTATAGAAAAATGGATGTTCACAATTGAATTTAAAGCCAGTTAGAGGCACTTAGAGATTAACTTGTTAAAAGTATTAAAACTTTATCTGTTAGGAAAATTAATATGTTTAAAGAGGAATCAGTAATTTAGCATGCTTCTTATCAGAATAATTCACATACTGAAAATAATATTTGTGTTAATATAGGTTATTAAAAGGACCTGGAGGGAAATTCGGCAAAAATCCTAGATTAAACATAATATCCACAGGTAAGTAATTTTACTCAGATGTTACAGTGGTTGTCTTTAATTTAACGCTTTTATCAAGGACAGTCAAATATAAAGTCACCCTTATATTTTATGGGCACATTTGAAGAATGAAATATCCTATTTAACAAAGAGAGTTGGAAAATGGTAGAATAGTAACTGCTCCACAAGGGTGCAAAAGCAAAAATAACTTGATTTTCTTTTAACATGTCCATATTAAATTATCCAAAATCCATTGGAAAATGTTGAATTCGTAAGTGATTTTATGCAAAATATGAACTCCATCAGCGCTAGGAATGTACCCTACTCAAAAAAAAAAAAAAAAAGGCTCCCGAGTCCTGTTATGGAGAGTAAGGAATTTCTAACCTAGCGGTTGCAGTCATCATATGTTCTGCCACAACAGGCGTTCCAACCTGCCAACCATACATGATTCTCAAATGGGAAATGATGTAGTGTGATAAGAGAGTTGTGTCGGTTGATCAATGTTTTGACTCTTTCATAATAGGAGATTTAACTATCTCCTTGACAATAAAGGGAAGACTTCAACTCTGCCCACAGACGGGAGCCCTCTTAGAATGGGACAATTAAAATAGAAAATTTTGAGGTCTATTTCTATAAAATCGAGTGTTTGACATATCCAGTTCCAGCTAGGATGTGAGCTGGTGCTCAGCAGATAACAGGAAGTCAGTGGATAAGTTAAGAAAACAATACTTTGCTTTAAAGCCATCAAAGTATACAATAATGTCTAAAGAACCCAGTTCCATAGAGAGATGAGCTTTTCATAAATGAGAAAGAAGGCTACAAGGTAAGCAAGGGTGAAGGAAGTAGCATGGCATAGAAGGAGAGACTTCTCTGGGATGAGAAGAAGCAAGCCATACTTTTTATTTTTCTCTGTTAAACCATAATGCTAGTTGTGCCATAAAGTTTCCATTAAGTTCTATGGATCCTTCATCTATTCTAACGTTGTATTTTCTAAATTATTACAGCTCATATTAATTTTACACAAATTAAGTCTTGTTTTCACATATCATTTTCTTTGGTGCCTTCATTATTCCTTTATATTACTTGCCCATAACATTTTAGATTATGTTTTTGAACTTTTAGTTACACACACACACACACACACACACACACACACAAACCTACACCAATACATTTTAAGATTTTACTTATTTTCATTGAATGTTTAAGTCAATTTGGGTAGAGATGACCACTTTAGGTATTGGAACTTCATGAATGTTTCTCTGTTTTTTGGCATTCTGTATTACATGAAATTTTTTTGAGTTGGACTGGATTCTGCCAATGTATAGGTTCATGCCGAAATATCTCTAAAAGAATTTGTTTTGAAGGAAGAAATGAGAAAAATACAATTAAGTCCTCAGATTGCTTGTTCAGTGATTTTGAAGACTAAGGGGCATGGAGAAGGATCTAGAACCACAGCTGCACTCAACAACCAATACTTATGCTTTGTGTCGTTGCGCAAATGCTGACAGAACAACTCTCCATCTTGCCCAATCCTCTGCTTGCTAAGACTTTGTACCGGGAACAAAGTCCAAGGCCTTCCTACGGGGCTGCTGCTGTAGTCCTAGTACTATTTTTAGGCTGAGATGAGAGGATCCTAAGGGCTGGGCTTCCCAAGGAGTTCCTAATGACCTTCTCCTTTCTGAGTCTCAGGACAGCACTGACCTCACCATTTTGACTTGAGGTTTTAGTAGATATTTTTTACTAGCCTCTCTGGATCCGTGACCTTATTATATGAAATTTTTAAAAAGTTTTATACTTTTACGTAAGGATGTTCCATATCGTTTGTTAGATTCATTTCTTTTTTAGTTTTCAATTTTGAAATTTTTGTAAATGGCAACATTTTAACATGTATATTGGCATCGAAATGTGAAATAGATAAATCTGGCAAAATATGTATAAGACCCAAATAATAAAACTATGTATACTGCTAGGAGAAATTAATGAATAAAATAATATCTGGATAAATGGAAACAATATACTTTGGTTTGTGGATCAGAAAACTCAATATTAGGATAGTAATTCTCCCTAAATTGTTTTGCATGTCATATGTCTGTTAAAGGAATTATAGCCCGAGTATATAAATAATTCTCAAAATTCAATGAGGAAATAAAGAATTTAATTTAAAAAAGGCAAAGAATTTGAACAGTCACTTCACTAAAGATATATGGATAACAAACACGTGCAGAGATGTTCACCATCATTAGTTGTTTTGGTACATAAGTTATTCCACAATGAGATACAACTACATATATATTAGAGCAGGTAAAATTTGAAAAGACTAACAAGGATGTGGAAGACCTCATGTCTTGTAACAATTACATAATGGTAAAAATACTTTCAACCACTCCTTTTCAAATGTTCTTACCATAGTACAGTTTTCATTCAAAAGAGTTCACTCAATTTTAAAACAGTGCTTTTAACTTCACAGTATAGACTAATTATATGTGTTTATATTTCTTTCCTGGCTGAGCCATACAGGTGCCCCTGTATTCCATTCTAAATGCCTTGAGTATATAAAATCACTTTGATGAAAATGTGTAATACGTTGAAAATATTGACTGAATGTCTTAGAAGCATTACGACACTTGGGTGGCTCAGTCATTAAGTGTCTGCCTTCTGCTCAGGTCACAATCCCAGGGTCCTGGGATTGAGCCCTGCATCAGGCTCCTTGCTTGGCGGGAAACCAGCTTCTCCCTCTCCCATTCCCCTTGCTTGTGTTCCCGCTCTCTCACTGTATCTCTCTCTGTCAAATAAATTTAAAAAATCTTAAAAAAAAAGGAATCATTTACTGAATGACTGACACAGGTAGTGCAAAGTCAGTAAATTTATCACTGAGTCATTATAATGCCAATCAAATCAACCAACACATCAATGGTTACATTTTCCCAATTTTTTCTGGAAGCATCCTATTAGTTTTTTAAAAAATAATTTATTGTCGAATATATATCCTTTATGAATCATCTTTATTCTGGTGACTCCTAAAAAATATAGTTCTGAGTATTTTACTTTTTAAGCAGACTCTAGAAATTTCCATCATTTCCCTGGTGTTTGTCATTTTTATGTCTCTCAACACTATTTGCTAAGAGAAGAATGCATTTTAGTTTATTACCATATTATTTTCTATATATTATTTTATCCATTTTTGTATAGTTTCAATGGAAGATGTTTGCTCAGTGGTATGAGGTTATTAGGTTATAAATGACAAAGTTTTCAAATATGTAGTTTTTAAGTATGAAGTTTTCGAATATTGCTAAATTTGGGGAAATTTGTAAAATATTTGTATGGGAATCTTATTTCTTTAAATATCACAGAAACAAATGTTAGACATCTGGCTTCACATTGAAGTTGCTAATCACTAGCCTATATCTCAAAGCACAATATACTATTAGGATAAAATGGTTAATGATAGTGGGTTGAAATAATTATTTCAAATAGTTACCACTTTGATTTAAAATACTTTTGCTGACTTTTGTCTTATTTGATTTGATTATCATTATTTTGACCTCTTAATGTGACTTGTGGTATACTCTTGATAGGATCAAGAAAATAAAATAACAGATCTGCCATTTTTTTATTCTTCTAGATATTTATTATTAGCAATATTTTAATATACTTTATTTTTTCCCCCAAATACTTTTATTTTATTTTTTCAGTGTTACAAGATTCATTGTTCATGTACCACACCCAGTGTTCCACGCAATACGTGCCCTCCTCAATACCCACCACCAGGCTTGCCCAACCCCCCACCCCCATCCCTCCAAAACCCCCAGTCTGTTGCTCAGCGTTCACAGTCTCTCATGGTTCAGCACCCCTCTGATTTCCTCCAACTCACCCCTCCCTTCCCTCTCACAATGTCCTCATGTTTTCCCTTATGCTCCACACGTAAGTGAGATCATATGATAATTGACTCTCTCTGCTTGACTTATTTCACTCAGCATATACTTTAAAAATATTTTAAAACTATTTTCTATTTTTGAGTATTAGTTTAATTGAAGTTAGACATATACTTAATAATTATATATTATATATTAAATATAGAATTATTTATGTAAAATATAGATGATAAGAATATAAAATAATTATTAAATATATATAAAGTTAAAATGTATTGTATAAAATATAATAAATATGAAATAATTACATAACATGTGTATATTATACAAAATATAATTAAACTTCAATTTATATATATCTAAAATATACCTATACTGATATATGTATTTCTAACTTCAAATATATATATAATCCATTTATATAAATATACACACACACACATACATACACATGTTTTTAACTTCAGTTATTTTGGAACAGATACACTACAATACATTACAGTTGTATAACCTTGAAGATGAATATTAGCACCATTTTCACATTATGAAACTAACACTCTTTCATCACGGTACCATATCTAGTAATCATTCCTTTGCTTAATATCATTTTTTAGTGCTTACTCTCTGCTAGATACTACAAAAGTAGTGAGTAAAAGACAGTGTCTCTTCCCTGATGAAGCTTACATTTTGGAAGGAGTATATAGACAATGAACAAATAAGAATATCGTATCATATATCATATCATATCATATTATGTCATATCGTATAGTGGTATGAAGCAAAATAAAGCAGATAATGAGCACAGAATGAAATGTGAGCCAGGGATATTTAAAAAAGAAAGATCAAGGAGGTGACTTTTTAGCAGACATTTGAATAAAATGTGAATTGGTGCCGTGCCAATGTCTGGGAGAAGAGTGGAAGAAAGAGCAAGCTTAAAACTCTGAAATAAACATTGTTTGGTGCATTCAAAAAATTGTAGAATTGTGAGGAATGCAGGCTTGACTGTAATGACAAGAATAAGGGAAATAAAGATAAGAGGTCAGAGAGTGTTTTTGGATGCAAGTTTATATGGTGAGGTAGCTATTGTAACCTAGTCATATATTTTCCTATGTGTTAGAGAAAATGTTTGGAAAAGTTAATTAGAGAAGTGATATGGTAAGACTGACATATTCAAAAAGTCATTTGGATTCTGTGAATATGGAAATTATAACTAGGAAAGAGTGGGAGCAATATCAAATTATTGATATAATTTGGTTATATCAATAAAAAGGATATTGACTAGAACCCGTGACTGAAAAGCAAGAGAATCTACTGATGTATTGATATGAAACAAAGATCATTCAAGGATGACATAAAGTTTTTTGGATAAGCATCTGGATAAGTGGAGGTGTCATGTAGAGAATCACAGATTTGGGGGTGGAAATGTGTATTTTAGCTCTGGCCAAGTACTATTTGGATACTTATGAAGCATTTAGATGTAGACGTCAAACAGGTACTTGGATATATGGTTCAGATTTCAGGAGAGCAATCACAACTCTCAATAAAATTTGAAAGTCATCAAGGTGTAGATGGTGTTCAGACTTAGAGGAATGCGTGAGGTCGGGGGAGATGTAAAGAGAGAAGTTACTGAAAACAGAGAAAAAGGGCACAGCAACAATTAGGAATTGGAAAGGAGAGGATCTAGTACATGAGATTAAAGGACCAAAGGTGTGATGGAAAACTAGGGCAGTGAGGTGCCTGGGGAGCAAGTGCAGAAAGGTATAGTAATTATCACTGAGAATCTGAATATCCTGAAGAATGAGAATTGACTCATGGAATTTGGCACTGTCGTAGTCGTCAGTGATCTTGTGAAGAGCTGTTTCAGAATTGGAGGGATAAAACTCTGGAGTACTTTTTAGTTAAGAATAGAATTTAGAAGTTACAGTTTCTTCCTATATGACAAAGGATCATTTTGCACCCTCCTCAAAAATATACTGTCTTGAACTCACTAGGATGCTTTCTTGATGTAAACAGCATCTGTGTCTAGTGGCATTCACTACTATAGCTCTATTTCTTAGAAAATTGCCTATTACACAGATGTTTATTGAATGAAGTTCTGGAGGATATCCATGTAAGTTTCTTAATTGCCTTTACTCATTGAGAAATTAGAATATAAGAAAGTTAATAAGACCAAATTAAGTAGAAATTTGAACAATTTAATTTTTAATCCAATTTCTTATTATGTAAGAAATTATATAATTCTCTTGCCCATTTCTTGATTATCTTCTGGGACCTAAGAGTGATTTATCTTTCTTCTGAGTTAGTAATAAGAATATAAGTAATATATATAGCTTCTCATGCCGCGATGCCAATAGAGATATCAATAAACTTGAATTTAGAGCTCTGATTTCATGACAAATTTGTTGTTTTTGAAATGAGATGTCAAAAGAGTGGGTTGGTTTTTATAATGTCTAATGTAAGAAAGTAAGAAATGATTAACTAGACTTCAGTCAGTGCTTTCATAAAGTTTTCAGTTTCACAGTCTCATGTGACATCCATTATATTACAGTGCTTGGATTGTTGTTGTTTTTTAATTGAAGTATAATTGACACACAACCTCTTGGACTCTTGTGATTGCTGTGAAACCATACAGAAAAGATACACAGGCCTGAAAATCAAAATCCTCTTAACTTCTACAAATTATTTTGAAGAGCATCTGCTTTGATTCTATTCCCCTCTAATTTTATTTGTTTCAGCATTCACCTCTGTTACCTAGAGATTTTCCTGATATCATGAATATATTTGGCAGATTTGGGCTGTTTGTATAAAGAATTTAAGATTTCTGCCATTAATGTTTGTCAGCCAATTTTTTAAAAAATTCAAGTTGAGAGAGAAAACTTCATTGTGTTATTAAAAATGTTTTTACATTCAAGGATATTTGTATTTTGATATCTACATGAAATGTTCTTTTCTACTATAACGTGCACATTGAACAAACGTGGATCATGGAGTAGCAACAAGAAACAACTTTATTGTTCTTTCCCACTGACATTTAAAACTCATTTAGTAGAGAAAGCTTTGCTTATGAAGGTGCATGAAAATTGTAGTAAAGATCATGAGTTTGTTTTTCATGATTACTTTTCAGTTTTTTGTTGATGTATAATTGACATATGACATATTAGGTTCAGGTGTACAACATAGCAATTCAATATTTGTGGATATTATGAGAGATCACAATAAGTCTAACATCAGTCACCATACATACAATTTTTTTTCTTATAATGAGAACTTTTAAGACCTACTTTCTTAGCAACTTTTAAATATAATATACAATACAGGGTACCTGGGTGGCTCAGTTGGTTAAGTGACTGCCTTCAGCTCAGTTCATGATCCCGGAGTCCCAGGATCGAGTGCCACATCGGGCTCCCAGCTCCACAGAGAGTCTGCTTCTTCCTCTGACCTCCTCCCCTCTCATGCTCTCTCTCATTCTCTCTCTCTCCCTCTCTCTCAAATAAATAAATAAAATCTTTAAAAAAATTTTTTTAATTTAAATATACAATACAGTGTTATTAACTACAATCATCATGCGGTACTGAATGATGACTTTTATGATTACTCTCAAGTGATAGAAACAATTTGCAATTATTGCAATTAAGTAATTAAAATCCCTAATTTTATTAAGTAATCATAACCACAATGTTGGTTTGGAGTTAAATCTTCTCCAGTCTTGGGGCGCCTGGGTGGCTCAGTCGGTTAAAGCCTCTGCCTTTGGCTCAGGTCATGATCCCAGGGTCTTGGGATCGAGCCCCACATCGGGCTCTCTGCTCAGCAGGAAGCCTGCTTCCCCCTCTCTCTCTGCCTGCCTCTCTACGTACTTGTGATCTCTCTCTCTCTGTCAAATAAATAAATAAAATCTTAAAAAAAAAACTTAAAAAAAAAAAATCTTCTCCAGTCTTCCCAATGAGTCATATTTATGTAAAATCTATTTTCTGCTAAGATAGGATATGATGAAGACTGCACACTTACCCCTTCCACTGGTATGCTTATCATGTATTTTGAACCCCCGCTAGGGTTGAAAACATAGGTAGAAAATAGGGAGAACCAAAGACTTCTTACTTTATAGTAATTTTAAATAGCCTCAAAGTGAGGGTTTAAACCTGAATCTCATGGAGGACATTTTATGGGTTTGTAGACACTCCTTACTCTTCCCTTCCACTTGCAACTTTCATTTCACAGACAATAAAGACTGGGCCCCATACACAGCTCCTTAGGAGTTTCCTCATTCTTTCTTGTCATCTCAAGTTCTTTGGGGATTGAATATAAAATCTGTTTGTATGACTCATCTCAGTCCATGGCAAATACATTTGCTATGCTGTTGATGATGCTCCATCCTAAAACATTATTTCTCTCTTTTTTTTCATCTCTCTCCCTCCTTTGCTCCTTCCTTCTCTTCCTCCCTCTCTATCTTCTTCTCTTTCTTTCTCGCCACTCCCTTCCATACCACTACATGCCAATAGTGGTAGAATCTAGTCTTATATTCTTCAGGCATATGTATCAGGCATCAGTCCTAAGAGTCTCACTGAATGTGAGAGACAAGTACCACTGTTTCTGAGTTGTGTCACTGTTGCCTTCTTGTTGAATTTCAGGTGAGGGGTACACAGTCATCTCTCTCCTTGTGAATGCTGAAACTCATAACAAAGTGGAAACTCTTCTTACAAATAAGTTTTCCAATAATTTTCTCTCACAAAAATCTCTTCTTATACTTTGTATATGCTTAAAGTTAATGAAAGAATTCAAGAGTCGTCTAAATAGTTCTAATTTATTTTCTTTATTAATCTACATATTGGCTTACCTCCCATCTTGCTTTGATATATTTTATATAACATATCTCTGGCACCATGTGAAACTTTCAATTTAACATCATGTCATCCTATCATGATAATTCCTATGTTTGTAATGTGTTTAACTAATCATTTGAAGTCAGAAAATCACTGTGTTGTGCTTGCTTGCAGAATTGCAAAATCCATGCTTGTGAATTGTGATTCCATTCATGATACCTTTCTTATGTGTCTTGCAGTATATTACATTTTAAAGTAATATTATCTTATCATTAACTTAATTTTATTTTATAAATTTCAATCATTTAAACATCTTGCTGTACATATGGACATTTTAGATCATTAAACTACTGGGAATTACTGATATTAGGTATATAAGCAAAGAACAGAAACTTAGGATAGTCGAAGAAACAATTTTAATTTTACTTCATTAATTCCATTATTATTCATTCATATATGTGACACATTATGCATCTAAATTTTACTCAGGAGGGCATGACTCTTTCCTAGGAAGCTTTTTTCTATGGTGCTATCGATGCCAGGCCACTTTGAAAATATATGATTTAATGTGTTGCAATGGAAAAAGATAGTTCTGTGAAGCTTTCATCATTTTATGAATATTACTTAAGGTATACAAATCTGAATAGAATCTCTATAGTGAAGGGAACAAAAGTCCAAGGGGAATATTAAGTATTTTCCATCTTTATGTGAATATTACTCATTCTTGAAAAATTGTCATTTCTATGAGGCTGTGAATTTGATAATACACTCGTCTTACTTGAGATAAGAACAAGTTAGGGTATTGCCCTTGGATAAACTTAATCAGTCTGTTTGTCATTGTTACTGGTTTGATTTTTTTCATCTTTCAGACAAAATAGTTTCTATTTTCCTAAAATATATTTTATGGGTGAAGACAACTCTAGCAAACTATATCAATACTTTGCTGGAGAAGAATTCCCTAGTTTACAAAATGCATTATTTCCTTTTTAGCATGGAAATAAATGGAGATCCACCCTGAAGCAGGAGGTATAGATATGCCAAATAGAAGGATTTTTCTGCAGAAGACAGCATTTATTAGTCTAGTTTGTTTAATACAAAAATTTGACTAAAATATTGATGCATTTATGACATTTTGACATTCTGGCTGTTTTGTACATATTAAAAATAAACAATGTAAGCAATGAATTTGTTGGTGGGAGGTGTTCTTTTAAGCAATTGCACATTTATTAAACAATGGCATATGGCAGATATGAATATTTAATAAGTGGTGAAAGTAAATTGGGGTATTTTTTAATGAATATGAAAATTACACTCACTTTAGATAAAGAAGAAAAATGAAGTAGAACCTGAATGGACTGGTGTGTAGAGTCGTGCTTTTAATAAGATTAGAATATTACTGAATTATGAAACACATATGGCAATAATCACTAATCTTAAAGTGCTATCAATCTGTAACCAAGTAAGTCACTGAAGAAATGTAAATTCTATACTTTTAAAAGGATCATCTAACTTATATATGCTTTAGCAAGCTGATGCACTTAAACTTTTAAGAAATTTAAATGTAAAAGTACAGTTATTTGTAAGTGATTAGATTTGGCAACTTTGGGATTCTTACAGAATGTGAATCATTTTAAATAATGATTTTGTTTGTGAAATATAAAACATCTTTTTTTTTTTTGCTAATTTTGACTTTGTTCTAAAAGTAAAATTATAAATGACGAGCTTTTCTCCCTGGTAATAGCTTCAATTTATCAATTACTGATTTTTCCCTACCGTTAGGTGCCAAATACATTTTAGGCAGTAGTTAATGAGTCAATAGTTTAGCTGTTCTACATATTGAAAGTATAAAAGTAACTAGTTTTCATTAATGAGGGGGAACCACTTAATCACTGAGTTGTCAATGAAAGTTACTGTTAGGTCAATGGACATAATGTGTTTGGTGCTATGGATACAAAGACAGGAATGCAAACACTTCTTTGGGTACTCTTTCTTTCTTGAAGACTTTTCACTCTTTCTAATTTTCTATGATTGTATAGTTCCTTTCTCTCATATCAAATGTTCTTATGTTTCTAATAGATTTATAATGAACAGCAAGTATTGCTACCTTATTATTTTGAAGGAAATCTGAGATTCATGCAAAGAAATTTATAAAATCAAAGACAATTGTCTGATACTCAGAGTTATCAATTTTAGCAATTTCATATGCAGCTATAGTCAAGGAGATGAATCACTTTATTACTGCACAAGATAACTTATTCCTTTTTCAAATTTGTGGAAATTTCAGAGTAGAGCTCTAAAATCCAGCCTCGCATATAATGATCCTATACACATTGTTAGCACTTAGTCTCAAGACTCCTTCAAGTTCTAGTAAATTGTCCTTCAGGTAAAAGATGAATCCTGATTCTTCACGCATATAGGCATTATAATTATCTTCTTCATATGTTTTAGTTTTATAAACACTTTCAGTTGTTCCCAATAGCCACATATCTCTAGATGCCCAGTTAAATTGCTAAAGGGATTTACATACAGAAGCTCTCGGTAGAACTATGCTGTAAAACTTACTTTGATTTATATTTCAGTCTAGAAGAAATTATTTCCTTTTCAATACACAGGCAGCTTCAGGGTATAAAAGTTTTGGAAGAAGAGTGCAGAGGGACATTTTCTCTGTATTTTCCTTACTTGTGACAGTCGAGATTCTTTTTTTTTAGTTTCTTTGTTCTAAAATGTTAAATAACAGCTGAATTGAATCTAATTTTATATTTACTTTTCAAATGAATTTTAAACTTCTCTTTATATCTATAAAGTAGAAAACAATCAACATACAAAAGAGATAAATTAATTATCTCTTCACAGGTATAACCTGCTTCAAAGTTGTATCATGGTGCAATTCATGGAGGTCTAATTTATAGGATGTTCTGGGGAGAAGTTTTAAGGGGATACAAGCTGCCTCCATGAAGATCAACCTTGATGAATCTAAGTAAATGAGATAAAATCATGTAAGAGATAATTTACAAAAAAAAAAATTAGAAGCCTTATGGAGGAGTGGAAGTTCTTACAAACTAAGCCGTGTGTATGTGTGTGTATGGGTATGTGTGGGTGTGGGTGTGGGTGTGTGGCGGGGGAGAGTATTCATGGCTGCCATCTTGGGTGATAAACATCTGGGACAGTGGTCAGAGTATTCAGTGAAGGGAATTCTTGAAGATTGGTTCTGTCCATTTCCCTATACCATAATTATCTTCTTTTTTTTTCCCTAAGATTTTATTTATTTATTTGACAGAGAGAGATCACAAGTAGACAGAGAGGCAGGCAGAGAGAGAGGGGGAAGCAGGCTCCCCACTGAGCAGAGAGCCCGATGCAGGGCTTGATCCCAGGACCCGAGCCGAAGGCAGAGGCTTTAACCCACTGAGCCACCCAGGTGCCCCATCATCATTGTCTTCTAATAATAATTTCCTGTCTTTTTGCAGAAAGTGGAAATAGCTACTGAAACCTTCCATATGGAAATAGCTATTCAGGTCTCCCATATGGCTATTCAGGCCTTCATATATGAAATATAAATCAAAGTAAGTTTTACAGCATAGTTCTACCAAGAGCTATCAGACAGAGTTAACCCTGCTGGGGTGAACAGTTTTTGTTGTCTTTTTTTGGGGGGTGGTGAACAGTTTTGAAAGCATTTGGAAGTGACCGGTCAGACTGACTTGAGTTCTTGTTCTACAGGTGTATTTTCTTTCCTTTACATTCAGAGATACTGGTTTACAACCTAAGGTGACTGTTCCTTCCAATTCTTCATAATTCTAAGAATTTAATAATTAATACTTGAACAGAGAAATCATCTGTAAGAATAAAAGTAAAGGGATGTGATCCTCACTGGTTTTGGATCATCATCCCTGATTGTCTCCCCTCTACAACTGGAAGAATAAGATTTGTGCATAGCTTTATTCTTTCCTCAATATATTCTGTATGTTAGAGGAGCTGATGTGGTGGTGTGCTAGAACCAGCTTGTACCTACCCCTGATAGCCAACTGTGAACCTCTCTTTCTGACTCTGAATTCAGTGATGACATTTTGGTAGCTTGATATCAGCCATGGTGGGAGTATTTGACTACAGAAATGGACAAATGCCTCAAATCACACTTTTTTTTTTTTGAGATTGCTGGCTTATCAGAATTCTGCCTCTAATAATGAACTTCAGAGTAAAAATAATAGTAAACCGAGGAATGCAAATATAATAAAACGGAAACAGCAATCTGAACTCATACCAATAAAATAGAATTAATGCGCTATTTTTAATGAATGCAATAAATAAATTTAAAGAAATAAGGAAAGTGTAAGCAATAAATTGTATATAAAAAGACAAGCTTTCCAGAAATAAACAGATAGCCTTAAAAATATAAGATATGTGTCTTCTGGAGGCAGATAGATAATGGATTAATATTTTAAAATATGGAAGGAAACTCTAAAAACAATTTGAAACATCCTGAACTTGAAATTTTGTATCTAGCCAAACTATTACTAAAATTCCAGAGCAGTGTTAAGAATATTCTCAGACAAGGCTTTAGAATGTTTGTCATACAAATATATTTAGAAAATACTCTTAGAGGAGATATTCAAATAAGAGAAATCCAAGAAAGGGTAGCAGAAATTAAGAAAGTAAAGATAATCATATATATTATGTATACTTAGTAGGAATAGTTTTTGTGTTTTGTTGATGAAAAAATAGATCTAATAAAAAAGAAGTAAAAGAAAAATCTCTAAGGACTCATTGTCAACATTTCCACAAGAAAAGAGAGAAAAAGGAGGCGTAGTAATTGGAAAGGTAGAAACCATTTTTTAATTATTTTTAAGTCATATAATCAACTATATAAAAAAAAAGTAAAATTAATAGAAGAAACTACTTGAAATAATCATGTAATTCAAGAATATTGACAAATACATGATCAGATAAAAATAATATTTTTATATGTCAGTCAAACCTAAAAAATAGGTCATTTGATAGACAGTTTTTAATAGGAACAAAAGATTTAAAATGTAATTGAAATCTGTAAGTTAACAATACACAAAACTTCTGCAGAGAGCAGTTAGAAATGAATAAATAATGCATATAATCCATATTACAATCTGGATAGCTGGAGAGATATGCTCTTGAAAGGAATAGCAAGTGGACTAAAAATCAGCTAGTGTATTAGAAGTCTTGAATAATACTATCAACTAACTAGTAAGTTGACTCTGGTAGAATAGTCCATCCAAAAATAATAGAACACACATTATTTTCAGGTGCACGTGGGATATGTTACCAAGAAAAGCTGTATTCTGGAAATCAAAAGAAGTTTCAACAAATTAAAAATAATACAAGTCACATAAAGTATATCCTGTGATCACAATAGAATTGCATTAGAAATCAATAGAAGTAAAATCCCCAAAGGGAAATTAGAATGCATATTAATCCAAATAAAAATGGAAACACAACTTAGCAGAATGTGTGGGATGCTGCTAGGACAGTACTTAAGAGAAATTTTATAGCGCTGAATGCCTAGGTTTCAAGACGACACAATATGAAATTATTGACCTCAGGTACTACTCTAAGAATTTGGGAAAAGATTGGGGAGCCTGGGTGGTGCAGTTGGTTAACCAGCAGACTCTCTTTTTCAGCTCAGGTCATGATCTCAGGGGCCTGTGATTGAGACTTACGTGGGGCTTTATGCTCAGCTCCTGTCTGCTTCAGACTCTCCCTCTCCCTCTGCCTGCCGCCCCTCCTCCTCTCATGTTTTCTCTCTCTCTCTCTCTCAAATAAATGAATAAATAAATCTTAAAAAATAATTTAGAAAAGAAGAGCAAATGAAATCCAAATTAAGGAAAACACGATCAAAGTTTGGAAATAAACGAAATAGAAATCAGGAACAAGAGAAAAACCCAATGAAATAAAAAAAGTCACTTTATTTGAAAAGATCACTAAAATTGATAAACTTCAAGCCAGACATGCTATTTCTCCAAAATAATGACAATACACTTCATAGCATAGTTGAAATAAACCTATTCTTTGAAAGAAATGAACTACCAAGACTCCCTCAAGAAGACACAAATACCTGAGTAGCCTATATTACACAGAATTGAAATTTTAGTTAAAAGCCCTTTCCCTGAGAAAATTCAGGACCATTTCTTCACTTAAGCATTCTACCAATATTTAAAGACAAAACAATAATAAAACACCTATACCAAAATATTATAGAAAGGAGCGCTAAAGCTTAGTATCCCTTCTAAACATAGATGCAAATATTATTTTAAAAATTTAATAAAATCCTACCGTATATACAGAGGACAATACATCATGATTCATCGGCTATTATCGAAGGTATGGAAGGTTTGTCAACATTACAAAATCAAGTAATATAATTCACCATATTTATGAACTTAAAAAGAATAATTATATGATCATATAAATTACAAATGCAGAAAAAAACTTTGATAAAATCTAATACTCATTCCCTATAAAGTCTTAGTAAACCAGAAAGTGAAGAGAATTTCCTCAAACCAATAAAAAGCATCTGAAAGCTTTCTACCTAAGATCAGGAACAATGAAAGAATGGAAGTACTCACCTCTTCTATGAACCATAGCAGTGGAGTCTCTAGTCATTGTAATAAGTGGGGGCGGGGGGTGGGGAGCGCAACCAGATAGGAAAGGGAAAAATTGGGAAAGGAAATGAAGGAAAATGTAGGTATATTGGATATTTTTACTATCATGATTGTGGTGATCATTTTACATGTCAAAACCTATTAAGATACACAACTTAAATATACTGTTTCTTGTATGTCAATTACAAATCAATAAAACTGCCAAAAAAATTGAGAAATCAATTTATGTCAATTAGACTGACAAGAAGAAAACCGGGTAGTACGAACTCCTGTTTCAGACCTGGAGACATGGCAACGCTCATGCACTGCTTTTTGCTGAGTAAAAACTGGTAGTTTTTCCATTACATAAAAGGCACATACTCTCTGTAACCCAGCAACTCCTCTGCTAGATATATATCTCAAATAAATGTTCACATAAATTATAGAAGGGTATAAAAAATTATAGGAGGGTATGAACAAAAAATGTAGCTAATGCACACGGTTGAATACCACTTGGCAGCTGGAAGCAGCAGACTGAATGAGTATATTAACATAGACTGGACTGAAACAAACAAAGAAAACCCAAAACAACAGACCAGATGAATGTAGAAACACAGTACGGAATGAACAAACAAACCAAAAGAATATTGCAAATTATTATACAGGACCATCCGTATTAGTAAAAATTTTATCAAACTAAAAAAGGATATACATTGTAGCCTGACACTTACTAACAGAAGGATGAACATCAGACACATTCGCATGATTGCCTTCTTGGGGTCGTTAGAAATCAGGGGGCAGTAAAATGAAAAGTGCCTGAATAAATAAATAAATGAAATTGAAAAGATAAAAAAATGTACAGGTCTTAAACAAATTAATGATTATAATATTCCATGAACTATATAATTCAATCCTTTATGTGTACATTAAAAATAATGATTAAAACAAAATAGAATATTGATTGTTCTCACATGTTTCAGCAACTGCGAGGTATTACAGACCTGGTCATAGGCATTAAAAATTAACTAATGATGGATTGGCCTTGTTTTGCTGGTCCTATTTGATGTCATTTTCTAGTTGTTTGGAAACCCCAGATTTGGCAGGGCAGGTGAGTTCACAGCTTGGTGCAGTAAGCAGAGGAGTATTGAGTAGTCAGTCCCTAAAGGGACTTAGTAGAATAGCTCCTTTGGCCCACCTTTAGGGAAATATGCTGGGACCAAATAGGGTATTGTAAAGATACTATTAATGAAATTAACATTCCATGCTAAATTTCTAAAAATGTTCCTATGCTCAGTGCAATACACATTTCCTTTTTTTTCTTTTCAAATTTTTATTTAAATTCTAGTTAGTTATCATACAATGCAATATTACTTTCAGAGGTAGAATTCAGTGATTCATCACTTACATACAACACCCAGTGCTCGTCACAACAAATGCCCTTTTGATACCCATCACCCATCTAGCCCGTCCTCCACCCACCTCCCTCCGTGAAACCTCAGTTTGTTCTCTACGTTTAGGACTCTCTATGGTTTGTTTCCCTCTTTCGTCCCCCTGCAATATGTTCATCTGTTTTGTTTCATAAATTCCATAGATGAGTAAAATCATATGGCGTTTGTCTTTCCTGTCTTTATAACCTTTATAATCCCCTTTTTTTTTAGAGAGAAAGAAAATTTCCATTTATCCATTCATCAGTCAGTGGATGTTTGGGCTCTTTCCGTAGGTCGGCTATTGTTGATAATGCTGCTATAAACATCAGGGTGCATGTACTCCTTCAAGTCTGTACTTTTGTATCCTTTGGGTAAGTACCTAGTAGTAAAATTGCTGGATCATAGTGTAGCTCTATTTCTAACTTTTTGAGGAACCTCCAAACTGTTCTCCAGAGTAGCTGCACCAGTTTGCATTCTCACCAACAACGCAAGAGGATTCCTCTTTCTCTGAATCCTCACCCACACCTGTTGTTTCCTGTGTTGTTAATTTCAGCCATTCTGACAGGTGTGAGGTGGTATCTCATTGTGGTTTGATTTTTATTTCCCTTTTGATGGTGATGTCGAGCATCTTATCATATGTCTGTTAGCCATCCTGATGTCTTTGGACATCTGCCCGTTTCTTAACTGGATTATTTGGGTTTTGGGTGTTGAGTTTGATAAATTCTTTACAGGTTTTGGATACTAACCCTTTATCAGATATGTCATTTGCAAATATCTTCTTCCATTCCATAGGCTGCCTTTTAGTCTTGTTGATTGTTTCCTTTAACTGTGAAGACGTTTCTTTCCTTTTTTTTTTTAAGATTTTATTTGTTTGACAGAGACAGAGATCACAAGTAGGCGGAGAGGCAGGCAGAGAGAGAGGGAGAAGCAGGCTCCACGCTGAGCAGAGAGCCAGATGCGGGGCTTGATCCCTGGACCCTGAGATCATGACCCGAGCCGAAGGCAGAGGCTTTAACCCACTGAGCCACCCAGGCACCCGGTACACTGATTCTGATAAGAATCTCTTATGTCTGCATATAAGAATTGAGCCAATACATCATGAGCAATGTTTTGAAGCTTCAAAGTATACTGTAATTACCTTGTAATTATTTATATATCATCATGGCAATAATTTTTAAAAAGTATACAAAGCTGTCAATTACTATGTAAGAGTTTTTAAAAGAATACAATGCCTTTAACTGATATTATGTGTATAATATATATACATATACCTATATATCAATATATAGTCTATTTCTTTTATTATAAGGATATTGGGCTTTTTATTATTATTGTTTTATTCACTGCTATATCCCCAAATTTTAAACAATTCCTGGTGTTCAGTAATATGTTATATTAATGGAAACTGAATCAATTATTTAACCATGTGTATCTACTAACATCCTCCAGCAGAATTACAGAAATAGGAAAGTTCAATTTGATGGTAACAAAATTAGAGGCACTAGCTTAGTTTTCTCCAATCTGAAAGACTCCACCAGAGAATTGCTAAGAAGATATTTACGGAGGACGTTGCTTAATTTTACCAATGGAATTTTGTGTTACTAAGATTTGTTCACAACTAAGTATTGTATTCTCTGACCTTTCTGAATGATAATTTTAAACAAATCAGCTCTCTAAACTCTTGCACATTTAGAAGTCTTTAGGATACCATTGCTTGCAAGGAAGGAGATTTTATGCATGTATTTCATAGCATATTTACTCACCATTTAAAAACTTGAATGAGACATTCCCAACATTCTGGATTATATCCCTATTGCTGCGATATCCATGCTGAAGTGAGATGGAGAATGAGGAATTAATACATAAAGCAACAGAGGACAGAGGTACCAGCCTCTGTTTCGGACTTAATCCTTTCCCTCTTCCAGGGAACACTTGATATCATAGTCTCTAAATGTTTTAGTATGTGAGCTCTGCCTAACCTGTGGTGTGTAACTTTGGCCACTTTATTAACTTCTGTGAGTCTTACTTTTCTCAGTTGCAAAACAGGGATAATGATAGGTCCTACCCCCTAAATGCTACTGTAAGGATTAAAGAAGAGAGAAAAGCACTTAGCACAGTAGTTGTCATGGAGAGAGTGCTCAAAAAATGACTGTAGATAGATCGATAGATCTACTTGGCAGCATAAAATACATAATAGATCGGTAAATCATGCAAATCAGAAAACATATGGGAGATTCAGAAAGGGGTAATAGAATTCCTAAAAGACAGGAAGTACATGATGACAGAGTGTAATAGAGACTCAAGAAACATTTAGTGAGCAATTGTGCATGTCATGAGCACCATAGTGGAGTCTGGCCTCCCCATTTAGAGTTAAAGGAAAATAATTGCAGCTCTCGAGAAGGTAGGCAGTCACCACGGCAGTGATTTTGGCCTGGAATGTATTGAAATGAAGAAAGTGGGGACTGCAGTCATGTTTTAATGTCTTAAACTTATGAATCTGATACTCTTAAATGTGCCAGATTTGATTCTGAGCACTTCACATCTGAGAATCCATTTCATTTTCATATAACCCTTGAGGCAGGATTATTAGTTGTATCCCTATTTTACAATGGGAAAGCTAAGGTCTGGAGGGACTAAGTGACTTGCCTAGAGTCACACAGCTGGTGATAGAGGAGCTGGGGGTTTGAAATCTGGCTATTTAGCTATAGAGTTCAGAGACTCTGTCACACCGCTGTGCTGTTGATTTTGTTGAAATATCAAATACCGCAACTGGATTTCTAGACCAGGAACAATTGTAATTGGTAATGAATTACATTGTGTTCCTTTGAAATTTATTTTGCCTCTCATCATGACTGAGTTTAGAGGTAATGGACAGAGGTGAATGTACTTTAAAGGCCGAATGTCTCAGGTGGGTAGAGAGCATGTTTCAAGAATCTGGGAACACTGCAGGACAAGAGAAATATATGATCAGGCCCCTGAAGAATATTATTTCATTACATAGGTAATTCTATATTGCCAATCTACAAATAACTATACATAATATATGTTCTCTGTATTAGCAAGTATCGTGTGTGTGTGTGTGTGTGTGTGTGTGTTTTAATAACTGCTAGCATTTTCTATCAGAAATATTTTTGTTAACGGTTACAGTTTATAATTACCTTATTGCCTTACATGAACTGTGGACAATTGCACCAAAGTCATACATACGAAAAACAGAATTAAATGAACTCAGATTTATTTGAAAAAGTCAGTTGCATAGCATCAGCCTGAAATCGCTGCCTACTATCATTTACTTAAAACTGATCATTGTTTTCTGTCCATTCAGGATTATACAAGAAGACATATTAGAACTCCATATCAAAACCCAAATGCTTTCATTTCTTTGAGTTCCACGACTAAACAGAAATACTAAACTCTGTCTTTGGTGGCCTGTTGTCCATTCTATTTCCCTCTACCCAGAATCTAGTCAATGTCTGAAACAAAAAAAGATTCCTGAAAATTCCCTGGTTATAAGATTGTAGAAATAGAAGTTAGATAGTATTTGCCATACAACAAACTAAAAGCCAGTAAATGACAGAGAAGCTGAAATTCTGTACCCAAATCTGAGTTTAGGAATGCCTTTTACCCCACTTAAATTCCTAAAACCCCTGGATATCTTCAGTTTTTCTCCACTAGCTTGTATTTTGTATTCCATCCATTCACATTCTCCCAGAACGTCATAATCTGAATCAGCCTCAGATGGAGTAAAATAAGAAAAAAAACTCCACTTGTCTGGCCCACTCTAAGTTCTATCCTGAGCCTGGATGTTAGCAAAGGAAGCAGAAGCAAGCAAAACCCCCAAACAAGTAATAGCATATGCTTTCTTAGACAAAATCATTTCTTTTTTAATGCATTGTCTTTGCTTTCTCACTTCCCTGTCTTGTGGATGAAGAATCATTTCCAATTCTGTGCTAGGCTTAATTAATTAATGACTTATTTCCCATTAACTTGTGTCTGAACTTTAGACCAATGCAAATGGAAAATATAATCTGGATTACAATAATTTCCTAAATCAGATATTTTATTTAGGATAAAACCAGAGGGCATTAATTTTTTTTTTTTAAGATTTTTATTTCTTTATTTTTGCAACAGAGTGAGAGAGAGAGACAGAGAGGGAGGGAAAGAGAGAGAGAGAGAGGATGAGCAGAGGGCGAAGTAGACTCCCTGCTGAACAGGGAACAGGATGGGCGACTCAATCCCAGGACCCTGGGATTATGACCTGAGCCAAAGGCAGACACTTAACTGACTGAGCCACCCAGGTGCTCCATGGAGGGCATTAATTTACCAAATCCCTGGCTTTCTCATAAATAGAAATTCAAATTTTATTATATTTGTTAAAAAGTTACTACTGTAATTATGAAGACATTGCAGTACTTTGTTCTCTTTCCTGATGTTTTTGGTCCATGAACCAGGAAAGAATGGGTAAATGTGTTTCCAGTTCAAGAGGATGTCACTCCAACTTCAATATATGCTGTAGTTCTCAGGTATTCTGAATCAAATGCATTCGCTTTCTATGTATATGTAGAAATGAGGTCTATATTATTAAGCATGCATTTAAAATACAATTACAAAATATCATAAATTCAACCTTTATATCATGTGACTTTTCATTTTATGCCCTATTGTTTCTCCGGGTAACAAACGTGATGCTTTTCTAGGAATTATTTAGGAATTGAACCTATCCCTACATCCTAAACAAAGATTCAGGTGTGGCTCCTTTCCAACCTATAAAATATTAAGATAGTCTCTTATGCTATCTACCATAGTCCCTTCTTTAAAAAAAATAAAATTCTAGAGTATAACACACATGCAGAAAAATACGCAGATCACAAATGCTCAGCTCAATAGATTTTCTCAAAGTGAATGCACCCTGGAACCACAGGCTTGGTAATAAATAGATAATTAATGTGTACACATCTCCTTCTTGTGTCTTTCCAGTCACAGCTCTTCCCCAAAGGACTCGGTTTCCTGACTTCTATCACCATTGTTTACATTTACCAGTTTTATATCATTCATCTGTCTGGTTTCAGTTAAATTTATATTTGTGAGATTCATCTGTCATTCATCGATTATGAAAAAATGTACTCATTCATTCTCATTAATGTATATCATTTCAATGCCTTAGTATAACACTGGTTTTTTTAATCACTGTACTTGACATGGTTAGTCTTTATTTTCATCATTCTGGTAAGTGTATTATACTATCTCATGTGGCCACTGAGTGCTTTTAAAAAAAAATTATGGAAGTAAAGTTGATACACAGTGTGACATTAGTTTCAATTGTACAACATAAATATTTGACAAATCTATACCTTATGCTATGCTCACCACAAGTCTAGCTACTATCTGTCACCATCCAATGCTGCTACAGTTTCAATAACTATATTCTAAAACTATAACTATATTCCTTTTGATGCACTTTTCATTTTCAGGACTACTCATTTCATAACTGGAAGCCTGTATCTCCCACTCTCCTTCATTTATTTCTCTCATCTCTCCCCTGCTCCCACCCCAGCAACCATAAGTTTGTTTTTATGGGGTCTGTTTCTGCATTTTGTTGCTTTTGTAATCATTTGTTTTGTTTTTTAGAGTCCACATATAAGTGAAATCATTCTTAGTATGACTTATTTCACTTAGCATAATATCCTCTAGGTCCATCCACATTGTTGCAAATGGCAAGATATTCCCTTTGTCATTAATGCCATTTATTATACTACTGTATCTTAGTTAATTGATACATAATTATCATTGGACTAATTTTAAAAATGTGTTATGATATATTTTTAAAGCACTGTGTTTCATATGCTCGCAAATAAGTTGCTACTGAGGTTTTTTGTTTTTTAAAGGATTATCTCCTAGTTAAATAAAATTTAGAATAGACATACAGCAGAACATTGGGAAATATTCATCAGTTCCTCAACCAGTTACCATTGCTCTTAAATATTGGTGTATTTACTTCAGTTAATCTTATATACTCCTTAAAATTTTGACAAATAAAACATTTATTTTGTACAAAGTGTTTTTTCTGAAAGCATTCAAGGTGTCCAAGAACCTCCTAAGGTTGTAAACTGTTTCTTTTTTGGAGCTATAGCTTTGAAAAGAACCCCAAAGGTATGAGTTAATGAGATTTGAAACTATTCATCTGAATTGCTGTATTTGTAGCTCTAATCTACCTCAAAACACATTTTTATCTTGCTTTTCAAATGTAATTTATGATTTGAATTTTTTCATTGTGTAGCTTAATAACATCATCTAAAAACTGAGAAACAAACTGAGGGTTTTGGAGGGGTGGGGGTTTGGGCAAGCCTGGTGGTGGATATTGAGGAGGGCATGTATTGCATGGAGCACTGGGCGTGGAGCATGAACAATGAATCTTGGAACACTGAAGAAATTTTTAAAAATTATTTTAAATAAATAAATAAATAAAATAAAAACTGATATTTAAAGTAGTTTATATATTTTGTTTAATTGGGTTAGGTATTAGGATTTTTTGCCCTTTCAATTCTGAGAATTTTGGATATTTACGTTTCATCCAATTTTTAATTTTTAATATTTGGCTTGCAGTTGGTGAAGTGATGTTTAATTTTTTTTTTTATTTTAAATTTTTAATGTGAACAACTATAGCGAAATTTGAATTAAGCATCTATTATGTGCCTGACATTGATCTAAATGCCTAAAGCAATTAAAAAAATAGCCCTCAATTTAAGTGCATCAGGCCTGGGTTTGTGTGTATTTGGGGATAAACATGTTGGACTGGGTGAGATCTTTCACAAACATTCTTTGGTAAAAACAAAAGAAAAACAACAACAAAAAACCCCGAAAAGCACATATCATAAAGATGATGTGTCTTAAAGATGATTTCAAATACTTACAAAGTAAAAAAAACTACAAATATTATGGGAGGAGCATGAAAGAGACAAAGAAACAATGGAACACGAGAACCCGAGACGGGTGAACAATACTGATAGAAAATATCTGTTTGAAAATGAACTATTTCATTTCTACAAGTTCTAATGGGCAGACGAATCATATGTTCCAGCACAATTTGCTCAAAAGCTAACGTGATTTTAAGCTGTATTAGCATAAACCTAAATTCTGGTCGTCCCATTGCAACTGCAGAATCAGACTGCTGGGACATTGGTGTTCAGTTCTTCATGCTGCCTTCAGTATTAACCTAGGCAAGAATACTGTGAACGGAGACTGTGACCCAGATAGATAGGATTTAGGTTAACTCATGTATGAAGAACAGCTAAAAAAGAGATGAATATTGAGTCTAAAAAGTAGTTAAATGGAACACGAAATTCTCTCAAATCCAAAATATCTATTCTTCTAATGAAAAACTCATTATAATGATCATGTAATATTATTACAATAATATTAAATTATATATTATTATAACAATTTTTATTTTCCTGAGGGCAGAATTATATTTTTAAAGAATATAATCACATTTTATAGACAATTACATATTATTTTATAAAGAATGTGTGACTTTGAAGAGAAGGAATTCTACCTACTCTCAGTGAATCTGATACAAATAACCACAGAAAAATACTCTGATTAACATTTATAGATCCCTCAACAATTTTTTGGAGAATGATTTTTTTTTAATGTTTAAATTTCCTTCTGCAAGGAGAACCTGGAAAGAGCAGCAGTAACACCAAAAAGAACTACTTAAAAGGTTCTAAATAATAATAATAAGAAAGAACAACAACAACAATATTGGTATGTTATTAAAGTAGAAGATGATTATTTTAAAATGTAAAGCAAACAGTAGTCTGAAGAAATATGTTCGTCCTTCAGTAGGTTGAAATTGAAGAGCTAAATCTAAACATAAACTACATTTTCATCATTAGTTCAGAAACACCAAATCAAGATAAGGTAACAAAAGCCCTGGAAAGATATTGATTTAGACCCTACAAGTTAATTTAAAGATAAGGTGGGTAGAAGAAAGAACTTGAAAAAATAGAATAAACTGGAGAAATTGTAGTTTGTCCTTTATTTGTCCTTTCTGCATTTAGAACTGTACTATAGTAATATCTACATGTATATATTTAAATATATAAAAACTGTTGAAATAAAAATGATTTATTGATTTAAGTTGTATACATATAATATAAATGTAAACATGCAACAGCATATTCAATTCAGCCAACCCACACATGTTGGGCACACAGTATATGCCATTTTATATAGTTTTTGCTGGATTAGTTCATAGTAAGGAGAAGAAATATTTTTTTTTTTTTTGGTTAACAAAATTTCTTTTCTCCAATGTTAGTACCAAATTTTTATAAAAACACTATAAGCAGTAACTTTAAATCATATCAGACTAAATATTATTTTCATCAACCCTCTCATAGTCAATATTCGAAAGACAAAAATCGTGCATAAAATTGTCCACTTAATCAGGCTCTTCGGAAGTAAAGTTTATCAGATGAGTGTAACATTTACAAGACATGTGAAAGTGTACATACATCAATATTGTGTTGTTTCTCTACTAACCATGATTATTTTCAAGTGAAAAAAGAAAAGTAGTTTAAAATACTTACTTGATGTGTTCATTAGTCATTCAGGGCCTACATATGTTATAGAACACCTATGTGCCAAGGCCTTTGATAGAGATGCAAAGGAATTCACTCCTATCAGAAAACCAAATTCTAATAAGCCTAATGGATAAATAAGGCAGTTATATAATAACACGACAATGTCTTTTGATATAAATACAGAGAGTCTTGGGAGCAGGGAAGAAAATACACCCCATGAAGTATGGGAAGTCACAGTGGGTTTATTTCAAAAAGGCATCATAGGGACACTATGCCTTTAGCTGAATCTGGAAGATAAAATAACAAGACAAAGAATAATGTTTCAGGAAGAGACAACAGTGTAAATATACAAAGGTAAGAGGAAGCAGTTAGCAAACCTAAATTCCAGGGTGTGCAAGTTTGAATAAAAGCTATCAAGTTGGAAAAGTAGGCCATGTCTTAAAAAGAGAAGACTCGGCATGCAATTTTAAGAAGATTGGAACTTTTTCTGTAGTTGTTGGGTGGTCACTGAGGGAATAAAGTGAGAGACTATCTCTTTTGCATTATAGCTCTTTCTAGTTGTGTAGGGTGTATACTTGAGTGGTATGGGACTAGAAAGGGTGATCTCAGTTAGGAGGTCTCTCTGATCTCCTCTAGAAATGATAAAGACTATAATGAGGCAGGATCAATAGAGGTTATAATACTGGATAAATTTCTTATATAATTAGAGATATAGCTGAAATATTTGAGGGGTAATGTACGAGAATATTACCAATAGGATTCTTTGAGAAGCAGACTTTGAGCCCGTTTACTCTTCCGGATGTTTATTAAAGATCACAATGGTATCAATACTTTTAGAAAGGGGAACTAGGAAATAAGGATGGGCAGAGGGAGAAACCTACGTGTGATTTAGTCCAAACGGTTTCAACAGACCAAAAGGGGGTTCCTGAGGTTGAAATAGCCGGTCAGGATGTCCTGCATTGGGCTAAAATGAGTTTCTCTCCTGCCTATACTTTCAGTCGTTGGATGTGGCCCACACTGCCAACAGCATGACTTTGGCAGAGACAGTCCCCTGAAGCCAAGGCAAGCCCTGAAGGGGCCGACAGTTGAAGACAGAGTGGTGACAGCCTTCCTGGTACCCGGAAATTAAGACCATCTTTGCAGGGAGTTCGACGCAATGGATCATCTCTGAGTCCATCGCAATAGATGTAAGGGAGAAGAATATCCGAGGTGGATTCTAAATTTTACAGCTTCAGAACAGGATTCTGGGATGATTCAGTACAAAAGGTTTGCAGAAAGAATGACAGTGTATTGATGGGAAATTGTGTCTGGTTTAGAGAATTCAGTTGCAGCCCTATTGAATCTGAATATTTTTAGGTAAAACTGTTATAGTATTTATAACACCTTTGCCACCAGCCACGTCTCTGCATAGGCCAGTAAGTTTAATTTTGTCAAGTAAAAATCAATTGTCAGCCAATATAAATAAACATATTTAGTAATGCATGGGTTAAGAAAAGTGACTAAAACTGAAATGCATGCCATTTACTGGAAAAACAAAGTTAAGTACATGTCCTATTTGGGAAAGAATCAACATCTTCCTCATTAAAAAAAATAACAGGTTAGGGGTGCCTGAATGTCTCAGTTAGTTGAGCATCCGACTCTTGGTTTTGGCTAAGGTCATGATCTCAGTTCCTGAGATTGAGCCAAGAGTCAGGGAGTCTGCTTTTCTCCCTCTTCTTCTGCCCCTCCCCCTGCTCAAGTTCTCTCTCAATCTCTCTCTTGAATAAATAAATCCTAAAAAATATTAATAGGTTAGTTTCCATAAACAGTGACACATTATAGGAAATCTTTCTAATACCTCTTAATCTCAAAATAGAAAATATTAAATGTGTGTAGTAAGAAATTGAATGAAAGGAAATTAATCAACAAAGTTGGAGTTTTTTTGTGTTTTTCATGTTTTTTTTGTTTTTCCTAAAAAATAGCTGTAGTTCACTGGGGGTTTTAATGCTATAGCTATTTACAAAACCATTTTCAGAAGTTCCATGCAAAAAGTGACCATTTTTTAGTGCTGTATCATGACATTTCATGAGATTTGGCATGATACCTTATAATAACTTCATTTTCTTCACAGGAAAAGAAATGAGGCTACTGCACAGTAAAAATTTGCAGTAAATCTTACAAGAACTCAGTAGCTTGGCATTTATTGCCCATCGCTTTCTTTTGATTTAGCAGGTCTGCCCTTCAATATTTCTTTTCTCCAAATACTTGCCCAACTCTGTTTTTAAAACAATTTATACTAGTGGCACATTTTACAGCCTTTGGTAGTTTGTGGCATATGTTATTGTGTCAGAATGATCCCACTCTAGTATATTTAGAGAAACTTCTGGACATCTTTGGTAAAACTCAATTATTTTAAGGGTCTATATCTCCAAGAAAGAAGTGCATGGTACCATCCAATGCTATTCCATGAGGAGAGTTTTTCTTTAAATGTTGCTATATATTTCACTTTCAGTTTGAAGGAAAATATCTGGAAGTGTAGTCGTTGCAATTTTTGTTCTTTGTTTTTGAACTCGTTGGCTAGTATGAGTGGTAAACTAGGAGAGCATGCATTATAAAAATAAAATGTCTTATAATTTTTATCATAGATTTTACTTCCAACATTTATTATAGTCTTAAGGCCACTGTATATTGAACTGAGACTTACTTTTGAGAGTTGCCATTTTCTCTTGTGGGGAATATTGATGGAAAAGGCTATGCATGTGTGTGGGCAAGAGATACATATACTTCCCTCACTAGGTTTGCTATGAACCTAAAACTGCTCTCAAAAAATTATCTTAATAAAGCAAACAAAAAGATTCCTGTTTCCATAGAGTTTACATGAGTTAAAAAAAAATAACAAAGATATTTTAGACACTGAGAAGTGTTATGAAGAATGAACTAGTTTAAATTAAGAAGAAATGTGAAGAAATGAATCTGTGCTAAGACATGAAGACCAAGGAAATCCAGCCCTAAAATCTCTTAGAGATTATCACTGTAGCAGGGAAATTAGGATTTGCGAAGGTTCTAGTGGGAATGAGTAGAAATAATGGTCCTTGTGCATAGAGAGTATCCAGGAATTATCAAGAACAGCATCATAGGGAAGATAATATTTAAACAAGATCTCTAAAGAATTCACCTAGAAAAGGGAGATGCCAACTCACTGTCAGAATTAGTGCGAGCTCAAGTGGGAACCTGAAATATTTGGGGGCAGAAAGCAGACAACAAAGCTGAATATCGTTATGCTTAAGGGAAATAGAAAATAAACTGAAACTATATATTGAAAAACTACAAAATCTATGAATAAGCCAGTAAATGATTTGAAGAAGGGCCTAATATGAACAGGGCTGTGATTTTGAAATGTTAGTCTGGCAACAACAGGGGTAGATGATTGGGTGTCTGGAGGTTGGCAAAGAAGCATAACAAGGATATTGAATTCATCTGTGGAAAGATGATGAGTGTGCTTTTCTGGAGCACTGGCAATAGAAATGAAAAGGAGAGAAAACTTTCCTAAGCCTGAAAGGAAGAATTAGATATGACTGGGCATGAGAGTTGAGTTTGATTTTAGAAGATAGCATAGATAAGACTGTTGGGTCACAACAAAACAAAACAAACAACCAAGAGAATGAAGGGTGGTCAAGGTTGAGATACTCTATCAGGTAGTCTCACGGCAGAAAAGAAGATGCTGCTTTTGTCAATTAGGAGGTTATTGATAATCTCTAATGCAGAAAATTTAATCGATTGCTACAAGAGGACTGGGATGGTGTGGAGAGGAAAATATGAAAGGATATTGTTGATTGGTCATTGTTCCCCTTAGCCAGTGATTATGTTACACAAAAATTGCAGAACATCTAGGGGGAAAATGCATTGAAAAATATGAAAATATATTGAAAGTCATATAAAATCTAGATCCGTGGCATTAAATGTGCATTTTCATGTTTAATAAAATTAAAGAAGCTTCCTTAGACATGGAATTAAAGATATATCACATTGTATGGGGATGGACTATCTGAAATCTATTGCATTCTGATCATAGTGATACTGAATTTAATAATATAAATAAGCTTAGATTTTATTTTTGAGCTTGAATTTTGATATTTAGTTTATTAATTTAGTTTATGTATTTTCTCAACAAAAAAATGGAAAATGAATGAAAATAAGATAAATTATATTTCCTTCAAATGAAATAAAATTAATACTATTTTATAATATTTCCTCTCAATCTTTTCACTCTATATAATTTTTAAAATAGTTGTTTTTATTATATACATCCCATAGTCATTATATGACTGATATTTAACACGTTAGTGTGTATATGTATGTATCCTTACAAACTTACAAACCATCAGGCTCCATATTGCTGTCTGGTTGGCCCGTTAATCAAACAAGAAAAATTTAATTTAGAGTCATCTTTCTTTATCAGTCCTGGCATTAACAGTCTTAGATTTGCTTCTCAAGGTAGAAACTGGAGATGGAGATTTGTGGGCAGTGAGTTTATTGGGCAACAACAACACATGTAAAGGAGAGATAAGAGCGAGGTTGGGGAAAAACAGAACTCAGTTCTGATGGAATTGCAACAAAGTCTTCAGCTGATTTGATGAGATGTCCAACAGAGGCAGTCCTGCAGGTTTCTTCCAATGGAGGCAAGGTAGCTGACCTTTTGTATTCCTGTAATACCTGTTGTCAGATGCAGGCTGCCCTGAGGGAAGGGTGAGCTTGGTCAAAGCAATTCCTTTTGACTGAGGGCAGTTCCCACCAAGGGCACAAACCATTGACAATCAGCAGGCAACAGTCCTAGCAGAAAAAGGGTCTGGGTCCCAAAGGGAAAGAATGCAGGTATATTATACCATCTATTCTCTTTCCTCCATTTTCTCCATTGTGGTAATCTAGTTAACCACAATGACAGAAATCTTAGTCTTTTTTGAAGGGTCGGTAATGTATCTTAAACACTTAGAAAAATTGCATATCCCATCGCAGACATTAGGTGTTTGTTAAATGGGATTTTCCTCTAGATCTAAAGCACACAAAGATGTTTATCTGTAGGTTTCCTTTGCTGGCAGAAGAAATTTCTCTAGACCACCTTTTCATTGATGATTTCAACTCAAGGATCCCAGCTTCATGTCAGTGTCCACATTAACTCCCCACCTAATTGAAACCTCTTTCCCCATTCTTTGACTGGCTAACCAGTGTGTCCCATGCTTAAAATCTCCGATGTGAGCATTGGTATATATCCCCAGAACCTCAAATTATTACTCTGTTTTTTATAAATTATTTTGTGCCCCATTTTTCATTTGCATTTGTTTTGTTTAATTAATTTGTTTTTAGAAGTATTGAGTATTCTTGGTTTTTGTAAGCTTTGTAAAGTATTTAAATTTGTTGTAACATTTCATTTGTGGTGTGAGGATTTTTCAAATATATGGTCTCTCTGTGGCTTGTGGCTATTTGTAATCAGGCCTGTTCACATGTAGCAACTCTGTTTCACTCTTCTTTAATTGGCTAGAATATGAAAATGTCACTGTTCTGTGAAGATTCTACTAACTCAGTCTTTCCCAAATTTATTGAAGTCATTTTTTAAATTTTTATGTAAGTAGTGACATCCATATTACCTATTTTACTGTTTCCTAATGGCCCATTTATTTATTTTTATCCAATAGCACAAAATTAGTAGATTGAATTCTCATTTTCATGAACAGATTGACTTTTGCTTCCTGATGGGAACAACTTTGAGTAAAAAGCTATCAGGTTTTAGAAGTGATCCAATCAAATTCTGTAAACTAGTTGTCAGAATGCTGTTGGAAACAAACACAAACACCACCTTTATGCATCACTATTCTTGTTGCCACTACCATATACTCCCTGCCACCACACACGCGCGCGAGCGCACACACATACACACACACACACACACTTCTTTTTCCCACTCCTGCCTATCCTTGCAACTACAAGACTAGTCATTCCTCCTTCATGGCTCAGGCCAAATATCTTCTCTGTGCAGTATCTCTGTAGACCAGTGAAATTTGTATCTCACTGTATGATGATGTGTATTCATGTATTTTTTATTTGATCCATCTTCTTCACTAGAATAAGAGCTCCTGAAAAGAAGCAAATAGGTCTAATTAATGCTTGTAAATAAAACACATACCAAAAAAACCCAAACACAACTAGCATAGTTGCTTTATGTAATAGATACTCTTGTTAAATATTGAATAACTGACCAATCCCTCAGTTTTTCAGATGCTTGCAATGTACATATATAGATATTTTATAAAAATCTCACAATTTGAGTTTGTTTTTTGTTTCTTGGATTTTTTGTTTGTTTGTTTTGCTTGCAGATGAATGGCACCACAACGTGCAATGATAGAAGCAGAGTTTGGAGTGATGCAGCTGCAAACTAAGAAATGCCACAAATCAATGGCTACCACAGAATGCTCCAAAGAGTCAAGGAGTGAGAGTCTCACGGTGAGCATAGATCTACTGACACCTTGACTTTGGACTTCTAGCCTCTAGAACTGTGAGAGAATAAATGTCTGGCGTTTGAGGTAAACAGTTGGTTACAGTAGCCCTGGGGGCATTTATTTCCTCTCTACAGCCAAACAAAACCAGATAAATGTATCCTATAAATATCTGTATTTTGGAAAGTAGATATATCATGATATGCTTATTTACAGAAAGATTTTTTTGGCCTAAAATTCTTGGTAATAGTGCATATTGTATGTTAATTTTATCTGTTAACTTGACTGGACCAGGGGTATGAAGATATTTGATCAAACATTATTCTGGGAGTTTCTACAAGGGTATTTTTGGATTAATTAACTGAAATTAACATTTTAGTTGGTAACGTAAAGTAGATTGCCCTTCATAATGTGACTGGTCCTCATCCAATGAACTGAAAGCCTGAATGGAACAAAAAGAATAACCCTTCCCCAAGCAAGATGGGATTGTCTTCACATTTCATCTGTACCATTGGCTCTCCTGGGTCTCAAGCCTGCCAGCCCACACTGCAGATTTGAGTTTGCCAATCTCCATAATCATGTGAGCCAATTTCATGCAGTGTGTGTGTATGTGTGTGTGTGTATCACACACACACATAAAAAAGCAACACTTTTTGTGTAGTTCTATCTCTCTGCAGAACCCTGATAAATACAGATGTAAGGTTGTTTTCATGCATTGACTCTGAACGGTTCTATAGTAAATTTACTTATATGACTTTGTTTAACCCACTTTTTTTGAAATTTGGTTACTAGAAGGTTTAGTCACTGAATTTCTGTAACATCACTTAAATCCAGTGTGTTGTGATTTTTCACTTGGGGGAAAAAAAAAAAATATATATATATATATATTCAAAACATAAGAGCATAGCTATAAGAAATTTTTGAAGCAGCATTACATAATCAGTAGCTCCTTGTTTCATTTTCCTTTTTATTTTTATTTATTTATTTTTAAAGATTTTATTTATTTATTTGAAAGTGAGAGAGAGAACAGAGGGAGAATGAGATGTAGAAGCAGACTTCCTACTGAGCAGGGAGCCTGATGTGTGGGGCTCGATCCCAGGACCCCAGGTTCACAACCTGAACCAAAGGGCGACTGAGCCACCTGGGTGCCCCTCCTTGTATCATTTTCAAAAAGAATATTTCATTTATTTATTTGAGAGAGAGAGTCAGAGAGCATGCGAGCTCAAGAGAGAGATCACAAGCAGGAGCAGGGGGGGAAAGGCGGGGGGGGGGCGGCGAGGGGAAGAAGCAGGCTCCCCACTGAGCAGGGAGACCAACTCCGGTCAGTCTGAGTCAAAGGCAGTTGCTTAAGTCACTGAGCCACCCAGGTGCCCCTCCTTGTATTATTTGTGACACCTGTACCTACCTGCTCAGTTACCTTTCAAAAGCTACAACTGCCTGTAAGTAATATCATGGCTCTTTAAATGACAGGATTTCTGTGGGTGCTGACCAACCTATGTTAAATTGATATATCCTTTCTGACCAATTGGTTATTCTCAGACCTTAGGAATTATGACCTCCAAAGGACAATCAGAGCAAGCCAATAGGTCTAAATTAATGGAGTTGATAGGTAAACACATGCATTCTGGTTATTGTAACATAGTTAACAGTCAGAAAACTTTGATCAAAATAAGTAATTATATACAAAGTTATTATATGAAAGCAAATGACATGAAAAACACCATGTTACTGCTTATACAAATGGTCATGCTAAGTAATAGTGTGTACAAAATGAGTGGATTTTAGCGGTTCCACAAAAACGTATTCAGTTGATGGAAATGAGGGTTTTATAGATGTAATCAAATTGGATGGGTTCTATATGCTGTCTTTTGAAGCATGAAACCAATTCATAATTATTCTATTGTTAACTGCCTTTTATTTTAATTGATTCACTGCTTTTGTTAGATTATTTCTATATTTAATCAAGATTGACTTGTACTACATTTTTATGAATAGACTTAGTAATGTACCATAAAAACATGTTTGCACGGTATTATAGGATTAACTATTGTGCTTCCTTGAGAAAAACGTTCTCTACTTTTTTACAAGGAGAGGATACACTTTTTATTGTAGTATAATTGACATACAATATCCTATTAGTTTTGGGTATACATCATGGTGATTTGATGTTTTCATAGTTTATGAAATGTACCTTATGGTAAGTCTAGATACCATCTGTCTCCATATAAAATTACTACAATATTATTGACTATAACCCCTATGCTGTACATTACATCCCTATTACTTATGTGTTTTATAATGGTAAGTTTGTATACCTCTTAATTCTCTTTACCTGGCCCTCTAACCTCTCTCCACTCTGATAATGAACAATTTATTTCTTCTATATGAGACTGTTTCTGTTTTGTTTGTTCATCTATTTTGTTGTCATTTGGTTTTTGTCTTTCTCTGTCTGACTTATTTCACTTAGTATAATACACTCCAGGTCCATCTATGTTGTCACAAATGGCAGGATTTCATTCTTTTTTGTGGCTAAGTAATAGTCTGTTCTGTAGATACACCACATTATTTTTTTTATAATTTGCTTTGATTATTCAATGTAACTGTATGCCTTTTTTTTAGGGGAGATTTCTGGATTTATATTTGTTTTGGGATATATGTCTTTCTACCATCATATTAACCCTTTTGATTCAAGACCTTAAGGGGAAGTGTAGCTTTTCTGACCTAGGAACAGTAAGAATGGAGTAATTTAGCATTATAAATTCAATCGGAACACCAACAAATCATCTCAATGGTTTTAATCTTCCAAAAGGCTAAGTGCGTAAATCATAAGAAGGTAGTAAGCTTAAGTACTTAACGGAATGATAAAGATTAAAGAGCACATCAAAGGAAAGTGGGAAGCTGTCTAGCTGAGACAAGCCCTTAAGGAAAATTAGAAGGAGAAACTAGAAGGTATGAATAAATTATATCATTAATATTTGGTTCTGTGTACTGTTCTGATTCTGATACTAAGATTTGAACTGGACAATTAGTTTTAATTTTGTTGATTCTCACAAGTGTTTTTTTTTTAAAGATTTTATTGATTTATTTGACAGAGAGAGAGATCACAAGTAGGCAGAGAGGCAGGCAGAGAGAGGAGGAAGCAGGCTCCCCACTGAGCAGAGAGCCAGATGCGGGGCTCGATCCCAGGACCCTGAGACCATGACCTGAGCCGAAGGCAAAGGCTTTAACCCACTGAGCCACTGAGGCACCCCATCACCAGTGTATTTCTAAAATGTCCAAATGGATAGACTTATTTTCTAAATTAGTTATTTTCCATGACTAAAAATTCATTAGTATTATGGACTTTTTTTGATCTTTATTGTTGCAAATATTAAGTTAATAATTTTGTAAACCTGACTTTCTAAGTCCAAGTCACTGCATCTTGAATTAAATGACTAGACTCTTAAACTCTTAAATGCCAGAAGGGAAATATTCAGTGAGTTATAAACTGCCTGCTATTACTATTACTTCTAGGTAATATTCAATATAGGAGTGGACAGATTTGAATGTATTAAGACAAAAAACCATATGTTTACCAGGAAATTACAAAGAAACCATTTTTTTTTTTAAATGTGCAAATATATTTAGGTAATAATTCAAAAATTGTAGTGGTTTAGTATCTTTTCAAAGTTTATTATTATTAGAATACAGCGGGAAGTTTTTTTCTCCATTGAATGTTAAGTATTGAAGTGAAAAGGTCTAGCCAGAGGAAAACTCTTTTCAATTGTAATGGTTAAGTAGAGGTATCTGGGTATGTTGTTAATTCTCATAAAGGAGACACGAAAGCTTTAGCAACTGAAGGGAAAAGTATATAAGAATTTTCATTTGAGAGAACAGTCATTTGATTGAAGGTAGTCATGTAGTGGATTTGAATTATAAGACAACACAATACATAAGAATCAACACAGCAGAAGAAAGCAAAAATAGTGTTATCCTATTCTCTGACAGTGATATCAAAATAATGAGTGGTCATATACTGTTTTTCTAAATTCCATCAGAGTTTATCTTCAATTTAGAAACAATTTAAGTCATTCACATAGTCCAAATGCAATTCTGAGTTTTAAAGAATTCTATTTTAACAGAGAACAAGTTGATGGTTTTTAGAGGGAAGGTGGGGAGATGTGTGAAATAGATGCAGGAGATTAAAGAGTATACTTATCATGATGAGCACTGAGTAATTAATAGAATTGTTGAATCATTATACCATATACTTAAACTAATATAACATTATATGCTAATTACACTTTCATTAAGAAAAAAAAGATCCCTGTATCCGTAGGGCCCAAACCCAAAGTTGTGCTAAGCAGCAAATTTGTGCAGAAAGCTTTATGTATCCTAACTCTTTATAAAAACAAATTTTAATCAAAAAATATTCTAATTTAAATTGAGTCTTTGGTTATTTTCTGTCTCTGACAAAAAAGTTGACAATTAATCTACTTTGTGTCTCCATACTACATTTGCCTCTTCTGGTTCTAGAAATGAGATCATACCATACATGGTCTTTGTGACTAGGTTCTTGCACTTAGCATGTTTACAAGGTTGATCCATCTTGTAGTATGTATACATAATCATTCCTTTGTATTCACAAATACTGTACCATTATATGGATATACCACACTTTGTTTATCTACTGATGAACAGCTGATGGTCTTGTCAAATGTTTTCATGTTTTGGCTTTTCTGAATAAAGTTACTATGAACATTCATATGTAAGGTTTTATGTGAACATATATTTTCACGTTTCTTGGGTATATACCTATATACATATTACTGGGTCATATGGTTTGTCCTTTTTCAGAAACTGCCAATGGGGGAGTGCCTGGGTGGCTCAGTGGGTTAAAGCCTCTGCCTTCGGCTCAGGTCATGATCTCAGGGTCCTGGGATCAGCCCCACGTCAGGCTCTCCGCTCAGCAGGGAGCCTGCTGCCCTCCCCCCCCCCCCCCCCCGTCTGCCTCTGCCTACTTGTGATTTCTCTCTCTCTGTCAAATAAATAAATAAAATCTTAAAAAAAAAAAAAAAGAAACTGCCAATGGTTTTCCAAAGTGGCTGCACCTGTGTACATTCCCACTAGCAGTATAGGAAGATTCCAATTTCTCAAATCCTTGTCAACATTGTTATTGTCTGCCTTTTAGCCCTTAAGATTGTAGCCTTTTTTACAATTGAATCATCCTAGTGGGTGTAAAATGGTATTTCATTGTAATTTTGATTTACATTTCTTTATCTGGTTGATGGAATTCTCTTCCTTCTCATTTTTTGGGAAACATATCAACAATTACACTAATATAAATGATTTAAATTCACCAAGCAGAAGAAAGATTGGCAGAGTGGATAATAAAACACAACCCAAGTGTATGCTGTTTAGAAGAAACTCACTTCAATTTCAGTGATATAGACAAGCTAAAAGTAAAAGACATAAGAGATAGAAATGCAAACTAATAAAAAAGCAGGAGTGACTATATTAATATCTGGCTAATTAGGTTCCCAACGAAGAAATTACCAGAGATAGAGAGATACATTAAATATTCTTTTTAAAAGGACCAGTCAAGAAGGTAGGTGTGTAATGATCTTAAATGTGTACATACCAAACAACTGTCTCAAAATACATGAAACAAAATTGTACCACTGAAAGGAGAAACAGAAAATCAATAATTTTAGTTGGGGACTTTAATACCTGCTTTTCAGCAAATGATAGAACTACTAGCCAGAAATCAGCAAGGATATAGACAAGTAGACCAACATAGTCAACTAGTTGAATCTAATTGTCACATACAGAACACTCCAACTAACAATAGCAAAATAAGCATTTTTCTAATATGAGATTTTCACCAAAATAGTCCATATTTTGTATCATAAAACACAATTTAACAAATTTAAAATAATTGAAAGTATATAGTATATTAACTGACCATTAAGGAATCAAATCAAACAACAGGAAAATCTGTAATCACATTGAATAATTTTAAAAATGTAGCTATAAAATGGGCAAAAGACATGAACAGGCATTTCCCTGATGAGGATATATAGATGGTATATAAGTACCTGAAAAAACATTCAACATTAGACATTAAGGAAATAAGGAATTAAACCACAAAGAAATATTACTATGTATCTATCACAATGACTAAAATAAAGAAGAATGTAAACACCAAATGGTGGGAAGGATGTTAAGTGATCTATTTCAGGAATCTATTTCAGTCCTCCTACTCGACCTCATGGGAACAGAGATAAGACATCTCCAGAACTGAGGAGAGTGTTGACATATTAAAAATATTCAATAAATATTAAGAATATAGGACTTTTATATTTATTTTTAAAACATCTCATCTACAATTTTAGTATTCTGAGGCATGTAGAATTTGTGTTGCAAAACTTTCCTTTACATAGAATTATTTCTGAATTGTTTCAGCTCTTAAAGCAACTTAAATGAATTGTGAAGATTCATGTTTACATCACTCTCCTTTATGTTTTTTTTTTTTTTCTCCCTTATGGTTTTGATGGGATGTCCTGATAATTACAATCACACTAAGAAGGTACAGTAACTAATAATTTCCAGGGTTGTGTTTGTCTCATGAAATTATACCCCAAAATCCCTAAGGAAGAAGAGCCTTTGAAAATCAGATATTCTAAAATTAATTTTAACTTTACTTTTACAAATCCATCAACTCTTTGTGCTAATCTCTCATAGTATATATGGCAATTATATTCAGTGCATTAATTTATATCTATAGTTACCACAATATTGTTAAGTGTGCATAAGAAAGTCCGATATAATAAAAAAAAAAATGACCTGAATTGGAATCAATAAGTTTTTGTTCAAATCTAAAAGCAGATTAATAACTATGTGACCTTGAGAAGATCAATACTTTTAAACCCACCATTTCATAAATATATTTATGGCGTATCGCTACAAATTCTTTGAGGATGTAACTTGTGGATATGAAAATGTGTGCTACTTGATAAAAAAATAATTTCTATAGATTTCACATTTGCATTTTCGTAACTTGTGGTGTTATCTATATATGATTTTGTATAAATTCACTGATATGTTGTATATATGTGTGTATACTGAAATATTACAGCTCTGTAGTACACTCAGAATAAGTGATTAACCCCTGTAAAGCATAAAAATACTTAGAATGTATGGATGATATAACTATTTTATTTTACCGAGTATTGTACATTTATTTGGGAAAATACTATTTCATATTAAAATATGTTTAATAAGATACAATAAATGTAATTCTTTAATCTCATAAAATATACGGAGTGTTTTAACTTATTCTATGTTTTGTAAACACTGTATTTTTTGACAGTCTCCTTTTCCAAATTAGTCTTTCTGCTGATGCTCTGTTGTTAGGTACATATGCATTAAGGACTGTTCTGTCTTCTTGAGAATTTCCCCCTTTATCATTAAGTATGCCTCTCTTTACAAAATGCCCCTGGTAACTTACCTTATTTTGCATTCTGCTTTGTTTAAATTAATACAGCTACTCTCACTTTCTTTTGATTAGTGTTATCACAATATGTTTTCCTCTACTTATTTTTAATCTGTATTTGTCTTTATATTTAAAGTAGGGCTCTTGTAGACAACATGGTTTGGTCTGTTGTTTGATCCACTTGGTCAATCCCTGTCTTAATTTGTGCATTAAGACCATTGGCATTAAAAAAAGTTGTTATTTAGAGAATTGGCTTAATATCTACCATTCCTGTTTCTATTTGTTGTCCTTGTTGTTTATTCCTATTTTGTCTTCCACTCTTTTTCTGCGTTTTGTGGTTTTAATTGAACGTTTACTATTATTCCATTTTTTCTCCTTTGTTATACTTTAAATATTTTTTTATTGATGGCCCTACAGTTTGTAATATACATTTGCAACTAATTCAATTCCACTTTCAAGTAACACTGTACTGCTTTATGGGTAGTTTAAGTACCTTATAATAACAAAAGAATCCTCATTCCTTCTTTATTTTTATATCATATTTTCACTGATACATGAGGTGCAAAAGGTTACATATCAAATGTTTGATACTTTTGATACTTTTGATAGGTTGACATGTCAAATGTTGTAGTAACAATGTTGCTATTATTATTTTAAAAAAAACTGTTATCTGTTTATTGGGTTGGTTCCAGTTTATTTACCGTGATGTTTTCAGCTAGGAATGCTTGACACACTAGCCTGCACCTTTATTATTCGTAGGGAACTGCACAGATATGTCGCCCACTGGAGCCAATACCAATACTATGGATGAATCTGGCTCCTATTAAAATCAGAGAATGCACTTCAGCCAAAAGATCAGGGAACTCTGAGGAACAAGAATTATTACTCAGAGGTTATGCTGGGTGCGTGGCATGCTCAAGTGAGGACATCAGGAGGCACACAGTGAGACTGTGGGAAGAGGGTAGGAAGAAAGGGGGTGAGGAGGACCCTAGACTTTGCCTTTACAAGGGTCTCATGGTGGGTTATCTGGGATTTTGCTGGATCACTCATAATTGGCCAATTTGCGGCATAACAGTGGGAATTTCCCTTCCTCCATGTGGAAGGCTATGACCAGTTAAGTATTTACCCTTTTCCCTGTGGAAGGCTAGAAACAGCTGCGTTGGGTATTTCCCCTTCTCACCTGGAAAGCTAGAACGAACTGGGCTGGGTCTGTCCCTTCCTGCACAGGCAAGGCTAGAACCAGCTGGTTGGATATTTCCCCTCCCCCATGCCACTTAGACTCTGACAAACCCCCAGAGGTTAGGATTTGGTTAAATAGTTTCTCCTGAGGGCAAGCCTCATTAAGAACAGAATGTTCTGGTATATATCAAAATGGTTCTCTCTCCCTGCCAGGCCTGAATCACAAGGGAATTTTAATTCAGTAATCACTGTGAGAATCCCGCAGAACTCTGCGCGCTTTACGCGTGAGGTTTATAAAAGCGCGGGGCTCCTTCATGACCGGGTTGCTGCGCAGTTTTTACCTCACACGCTCGTCCATACTGAGCTTTCAGCAACTCATCGGTTACAGTCCAGCTTTCCTACGCCGGGCGCTGGCTCCCGTGAAAGTTTCTCCTAGGGTAAGTTGTGATTTTTTAATTTGTTGGTTTGTCTCTCCAATTTGGGGGCCTGCGGTTTGCCTTGTGACTTCATTTCTCTTATTGATTTAAGAGTTGTTGATTTTGTAGTTTGTTCACCTTTTATTTGTTGCTAGGACAGAGTGGCCCCTTCCAAGGTTCTTAAATGCGGGACTAGACACCCTTTTTCTTTTTCAGTAGTTGAAACACATTGTTGTTACTGTTAATATGTAACAGTGCTAGAACCTTGGATGTAGAAGAGAGTGAAATTTCCTGTAGATTTATTGTACAGGGTAAAATTGAGTATTAATTGGTTGTGAGTTTGAAAGGTATATTCAAGTTTGATCCAAACTAGTACCCCAGAAGAAGTCATTTACAGTGAAACATTTTCCCTGGTTCCCTTTGACTTAACGTTGAAATGCCGTTGAATTAAATTATCATTTCCTTTGGTACTAAAATTATGGTAATGATTAATAGATACTTAAGTTAGTTCCCCAAACTCGTAGGATACTAACAGTAATAAAGTAAAAAAAAAAAAAAAAAGTGTGCTTTATAGACAAAATGCTCCCCTATTTTACATGTAAACATGAGCAAGATATTCAATTATTCTAAAATTTGGTTTCTCTGCTTTCAAAATGGAGTGACCTCAATTACAGTACTTTTTGAAGGTTAGAATATTTATAATTTAAAAGGTGACTAGTGCGTAATACATATTTTATTTCCCTTTCTTACATTAATATAGCGTTTCCCCAAATTTCCTAATGATTAAAGATACTGGTTTGCTTCTTAAAATTGAGATATTTGGGCTCTACCTAAGAGTTACTAAATCACAATCGTCAGTAAGTCCGTGCTGGGACCCAGTACACATGTGTTCTTTATAAAGGTCATTGACGAAACGCACTCGGTTAAAGTTTCAGGTGAAGACAATCAGGCCTCTTCAATACGAAGATGTAGAATATGTTAGCAATGGGGAAACTCCTCCAAAGCTAGATATGGTGAAAGATACGGGATTCAGTTGGTTTTTCTATGTATTGGTTATATAAGAGTGTTTCTATAGTTTAAGTTTCTTTGGGCTTTTGTTTACAGAAGACTCACATGAAAGTTCAGGCCATCTGATTATTTTTGGAATAACATATGGGAAATGATTACACTGAAGTGTTTTCTGTGTAGTATATATAAACGTTGCTTATCTACATCTTATGCCATATGAATCAATGATTGATAGTTACACAAGTACTAGATCATATATTTTGAAATATAGAAAATGGTTTGTTTTAAAATATTCACCCAGCTCTATTCTGATACTTTACCCCAAGGAATTCGTATCTCACACACATACACAAAAACTAGTGCTTTCTAAAACCCCAGCTCTAATGCTTGCAAAGTATGTGACTACAGTACAATTATTTAACCTCTTATAATATAAAATTTAATATTTCCCGATATGGAAATATCAATAATTGTATTAAGAAATTATTTAGAGGTGTGCTTGGGTGGCTAAGTTGGTTAAGCTTCAGACTCTTGATTTATGTTCGGGTCATGATCTCAGGGTTGTGAGATTGAGCCCAAATCTGTCTCTCTCTCTCTCTCCCTCTTCCCCTACAGCCTTTGCTCGCTCTCTCAAAAAAAAAAAAAAAATAATAATAATAATATACATATTTGAGCACTAGGTCAGCTTATGTTCTTATGTACCTGGCATATCATAGATGAGGTTTCCGCTCCTAGATTTTAAACTAGGTCAAATGCTTGAGAATAGATTTTGCATGGAATTCTGCTGCGGTTGAATGAAGGGTAACTTCAAATCCATAGCTTTAAACTCTTTACACAGTTGTGTTAAACAGAGAGGATATCTTTTTCAGAATGTTTAAGAACCTCTTCTAATCAGAGTTGAAAGACATTTTAATTTTCTGTTATATTTACATACAAGCCTTTGAACAGCTCTCTCCACTAATTTGTTCATCTTGTATTTGCAAGATAACTCAGAACAAGAGTTAAAAATAACAAAATAGAATTCAAAACTAAACATAGAAAAGGTAAAATGAGCAAATGTGAAAATTCCACTGTTTTAGAAAAGAAAAACATCACTATGTACTTAGTTCATTGAAAGTTAGTAAATTTAAAGGTGGTAAGCACATTCAAAGGCAGGAGGAAATGTCCTAAGCTTTGAAATAGCAGAGACTATTTTATATATGTTACAAAAAGAAAAATTGAACCAGTGTTCTAATTATAAATTTATAAATAATATAAACACTTGTAGAAGTCCAGATATTACATAAATGTGAAGGATATAAAGAATATAGAAAAAAGCACATAAAATCTACGTACAGTCAATTCCTAATAATTCTTAAATATCATGAAGAGTTAAATATAAATTTAATTTTATTATATATGCATGATATGTGTGTGGATATCTACATCTATATACATGTGTGTATAATTCTCTATGTGTATATATTACCAGACCTTTTTCTTAAACATAATATGATATAAAATGCAATATCAAGATAAAAATCCATATTGGTGTGTGATTATACTGCTTTAACCTACTCATCATGTATCATGGCCAAAGCTCTTAAAATGTATAGAGTAGCAAAGTCCTCTCTAATAGCTACATACCATTCCATTTATTAGATGTACAATACTTTAATTTTTTTAAACACATCCTATTTTTGTATACTGAGGTTGATCTCAAGCTTCCCATGTTAGAAACAGTGAAGTGGTGGTGATGCCTGTGGTTCATATCTTACACCCTTGTCTTATGGTTTCCTTAAAATAAAGATGTTCCCAATGGTCAGGCAATTAGTTACTTGGATTTGTTTAAATAGGCATTGAGGATTATTTTGATAAATTGGGTAACAGAAAGGTAGTCACAATTCAGAATATTATGTATGATGAAGTATATATGGAATTGTTTGTGTTTGAGGGTACAGTTGTATTTTAAAGAGAAATGTGGGAAAGATGATCACCCAAATGTGGATTATCTCCTTTGGGTGACAGGGTTTCAGGGGATCTTCTCTTACGGAAGGTATTTATTAAATTAAACAAATATTTTGTATTTATAAAATCACACAAAAGCACACTTAAAATTTGCAGAATTACAGAAACAAAGGAAAACAGAAAGAAACACAAATCAGTGGAATAAATGTATGAGAAAATGAAGAAAAGAAATCAAACCCAGCTTCATTCTAAAAATGATATGCTAAAAGATGCCCAAAATTTTCAATACAGTAGTTTTGTATATCTTCAATAGTTTAATATGTGTTTATTTTAAAATACCTATCACCAGGCCTTTTTTCCTTTAATTTACACTTGTGCCGAAATGGTATGAGTAAATTTGTTTCTCATACTTGGGAATTGTTAGCCCACTTAGACTCTGCTATTTTGTAAAATGAAGCTTTTTTTTTTTTTCCCTCAAAATAGCCCAAATATAACACTGGGGAGCAAAAGAATAAATTATGATAGTTGGCACAGTGTACAAGTATTCTGTCTGAAATGCACAAGGTAGACTTACACAAATGTGACCATATAGGTGAATCATGGCAATATGAAACCAAAACACTATTAGATGAAGCATCCTGCCCTTTTTATAAAGTTAAAAGCAGTAACGCATGTAATGTGGAATGCAATTTTAACGTAAGTAATGGAATGCATTTTAACATAAGTAAGAGTTAGCTGAATACAGGGTTTCTGAACAGCTATCTTTCTGTAGAGAAAAGGCCAGGGTATGTGTTAGGATGGTGGCACAGAGTACTCAATGAGATATTTTCAGATATTTTCAGATGTAGCTTTGATTTTGTACTATGAAATTTCATTGTCAAATATATTAAATAACTAAGAGTGTGCCATTAATGGACAAGTTATAATTACGTGACAAGAACCTAGGATTGTGAGAAAATAGATCCAAAAAAGAATAATCATGTTTTATGATTTTAATTTGTGTTTCAATGATTACTATTGAGTTTCACATCTTTTCAAATATTATGTGACTCGCTTTCATTCTCTTTTGTCTTTTGCCTCTTTATTATTCTTTGAGTGTTTATTCTTTTTTGGTCTTAATAATTCAGCTTTTTAAGTGGAGGGTCATTTCCTAATGTTATTCAAGTACAGTCTTAAAAAAATTTTTTTTTTGCTCCTTTTGGCAAAATAAGTGAGATATGGGTGCTGCATTGTGATTTGAAAATCGTTGGCATGGACATGGTTGCTTCTCTACTAAGGACACATAGCTATGCTATACCTTTAGAGATGAAACAGTTTTAAAAGTGCTTCAAGTTAAATATTTTCATTAAATTAAAATATTTAGATGCTTACTCCAATCTGTCTCTGACTCTGACTTTTGGATATAGGTTAGACATTTTTGCCCCACTTAAAAAAAAACTATCCCTGCATCTTCAAAAGTTTTGGAAAATGCTAGAATATTTTATATCTCTAGCCATATCAGTGGAATTTAAACTCGATTAACTGCATTAACAAATATTAAAAAGGAATGTTGCATTTGGACTACCTAAAACTATTTGTATCACAGTGGTTTTAATTTGTAACGTAAGCAGTAATGTATGTTTCCATAGATAGAAATCTATAGAGAAAATAAGGTAGGGCATTTACTGAAATTAGAATATTTATCAAAAACAAACTGCATTTTCTTATGTATTCACTGAGCTTAAATGTTAATGAAATTCTCTTTCAAATTATATCCACAAGGTGAATGTTAGATAAGGCCATGTTATCAAGGATTAAAAAATGATTGAATTGCTGGTTTTACACTTAATAATCTGGAACAGAGATGTAGGTCAATGGGGGGAAAAAGGGTATTTTGAGATGTTACTGTTGCTTGAATAAAGTGATAGTTCATTCAAAGAAATAATCAAACTTGTGCACACTTGGGGGGAAAAATGATTTCTTTTCATCCCAAATGTCAACTGAACTGTAAAGGGTGACATTTTGAATAAAGGAAAGTAAGGATAAAAATGCTTACAAAATGCTTATCAAATTGTACCCTATGATTGCTTAGACCAGGCTCTCAGAATACTGACTTATTATATTTTGAAATGTTCTGGTTATTTTCATTCAAAATGTCTAAACATTCTTTAATAGAATTATACTTTTTTGCCTAAGTGTTCTTGTCATAAAAGCCTCGGTAAAATGGAAGCACAGAAACTTCTACCACCAACCACCATCTGTTCTGATGCAAAAACCACTTTGCAAATTTCTGACAGTAGTAATGGCAATTCTGGTCTAGACAAATTTGTTTTCCTGAGAGAGTTCAGTGATACTGGATATTTTTACATGTGGATATTTTGCAATATGCTCTTTATTTTTCTTTAATTCATATAAATGAAGATAAAGGAAATGGACTAACATTTAAGTCATCAAAGAAATGGTGTACATGAAAATAGAGAATTATCAAAGAAAAAGTCTACTTTATTTCTTATGGAACTCCTGGGATTTATACCAGTTTCATTCATCGCCAGATAGAGAGTCTATTGCTTTTATTACAATTAAAATAAACTTTGCCTGTAGTCATTTATTATAATTTATTGTTAACAATATTAAAGATGTATCCATTCTCTTAAAATACATGCATTGAACCTAGTTATTAATGTTTCAATCCAAAGTAACTGAAATAGAATGCTGTTCTAGGGATGATAAATTATAATTATTCATAGACAAAGAGAAAGACAAATGAAATGACAGAAGAAAATAGAGATGCATAGATATTATTCAGATATTATTCATAGATATTATACTAAAAGTGTGTGTATTGACAATCACTTTTTGGCTTCCCAAGTGTCTTTCTGATCTATATTGGATTCTTTCAAACAGATGGAATCTTCGATCCACTCAGCTGTCTGATACTGTTATCACTCGTTTTATTGGCAGTATCATTGTTATCTCATGAATATTTATATAACTTAATTGATTAGAATCTCTTAAAATTTGTGAGCAAATTTTATCTACATATTATTCAGAATCTAGCCAAGAAAATAGAAATGACTATAAGGATTTAAATCTAAGGAATGTAGTATAGGAATATAGTATAGGTGGTGTAAATCTGAGCACTGATTGCACAGATAATAGGATTGTTGAGAAGCCAAACAATGGACCTTGCACCACCCCAGGAAGTAGTAAGCTGCTGCAGGAACAAAGGGAGGCAGCATTTCCTGAAGCTCAGGTCTGGAATCCGTAGAAGCTGAAAACGCAACAACCTGTCTGGTTAGAGAAAAAGCCATAATTGAGATGTCATTGGAAGCAGAGAGGGGCCCAACACTATTTTTCTCCTTAATTCTATCTTCCAGTATCTTGCCAGTGTTTCCAATTGCCAGGAAAGCTTGAAGCCAGATGACCTGGGAGCTTAGGAAACTGAATGGCTCAGCCGTGTGTTGGGTCTCAGGCTTCTGCACCTTCCGTATACCTTCTAAACTGGCTTGAGTTTGATATTTTATGAAATACTTCCTTTATATTCTAGATTTTTTTATAAACAATATGTCTTGATATGTCAAATAGCATCAAATAATTCTCAAGAATGGTTCAATTCACATTGTTTGGGTATATCTTGGTCAAGCATTTATTTTCTACTAGGGCTGTAAAGTGCTGCTTAACAGCTAAAGACATGCTTTGCCTTGAAATCCTAGGGATGTTTGAAATAATTCTTTTTTGGAATTTGCAAATACATACATTTACCACAGCCATTTTAAGCATCATTAGATCCATGGATTCCTAAAACTGAGTGTCTTTAAATTTTGTATAATAGCTTAGAATTACTTTGAAGTAAGAGCCTCCCCTTTTTCTGGGTCCCTCTCATAACTAAAAACATTATGGATTCCTTGATATGGACTGGAGCAAAACCTATAAATCCCAAGAGATCCAACAATCAATACAAAAACCTAAACTTCATTTTATTATTTTTTTAAATTTTATTTATTTATTTGACAGAGATCACAAGTAGGCAGAGAGGTAGGCAGAGAGAGAGGGAAGCAGGCTCCCCGCCGAGCAGAGAGCCCGATGCGGGGCTCGATCCCAGGACCCTGAGATCATGACCTGAGCTGAAGGCAGAGGCTTTAACCCACTGAGCCACCCAGGTGCCTCCTAAACTTCATTTTAAAGAAAGCATTCTGACAATACCCAGAACATAGGTGTGTAGGAAAGTCACTGATGGGATAGGCACTTGAAATTTCACAGGATTCATCTGATACATATTTGTCTTACTTCTGTTGCTACTGCTTATTCACCAAGTCTCATCACATTCTGTATCATTTGTACTATTGGATTCAACTGAAGGATGAAGATCAAGGAACAATGTGATTACTGACTAGTTCTTTAGTGAAATTCCTTACTGTGTAGTTGGATCATTTCAACTTTCTTTTGTCTAGTGAAGAGCAAGTTGTAAAAAGTCCTGAAGGAGAACAAAGAAGTTGAAAAAATACCCTAACACTTTTAATAGCAATAGTTAACAAAGCTAGTTTCTTAAAACATTGGACTATAAAATACTTGGTCTTACGGAAGAAAGTGTACCTATCCCAAATAGAAGAAAAGATTGGCTTATGATGAGAGATCTGTTAGGCCATGATGGGGAGGTTAAAAGACTGTGCACACAAGACTGCCTTTCCCAGCACAGATTTTGTAGAGTTACCGATTGTTGTAGAGTTGAGACTTTCTTTTTCTCTTACCACTAGTCCTAGATTTAAAGGGCCCATATGATTAGTCAGCCTACCTAGATAATCTCTTTTGATTAACCTAAAGTCAACCAATTAGTACCCATAATTCTATAAAATCTTTTGCCATATAGCGTATAATAACTTATTGTAGTTACAGATTTCACCCATGCTAAGGGGAGGAGATTATAGAAGGTCAAGGGTCAGTAGGGTCATTTAACCACTCTGGCTACCACAGTTTCATTCCCTGTTACCATTTTAAGGTAATATTACAGATTTTTCCCTTTTATATGTCTTTGAAAAGGCTCACTGCTTAATAACTTGTATTATCCTATTATCGTAGACTTTTCATCATTTTCACTTGGTGAACGTAGACTACATGCCTTTCAATGTCAGAGTGACACAGTTCCATGATATTTCGAGAAGGTCAGTTCTGCCTGGGATGAGGGATGACACATCTTCAAGTGTCAAATGTCCACAGGAAGATTAGGAAGGAATTTCCCAAAATAAGATTGGTTTATTTTAAAATTGATTTATCCAGTCTCCCCTGACTGCCTACTTCCATTATTGTTTAGGAAGAAGCCAGAAATGAAATGAGATTTTTAAGAGTTGCATAGAAGTAAGGTTCTTCTTGAAAGAGATAGAAACCAGGGACAACAATATCTACTTCTGAACATAGCTTGTGGGGGAACATTTTTCCATATGTGACCACTTGGTGTACTTACATGGTCAAAACTTCCTAAATTGGTACAAATCCGGCTGATAGTTGTTTTTCTTGATGATTCCTTAGCTCGTCAGAAATCCACTCACTGTAAAAAGGGGAATCCTAACACCGATACCAAAATATTTTCATAAACTTTCGGGTAATAGTTTCCTTTTACTAAAATAACTTCTGTGCCTTTAAGATGAGAATATCCTTTTCTTAACCTGGAGACATAAGGGCCTTGGAAAAGACTTAAAAGGACCCAGTGCCTTCGTGTATTGAGTACAGAATTAGAAAAGAGAAGGGCCTAGAGGTACTTAGAAAATACATAAAAGGACCTCAAAGAGTATAGCCGAAGGGAACAAAGAAAACTTGAGAAAAATTTGTTTGTCTTATGTAGGTCCTCAGTTATTTGTTGAGCATCTCACACATGAAAAAGCTAAAAACAAGACAGCTCCATGTTCTAGCCTCAGTTATAAAAGGAAGGAGATGGGCCACTACTACTGGAGGTTTTAAAAGAAATCTCTTCCCACCATTGTCATGCGATCATTGGCCATCATGTCCTTCAAAAATTGTAAGAAGTGACAGTAGACTACCCTTAAAATTGGGCAAAATATTCAAGACATTTAGTAATGGGTTTATACTATTGTAACTCATATTCTTATCTTGAAAGTGATGATTTGATTAGACCAGTGTGTACATTTCCCACACATTTAAACATAGGGCAGTTCATAACCATACAGTCTGATGAAATACACATTTACTTTTCCCAATTAGATACTTAGGAGTGTTTTTCAAAGCTTGAATGAATCATTTAAAATAAAACCTTACTAGTTATTCACTAAAGCTATCAAATGTGCCCCCAGATTTTGCTTAGAGTATGTCCTTTTACTCCTCTGGCTGGCAAAACCAAAAGTGGTGCAGGATTTTTCAATAAAATAAAGACAGAGTCAGATGCTTATTCATTGAACAACCAAGCAAAACAAGCTGGATAAGCAGAAATACATTGCAGAGCCAAATCGTAGTCACGCAGAAGTGAGACAAAGCAGCCAGGGATGGCAGAGTTCCCACTGAGGTGGTCCTATTTTAAGCAAAGCCCAGAGCTGGAGAATAGAGTCCATTATTTCTTCCTATTTTAATTCAATAAAAACAGAACAAAACAGATTCCAATTCCATCAGCAAATTAGGTAAAGCTGGGCTGGATGGATTTTACACAGGCAAATGGAATCTTTGAGAGGGTGATAGAAAGCAAGAGGACCAAACCATTTTGAATTTTATTTTAATTTCCTATTTGGTTAAAATAAATTTCAAAGTATCCAAGACAAATAAATTAGATGTTCTAAGATTAATTTGAAATTCAGCAAAAGCATGCAAGGGAGAAGTTCAAAATAAAGCCAGCCAGGAACAACTTAATTTTATAAAATCATCTAGAGTATCAAAATTCTAGCTCATATATTGTATAACAGTTCTAAACAATGTGTCACAAATACTTCATTTTCCAAATTCTATTTTACTTCACAAATAATTATTATAGAATATCTTCGTTAAAAGATTAAGTTCCTTTGTAAATTCTGTGTGTGTGTGTGTGTGTGTGTGTGTGTGTTTGTGGTTTTTATAGCTTTATCAGGGTTTCTCTCCTTGGGCATAATAAAATTTTAAGTTTCTTTTTTCCCCCCAGAGTTAACCTTAGCTTGCATATACGTCTTTAAAAGTTGGTATTTTAACATAATTACAAGCCTAATTCTTTCTACCACTTAAATAAAGGAAAGGTTAGATAGGGACGCCTGGGTGGCTCAGTGGGTTAAGCATCTACCTTTTGGCTCAGGTCATGATCTTGGGGTCCTGGGATTAAAGCCCTGTGTTGGACTTCCCACTCAGTGAGGAGTCTGCTTCTCCTTCTCCTCCTTCCCCCAACTCATGCACACTTGCTCTCTCTCTCAAATAAATAGAATCTTAAAAAAGGTTGGATATATTCTTAAATTTTTTCCAGCTCCATATCATTGCAAATGGCAAGATTCCATTCTTGTTTATGGCTGAATAATATTCCATCGTATAAATATATCACTCATCTTGAGCCATTCATCTATCAATGGACACAAGCTATTTCCATAATTTGTAAATAATGCTGCTATAAACATAGGGGTGCATGTCTCTTTTGAATTAGTGTTTTTGTATTTTGAGGGTAAATACCCAGTAGATCCATTAGTGGATCATAGGGTAGTTCCATTTTTAACTTTTTGAGGAAACTCCATACTGTTTTCCAAAGTGGTTGCACCAGTTTGCATTCCCACCACCAGTGCAAGAGGGTTCTTTTTCTCCACAAACTTGGCAATACTTGTTTCTTGCATTTTTGATTTTAGGCATGTGGTAAGTATGAGATGATACTTCGTTGTAGTTTCGATTTGCATTTTCCTGATGATGAGTGATACTGAGGATCTTTATATGTGTCTATTGGCCATCTGGATGTCTTTTTTTTTTTTTTTTTTAAAGATTTTAGAAAGAGTGTGTGAAGAGAGAACACACAACCATGAGACGGGCAGAGGGAGACGGGCAGAGGGAGACGGGCAGAGGGAGACGGGCAGAGGGAGACGGGCAGAGGGAGACGGGCAGAGGGAGACGGGCAGAGGGAGACGGGCAGAGGGAGACGGGCAGAGGGAGACGGGCAGAGGGAGACGGGCAGAGGGAGACGGGCAGAGGGAGACGGGCAGATTCCCTGCTGAGCAGGGAGACCACCAGGAGACTGGATTCCAGGACCCCGGGATCATGACCTGAGCCGAAGGCAGATGCCTAATCAACTGAGGCACCCAGGTACCCCTGGATGTCTTCTTAAGAGAAATGTTTGTGTGTGTCTTCTGCCCACTTTTTAAAAGAATATTTGTTTTTTGGGTGTTGGGTTTTATAAGTTCTTTATATATTTTGGATATTAACATTTTATCAGATATGTCATTTGCAAATATTTTCCCCCATTCAGGAGGTTGCCTTTTAGTTTTGTTGATTGCTTACTTTGCAGTGCAGAAGCTTTTTATTTTAATGTAGTTCTAATAGTTTATTTTCTTTTATTTCCCTTGTCTCAGGAGATCTATTTAGAAAAATATTGCTATAGCTGATGACAGAGACATTACTGCCTGTCCTCTCTTCTTGGGTTTTTATGATTTTAATCCATTTTGAATTTATTTCTGTTTATGGTGTAAGAAATTGGTCCAGTTCATTCTTTTGCATGTTGCCTCCGGTTGTCCAGACACCATTTGTTGAAGAGCCTTTTCCCATTGAGTATTTACTGTTTTGTTGAAGATTAATTGACCATATAATTACTGGTTTGTTTGTGGGTTTTGTATTCTGTTCCGGTGATCTATGTGTCTACTTTTGTGCCACTACTATTCTGTTTTGATTCCTTCAGCTTTGTAATATAACTCGAAGTCTGGAATTATCTCCAGCTTTGCTTTTCTTATTCAAAATTGCTTTGGCAGTTTAGGGTCTTTTGTAGAAAACTCTGAAGGCTCCAGGAAAAAATTACTAGAACTGATAAATGAATTCAGTAAAGTCATAGGATACAAAATTAATGTGCAGAAATTGGTTGCATTTATATACACTAACAGTGAAACAGCAGAAAGGGAAATTAAGTAATCAATCCCATTTACAATTGCACCCAAAATAATAAGATAGCTAGGGATAAACCTAACCAAAGAGGTAAAAGACTTGTGGTCAGAAAACCATAAAACATTAATGAAAAAAATTGAAGATGACACACACAAATGGAAAGACATTCTATGCTCAAGGATAAGAGGAACAAAGACTGTTAAAATGTCTGTACTACCCAAAGCAATCTACATATTGAATGCAACCCCTATCACCTGAAATACTTAGCACAAGAGAATGAATCTTCCAACTAACTTCGAGTGGCCGAGAGCACTGGTCCTGGTTGGTGGCCTATATGTTGATTTCTTTATCACCCACTTCCTTGCCTTGTTGACAAAAGTTTGAAGGTTGGCCATTGTCTCATGGTTCAGAAGAACATCTTTATAAAAAACAAAGATTGACATAGAGCCAGAAAAAGTATTATTAGCTTTGTTGTATTTCATTATTAGTATCTTGGGAAATAATAAAATATAAAACCAATGCCTGAATAATTGTTGGCACAACATTCAGTGGAATGATTTTTAAAAGGTATAGTGGTGAAGTCCATAGCAACGCTATTGAATTTGGGATTAATTTTGAACATTTGGTTCATTTGCTTCTAACTCTTCCTGCACACTATGTGTCTTCGAAAGGATAATGGTAAATATATAGTGAGCTTCATGTGATACAAAGAACTGTAATAAACTTGGTAAAATCAAGACCACTCAGTAGGTTGTTAATGCTAAAGATGACTTGAGAAGAATGGTGCAAGATATGGTTTAAAGTAGACCATTAATGCGTGACGAATATGCTTAAGTCAACAAATATTTCTTGCTAGTGCCATGATATCAATTTAAGTTTAAAGCTCTAAACACTTGCAGAAAATAAGTTCTGGAAAAATCTAACTTGGAATGTTAGGATATGTTTCCTTATAAAAATTGTACATAAATCCCTGAATTCAATGTATACAACTGAAAAAATATTTAGAAGTCTAGATGAGATTTTTCATCTTTCCACATTAAAAAAATATCCAATATCCTTTTATTCTTCTTGTAACCTTTATAAGGTTACTGACATAGATCAAGATACTTCGGTCATTCTTTAACAAACTATCTTTGATGTGATTTAGAACAGATGATTCAGTTTTTCAACTTCTTTACACCACATATTTGTAAGATTTTTTTTGTAAAAAGGACAAAATTTGTTCCATGATAACATTATTAAATGAAATTAATATTTGAAAACTCCCTAAAAGCTTTGGTTATTTTTTACCTTTAATTATATTGTATTATTTATTTGGATCTTTACTTTTCTAGGAATAATCTCAAAATTACAGAAGAGTTATAAGTATAGTACCAAAAAAATCCATTTACTCTTTACCCAGCTTGCTTAAATATTAAGATATTACTGAATATTTTCTGTGTGTGTGTGTGTGTGCGCACACGTGCATGTGTATATAACGTTATGGCCCATTTGGGAGTAAGTGGCAGACATAATGCCTTTTACCCTTAAATACTACAGTGCATGCTTCCTATAAAAAGGACATTTTATGCATAAACACAATAGTGATCAATTGTACACAACAATCCGTTGTCTCAAGACCAGGGAAGTTATTTAGAAGAATGTTCCTTAACTAGGGTTTCCCTGATGTTTCCTTGTTATCTGATTCTTGTGATACTTTCACAAGGATATCACAAGAGCATTTTTGTGTTTCTCTTGGGAAATTAGATCTAGCCACACAGTTTTGAATATTGCCAATATGGAGAGGTTAATTCTGCTGAAGTTTGCATGGCCAGGTTGTTTGAGTTACAGTTGACTATTGTTTTACTTTGTATTAGAGGGGAGATATTTTGAGACTGCATAGATAAACTGTTGTCAATCTTCGACCCATTCATTTTAGTATCTATTGATGATACCTGCCTGAACTAAGTATTACTAGTACGTTTGCAATATAGTGACTGAAAAACATCTCCTATCTTGTATACTTAGCATTCTATTGCAAAGAAGAGCTTTTCCTTTCTCTCGTTAATTGATTAATATTACTATAGAATCAAGGATTCCTGTTGTATTCGATAGATTGTAAGTTATTTATTTCAATACTAAATCATCTTGGATTTGGTCAGTGAAAGCTCCTCCAATCCTCTTGTGTGTCCTTCTGACATATCCACC
>CM052895.1:65191641-65211040 GCA_028534135.1 Potos flavus | reverse complement strand
TCTTGCTTAATGTTGCATCATGTATTCTGTCTACTTTTTGGTTATTTCCAAAAGAGTATATCTGGTCTCTGTACATCATTACCTTACATGCTATCTGGCATCATTTGCCTCCAGTAATCCAATGCTTTGCATTTGGATTTGGTTGCTTTGTGCAGTGTCTTGTCTCTCTCCAGATTTCAGGTTATTTGGTTGTTCTGTGGCCTCAGATTGCCTCCTTAAAGGGAAGTATTAACTTGACATTTTCCCAGTGGAAAAAACCCTCTTTTCATCTTTGCACATTTCCTAACCGAAATCAGAAGACTGTAATGTGTCAATATTTGTATGTAAAGGAAAAAAGTACTGTTCAAGAAAGAGAAGGCATAATGGATACTTAAAGAAGATGAGTGAGCCTTACTTTCTTGGCGATTAAACAGAATATCTAATCCATCCTCTTGCTCTCGTAGAGTTTCTGTAGAGCCTAGTAGAAATTCAGGAGAGTGATTTGTACTAAATGAGGCATAGTGTTTAATTAGTACCCACTGTAAATAACTTAGAGTGACACACCCTTTCTATAGTGTTATCATATTAGCCCAAGATAAAGATATTTACCTTCTGATTTAATGAGGTGCTGGAGTGTATTAACCTTTGCAATATGCCAGTTTCTTCCTTTTAATTGAATAATTATTTTAAAGAATGTCAATTTTATTCAGAATAATGAAAACAATAGAAGCACTAAGTACTGTTTTAAAAATGTACTGATAGCACAAGTACTTTATGTCCAATAAAGAAGATGGGGTTAATCTGTTCATGAGTAGGAAAACAGCAATATTATATACTTGTCTCCTACTCCTTCTAATTAAATTTCTAGGAAGATAAAGGAAAGTATAAAAGTAGATTTGTAACATCTTTGGAAATTTAATGGAAATAACATGAAAATATTGGGAAGAAATTTATTTAACTCCACTGCTAATGTGCTTGAGTTAATATATATAATCTCTAAATGCTGTTACTAAATAATATCAGATGTATGTTTGGATCTATTTTAATAGTAACTGAGAAAAAATTTTATACCACATCCAAGTGAAAATTTTACTTGGCCCTTGAATTTGCTTTTACGCATTCAAATTTGAAATAAAAAGTAAAAAACACTTAGTTTTACAAAATCAATGAAAAGTTAGTAGCTTTCATCATATATAATAATTTTGTGAATCGTGATAGTAAATCCGGTATATAATTATGAGGGTTATATGTGTCTAAATGCTTTATTTTAATATATGTTTCTTGTAGGCTCAGTAGTAGTAAATGGTTTTTTTGCTTTAATTCATTTTTTATGATTCTTAAGTTTTTTTGGCTGTAAGTGTATTTTGTGGTTTTAATTATTATCAACTGTTTTGCAATGATAATTTATCTTAATTTTTTAATAAAAAGTGTTGCTCTGTGCTAGTTTCTTAAAGACATTTACATAGATAATTTACAACCACTATTCCTTTTTCTTCACCACTTACATAGTCTGTATGCACTATAGTTAAGGAGGCAAATCAGTTTTACTGAGGTAGACAGTATTTAAACAGAGTAAGATGAAGCAAAGTTTGCCAGATCTTACATATGGTATTTCCAACACCTGTTAAAATATTTGAACAATATGATTAGGCTTTACATGGCAAATACCATTTTTCACCAGCTTTCCATTTTAATATTTTTATGTGTGATGGGATTTTCTTTCATCATGTGTTCTTTACTATAACATTTTTCGTGATTTTTTTTTTTTTTTTTACTTTTTAAAACCAATTCATGCAGATTTCAAAATCCAATGAATAAAAGTGCAAAAAAAAGAATTCTTAAGAATCACATAGCAGTGCCTTGGTGGCTCAGTCGATTAAGCATCTACCTTCACCTCAGGTCATGATCCCAGGGTCCTGGGATTGAGTCCATATCGGGCTCCCTGCTTAGTGGAGAGCCCGCTTCTCTCTCTGCCTGCTGCTCTCCCTGCTTGTGCACTCTCTCTCAAATACATAAAATCTTAAAAAAAAAAAAAAAAAAAAAAAAGAATCACAGACTCTAGGGCAAGGAGGGATCATTTCTGGGCTAACAGTTACTCTGTAAGAAAAAACAAAAGTCTTAAGTAAACTGATTAGTTTTGAAGTTTCTGAAAGTCTGGATTATGGATCAAATTACTGTTAAATGTAAGACTTCCATGGACAGTGTCTTTGCTAGTTCCTTGCACCGCTCCATAGAAATTTTCACTTGCTAGTTATTGGAATTAATTCCTTTGTCTCTATTATCAGACCCTTCTCTATTAAATGGCAGTTTAAGTTCATGAAAGTGCTTGTGTCATTGTATAATTCTAAATTAGACTCCTAATTCTGCTGTGGGCTCAGAGTTACCCAGAACAAATGAGCTTACTTATAGGAACCTTAGTTACCTTAGATTCAAAATTCAGAATATAAAATTTATTTCAAAAGATTAGGTAAGTGAGTTAGTGTATCTTAGGATCCCAGGTGATACTTTGAATGTCATAGTTCTCAATTAGAATTAACTAGTTCTCCCTCTTCTCAGACTTCACTGTGTGGTTCGTGCATACTGTGAAAATCCCAGCTCATTCTACCAGTAATGAGGAAAGAAGCCATGTTTCATTCCTCTTCTCAAGTCTCAACTGATTCAATCTGTTCAAGATTTTCCATTACAAAGCCTTTGTTTGTCCTGCACACTTTCCCCAGTATGTCTTTACCCTTCAATCAAATCTATCTCTGTTTCCAAGTTCATGTTTCTTCCATGAATCATTTTTAGTGCCTTGAAGTGCCTATCAGCAAATTCAGACCTCATTGCAGTATGGCTTTTAAACATGTAATTTGTATTGCTTTGTATCTTAATACAGTGATTATTTTTCAAAATATTTCTATCCTGATATTAAAGATTGTGTATCAACAACAAAATGTGTTCAAGGTGTTAAGTAATTGCATTATTTTAATACTTGGAAGTATATACCCGTATTAGATACTAAGTGGATATGTTTTTATTACTTATTAGAAAACCATTTATTTATCTCCCATAATATAGGATGCTTTCATACCTTAAGAGCAATAATTTGAGTTACAGTCATAGTTTGTCATCAAATGCAAAATAAATTTCTTGAAAGGGATTAAAGGGGATATGCAGTCAGTCCTTCCTCTGTTCCAGTCAAAGTGGAACAATAAAAATATGCTTTCTATGCCCTCTGTCCTCAGAAAACTAGAAAGCACTTGGTGCTTGGTAAGAGGTATGGTGTAACATGGCATGGCGTAGTTACTGGGAATCAATCATAGCTTGTCTTCTGCATGTGCTCACTAATGTGCAAGTGAATGGCCAGGTCAGGTCACTTCATACTGAGTTTAGAATTCTATAGGGTTTTTTGATCAATAGAATGATTATTCATCCATTTACAACATTTTGAATACAGCAATGCCTTTATCATAGTAAGATAATCTGGCTCTATTTTTAAACTAACCCAGGACTACATCAGAGTAATCTTTTTTAGATCTGTGAAAGAGATGGTAAGGAAATAGCTATCATGAAGGTTTTCATTGTTCTTTCATGTTCCTTTTTCCACCTTCTCATAGACACTTGTTTCCTATCCTACTGGTGCTCCCAAAGACTACTCCCAAAACCTACCTTGAGGTTTTCAGTATCTTTCTGTAGTACAATGCTCAATTTATTCCTCTTTATTTTTTCAGTGAATAATATCTTAGTTCAGGCTACCCAGATGCAAGTTTTGAGAAAGAGTTTGAGTAAAGGCAATTTTTTTTTTTTTTTTTTTTTTTTTTTTTTTTTTGGGAAGTGATTCTAGAAAATATCAATTAGGTAGTGGGTAAGAATAGCAAGAAAGAAGCCAGCATAGAGAGGAAATTGAAGTTGATCCAGCTGGGGAACTCTGGAATATAGTAAAAGCATCTTAGAATTATATCAGTTAAAGCACAGGAAGCTAATATGTTCATCCACACTCTCCCATTATTCATTAGTTGAGTCTTATTTGAGTCAGTAAGTCTGACACTTTCGGCTTGTCCTGATTGAAAATAAATGTGCTCCTCTAGCAAGAAAAACAAAATGTAAAATATCTCTCAGATAGAAATTTGATAAGTTCCATGGAGGCATTCTTCATTATAAAATGTGAGTGTGGATGGGGATCTGGGCAAGGGCAACAGTATGGGCTACAATGTTGATTTGATATTTAGTGATTATGTGGGGTGTACAAAATCTTCAAATTGTTTAGGTTTTAACATTGATCATTAAATAGAATAATGATTTTCTTAAACATACCAATTAGTATAAAAGTACATATAAATCATTTAAGTTAAAAAAATGGGACAGTTCTAGATGTGAAACAAAAGTAAAAAAGAAACTGCAGGCTAACTTCTGAATAAAATGTTGGATTTAGGTAGGTCGAGTTTTCTCACTCTGCACAATATTGTCATTCTGAACTGGATAACTTTTGAAGTGAGGGGATATCCAGTGGCCAGTAAGATAATTAATGCACTTCTAGCATTAATCCATTCTTTATCCTACACTGAGTTTTAAGAAAATACCCTGAGTTTTGCTCTAAGCCAAGAGTATGAAATATTAAGCAACAATATGGAAAGAACTCTATTTTTGGGCAACTTAAGTTTTCTTAACAAAAATGAGTAAAACTGCAAACTCAAATACTTTGGGGCAAAAAATGATTGGACATACAAGGAATGTGGATTCATGGGGTCATCTTCATTCAGAATGACTTCCAGTATAAATGTGTACTGAATTTGTTTGCTAGATAACTGACTTCTATATAGTTTGAGCATCTCTTAGCACTGTCAAGCTGACACATAGTATTAATGATTACAGAAGATAACATCACTTCTGTAATGCACTGGGTACTTAGGAGTTTGTGGGTTGAAGGATTAATGCTAAGCTAAGGTTAGGTCACCTTTTAAAAATATTTTATATTGAAGAACACCTCCTAAAATAGCAGTCATAAGGAAAATTATATTTTGAGCATTTCATTTGTATTTGCTTATCCGGAACTTCCCACAGATGTTGAACCCAAAATTATTGTAAGAAGGGTAATTTTCTGCTTTGATAAGATTTGGGGCTCCATGGAAAAGAAACTGCTAAAGTTGAAGATTTTTCTAACAAGGGAAGGACAACTGTATTTATGTGACTTTAAACAGTGTTTGAAATACTTGAAAATACCGAAGGTATTATCATAATATAGTAACCAACTATCAAACCTAGTACACTCAAGGAAAAAGGGGAAATAAAACTTAGAGATAAAAGTTAATATTTATGAGTATCTGTGAGAGTAATACTTTTATTCTGCTGAAATACAAGACTATTATATATATTTACTTTTAATATACTGAAAGATCAAGTTCTAAATTTCTTTGGAGAAAACTATTAAGCCCATGAGACTAAAAATATTCAGAAAAGGAAATTCTAGAAAACGAAGTATGAAATGAAAATCTCGTCCTGTTTGAAAAATAATCTTTAACTTATTTCATAATTACAAAAAATCATTGCAGTCTAATTTGAAATTCCAAAGTGAAATAAACTCTTCAGAGGGTTCACTCCAATTTGTTTCTGTTTTAAATAAAGAGATGGAAGTTTTCAATACTTGGTCCCAGCATCAGATGGATAATTAATAGCACATCCATAACTGACAGTCACAGCTTCTGAGTCAAAATCCCATATCCTTCCCTTCTGTTTTTTTCCTTTCCAAATAACTCATTTTGGTGCTCTAAAAAACTTAGGTTTAGGAAAATTACTAATGTGTGGTATCTAGAAGGAGTCAAATAAGCAGAGATAGAGAAATTTATTAGACACTTCTGTATGGATTTTATCCCCAACAATGAACCCTTCTAATGGTTTCCATCTCTCTTCTTGCTTGGAGTTTTCAAGCTAGTTGTGACTTAAATCACACCTACCTCAGTCTTCATTTTAGGATAGACACCAAAAATAGTTTGTTAAATTTATCTCTGGGGAAAAAATAGAGAAGTATAAAAGATAAAAGATAACTCAGAACTTCTAAATGCTAAGTTTTAAAGAGATTAATTCAATATCCCTTTCACTAAGTCTTTTATTAGGATAATCATTGTTAAGAAATGTGGCCATCTCCTTTATTTTTGTTATTCATACTTGTTAATACCATCTAATTTTTTAAATTTAATTTTAATTCCAGTATAGTTAACATACAGTATTAGTTTCAGGTGTACAATATAGTGATTCAACAATTCCATACATCACCCAGTGCTCATCACCAGAAGTTCACTCCTTAATCCCCATGCCCTATTTCACCCATCCCTCCACCGTCCTCCCGTCTGGTAACCATCTGTTTGTTCTCAATAGTTAAGAGTCTCTTTCTTGATTTGTCTCATTCTTTTTTTCCCTTTGCTTGTTTATTTCTTAAATTCCACATATGAATAAATCATACGGCATTTGTCTTTTTCTAAATGGCTTACTCTCCCTAGCTTTCTAGCTCCATCGATGTCATTGCAAATGGCAAGATTTCTTTCATTTTTACAGTTGAGTAACGTTCATACACACACACACACACACACACACACACACACACACCCCATTCATCTTTATCCATTCATCAGTCAGTGGACACTTGGGCTGCTTCCACAATTTGGCTATTGTAAATAATGCAGCAGTAAACATAAGGGTGCATGTATCCCTTTGAATTAGTGTTTTTGTATTTTTGGAATAAATACCCAGTAGCGCCGATGCTAGAGCATAGGATAGTTCTGTTTAAAAGTTCTTGAGGACGCTCCATACTGTTTTCCAGAGTGGTTGCACCACTTTGCATTCCCACCAACAGCATAAGTGTTCCTTTTTCTTCATAGCCTTGCCAACACCTGTTTCTTATGTTTTTGATTTTAACCATTCTGATAGATATGAAGTGATACCTCATTGTGGTTTTGACTTGCATTTCCCGATGATGGGTGAAACTGAGCATTTTTACATGTGTCTGTTGGCCATCTCTATATTTTCTTTGGAGTAATGTTTCTTTATATCTTCTCATTTTTTAATTGGATTATTTGTTTCTTGGTGTTGAGTAGTGTAAATTATGTATTTTGATACTAACCCTTCATCAGATACATCATTTGCAAATATCTTCTCCCATTCAGTAGGTTGCCTTGTAGTTTTGTTGGTTTTCAATATCACATAATTCTGCCTAAAAATCTTTTCTGCTTTTTTTTATTCTTCCTTTCATATTTTCTTGAAAGATCTATATATTGGTATAAGAACAGATAGGAGAAAAAAGTGTCATATAAAATGTATGAAAGATACTGACTAATGTAAAATATCTAGTTGTTCATAATGGCTTTCATAGTTTTTTAGTCTTCTAAATGTCATGATTCTCTTCAACAGCAATTCCAATATCTGTATTCATCACCAAATGTCTTAACTGTTTTATTTTACTTTAGGTTAGGAAGAACATAAGGATATTAAAAGGAAATGTGTTGTTATTCATATTTTATACATATGACCCCCTACATATTTATAACTTATATATAGGTTATAATTTTTCTAAGAACAGAGCTTCAGAGATAAATGTGTGCAATATCTCATTGTTATCTAGAGATCTTAATTTTTAATGAAATATTACAGTTGTTATCTACTTTGAAAACATTTTATTTTAAAATTTACACACAGTAAAATTATTTTTTCATGTACAGTTTTATAATTTTGGACAAATGCTATATCAAGATAAAAAATAGTTGTGTAACTCCACAAAGTTTGCTTTACTGTAGTAAGATTTTCCCCAAACCCGTTAATCCTTGGCAACCTGTTAAAAATAAACCATTTGAAGAATAAAGTTTTGTGCTTGATTCTGATGAGAGACTTTTAAAAGGATGTAATGGGACTTTTACACATTACTATAAACCTAAGAAAAAGTGCAGGTAAGCATTTCATTATACACCCTGTCATATTTTAATTGCAATTTGCAATTGGATTTTAACCTGTAATTTTCTAAACTTAAATATAAATTGCTCATTTACATATAAAATCTCAGGATCACAAATGTTACTTAAGAGAAAATATTTGATTGTGAAATTGATTTTGAATATTAGCAATTACTAACTTAATCTTCCAATTTGGAAAGAGTTCACAGAGTAAGGAAAAAAAAAAAAAAAGAAGGAAAATAGGACACTGTTTTAGGACATTATTTAATCAAAAGAGATATCTCACTGATTATTCTGTGCTTTTGTTTACCAGGAAATACATAGAATCTTTATGTACTTGTGAAAGTTAGAGAGTGCTAGGATACTGCAGGGTAATAAAGCATATAAATGATAAATATATTTCATTTACTTACAGTATATTTTTTGACCAATGTTGTGGAAAACAGATGGAAATTCAATCTTTTCTGCAATGATTATCACCTGAGGTCAAATATATCAAGGAGTTATTTATAATCAAAAATAAACATTACATAGCTTCTCTTTTAATAGAACTTAATTCTTTCAGAAAATGAGTTAACCGACTTTCTCATTCATAAAGACAAATTTTTGTGGCCTAAAAAATTTAAAGTACTGAACAGTAATACACTTACAAACAAGTTATTCTAACTTACACAGAACCTTTTTTTCTTGGGGACAGCATGTAAGTAAATACATCTCAAATCATGTGTTGTGATGAGTTTATCTAAATTTTTTTTTTTGATGAGGTGTCGTTCCCATATGTGCCATACCATCTTCCAGAGCTGACAGAAAAATTGTTTTTACATACTTAAAAAAATAAAATTTCCTAGCAGAATGGCCAGAATTATGCTAAAAATACTTGAAATACTCTTTCCTTCTGCTGTTTTTCTTTCCATATGTATACCTTAGAAGTCTGTTGATCATTAAATGAATCTCTCTGGAAATGTAGAAAAATGCAAAAGCCAAATGCCCATGTAACTTTAAAAACTATTTGGAGATTTCCTTTTGTCATAGTGTAAGTTGGTTAATTAAAATATTAATACAGAAATATTATAATTGTTCTTCCAAAGTCCTTATGACTTTTTATGATTGAGTAGAGCTTGGTTCAAATAACCTAAATTACTAACTGCACATAAACACATCAAAAGCCTTATTAAAATTTAGCTCTGTGCTTCTGGACATACATTTCAGATTCTGTGGTCCATGGAGATTATGGGGATACCTTGAAAGAAGTCAGAAAACATCTGGCTGGGAGGTTTAGAAGATTCTCTTGGCATTTAGAAAGTTAGAAGAGTCTTCAGGCATTTATAAAATTCCTTTGATATCATGATGTCTAACGAGAATTAAGGCTATGTATATCCTCTATCCTAGCTCCCTAGTGGACATAATGAACAGGAGGAGGAAAAAAGTCAAGATTTCATTCATATTGCAATTACATTTTAATCTTCTACCCATTACTATAAACCCCTTATCATTTAAAATAACTGGGGCAAATATATTTGAGAAAAGTAGCCTGCCCCTGTATCATATACCTTACCTTAGAAATGTTTGTTAATTAACTCTACATTTTTGATCCAGACTCCTTCCCAAATATCAAGCATCAAGAAATCATACAGTTGCCCAGAAATTAGTCTAGTTTACATTACAAATATGGTAAATTAAATACACAAAGGCAAAATGGTAACAGATGCACAAGTAACAATGGGAGGGATCTGTTAATGGATTAAAAAGTCAGTTGTTGGGATGCCTGGCTGGCTCAGTCAGTAGCAAATGCAACTCTTGATCTTGGGGTTGTGAGTTAGAGCCCCATGTTGGGTGTAGAGATGACTTAAAATCTTTAAAAAAAAATCAGTTGTCATATATAGTTTGAACCATGTGAAATTGTTTATATCAATGATTTTTGGCTGAAAAAATTTTTTGACATTTATTTTACAGAGACAGAGTGAGAGCAAGAGTGAGGGGAGGGGTAAAGGGAGAGAATCTTCAAACTGACTTCACACTGAGCACAGAGTCCAATGCAGTGCCCCATCCCACATCCTATGAGATCATGACCTGAGCCAAAATCAAGAGTTGGATATTTAACTGACTGAGCCACCAAGGCACCCTGAAAAGCAGCAATTTTATGCATGTATTAATTTTTCATTATTGCTATAAACAAATTATCACAAAATTTATGGCTTAAAACAATACAAATTTATTATATTATGGTATTTGAGGTCAGAAATCTGAAATGAGTCTCACTAGCTAAAAGCAAAATGTCAGCAGGCTGCATTCCTTCTAGAAGCTCTAGAGAGGAATCCATTTCCTTGCCTTTTCCAGCTTTCAAAGGCCATCTGCATTCTTCGATTCATGACCACTTCCTCCATCTTCAAAGGTAACAGCATAGCATCTTTAAATCTCTCTTGACTCTCTTCAGACTCCTCTTTCCACTTTCAAGAACCCTTGTGAGCCCACTTGGATAATGTAGGATCCTCTCCCCACCTACAAGTCAACTGATTAGTAAGCTTAATTCCATCTATAGCCTTTATCAGTGAAATGAGGGTATTTGGGATCTCAGCTTTTTGTATTTTTCCTCTAATGTGTTCCTGTGGATTTCTGTTACCTTATACCACTGGGGTAGTAAAGTGGTAGTGTGAATTTTCACTTCAATCTAACCATTGCAATATTTTCCTGAATAAGCAGAGCACGTAGGTGAAGATTATTGAAGTCAAAGTATTGCCCTTAGGACTTTAGAATTTTTCTGTCACTCAGATATCATCTGGACTTATATTCTGGCTATACATGAAAGAGAATTATATATCAACCACTGGTTCAAAGTATATAAAATATTACGTAGGAGAGCACCCACCTTTGTAAAGCATTGTTTCCCCACTGGCACAGTTATTAAATCTTCAACAGATCATTCCATCATTCTATCAGACCATCTGCTTTGGGTGATATTAATACCAATAAATCCAATTTGAATGAGTCGTTTGGCTTACTTACATGTTATGAAACAAATTCCTTAATATGAGATGCGTATTGCTGAGGCCCAGTGATGGCTCAGGTATGTACAGACCTAGGTGTTAACAACCAATTTAAGTTTTCTCCCTACTATTATTTTATATAAGGTTTGTATAGAATAGTTAATTTCATAATTTTTCTGTGGCCCCTTTTTCGTGTATTATGATGTTCCAGCTCGGAGACTTGAGTCTCATATCAAAAGTTAACTACGAAATGGAAGAATACTTTGTAGCCCTTGTCTTCTGGCTCTAAGTGAATTTCTCCATGTGATACCAGAGTTGATACCAACAGAATAGCTTCAGTGTTAATAATAATTGCAATGTATTACCACATTGTGGGCTAATACAAAATTTTATATTTTCATTGCATATGGATAGTTATTACTGATCTTTCAATATTTTTTAGATTTAATATGAAAATATAAGATGTGATACAACAGAAAATAATTTATTATTCTATATGAAAAAAATGTTTTGAATTTCCTGTCATTTTCAAGAGGTTATATTGTCATATATTTTGGGAAATTATGCTAACAGAATTTATCCCTGCCAGTTAGCCTGCTCGAGCAAAAGATGAGATGCATTAAATAAAAAGAGATCATTCTAATGAGATAGAATAACTGAAAATGAATTGTAATACCTGTTTACATAAAATTTCAATGCTGAAGTATTTTTCCTATAATATGACTGAAAAATTATTAATCTCAGTGAGATGGATCAAAATGCACAGTTTAGCTTCCATTTACTATATAGAAAAATCAATATCCAAATGTGAAATTAAACAATGAAAACAAAGTTAAAATTTTTTTAAAAAGCATCTATACAAATAAATTGATACAGAGAGTACTATTCCTTTTCCTTACAATTCATGTCAAATTTGTACTGGCTGAATGTGATGTGGTATCCTGTATTGAATCCTGGAACAGAAGAAAAAGAATGGGAACACTGGGGAAATCTGAATAGAGTCTGTAATTTAGTTAACAGTATGAGACTAATGTTAATTTTTAGCATTGAAAAATCTACCATGCTTATATAAATGATAACATTAGAGGAACCTAATTACATTTATAACTCATTTATAAACCCAAAATTATTTCAAGTTAAAAAAATTAATCTTCAACCTAATTTTATATGTTTGATATAAGTGGGCAAATAAATTCATTACCTCATACAGATAATTTTCCATTTATTTTCAGCTAGACATAAAGAGTTTCATACTGTATGTAAGAACAATAATGCTAAATCTTTCAAAATTAAATGTTTTCTACTGAGAATAATTAAGGACACAGTTACATAAATTTAGATAAACTAAGAAAATAGCTATGCGTTTATGACTTACTGAATATGTGTACTATTTATAGTGATAGTGTTGATGCTGATTGTAAAATTATCAGTTCCTCTGGGAAGGTCATCTAAGCACAGATGTTATAGAGAAGGTCCATTATATCCATACATCTAAGATAATTCCCATGGTTGTAAACTAAATACATTTTTTATGAAAATACAATTTTCACTTTATATGAGTCTCCCAACACAGAGAATATTTGATCTGTCAAAACATGTGGTGCAAATTTAAACAGAAAAGTGATACTTTGGGCATATTTAATTTACAATAAGAACATGGTCAGATGTAGAGAAGTTGCTTTTGGATTCCAAGTGACAAATATTAAGGGAATAAAGCTTTTTTTAATGCAATTTAAAAACTGTAGTGAAGGGGCACCTGGGTGCCTCAGCCAGTTGAGCATCTGACTCTTGATTTCAGCTCAAGTCATAATCTCAGAGTCCTGAGATGGAGCCCCGTGTAGGACTCCACAGTCAGCAGGGAGTCTGCTTGAGGATTCTCTCTCTCCCTCTGCCCTTCCTCCAACTCATGTGCTCTCTTTCTCTCTCTCACACTCTCTCTAAAATAAATAAAATCTTTAAAAAAATAAAAAAAATGAAGTGAGGTATTGATACATTTCTGAGAAGGAATTAACTATGATTTAACTTCATAGGTAAATGATGCTGGTAGCCAATATATATAAAGGATAATTCTGCAGAGTTAGGGAAAAATTGTATGCTTTCAGAGGGTTCAAAATCAGTACTCTAATTACAGGATTTAAATCCTTGGCTGCCTTGTTAGAATCACTTAGAATAAGAATAAATTGTAAAGGAAAACCATTTAAATGAATATTTCACTATGCTTCGAGCAAGCCAATATAGGAGCTGTGATACTTAAATGGAAACCAATGGAGAAGTAATTGGTGGAGAAATACATATGCCTTCTTTAAGATCACAACAAAAAGCTTCAAAGCTTAGTTGTTGAAAACCTTGCAAAAGAAAAAAAAAAAAAACCTCTTCAAGACAACTCAAATGTGGTAATGACCTGTAATATGACAAGATAGACACATGTAAGTGTTACATATGCATTGAAACAAGCCAGTTTTTTGTTAACCATTTCATATGCAAAGCACATGCCAAAATAAGGTACTTCACTAAAGATGTGAACTACAGAGACCTCACCAAGAGGCACTAGGCACTAGTTCAGAGACCTGCTCTTAAAATGGCCGTTGCTATCAAAATTTCTTGTGTACTGCAGAACTCCTGGTTTATTAGCAAGAGTCTTAAGGCACTACAAATTTACTATTGCATTAGCAGTATTCTACAATACTGTTTCATATTCTAATTATATGGGAGCTTAAATGTTGTGATTCAATTCCAAAAAAAAATTTCTGGAAAAAAAATGCCACATCTGCTTCCTCATCTGAAAAAAAAAAATACCCCAAAGTAATTCATATGCATATATACGAATGCATAATTTTTTTTGTTTTTAAATCCATTTTAGGTTTTGTTATCCATGTCATTGGTAAAGAATACTTAAATTTGCTAAAAGCAAGACCTCTTTCAAAGAACATATTTTCTAACATTTTCTCATACTATTTTCACAACAACTTCTGTACATAGACAGGTCTTAGTTCTCACCACATTAAAATGAGTACAAAGAGGCTTCAGGAACACTTACATATGAAGCTTAAGGTCTTATTTATCAGTAAGAGGCTAAACGAGGCAAATCACTTAGAACTCCTGACAACTATGCCCTTGTTCTTTGCCTTTTAGCATCCTGCTCTGTTTGCTTTTTGTCAGTTGTGAGCATGAACTTCCTGGACCTTTTTGCATAACTTTGTTTTGGCATAGAAATGCAAGGGTGCCACTTGACAGAATGAGCCAGAAGCAGAAGTCTTTGACAAACCCAATTTTTATTTACAAGAAAAGAAAGCAGGCCATCAATAATAAGGTGACTGAAGACAGTTTCAAGTTGCTCTATTGTTACTGTTTGTTGTTGTATCTGTCAATAGGGATATAGACAAACATGTTTATAACCACTTAGAATAGTTATTTTCTGTATGGTAAACCCACCACTGAAATACAGTTAGGTTAGTTTGCTTTATTTAGCTATTGATTTTTAGATTGCTTTTTAAATTTAATTTGTTTTATAACTATATAAAATATTTACATGACACCAAAGTTATCCTCAAAGCAAAGTGACATAAAATTTTAGCTTTTTTTATATGTCACTTTCATCTATTTCCTACTAAGCCTTATAATAATTTTTTAAATTGTGCTTTTGTTTTCCACTGTTAATCTAATGAAATTCATTGTGTATAAATCTATACAGTATCCCCTGTCAACTTTATGGTTGACATATATAAAATATATATATATATTTTTAAAGATTTTTATTTATGTGACAGAGACACAGCAAAAGAGGGAACACAAGCAGGGGGAGTGGGAGACGGAGAAGCAGGCTTCCGGCCGAGCAGGGAGCCCAACATGGGGCTCCATCCCAGGCCCCTGGGATCATGACCTGAGCTGAAGGCAGACACTTAAGGACTGAGCCACCCTGGCGCCCCCTAAAAATATATTTTATAATATATACTATAATATGAAAAATAGCATAATATACACCTTTTTTCCATCTTGCTTCCTGATTTAATAAATATCCTTGTGATCTACTTCATAATAATACATAGAAGTGGTCCTTACTATTTTTTATGGCTAAATAGGCTGAATAACTTCCATTACATGGATACTTTAATTTAAACAGTCCCCTGAAGAGACATTTAGTGTTTCTGAAACAGTGTTATTAAAAAAATGTTTAGTGTTTAGTCTTATGCATATAATACAAAATGTATTTTTCGGTTTAGTAAAAATTACTGGACATATTACTAGTTGAAAGTGGTAAATGCATAAGCACTTTTGCTAAATATTGGCAAATTTTTCTCTAAAGGTTTGTATTGTCTGACATTGCATAACTGGCAACAGAATATGTTATCAAAATTTTGGGTTCTGCCATTTTAATAGGAAAGATTGATATTTTAACATTGCTAATTTTTCATCTTATTTTCTAAGAAAATTGATAATGTTTTTGTGTGATTAAGAGCTCTTTGCATTTCTTTTTCCTGTTAGCAATTCTTTTGAACTTTCTAGCTAATTTTCTAATAGTTATTGGCCCATTTATTTTCTATTTTTAGAAGATATTTAAATATTAGATGAGGGATATAAATTAAAAATAATATTTTTGCCATTAGTAATTTTTTAAAATTATGGTGTTTATTTAAAGTATTTTGTTATTTTTTCCATGTTTTTAAGTGATTTGTCAATTTTCCTTTGTTTCCGAATTCTTAAAGTTTTTGTCAGTTTTGGTTATTGAGTTATTTATCCATATGTTCTACTAGTACTTATATATGTACATTTTTTTTAACATTTAAACTTCAAATATATTTGGATTCTTGTTTACGAGTGTTTTTATAGGACGATTTTCTTGATTTTTCCATCACTACTCCTTCCAAAACTTTTATTAAAAAGTCAGCATATTTTCCAACTTACTTGAGATACATTTTTCATGTACTAAATATCCATATTTTTCCAATTTCAGTTTTGATATCCTTTTACAATAATTTATCTGACTATTTAGGTAATACCAGACTTCTAGGAATGGGAGAGCTCTCTTCTCACCTTCTGCCAACTTCTCTCTTTTGGTTTTTCCTAGCTACTCTTGTTTCTGTGTGTGTGTTTTCTTTTTCAAATACAATACTTAATCATTTTGATGAACTACAGAGAAAGGGCAAATACACAATCAAGTGGCCTTTTCATTGAGATTGCTGTCTTGGTAAGAATTGACATCTTTAAATTGTTGACTTTTCCCATCCATGAGTATTGGATTTATTTCCATTTAATCAACTCTTTGTTTTTTAGGAGCATTGTGTAGTTTTCTGGAATAGGTTTTACACCTTTTTGCTAAGTTTACTTGTGTATTTCTTGTCTTTTCTTTTTCTTCTATCTTTTCTAGCCTTCTTCCTCCTTCTTTGTATTTTATAGAAATTTCTGTCCTTAGGGTGATTAGAATTATTTTAACCAAAACGAGATAATGGAATTGTGCCTATTAAATAAGGAGGCTTTGTAAATGAATATGAAATCCTTTGCTTTTTTTCACTTTTAGAAAATAATGCCCTTGAAGCCTTGTAAAGAGCCATTTACAGTTTCATGAAGATTTTTTAACTTAATTAGTTTTTAATGCTTTACCCAAATGTAAAGCAACTTACTATAAGAACTTAGTTTTCCCCTTTGTATACAGAAATTTCTTCCTTAGGTACTTTTTGAAAAGTCCCCTTAGTTATCTGAAATGTTTACTTGTAGTGAAAAGGTACACCTTTTTTCTTTGATAGTCTCTTGAAGACTATCAGATTTTAAATATAAAGTGCTGCTACTTTGTATTTAAACACACAGTGCAAGAGCTCTTGTTGCCCCAGAAACATTTTCAAGGGGATTTCGATCTATACATCTAACTCTAAACCATTCCTTAACCTAAAATTTGTAGCTTCCCATATATTTAGCTCTTATAGGGGCTCCATCTTACAAGTATAAACTTCCATGGAGTGTGTGTAAACATCAACCTTTTCTAGGACCCTTCTTAGACCTGTACTTGGCCGTGTTTGCCCACGTTTAATACAAATAAGTTTTTGTGTATAATTCATTTATTTGATCACTGTGTAGTGTGAATTTGATTTCCATCTGGAGAACAGACTAGTTTATAAGGAAAATATTGCTTGAATGTGTTAAGTTAGGCAGATATGAAAAAAAAAAACCTTTCATTAGAATTCATAAAATCTTACAGAATCATAATAAAAGTGGAGGAAAAGCCCTCTAGGATTAAATAATACTTACTTTTCAATGGATTGATTTAGTCAACAGAATGATTATGTTTTCTAAATTACACATGATTAAAAGGAAAAACAGGAAACATTAAAATTTACCTTTACGTGATCAACTGATTGTTGATGTATTTTTCTTAACTGTAAGCAGGGTAAGGTTCTCAGTAATCTGGTGACATGGGAGTCTCTCTTGGCTTCTAGTATTATGCCCAGATGTACAGCCTGCTAATGGAAGGAAGAGGGCATAAATTACTGGGTAACGTTAGTGTTTGTGAACTACCCAATTTAGAGCCGTATGTTGAAATCCTCAAACAATGAGATTAGATGCTGCCTTTGCAAGTTCTGATTAGTGGAAGCATGCCCAGCATTTCATCACTTACTTTACTTTGTGCAGTGACCACTTTGTTTGGTATGCAGTTTGTCTTTTAATATGCTTTTAAAATCCATCTACTTTCTGAAAGCTATTTGAGCTCAGGTGCTCTCTAAAGCATGAATCTTCTTTTGATCTATGGCCCCATGTGCCAGGAACATTTGTTTACATGCCACACAAACTTCTCTGAGATAGTAACAGTGGGAACCAAATATCTATCGTAGCTGTCAAAATCAAAAGGTGATGTGGGGCATGGGGGTGGTTGTTGAGAAAAAGAATAGGAATAAGCTAAACATCTTTAACTTTTCCCTCCTTGACTCCATGTGCCTTTATCCACAAAAGCCAATTCGTGTCCTTTCCATTGTTCTCAATTACTTAGTCTGCTTTCCCATCTCCCCCTTTGTTCTCATAAAAAGTTTTGCCTTAACCTTAGCATAACCATCCCTCTCCAGTAATTCAAAATAATAAATTTGATAACTGGCTCCATTCATACTTCCTTTATCCTATTTAGAGAAAGACATATTGGTGTTTTTTTTTGAGACTGAACATAAAGGCCAAGGATTTTATATAGTTAATTCTTTAGGTGCCAAAGTTTCTTCAAAATTCAAAGACAAATACAATTATTCTAATAAATAAGCTATTGTCCTGGGCAGACACCATAAAGCAAAGCACACAGTAGAATGTTGATTTTTGTTGTATTCTTTTTGATTAAAATAAGTCATGGGCAAGTTTTTCTGGTTAAAAAAAAAAAGGATTTTTGACAGAAGAGCAATATTTTCTCTTGAGGCCAGATTTCCAGAAAAGACTCCTTTCCTATCCCACAGTACAAACTTAAAAAATGATTTCGCATTCTGTTTTGAGCTACCTTTTGATTGAATTTGGCATATTACATAGCAGATAATTTGTCTATCTGCTGTGAATACCAAGATCTCAATACATAGGTTAAATGCAAACATTTAAATTTATCTTACCATATCACACACTTAAATTTATCCTACCGTATCACACACATATATGTGTGTATCTTTCAAATCTTTTGCAGTCTATGTATCATATGTCTCTTCTGGGATATACTTCACATCTGATAAACAAAAAGTATTTGTTGAATGAATATATACACTTAAATATCAATTCCAAGCATTTCAGTAGAAACCAGGCTTAGTCATTTGTAAATGATCGTGTCTGTCACACCATGTAGAGCAAAAATAAATTACCCTTTATTTTTTTCCTTGCAATTAAATTTATAAGATACTGAGAGAAATGAATGCTTAACAAATTACAGAGCTTCCATGGTAATTAGATTTTAAAAAATTTTCTCATTCTTTACTATGTATCTCTTCCAAATAACTTAAAAAGTCAAAAAGCATCCAAATGCATTTGAATAAGTATTTTACATTATCTGTACATGAAAAAAATTAAGAGAGTTTGCTTAAAAAATAACACTGCTCATAACAATCTTTTCTTACCTCTAATGCTGTCAAAGATGACTTAGCCTCAATTAACATTACACTTTTGACTCAGAACTTGTCAAACAATTCATTTTGTCATTTCTAAACTTGCCCCTAGACACAGGAAAAAAAAAACAGCAATAATCATTAAACATGAAAAGCAGCACATTTCCCTGTAAATAGCAGAATGGCATAGGGTAATGTAAGTAAGTGGGTAAATATATTGACAGTTTGCTTTTAACAAATCAACACTCTTCAACATTGCTAGCAAGAACCAGGCAGTGTGACAGGAGAACACAGTGGCAGATGGATCCCTCTTCCCTTTTACAAACCCGAATAAAATGAATGACTTTAGAGAAATGTGTGTGGAGTTGAAAAGGCGGATACTCGACTTTAGAGACTAAATGGATCGTGTTTAGTATTTAGGCAAAAGGATTTTTGCAAGAGACAAACACACTTTCTTGGATAACATTAA
>CM052895.1:65086504-65191141 GCA_028534135.1 Potos flavus | reverse complement strand
TAATAAGCTTTGCTAGTCACAAATTCACCTAGTAATTCACATTTGCTTTTAAGATCTTAAGTCTATTTACAGGCCATTTCTGAACAACAGTGCACACAGGTGCAAATAACATGTTCAAAAGACCTTTGCCAAATGGAATGCATTAATAGTGTTGTTTCTATTGACTTGAAGAGCTCAGAAGTATATTAGTCATAATCTTTAGTAAACAACTTTCTAGTATATTTAGTGCATATGTAATTTTTTTTATTATACTGAATTATTTAAAAATACTGAAGAATATAAGGTGTATGTCCACGGTTATTATACCTGTCATCCGAGCTAAGAATTAAAAATGGTACCCAAAACTACTGTCAATTGGCTTCTCCTCAACTTTTACTGAGTGATTCCTCTGAAATCACTATCTTGAATTTTCTGTTTATCATTCCCTACTTTGAATAAATTACATATATATAATATAAAATATACATGTAAATGTATATGTTTACTATATATGGTATATAAGTATGTTTTATCATGTATAATATATACTAAGGTATATATTATATGATTCATATATTACATGTATATAAATATATAATGAAAATCAGTGTGATATAGCATCACATATATATATGATATATATATAGATAAATGATATAGATAAATGATATATAAATGATATATAAATGATATATAAATATGATATAAATGATATAAATGATATAGATAAATGCATGTAAATGTTTTATATGGAACTAAAACATGTAATAGCTTCATTTGTTTTGAATTTATAGAGTCTGTCATATTAGAAATAGTCTTCTGGAACTTGATATTTTGAAACTATTATATTTGACAAAATTTTCCATATGTTTCTGGTTTTTAGTTACTCATAATACTTTCTTTTCTCTGATTTTATAGTTCTGTTTTTTTTTATTTTTTTTAAGATTTTATTTATTTGACAGAGAGAGAGAGAGATCACAAGTAGGCAGAGAGGAAGGCAGAGAGAGAGAGAGGGGGAAGCAGGCTCCCCGCTGAGCAGAGCGCCTGATGCGGGGCTTGATCCCAGGACCCTGAGACCATGATCTGAGCCGAAGGCAGAGGCTTAACCCACTGAGCCAACCAGGTGCCCCAGTTCCTCTGATTTTTGAGTTATTAAACTGTCTGGATCTTCTCTCGTTTGTCTTTCTCAATTTTGTTAGAGGTATATCTCTCCTGTTCACAAATAATTTTGGTGTCATTAATCTTTATTTTCTTTTGATTCCTGATCCTTCCTTTATTTTTTCATTTTCTTTATTTTTTTTTCAATTTATTCTATTGTTTTCTTAATTTGTTAAGCTGGAAACCCAGTGTGTTGTTTTCCACCCATTAGGCTTTCATAGTGTAAACATTGAAACATTGTGTACATAGTGTATATGTAAACATAGAAACATTGAAACATAGTCTAAACATTAAGGGCTATAATTCAAATCATCTCTCTCATTATTACACAAATTTTTATATAATGCTTTCATAAGTAATAGATAATTTTAAATCCCATTATAAATTCATCTTTAATTCATAATGAAGGTATTTTTATTTCCAAATATATGTTTTATGTTAAATTTTGTCATAAACTCCTAATTTAATTTTATTGTCCTTGGAGCATATGGTCTGTATAATGCTACTCATTTGAATTTCAGATTTGCTAATTAAAAATTATACCTTCAATTTATATTAAAACTCATTCACTCTGTCCAAATCATCTTGGTTTTCTTTTTTCTCGTCCTTTCCCTGCTTGCCCTTTTCTGCTTCTGTTTCTTTCTGCTGCTTCTCCATAATTCAGAGACACGTGTGAAAATCCTCCACTAATATATTGGCAGATATGGTACTTCCTCTTCTTTTTCCTAATTTTGCTTGTTGTGATTATAATTTTTAGTGTTTATATTTATCTTTCAGGTGAACTTAAGTTTATCATTATGTAGCCATTTATATAGATAGACCAATTATTTGCTTTGAAAATGTTTTTCAATGTTTTTGTCTTCAATATTTCTATGTTCTTGGAATTAAATTATATGACTTGTAGACAGGCTATAGTTGAATTTATTTTCTGAAATTTAATCAGCTACTCTGTTTTAAAAATCTTGTTTAATTCATTTTTTCTTGTTGCTGATGAATACCGTCTCAGCAGTTGTCCCTGTCACTTAACTTCCCTTTGTTCATTAAGGATTGAACAACTTAATGCTATATTTCACTATTTTTATACGCTAAATACTATTTAAACAGATTTTTTTCTTATTAGCTAAAATAGCATTTTTAGAGAATATTTTAAAACTAGTTGAAATTCATACTTTAAAAAATTATATTGACTTCTATGTTTTATGAGTTATAGTCAGGGCTAAATTTTAGTGGATATAAGGATTCATGAGGCATGGTTCTTGTCCTCAAGGAGATTATTATCTTGTTGATGTTTTCAATCCATTTGGTCTCTTAGAAGTCAATCTTTTAAAAATAGATCTTAGCAAACTATCATACTGAACATTTGTCAAATCTGTTCTTGTCAACATCATACTCATCATTATCATTGACAATATTTACTAACTTTAGCTGAGCTCAGTAGAGTATGAATATGTAGTGGTATTTATGCTATTGTAATATTAACCACATATACAGTATCATTCAACTGCTGGATCCTGGATAGCTTACTCATATACTCTTACTGATTCTGTACCTTTTTTTTTTTTTTTTTTTAAAGATTTTATTTATTTATTTGATAGAGCAAGAACAGGCAGGCAGAGTGGCAGGCAGAAGCAGGCTCCCCACTGAGCAGAGAGCTGGATATGGGTCCCATAGGTCCTGGGATCATGACCTCAGCCAAAGGTAGACACTTGACCAACAACCCACCCAGGTGCCCCTGTGTACCTTTCTTTAATTATATTCCCATCACCCTAATTCAGATTTGGTGGTATAAGCAGTCATGCTTGATGCAGGTTGAAAAAAGGAATCAAAAACAAAAGAAAAAAGGAATCATAGTTGTGATAAAATCATGCAGGGACTTGTAAAGCACAGTTAGGAATTGTTTTAGTTTTAAGAGTAATGGAAAGATGTTGACATGTTCTAGATGAAATGTTAACTAATGAGATTAACAGTTTTTAAAGTATCATAGGTATTTGGTACAAACATATGGAGTTGTATATATTTATATCCTATAGAAACATATGGATGGTGAGTGGTGTGGAACCATTTAGGAAGCTGTTGTAATAGTCCAGATGGGAGCTGATAATAGCTGATCTAATGAGATGATGGCTAGCAAGGAAAAAAGGGGACATATTAAAGAAAATTTTAAAAATTAAAAAAGAGATATATAATAAGAGGTTACTCAAAATACAGGTGATAATACTCGTAGTTTTCTGGTTTGAACAACTGGGCTTATGTGCTATTTACTTATTTAGGAAAAATTATTCCTTAACGGATTTAGAAGAGAAAATAATTTCTACACAAGATGGAATCTAAATTGATTTTGAAATTTTTGATCTCATGGGGTGCCTGGGTGGCTCAGTCGGTTGAGCTTAGGACTTTTGGTTTTGGCTCAGGTCATGATGTCGGGGTAACGAGACTGAGCCCCATGTTGGGCTTTGTGCTCAGCGGGGAGTCTGCTTGAGATTCTCTCCCTCTGCTCCTCCCTCTGTGCTCACTTACATTTTCTCTCTCAAATAAATAAATTAACCTTAAAAAAATAAATTTTTAGCCTGAGGATCCACAGACATGAACCCTGGGGCAAATAATACATTATGTGTTAATTAAAAAATAAAAAAATAATTAAAAAATAAATAAATAAATTTTTAATCTTGTGTAAGATCCTGGTTGAATTTAGACCTTATTAAAAAGGTAAGGACCAGAGATGTAAATACAACGATGAACTGTAAGTAAAAATTAAACTCATTTTGTGGATCCAGATACTGTACTTCTTACTGGGGTGTGTGTGTGTGTCTGCTTTGCAAGATTAGCTTCAGACTAAAACTGATACCCTCAAACAAATGCAGAATAATTCTGAAACTAAATCAAATAAGAGTTATTAACTTTGCTCATGGTGTTGAGTTAAGGGTCCTGTGATCAGGGAAGTGCTGGAAAAAACAGTGATGTTCTCCAAGCACATCACAGCTTATATATTTAACGTTTTAAATTAGATTCTGTGCATTTCAGTTGAAAATTTTTTCCTACAGCCTAGGGCAAACCAAAGACCGTCTAAGGAAAAAAAAAAGGAACGCACATTCTTTTAACATCATTCCTTTCTTAGACCTTCTAGGCCAGTTTATTTTTACTTCTTCCAAGTAACAGACTTAACCATATTCCTTGTGACTGGCTTTAAGATCAGGTCTATCTTGGTCCCTGCAAACAAGAACCATACTTTCTATTAAGTTCAGAAGTCTCAGTAAGAGGTACATATGCCTTCACTTCTGGTGTGCCCTTCTTGACTCCCTTAGATATGGAAAAATTTGACCCAGTTACTGACGTTGGTCTTACTTAGAGTTATCCATTAGAATGTGTAGAATATTTCTTAGTAGAAATACAGGAGGTTCTGTTGCTGTATCTTGATCAATGAATGCCTCACTGTTTTGGTTGTGATGACACATCTTGACTTCCAGAAGGTAAATATACCTTGTATGTGTGCACATAACTGCCTCTGTGATTCCTAACATACACGATTTTTTACATTGGAGACCTCGTGACATGGATTTCATACTGTTTATTTCTGAACCTGAACCCACATGTGAACAGTGATTTTCCCTGCCTAGTGCTCTCTCTCTATGCTGGCTCTCCAGAACCTGACTTAATAATTTTTTATGATCTATCAACTCAGAGATTTCAGATGCTACAACAACTGTTTTTCTATCAAATGTGGTGGTTCTTTTATTTTTAGATGTTAGTCAGCACTTAAGTATTTAGCATTTCAATGTTGGAATTTTTAAAAGCACTTGTCTTGGAGTACCTGAGATTAGGATTCATGTTTTCCCATTTTTTCTTGTGCTATTTAGGTTGATGAGTCTTCTTGGCCTTGGTTTTTAAAGTTTTATTTTCTTGGGATAATAGAAATAACAGTAAGAGTAACAGTACTATGTAAAGAACATCATTATAAAAAGAATAAACTAAAAAGCTAAGTTAGTAGCAACATGACATTTGTAACCACTTGTACTGAAAGTGTACCTAATTGTAGGTAAAAATCAAATTGAATTTCTATACAACTTAGGATTTTCTTTTTCTTTTTTTTTCTTTTTTAAGATTTTATTTGTTATTTGACAGAGAGAGAGAGAGAGCACTAGTAGGCAGAGGGAGAGGGAGAAGCAGGCTCTCCCCTGAGCAGGGAGCCCGATGCAGGGCTCGATGCCAGGGACCCTGGGATCATGACCTGAGCTGAAGGCAGCCGCTTAACTGACTGAGCCGCCCAGGCGCTCCAACTTAGGGTTTTCTAAATATGATCTTTACTCTGATTCTACCACTAATGATTCACCAGGTTTCAAAAGGATCACCTCATTTGACTGAAAGAAAATACAATAGATTAAGACATGTTTCAATTCTACCTCTGATGAAGAACTGAAACTAGGTTTTAATAATTAATCATTTGAAAATACATATTTTGCAGCCCAAGTAGCATGTCAATCTAGCAAATTCTTTACTCTGCAAAAATATTGGCACCCTCACATTCATTTTTTTAAAATAAAAAACTAAAAATAAAAAAATAAAAAACTGAGTATTTCATGCAAATTCCTTGACGTTAAACAAATGATGCTTACGTAGAGGCATCAATTAGGCACTCAGTCCAGTAAGTCTCTTACCCACCTGACTATAAGACGTATACAATGCTTGAGTTATTGAGTTCTGTCTTTGAGCCCATGGATTTTAGTTAAATCGTTTGAGCTATACTTGGGTCCATTCTTTTTGAGCGTGGATACCAGACTCCCATTTTTGTCTACTTAGCACTGTAAGATGGCCAAAACTGCTGTTTTGCTTTTTAGTGAGTTTATGATAATTTGATTATGCACTTGACATATTATTATTATGCACAGTTTTAAGAAATGAGTTTATCGTTAAGTGGGAAACTAGAGTCTGTCTCATTTCTCAGTTTTTTTCCCCTCCTGCCCCTGGAATATTGGATCCTCTCTTCAGGGCTTTGGCAGATCTGAACTTCATTTTTTGACTAGAGCAATCTACAGCTTACCAAAACATCCATGGCCTTGGCCTGTCTGCTTCCTAGTCAGGACTCCTTACTTGGATTCTGAGTCTCTGCCACTGCACCTACAATAGACTAATGCCTTCAGAAAAACAATGGCTCCCTTCTCTTAGACTTTCTTTTCTCTGGGATCTTAACCCACAGGCTAAATCCTGAGGCCCTAGCTTTCGTAGAGGCACACCAACACTTTCATTCACAGATTGTTGGCGTATGATCTAGTTTCCCTCACTTGTTTACATTGGAGGGGTTAGTCATCACAAGTAAGTCCACATTATCCAGGAGACCAGCATAGTTTTCCTTTGCTATTCTCTTCTTCATTTATTCCGCACTTTCTCCATTCCCCATTTGCTAAGCTTACAATATGGAGCAAGAGTATAAGACATATAAATTAACACAAATATCTAGCAACTCATGAAGTTTCTGGGGTGTTCTGGCCTTAAAATTTTATTAGATTTCCCCATTTACAGTGCTGTTTTCCAAATGTTTTGAAATTGATAACGGTGATCTCATTGCTTTGGTAATCGACCTTGGTGCCACATGGTCCTTCAGCTTTCAGTCTTCTCTCTACACTTGCTTTTTATACAAGTCTGCATAGACAACATGAACAAACAGGAGTGTGAAAGGATTTTTAAACTTCCTACTCTGGAATCCATCCAGATTTAGTTAAAATCTACTTTTCCTCATCTCATCATTTTTTTTTTTGTCAATAAGAAATGTCTTAGTACACCTTTCTGAGTTAAAATTCTGTAGAAAGGTTAAAATTCAAACAAATTAAAATACTTGGTAGCAGTCCCAGACTCCTAAAGTATGTATATAAAGGGAATGCTGCCATGAAAATTCTTAACTTTGTGCACATAAGCAAAAAATAATCATGGTAATTTTAATATCAGTCCTGTAATGTTTCACATATGTCAAAAGAATTTGCAAAAGAATATCCACTTTTACATAAAACAAAAATAGAAAAAAATCCAATTCCTTTGAGAGATAATAATAATTGATTCTGGCAATTGCTCACACAGTAATCGCTAAATTTCTCTTCAGATTTGGGAGTATTATTTTATGGAATAAAATTTTAAGAATGAACTACTTGAGGGGCACCTGGGTGGCTCAGTGGGTTAAAGCCTCTGCCTTCGGCTCAGGTCATGATCTCAGGGTCCTGGGATCGAGCCCTGCATCGGGCTCTCTGCTCAGCGGGGAGCCTGCTTCCCCCTCTCTCTCTGCCTGCCTCTCTGCCTACTTGTGATCTCTCTCTCTCTCTCTGTCAAATAAATAAATAAATAAATAAAATAAAAGAATGAACTACTTGAACTAGGCGAAGTGTGAACTAAAAATGTTTATCATAGAAATTGATTCACAATTAAGTCATATGGAAATGTTGTTTCTGATATCCCATGGGGATTATATGTGAGACTAATCATAAAATAACTATTACCAGATACAAATATCAGAAGTATTTTGATATTCCAGAGTATGTGTGGAGGAATGAATATATAAATTTAGAAGATTTATAAATAATTAACTATTTTCGTCTGCTAAATTTCAATGGCATGTTTGTCATATATTAGGTGAACATTTATGTAATGGTGAGTTCATCGATTCTGTGTATTTGTATAGCATTTTGTAAGTACTATATAGTCTTTATTACCAGAACTTTGAAAAAATCTTGTATCTGATACTATAAGTATTCCAGCATATTTTTTTTTCTATTTTAAGATTATTTTGATTATTTTAATTCCTTCAGATTTCATGTTAGTGTTTTAAATCAGCTTGTCCGGGGTGCCTGGGTGGCTCAGTGGGTTAAAGCTACTCTGCCTTCGGCTCAGGTCATGATCTCAGGGTCCTGGGATCGAGACCCGCATCGGGCTCTCTGCTCGGCGGGGAGCCTGCTTCCCCCTCTCTCTGCCTGCCTCTCTGCCTACTTGTGATCTCTCTCTCTCTCTCTGTCAAATAAATAAATAAAATTAAAAAAAACAATCAGCTTGTCCATTTTCACAAAGTCCTTCTGGGATTTTGAATGAAACTACATTGAATCTTTCAATCAGTTTAGGAAAAATGGCATTTTTCCAATGTCGTTTGTCCCAAAAAATGAAGGATAAGAATTTACCTTCATTTTTAAAATGTTTTCTAAATGTCTATTAGCTATTATTTTAAAATGTTAATTATAGAGGTCTTATATATCTTTCATTAGATTTTTTCCTTTTTATTATATATTTAACTCTTTGAATTTCAATAGTATATGGATGTACAAATTATATTTTATATTAAAGTTTTATCTAGTATCCATCTGAAAATAATTACTGATCTTATTTTGTATATTTTTGGATTTTCCACCTATACAATAATTTCCACATATACAATTAATAACGTTTGTCATTTTTGGCAGTTCAGTTTTTTTATTTACCATCTTTAAACTTATTTTTTACAGTATATTTCACAGTGTTAATATATGAGCATAAAGATGAAGAAAATATACATATTTATATTGGATATTGAATAGGAATCATTCTAGATACATTCCATAGAGCTCTTGTTTGAGAGGTTGAAAAATTAGAAATGTTATTTCAATAACTCCAATGCTACTGGGGCTTTGGGGGCACTCATATGAGATTTCTTACTTACGATGGTAACAGCACCAATAGTGTAGTATCATTACTTGATTTCCTAATCCCTGAAACAAAGCTTTGGGTATCTGTATTCTAGGTTCAAATTTTGTTATAGGGTTGGCAGAAGTGGCAGCAGTAGTAACAATGTTGATACCGTTGGGTTATTGAATTTGGCATCATTTTAATTCTGGTCTCACTGGTAGTTGCTTCCATACTGTTTCAGTTCTTAATTATTTTGGATCCAGATAAGTAATTTCAGTTGAGAATCTTTTTTTTTTAACACTTAGGTTTATTTTGCGCATACCTATTTTTTTTACACATTCATTATTTTTAGTTAAGCTTCTTAGAGTAGCTTATTCTTTGTACTCATCCCTGATGAATAAAGCATTTTATACCAGAGTCTCTTAAATAAATTAACTAGGGTTAATTATCTGTCATGATTATGGTTGAAATTAATGATGACCGACCCCCAAATCATCATAAATCAAATTATACTAGCAATTCTTAACCTGTTAGGACAAAATGTTTCTAAGCCGAACTTGTGGGGCATTTGCCTGCCATATTGGACTATTACTGGAATGAAAAATACAGAAACTTTAAAGTGGGTCCCAGATTGAATGTGTTTGTTTCCTCAGAATTCATACATTGAGATCCTGACTTGTGAGGTGATGGTTTCAGGAGGTGAGTCCTTTGGGAGAAAATTAGGTCTTGAGAGTGGAGCCTCATGAATGGGATTAGTGCCTTGATAAGAGGCCCCTCAACCCTTCCACCATGTGAAGTTACAGGGAAAAGATAGTCACGTAGAAATGGGTGCTTACTCAACACTGAATCTGATGTCATCATGATTTTGTACTTTCCAGCCATGAGAACTGTGAGAAATAATTACATTGTTTATAAACCACCCTGGTATTTTATTAGGGCAGCCCAAACATATTAAAATAGCAGGAAACCTGCTTCTGACTATAATGCACACTTTGAATAAAAATATTCTGGGCTTTATTTTTTTAAAATTTTTTAAAAGATTTTATTTACTTGAGAGAGAGAAAGAAAGGGAGCACAAACAGGAGGGAGGGGCAGAGGGAAACAGAAGCAAGGAGTTCTGTTTCCTGCTCAGTAGGGAGTCCGATATGGGGCTTGTTCTCAGGTCCCAGAGATCATGACCTAAACCAAACGTAGATGTTTAACCAACTGAGCCACCCAGGTGCCCCTATTCTGGGCTTTAAATACTCCATGAAAGTCACCATCAGAAAATGAGTTAATTTATATGACTACTTCAAAAAATATAATAAATTTTGTACCACAGGACCAATGAAATAATAACAAATAATGTCTAAGCTAAGGGATTATTTAAATACATTGTACAGATTGTATTTTTCAAAGATGACTACCCAGTTGCCTTCCATTCCATTATGCTCTTTTGAAATGTGATCTGGAACATTCCATCAAGAGGAGTTTATTTCTTCATTGCTTGGAATGTGGACAGGCCCTGAGACTGCTTTGTCCAATAGAGTAGCGGCAGAAATGATCTCATGTCAGGATGTCAGTTCTCAGTATCTTTACAAACAAGAATTATTTTACATTGCTATCAGTTACTACAACCTACAGAGTTGTACAGTAGCTCAAAGACAACGAAGGCCAAAACTAGATAACATGGAATTGTGTCTTCTTGATCATGAAAAGTTTTCCATTGAAGGACAAGTAAGCCTAGCCTACTCTAATATTTTTCTGAGTCGAGAAGTTTTTTTAGTGGTTTATAACAGTGTCATAGGTAGCAGAATGACACTTATTAGAATGGGATGTTGCCAAACAGAAATCTACAATATGTGGCATTGGTTTTGGGACTGGGTGGTGGGAAGTGGCCAGGAAGACCTTGAGGAAACTCGTGAAGGAAGCTAGAAAAATACTGAGGAGTTTATTAGTGGTGTCTGGGTGGAAACAGCCTATGTTAAGAAGTGTTCGAGAATATAGTAAAACTGTCACCACTTATAACTGGAAAACAGAAAACATAGAAAGTATTTAATGAACTGGTAAATTTGGCTAAAGATACTTCCAGGAAGAATATTAAAAATTCCAACTGATGTTTTTTAGCTGTATTTGATAAGAAACATATAGAAAGATGAATTAAAAAAGGAAGCAGGGAGCCTAGGGTGGCTCAGTCAGTTTAGTGTCTACCTTCTGCTCAGATCATGATCCCAGGCTCCTGGGATCAAGCCCTGTATCAGGCTTCTAACTCAATGAGGAGCCTGCTTCTCCCTCTGCCTGCCGCTGCCCCTGTTTGTGCTCTCTCTCTCTCGGTCAAATAAATAAATAAAATCTTAAAGAAAAACCTTTTTTTAAAAAAAGGAATCATTCAATTTTGAGCAGTATTTATAGGAAATATAGGGTAGTCTGTATATCCTTCTAGCCAAATTGTTCTCAAAATAAGAAATGGTCTCAGGGTACAGATCAAGGTCAGGGCACTTCCAGTACGTGTCCCCCCAGGAAGTCTAGATTAAGGATGTTGCTCTGAAATTCTTTAAAGGCATTGGAAAGATTTAAGGTTACATCTCTTAGACAAAAATGACTCTTGAAGATTTTTTTTTTTTTTGACTCTTGAAGATCTTAAGAGCATGCTTTCTAGACTTTACTACTACGTCAAATGACTTCTAAGAATCATTAGGCTATTGTGCAACAACAGTTTAACACTCAGCTTCCAGATCTCATTGAGACTCACATCTCTGAGAATATTCTGTCTTTAAGTAATTTGTGGGTATGAGTTTGAATGGTAAAAACACTAATAAGATGCCTAGAACCAAGGCACCTGCGTGGCACAGTCACTTGGGCGTCTGATCTTGGTGTCTGCTCAGGTCATGATCTCAGAGTTGTGAGACTGAGCCCCTCGATGGGCTCTGCATTCATCATGGATTCTGCTTGAGATTCTCCCTCTTCCTCTGCCCCTCCCACTTGGGCTCACGTGCATGCACTCTCTCTCAAATAAATTAAAAAAAAGCTTAAAAAAAAGATTCATAGAACCATCACAAAGATTTTAAGAGAATTGGGTCAGCAAAAGCACCATTGGCTTGATCTAAAATAGACAGTTCAAAATAAAAGTCTTCAGGGCTCCCAACCTTCAAGTGTCAAGAGGCAGATTAAGAAAGTTAATTAGCTGTAAATATGAACCATTTCTTATCAAAAAGATGGCTGATGAGAGTTAAAATGAAGGAAAATCAATTTCCAAGAGCAAAAGTGATCCTTATCAAGGAACTTGTGAAATGTGCTTAGGCAGGTTCAAGAATTTCTGTGGAACCGTGACTACTCTTTGCTTCCCTGTTGTCTGCTTCTGCTTCACCCATCTATTTTGGGTGAATGTGGAGGTAGATAACTTGCTCTTTAGTTGACAGATCTTTAAATAATCCCCAACTGGGGTTTGTATTTTCTAATTTAGTTGAAAATGTTATCCATCTCTCTTGCACTCTACCTTTTTTAAAATCAGTGGATTTGTGGAAATTAAAAAAACAAACAGAAAACTACCCATCTCCTCCACATACTTACTACTAAAAATATTCTGTGTTGCTTAAAATAAGAGTTCCAGGGAATCCCTTGATACCCAGTTTTTTTAGATAACTTTTCTCTTTTCATGATTGTTGATTCATTAGTTGGTAATCAGAACTTAATATTTTAGACCTCTCTATACCTCATATGTGAGAGCTTCATAAGATAGAGGTGTCAACTTAAATGTTTATGATCTTTCCAATATCTTATCAAAGAATTTTGGCACACATGTTTGATCCAAGGTTTGCCCTGAGGCCACATTCTGCTAGAAATTCCCTGGATTTAATCTTTACCCTAAGGCGATTTCTTACTTGGAGAACATTTTGTTGGCTGAAAATACCATTCAGATGACCATAACTGTAGATTTCTAAAGCTTTATCTTGTTTCTTTTTTTTTTTTTTTGAAGTTATTTTTGTTTCATGTTTTCCTTAAATATAGAAATCATACATGGCTAAATGTGACTTCATTTTTTAGGCAATTACAGGCTCCAAACTTCAGATTCCATTTTCTTCCCTAAGATCTTATCATAATTACTTAAGCGATTATTCCTAAATGGTCAGTTAAGCTAAAAACAGCATTTCCCGCTGTGAGTGACTCCAAGAATCATATGGGGGAGATAGTTTTAACAAAAGCAAATCAGATCTTCTATTCCAAGTCTCTTCTTTTGGAAGTCCATCACAGAATAAATGATAAAATGGAATTTATAAGCTTTTGAATAAGATAGATTTAATTGTTAGGTATATGAATTTGAGGAATGTAGTTAGTAACTCAAGTCCATCGCTATATTGGAATAATTTAAATACAAATGTTTTTATTTTGTAAATTTTATTTTTTTTTAAGATTTTTTTTTTTTTTTTTTTTTTTGTCAGAGAGAGAGAGAGTGTGCGCGCAAGCAGGGGGAGCAGAGAAGAGCAGGCAGAGGGAGAAGCAGGCTCCCCACCGAGCAAGGATCCCGATGCGGGACTCAATCCCAGGACCCTGGGATCACGACCTGAGTCGAAGGCAGTGGCTTCACCAACTGAGCCACCCAGGCATCCCTATTTTATAAATTTTAGGATTAATGAAATAATGCTATAGAATGGGCAACAGAACTTAGGTCATAGAAGAGGGTTCAATAAAATTCTGTTTTCCATTTCCTTGTCCCATTTTTAAGGTTTTGATTAGGAAGGCATTATCTGTGCATGATATTTAGCTGAAAGACCTATAGTACATTCCCATGATATCCCAGGTATCATTCAGTAGCTTTCAACCCTTAAATCCCCTCTAAAATTATGCCCCCTTTCACATACAATACTATTCAACACTCTTTGCTCTTGACCATACTTTGCTCTTGATTTGTCAACTGATACACTGGTTTCTAAGCCAAATGCCAAGGTTTAAATGTAAACTTACTTGGCCTTACCTGTGAAAATTCTGATTCGGTGTGTATGGGATTAGGTCAAGATTCTGCATTTTAAAAATATCCCCCAAGTGACTCTTGCAAAATGAACAAAACTTTTTTTAAATTTTAAAGAGGAAAGAAAAGAATTTTATTTGAGCCCAAGTTAGGACAGCTGCCTGGGATATACAATCTTCACAAAAAAGTGCTCTGGGAAAGGAACATTTGGTGCAGGGTTATTTAAGTTTTTTATATAAAGAGTTACACATCATCATGATGAAGGGCATTCCAGAAAGTTACAGACTTTATCTCCTTTTTAGTATTTGCAAGTCTACATGATTTTAATCTTATGGGAACCAGAGAGGGTTTTCTCTATTTCTTTTATTTTTTTCTTTTTATTTTTCTGTCTTTATTTTTTTTTATTACGTTCAATTAGCCAGCATATAGTACATCATTCCTTTTTGATGCATTTGAAGATTCTATAGTTGTGTATTTTGGAATGCTCCTTTTTGGTTATTTGTTTATTTATTTATAAAAAGTAGTTGTATAGTATATGCTCAGAGCAGAAATAGAGCCCATGTTTTGAGGTTTTGTGGAGTCATTTTTACTTTGACACCTTTCGCTGGAGCTCAGGAGTAGGGCCCACAAATGTTAAAAGTTGTAAATTTCCCATATCACTCTTTCTATAATTTGAAAAATAATGTTAGAATAGAAAAAAACATAAATAGGTGAACAGAAAGCAATTGTGATTAATAAAGTAATAATGATATTGTTGGCAACAGTGTGTATTTGAAATCCTGAGATATGGCTCATTTTCCTTAATCAAATTGATAGTTTACCATTATTTTCAGAGAAACGCTATGTCACTGGACTCAAAGACCTGAGCTTTTATTAAAAACTATGTAACTTTAAGTAATGAGCCAAAAAATTATATAAGTTGTATAATACATACTTGATACTGCAAGTCTTCAAAAATTTCACTTTTCCTAATTTATTTGTATAATATCTATCTAGCTTTTTCCCTTCTTTTTTCTTTAGATTCTTTTCTTTACAAACTAGGAAGCCAAGAAGAGACTTAGTGATTCCTGATGAAATATATTGTTTTAAAGGAACTGTATTGCTAGGGAAGAGAGTGTATTAAATAGAGTTCTACCTGTAACCTCTGGTAAAAGATTAACCTCTAAAAAATGACTTACCATATTCTTTTAGTATTTTTACAGTTTAATTGAATTATATTCTGAGGATAAAGTTTTAGCTCAGAAAAGTTTTCATTAACAGAAACTTTAGTCATTTACTACCAAGTCCTATTTTTTTTTTTTTTGATATGAACACAAAGGACCTGAGTCTTTTGAGCTCTGAAAATGTTGGTCTTAGCGTTGTTTTGGAAAACGTAGGATCATATTGCTGTTATTACTTTCGGCAAGATAATTGAACGGTGGCAAATGCGGTTGAGTTTCTCCTATAAATTCAGGGTTTGGATATAGTAATCGCAGCATAGAAGTTGCTTTGAGTCAAAAGGAATTGTTGTTTGACAACACCGTCTAAGCAGTTTCTTGTGGCTCTTTTGTCAATAAGTTATTTTAGTAAATGTATCTAATTTTCTAATAAAAAACTAAAAAGATAAATAGATCAGGACAGTCTCAAAGAACCACTGAAATCAATAGAATGAGTGTATAAACCCATGATAATTTAAGAGAAAGATCCCAGTTTTGGTTCTTCAGCTTATTTCATTTTAATGAAAAAGGTAAACAATACATCATTAACTAGTTTTTGATCTACCAATAGATTAAGAAAATCTTATAACTTGTTATAATGGAGATAAAACATGCAAGCATAAAACAAGTCAGAATTTAACAATTTATCTAAAAGAAGCATAAAGTTCCAGTGGTCACAGAAAAAAGGTATCATGGAAAGCTTCAAGAAGATTCTGTTATTTGTGGAAGTAAATAATTGGTAGGATTAAGTCATTTTTAGTATCATATAAAAAATAGGTCAATGGGCTTCAAAAGATCAAGTGTGATGATATCCACAGTCTTGTAAATTTAATGCCTTTTATTTTTCTCCCTTTCTGTACCAGTGAATATTGCATAACTAATGATCTGTAATCCATGCTGTGTATAGATGATGTTCTCTATTCTTGGATTTATAAACAGAAATAAAGGGTACACTGAAAATGTGATGTAGTAATGAAATTGCATTTTAAGAAAATACCTGGTATTTGGGTAACCTTACATTTTGGGATCAGATTGATACCTAAGTGATTTTAATGTATGCAATCTCCAATATATAAAGAAGAGTTTTCTCCTGTAATCAAGGAGAGACAGAGTGATACCCCTCAGAATATCACCGCTGCTCTCATACCAGAGAGAAATCTTTCACATTTGCTTTCTTGAGCTCTAATTAATTTTATTTTAAAAACCCCAACAAATAACATAATTTAGCACAATATACTGTTAGCATACCAGTTACTACATACAAGGATTGCAATTGTGGATAATGAATCAGTTCCACATTGAGATAGCTAAACCTTTTTAAGATTTTAACAGTCTCATTTGGCATGCAGGTGAGTAATTCTGGGACAGATTTAACAGTTTCTCCTTAATTTAGTTGAGGCTTTGAAGTTTCTCCAGAAGCATTGTTTTTCTAGGAATGTTTATTGTTGTAATTATTTCACAAATCATGAAGCAAAATTCTGTGCATTTCTCAGTTATCAGGTGAAGTAACATGTGACCACTGATTTAAGAATCCGTCACAGATAGGGAAAAGAGGCTGTCACAAAGACGCAAACTTCAAGGCATCCTCAGCTGTCCTGTGGATATCAGCCACATTCATTAGCAATTACCATATCTAGACAAGGCAGATGGCAAATTGTCCTTCAAACAGCAAATAGAAAAATAATTTTAAAAGTCAGTGCATATTAATAGGAATAGGAACTGTCTTTGGAAAAGTTTTCCAAGTGAACTGAATTAGTTTTTGATTCTGAGAGTCCCAGTTCATGCAGACCAGACTAACTATAATCAAACACATCCACAACAAACATTATTATGTTGACTGCTACTGGGGTGTAGGGACTTTTCCTTTTTTTGGTATTACTTCAACTTATCACCACAAACCGTGAAGTTGATAACTTATAAACTGGGCTTGCTGATAGGAAGGAAAGTAAATTGCTTAATGACATAAGACGGGAGTGTTAATCCCAAATGGTATTTGTTTAATTCCACAGGCAATATACTGTTTCTTAATAATTAGAAAGCCACTACATCTAGAAAATTGAGAAAAAATGATTTGGAAAGGAATTAATTATAGTCAAGTGACCCACTCTTATTTCATCTGATTGTTTTTCACAAAATAATTAAAAACATGTATGCTTTAGGGGCGCTTGGGTGGCACAGTGTGTCCCGACTCTTGGTTTTGGCTCAGGTCATGATCTCAGGGTCATGAGATCAAGCCCCACATCCAACTCTATAGTGAGTGGGGAGTCTACTGGAGATTCTCTCTCTCACCCCTCCGTCTCTCCTGCTCGCTCTCTCTCAAATAAATAAATAAGTCTTTAAAAAAAAAATAGTGTGCTTTACTAGAACCAGTTGTTTTCTACAAATAGTAACTCTCAAATGAAATAAGAGCAAGTGGTTTTAAGATAGTGGATCTGCTTTAGTCTGGTACAACATTATTGCAAAGAATAAAGGAAATAATTCTTATGCTGTAAACCTCTCTGTGGGATTTTTACATGTCATGGATTTTTATATATCACTTCCAAACCTAAGTTAGTCTACATAAAGGTATATAATACCTTAGAAGGCTAAGGCTTTTCCTGTTTTTGTTTTTGTTTCTACTAAAAAGCTTAGCAGAGGAAATAACTACTTTGGAAGTGAAGGAAGGGTCTAGAAAAATGAATAAATATAATTTTTCAGTTCAAAAAAAGAATTTTGAGGTGAGGTCAGACAATGAGCCTTTTGGAACTCCATCTCAGAATGTGACTCCTCCTACAGGGGAATGATTTCCTGTAAAGTAAAAGTAGAACAATAGATAGAAGGAAAGCAGCCCAGGGAAGATTAGATGTTAAGTCTATGCCCTGGTGGATGAAAATGGGACTGCAAGGAGAAGATTCCACGGGCTGTCTGAAGAAAGTCTTTCGTAGAAGGTGACAGCCACTTAGCACTGTACCTCCTAATTGTAGAAACCTTAGGAAGGCCCGTTTGTACCTAAAGTTTCTAAAGTACTCCAAAGTCTATGAAACTTTATTTTCTCCTTGATAACTCATTAATGCAAGAGAAGGGCCTCTCTTCTAATATAAACCAAACTTATTTTCTTACTCTGTTGATCCTCTTTCCAATGCTACTTTTTGTTCTTGGCTTAAACTTACGAATCAGTTCTGAATCAGTCCCCTTTTTTAGGCCCTTGTTTCTAGCTTGAATTTTTTTTTTTTTTTTTGGCCCTTTCTTAAGAGTTTATTGATTCGCTTTTATTAATTATGTTATCAAAGATTGTCCCCCCACCCTTCATATTTGGTAAAATGTTGGCTACTTGCTTGATAGTTCTCACCGTAACTTCAACGTATCTTTGTTTTCCTAGTTTAGGAATTGCGTTTCCTAGGTGTGTGTGTGTGAGTAAGGGTTTTTCATTATCATTTCATTATATTATCATTATTACCATTTCCTAGGGTGTGTGTGAGTAAGGGTTTTTCATTATTACCTTACCATGAGACTAATGTTCTTTTATTATGATCACACAAATTTATTTTCCCATTAGACAATGAGGCTTATATTGAAATGGTATATCAGATACCCAACTGGAGACAATGTGGTGGTGGTTTAATTTTTAACTATTTATGTTCAATATAATTTAGAGAGTCAAAATTGGAGTTTAAAAGAAGAATTTTTATTATAGCACTTGGAAACTATTGATTACTATGGTCATTATTGTTATTTTTTTCTTGGGTAATTCTAATGCACATTCATGATCACATTATGAATTATCGCAGTAAAGATAGAATTCAACATTAATTATAAATATTAAATCTGTATAACATGAATGGAGAAATAGAACATGAAGAATTATTGAGAAACATTAAGAAGCTACCTTTGAAACTAGAGCGAGACACTCTTAATAAAAATATTTACTTTCTTCTCTTTGGCAAAAAGGAAGAAAATAAATGTGCAAACTTAATGTTGTATTTTTTCTGCATTGCAATTGAAAAATCAAGTAGCAATTTAATTAGAGGAGAAAAGTAATGTCACTTCGACATAATACATTCATCATCAGAATTGCCACGTAACAGAATAAACTCTAAAAATCAATTGTGGATGGCACATTAAAACATGACTTCTGATTAATTAAGTCTATTACCAAAGGCAATTTCTCAGTTGTTCACTCAATTGAGTGTGAAGAAAATTCTAAATAGTTCATATAGGTAAAATACAGGTTTTAAATATGTACTGTAAGTACAGAGCTGCTACAGATTCATATCGACACATTGTAATCTGTAAAAATTATCCAGGAAACATTTTAAACAAAAGGAAGATGTGGCAAATATAAAGTTATATTGTATAGATGCATTATATACTGAATTATGACTAATAATATAGTAATCTCAATCACATATATCTATATGTACATTAAATATAGTTCCTATCATAATTTTGAATATATATATATACACATATATATATAATATACACTCATTGAAATCTGGGGTGTTGGTAAGAGTATGTCAACTGCATCTTTGAGGAATGACAAAACAGACTAAGTGATTTGTTCATAATATTTTAGCTGTCAGAGGTACAATAGGGACACAAATTCCGATCCCTTTCTCTAAATCCTATATTTTTCCATCATGGATTGGCACATGTGTAATTGAATCGAAGACCTTGAAAGGGTCCTTTGAGATCATGTGAGTTAGACTTGTGCCTTCATGCAAGTCTAACTATTCATAACTGATAGATTCAAGAAGCTATCTGTGACCTTCCTTATGCTTCCTCTCCCAGCAGAAATCTCCTTTCCTTCAGTTTCAATTCATTTACTTAGCTATGACTCCCAGTGGCTATGATGAACAAAGAGAGAAGGAGAGAGGGCAAACACTCCTAAGTGTATACTCTCTAATTGGCTTCATTCCTCTGTTCATTTCCCAGGATCTATTTTAAAAAATAGTCAAAGTGTTAAAAATTCGATTTGTTGTTGTCGTTTCTCTGATCTTTGGCTATTAGCTTTTCGATTTTTAAAATTATGTAAATTCTTATAGCTATTCTTATCATATATAATCAAATATAATTTCTAGCTTGCAGGTTGTCTTATTCAGTTACTTGGGCCTTGTTATACCCTTGTCATCATGAGTAAGCATTATTAGTTCCTTTTTCATAAGATTATCCGATGTATTTTCTCTAATACATTATGTTTTGTGGAATACTAATTTTCTAGTTTGTCCTCCCAAATATTTAGCATTTTTTTTTTGTCATTGCAATAACAAAAATTAGTATGAGTTCTCAGGAAAAAATTGAATTGGGACGCTAATTAGTACCTTGCCACTTAAATTATAAGAAATAGAGGTGAGATGATCTAAGTGTTTTTTCAACTAATATTTTAAGTGTTTTGTTTAATTGGCATTTTTTAGTGACTATTTTTAATAGAAAAATTGTTAGATTTTGCTGAAATTGGACATTTATTTTTCCTTGTTTATCCAAGAGTTAACGGTGATAGCATTTAAGAGATTTATTTTTTTAATATATTCGCATAAATTTTTTAGATACTCAAAGTTACATTTTGTTTTGCTGACTAAACTTTTTCTCTTATTAGTTGCTAATTGCAAAAGAAAAAATCATTATGGTTATCTTTCATCAGCTTAACTGTGTGAATGCAATTGTTTCTCTTAATAATGGGATACCTTATATTCACCTCTGTCATGATGAAAATAAAATACACAGACTCATGGATGATTTATTTTTTTAAAAAACGCAGATCTAACTTCTAGATTACAGGAAATACAAAGGATAGAGGAACAAAGTAAATTATGCAAGAAGAATACCCTCGGGAAACACTAAAATGTGGAACACTCTAAATGATAGCTGGCCTGGACATTTCAAAAAGTGCATTTTATCACCTTGTGGCTCCCCTAGAAAAATTGGCCACAATATCTTCATCATAGTGGCCACATCTTCATGAACTACAAATAACAAGGGGAACATAAAACATCTATTTCCCATGCTTTCTGCACCTTTGGAGTACAGAGATCACAAACTTTAAAGTACATGTAGTGAATGGGCAAAGAAGACAGAGTAAATTTCTAGACTTATTTAAAGCTTTTCAAAGAATTAGTTTAGTACTGAATAATAGAGGAGACTCCATCAAGGTCCTCATAGAAATAGACTCACAGATCATATCAACAAGGGTCTATCTTGGAAAGAGAAAGTCCAATCTGAATTAGGAATTATTGGTAACAGGTCTGAACTCTGGAGGATTGCAAGAATGGCTATGGGAGAGACAAAATAAAATGACTTGGAAAATGTGAGGAAATAAATGCAGTAGATTGGGGCGTATCCTTTCTTGGGGACATAAAGGCATGCTGTGTGAGTAGTTGTCCTTTGGATGACTGTTGGTGGCAGAAAGAGGCTAAGCCCTACAAGATCTTGGCAAGTGTCAGAGAAAAAGGAGTTATTGCTAACTAATCTCCCTAAAGGTTTCATCTATATAGAAACACAATGTAATGGGAAAAAAAATAAAGCATGAGAGTTTAAGCTATAAAACAGAGTCGACAATGGCATGTTAAAAGACTTACGGTAACAACAACCGTACAATGTTAAATTGGGTAGAGACAGTTTTGACTTCGGTCTCCTGATCCACGGTTCTAACTATATTAAGAGTTTTGTGTTATGCAGTCACAAAAAAATAAATCCAGAAATTTGAACTCTCTTTAGGGTCTTTTTTACCAAAAAGAATAACTAAAATATCTCCCAGTAAACTTACCCCCCCTCCCCCCAATTCTCACAGGCTTATTAGACAATGGCTTTGACATTCGGTCTTCTCTTTTGGAGGTGAAGCTCTCAACACAGAATAGCGAGTAAGGAGACTTAAGTCAAACGTGTCTTTACCCATTTTGAATTGAATGCTATCTTCAGTAATTTTTTTTTTTAAGATTTATTTATTTATTTATTAGAGAGAGAGAGATCGAGATAGAGATCACAAGTAGGCAGAGAGGCAGGCAGAGAGAGAGGGGAAGCAGGCTCCCTGCTGAGCGGAGAGCCCAATGTGGGGCTCGATCATGACCTGAGCTGAAGGCAGAGGCTTTAACCCACTGAGCCACCCAGGCGCCCCTCAGTAAGTCTTTTAACATGCCTTTCTTATTCCATTAAACTTTCTTTCTTATTCCATTAAATTTTGTGTTGAAGGAAATGTTTAGCACCTTAACTATGGCGATGTTATCTGTGATTGTGTGCTTATGTTCAGACCCATCATGATGTGTATACTTAGTATGTACACTTTCTTACATATTGAGTACACCCCGATAAAGTCTTTTTCAACTTTATTTTTTTATTTTTAAAATTTTTTGTATTTTCAGTTAGCCAACATATAGTACATCATTAGTTTTTGATGTAGTGTTCAATGATTCATTAGTTGTGTATGACACCCAGTTCTCATCACCACATGTTTCCTCCTTAAAAGTCTTAAAGAACAACCATTCTGTACTGCAATTTAGGGTTGACATTCTATTGGTCACAATAGATCAAGCACCTCTCATTAAGTAGAAGAATCTTTTCATTCTTTAAAAGTCTTTAAGGCAATTCGTAAGTATACTATACTGTGGAAGTCACCGCTTCTGGTATTCCTACAAATTGCTTTGTAAGACTTACTTTTAGAGAAAAGGACAGGACTATAACAGAGATTTTAATTCTTTAAAATAACATTATTTTGGGATGCTGGTAGTTTTAGTGAATATAAAACATTTTTTTCTGAGTTTTTGTGCAGCTGAACATGCATTAATTATTCTTTGTGCTTCAGAATGAAATGGTTATGGGCTCTTAAAATAATTCTAGAAGATTATTTTTAAAAGCTAAAATTTTATGCCAATATTTTATTTAAATAGATTTATAATCAGTATTTAAATTAGTGCTTATCAATTTTTAAAATGTCAGAGTTTTATAACATTTAATGTTCTGTGTAATTATTTTTAAAATAATAATGAGTGTTACCTTATGGTACCTTCGTTAGAAAATGTGGTTGTCAATACATAATCATAGATAAACTTTCAGATTTTTAAAGCTTCATCTGTGTTCAGTTAGCTCAGCAAACCTTATTGGGGCCCTAACATGATTATTCCTACATTTTGCTAAGCATGGATTTTGGATAACTGAGTTGTAAATTTCTGGATTCAAGTATTTGAAATGCAAAAAATCTTCCAGATCATTTAATCCCCTATTCAAACTTTTACATAGTTTGGAAACTAACTGCAAAACTACTGTCTATTCCATACAAAAAAGGAATTATGAGAATTTTGGTTATTTCTAAAATAAGATGTACTGTGAACTTTGTTTGAACTGATTGGGGCAGGGAGGCAGCAAACCTATTTAGAAATCTCCTTGTCTTTCTGACTTAGTGATTGATGCTGAATATAAAAGCAGCACAATTTTAGGCGATGAATTAAGCCTCACAGCATTTTTGTATATTCTTCAAAGCCTTTTTTTTTTTTTTTAACTCTAAACCACTATTTTTTGGGGTTTCTGTGTGTGTGTGCACATATGGGCACAGCACACATTCAGTGTTAATGTTTTTTTGTGTGTGTGTGCATTTTTCTTACATCTTAGATCCTTGTGATTTTCCTTTATTTATTTATTTATTTTTTTAACATACCTGAACTGTTGCTCTAATAGAAGCCTTCTAATTTTAAAGCCCGGGCGTCTGCTTGTGTGAAGTCTTATTCCTCTTTCTTGAGAGGTATTTTGGAAGCTACTATTTAGAGCTTAGCTACTATTTAGAGTATATTTGGAAGCTACGATTTAGAGCTTCCCTTAATCTTCAATATTAAAAAAATTTCACAGTGATGTGTCTAGGTATGGATTTATTGTGTTTTATAGCATGATTGAGATACGCTGTGTCGTCTCTCCTCTGTATAAATATTGTCTCTTTTCAGAAGTCAGACATACCTAAGACATTTCTTTGTATTTTTTTAAATTTTTTTATTTTGTTGTATTTTTAATGTCTCATAACCTCTCTCAAATTTTCTCTTCTTGTTTCTCTTACATCCAACAAAGCAATCTTTGAGTTGGTTAATTTTCTATTCTCCTATGTCTAGTCATTGTTCAACACATTCATTGAGCTTCTAATTATTTTCCCGTTTTTGTTTCTTTGGAAGTCTAAGTGTTCTTTATATCCCATAGTTGCTAACCCTGGTATCTGTTGGGTTGTTGGTTCTGATTATGAATTTTTTTTTTCTACTGATTCTGGCTCATGGTGGCTTGTTTCCATGGAGTTATATCAGTTTGTATGAGATAAAGGGGTGGGGGGAAGGGAGAGGTAGAGATTCATGTTTTTGCATTTCATAGGAATAGAATGAGGACTGGCTTGAAAGTCATTCCTAGATGGATAATTTGCATTTGTTTCCATAAATACTTACCTGAGGAAGATCAGTTTAAAGTAAGTCCTCTGGCTGGCAGTACGGGAGGGAGAAATTTAACAACACACAGATCTTAGGAATTCTAGGCATGTGCCCATTTGAGGGCTGGCTTCTGATGATAGATTCTGAGGACAGTCTCTGGTATTACCATCCTGCAAGTATAATGGCCCAAATAGGCATATTTTCCTCATCTTCCTCCCTCTTTTGGTGGGTCTTCTAGTTTATTTATTGTTGGAATCAATTTTCCGGAGGAACCCAACACTATGCAGATTGTCTTGGTTTCCGTTTCTCAGTCTGATTGACCCTCAGCTTTGTCTCCTCTTTTCCGTATCTTGTTAAAAAGGGAAATCTAGGCAAGTCAGATTTAATGCATGTTGCCTGGGCAGTCACCAGCTAGACATGCTCAATTTCTTTCCTATTTACATGTGATTTTTGACTTCAGTATATTTCTCTAAATTGTTGTTGTAGAGCATGACTACATGGCAGGTTGCCAAAAACTGAAGACTCCATTGTTATTTTACACTTATATTATGCTGGAAGACAAGTTCAGCTAAAATAGGTGAACAAAACATAGCAGTTATTATATCATCTGATTCAATATTTATGTTCACTAACTTAAAAGTTGAGATTTTTTTTGTCATTTCTTCCTGTTTTTAAAACTATCTGTGAAATAATATACCTTTAATTTTATTTTTTACATCCGAAGTTACTACGGTCATTGAAAGTTAAGCACAAAGAAATGATAAACTTCTAATTCTACCTTATTTAAGTTTCCTTCCTTAGATCGTTTAAAAAGAAACATTTTAGAGTGAAATAGAACAGAGCTATGACTAGAGTCATTTACTTGGTGTTGATCACATAATGTACAGCTTTTTGAACTGTTTCTGAAATTGCAAAAATAAAGGCAATTCTCTCTTACTTGTTGAGCTTTTAGCCTGTATAACCTTGCATATTTTATCTTACAAACGGATGAATACATTTAAATGTTTGAAAAAAATGTTGTGTTACAAAATTCTTCTTAGAGAAGAAATTATACTTTCATTTAGGGAATGAAATTGCTAGTTTAATGAGATCTCATCTTTTTCTATAATTAACTTTCACTTAACAAAAAGATTATTGAAATTATCTCCTAAAATTTTCCAATTCTCATACACATCTTTGTTTATGTAGCATATTTGCCTAATTTTTATGTATGTATGTATGTATTTATAGAGAGGGAGAGAGAGAAAGTTGGGGGAGGGGCAAAAAGAGAATCGTACGGCCCAGTGTGGAACCAGATTCAGGAGTTTCCTCTCAGAACCCCCAGATCATGACCTGGGCTGAAATCAAGAGTCTGATGCTCAAGTGACTGAGCCACAGCTTTTAAATAAGGAACCCTTTTATCTAATTTTTAAAAATGAAATGGCAAGGCAGTTAAATGGTCTTGGGTTTGCTTCATATTTCAGTAGTGTCCCATTTTCACAGCATTATCGTTAACATTTAAACTGAGTTTTCTTACATCCGTAGGGAAAAGAGTACTGTAATCTCCAAACTAAAAGCTGGCAGCTCTATTATACATCATCAACTTCTTGAATCCATCTAATTTGGTAGTCAAAATGTTTACCATGACAAATGAATATATTTATTGGTTCTTTTTACTTTCATTATGTGGATGTTTAATTCATCGGGTCCAATTTTTTTTTTTTTTTAACATAACATAAGGATGTTAACTATGGAAAATCAGGCCCACATTCCTAGAATTCAGTGAAGAAGCAGAAAGTGTTCCAACAACAATATAAAGATAGAGTCTAGGTTAGAGTTAACTGAAAGACAGGTTAAGAGTAATTAGGTTTCATTGCTTCTGAGGAAATTGGAAAGGCACGAAAGAAAAATCTCTTGCTTTAATTTCACTAAATATTTAAAATTAAGTATATCGAGTTCTAGAAATTTATATTTGTCATGTAGTTTGAAACCCCCCTGGCATTTAGGTATGATGTATTTGGTACTTGTGAAGTTTGATGGAATGCATGTATTCATTGTTGGTATAATTATTGTTTTAACGTTACTGTTTTTCCTTTTTGTGGGATCTTTTGCTGGGGAAAACACTTCTGAATCAGATCATTAGTCTTTATCCTACTTTATTATTAGAAAAAAAACAAAGACTAAATTTAGGAATAACTCAAATCCAAGCTTCTTGCTATTAGAGATCTTTATATCTACATTTGTATCTATATCCTTACCTATACCTATATTCTATCTACATCTATGAGGTAAATGGACTCCCATTATTACATTCAACGTTGTGAACTTGACTGGCACATACCCTGACCTTGTCACTCTGAATTTCTCTTGTTTTCCTTATCATAGCGTAAAGTATTATTACATTTTGGATTCCAGGTCCAGACTACCTGAATTTGAAATCTGAACCTGCCACTGACAAGTTTCATCCTCTGTACCTCATCGTTCTTATCAGTGGCAGTGACTGTGACAGTGCCTATCCAATAGGTGGTTAGGACAAAAATGAAAGAGAAGAGTGTACTATTCTTGGGGGTATAAGTCTCATTATGGGCTGAACACCAGCTCAGGCTGGCCACCTATACAACTAGGTCTGTGTAGTTCAACAAAGTTGTGTCTATTTAATATGTGGCTTTTCTAGCAGGCGTCTTTTCAGCTGTCTCATTGACTAGTAGGTTATTTTAAAATCAAAAGGAATTTCATTTAGAGAATGTAATAGATGTCAACTTTTTGAAACAGACCTAAATCAAATATATTTAGTTAAGAAGTAGAGAAAGGAAAAGGAAATGAAAATTTGTCATCTCATTATGTTCAATTTGTTAGAATATCTTACCAGTTTGTTGTAAAAAGTAATATGTTTTAATGAAGGAATTTAGACAGGATGCCTTTGGTGTTAGGTGTCCCACAATAAGCCTAATTTATCATGAGGCAATTATTCATGTTTATTCCAAAGTTTTATACTATCTCCTGTATTTGACTTTTTAGTAACCTACATATATCAAGGTATAAAGAAATTATTTATGACTTTAAACTGAAACTAATTTATGAGACTTCCCAGCCTTAAAATTTTCTTTATGATAAACACTTTATATTTATATTGTAAATACACATTACCAGTAGCATCATATAGTCTTACTAAACATTTAAATTTAGAGAAGAAAAAAATATATAAAAACTACTAGTTTTCTTTAGGGTTCTTATATTAATTTTGAATCCTTACTAAACAAATGATTCAATTTCCTGGCTAAATGTGTATCTGAGAAAATTACCTTGTCTATGTCTGCTTGGATTTGGACTTACTTTCCTGCTTTGATGTATGCGATGCTGTTTTTAATCACACACTAGGGTAATTATTTGTTTCAGTATACATAATTGCTCTGATCAAGAATATTCCTCTAGTCTACCACAGCATCTGGTGACTCTTGATCAAGTTCCTAGAATTCCTAATATTAATGGCTTATTTAAGCTTGTGACGTTGGTCAAGTTTCTGTAATCTTATGTGAAATTAGTGCTATCAAAATTTCATAATGCTTCTAAGTGATGAAGCACTTAGTACCGATCACTAACTATGCAAAGACACTATTAGTTTGTGGTATAATAACTATAGAGTCCCTGCTTTCAAGGGGGTTACTGCTTAGAATCTATCCGAATGTGTTACCTACTGGCTGTTCGGCAAACAGAGGATAAAGACATAAGACAGTAGCTGAGCCTAATTGATGAAGGATTAGCAGGGCTGTGGTGAGGACTTTCCAAGCAAAACAAAAATATTTGAATGCATGAACATATGAAATTTTAGAGAAATTCAAGATAGTTCGGCAGCTTTAAAGAGAAGTCTAGATGTAACCATGTCTCAAGCAGCAATGTAGAGGTGATTCAGGAGAGTTCTATAGTATTGATCTCTCTTCAACAGAGTGAGAGAAATAAATCTGATGGCTGCCTGTGCAAATGGAATTATCCGGAAAGTACTGTGTTAAACAGAGACTAGCCACATACATAGGCAGTGAACAATTGAACAATAATAGTATGCCCCATGAACTCTGCTGTGAAAGAAGTGAACAGGGTGCTGTAATAGATAATAGGCTAGAGGGAGATCAAAAGGGATAGCTTTCAAAGAATTAGGGCTGTGGCACTGGGAATTGAGAAATGGTCCTAGGGAACAGTACAACTGCTTTCTGGTAGAAAGAATGCTTGCTACAATCTAGGAACTGCTAGAATGTTGCTAGCAAGTTGCAGTCTGATGAGTGAGAAGGAAAATGGCATGAGTTGGATAGAATAATTGAGGTAAATATGGTTTGGTTATAAATACTGGGGCTGGAGAAAACGGGATTGTGAAAGTTCTGGGTAAGGAGTTGGATGTGATTAAGTGCAATAAATAGATGAAAACATGTTCAAACTTAATAGTTACCAGGGCTCTCAGTGTAAAACTCCATAAGATGTAATGTTTTATCTTAAAGTAACAAAGAAGCAATACAATTTGTTATTAAAACTGTGAGATCATTCTCCTATCCAGGTAGTGGACATGTAAATTGGTAAAGTATTTTGAAGGGAAATTTATTGTAGTTATCAACTGCACATTTCTTTTGACCGAAGTTTTAAAAACTCATGGACTCTAACTAGGAATAACTTACAACTTAAATATTTTACCTATTAATATTAGAGAAAATCTTTCTAAATGTATTCACATGTGTGGAAATATATTTATAATCCATTTATCTTTAATTTCTACGATTTCCATATGTAACGAATATATACATTCATCATTTAAATTAAATAAAAATTACAAATGTATATTTCTGCATGTCTCCAAGGTATACAAATAGTATCTTAAGAAAATAGTCACAGTAAGCTTAAAAGGATGTGTAAGCCTGATGATTCACACACCTGTACCTCTGGGGAAATAATACATTATATGTTAATATTAAAAAAAAAAGGTGTTTTGCTCCTATAATACAATTAGTTTCTTGAAAATAGTGGCCTGACGAGCATTGTTAAGACATTTCTTACCTGTTAATTAGTTTATGTTTCTTGTATGCTGTAATTATTTCCACTTGTCTTTTTTTAACTTTTCATCGATCATGAGAGTTTATGATATAATAATAATTTTCTCAGAACTGAAAGCATCAGATTAGAGAAATAGGAGTTGATTCCATTTTATAAGATTTAAAGATTCTTTGGATGGTGGTACAAAATATAGTGGCTCTTAGATAAATGAAGAGCATAACTCATTGTTTCTTAAAACTTCAAACCAAAGAAGGCTGCCAGGCAGGGCCGCACAGACAGCTGGACCCAGAGACAGATTATAATAGCCAGCTGAAGCTTTAGAAGGCAGCTTCTATAAGCAAGGGATTGGGTTAGCAAAGTTTCCTGGGCTTTCTGTTAAATGGCTAATGGGAATAATTCTGCAGGTTCTTGGGGATAGGGCCTTTCTTTTCTGATCTGATACCTGGCCCTGGGCACTTAGGGCTGGTGAATAATGGCTCCTGAGTGTAACAGCCTGATAAGGGACATGTTTGGGATGTGGATTTAGCTGCCTAGGAAGGGGGAACTGACCAGCCTTGAGCCATGGACTCAAAACTGGTTGGAGACAACATCAAGCAAATGAACCAAAACAACAAACCAAAACAACATAAAACAAAAGAATATTATTATTTGTTGAGTTTAACCTAAGTGCAGACTGTGGATTCCTGAAGAAATGAGATTCTATTTTCTTTTTTTCTGGAATCAGCTATGAGTGATCCATCTAAACTACAAGTTCCTCCAAGGGAGGGTTCTCTGGTAAAATATAGTCATTACTCATGAAGAAACACTGTGATTATTAAGCCTAGAGGAATTATGTTCAGCTGTTCTGTGGCTTATCCTGAGGCTTTAGGGAAGCATGGATTGATTCATCAGGCAAGAAAATCATGAATAAGATTTGATAAAACACCAGCTGGAGACTGTATGAACAAAGGGTGGGCTTTCTTTCTTGCCCTGATTGTTGTAGTTACTCTCTCTTGCTAATGCTTTATTTGAGAAGGAAAAGATCTAGAAGTTTACCGAACACTTTCAATAAAAGATAGCTTATTTCTATTATTTTTAGAAAAGAGCATTCATCTATTTGGCAGTTTCACTCAAGCCACATGTTTGTTTTGCAATAATACATACAACTTAGTAAGTCTTCTAGAGGTAACAGCCTTTCCCTACATATCATGGAAAAACTCAGCATAAACAATGAATTAGATTTGAGTTTGACATACAGAAGTTGGGGGTAATATGCTAATGTATGCCACAAAGAAGTAGTAAGTAGAAATCTTCATGGAGGCACTCTATGCAGTACAAATGACCTGATTTTTTTATTTAGATAAACCACAAGTAAAAAAAAAATAGATGGTAGAAAAATATAGATCAAAGTAAACATGAGATATATGTTAATCATAATGTGTGAAATTATTAAATCCTGATTCAAGCAAACTGAAAAAAAAAAAATAACCCAGGACTTCCTTTGGAATTGGACACTTAAGCACATTAGTATTTGGTGATATGAAGTAGAGTGTGTGTTGAAACCATTGTCTGGTCATGTTGAAAAAAAAAATCCTTATCTTTTGGTAATATTTGAAATATTTGAAGATTAATTGGTAATGATGCCTAACACTTTAGATTATGGGTACACATATGGTACAAATAGGTCAGGATTGACCTTTAATAGTTATTGTGTCTGAGTGATGGAGTTTCATTATGCCATTAGGTCTGCATGATATGTGCATTTGAAATTCTCCGTCCTAAAAGTCTTCATTGCATTTCTAGTGTAAAAGATCAGCATAGATGAGAAAATATTCTGTCAATTTGATAGGAAAAAGTGAGTAATGAAACATTGATAAGTGAACCATAGCCGACTAGTTAGAAGCCAGCCCCAAACCTCAAATATAGTCAGCTGTAGAGCCAGGGAGACTCTAAATGGCAAGTAAAATTTATTTCCTTTCTATGGAAAATTTTATAATTTGTTTAGCTTTAAAAGGACAAAACTTAGATTTAAATGTCCATCATGTAGCTTTCTTTTTAAGGACTTGAACAGAATCACTAGTTATTCCAGGAACCCAAAAGTGTGTGGGAGTTAATGTAATGCTTTCCTAGCAAACGTGACATTACCCTGCCTTTTTGTACAGTTCTGAGTTTCAAGACAATGCTTAATTAGGTTCTTCAGATGTTAGCTACATATTCTGACTGAATTGTTGTCATGTGAGAGTTTTTAAATATTCACTAAACAATTTTATTAAAATAGTGTTGGCAGGAAATAATCAGGTTATGCAAAATAACTTTACTTTAAAAATAAATATAATAAATTGTTTCAATTAAGAATAAAATTCTGCTAGCCTGTCAGTAACTAAAAGTTAATGCATTTTACTACTACACGTGCTCATTGTATTTTGAAAAAAACCGACAGCCTTCAGTGTTACCTGTACACTGACAGCACACTGCTTTGCTTGGTATCATTAAATTAACAATCCAAAATAGTATCTATCTTTAGTAAAAATCGACACTTTTACTTACCCTTCTCGAATTGTTGTTTTTTAATTTGTGACTCCAGTCTGTTGGTGGGCCCTTGGTAACTCAAAGAAATTTTAAAACTTTTAAAAGGTCAGTGTATATTTTGTATTTAATTTTCACCATATTACAATGCCATATCATTCACATCCCTACTTATATGAGCAAAAACAGAAGCCTTTGATTTTCAGAAGACGTTTATTTCAAATAAGATTAAGATGAATAGTTGTCATTGGGAGGAACAAATTAAGATAAATTATTATTTGAGATAGGTATGAAATTCTAACGTTTGTTGGTGGATTAAAATGTTTTCAAAATAAGCACTGATGAGAATAAACTCCACCTGATTGCTAGAGAAACATGAGAAGGATTAAAAAAAAATAAGGTGTGTAGTAGAAAGTTGACTTGGCAACCTTCCACCACAAATCCTTGTGGACCACTGTGGGTCACATTGCACGGGCTCCTCCAGCATCTTGGTACCGTGAAATCTCCAACAGATAATTCTCAAGTGAGGCAGCATCACAGCCAACCCCACAGCTACTTTTAGATACTTCCCTTCTTTTGTGAAACTCTGAGGTACTATATAACTCTAATGGACTTGACATCAAACAATTCAAAATCCTGTAAACTATTTTAAGGGTAAATGCTCCCTTTTCCTAGTGTATTACATTAGAAAACATTAGTTCTTTCTCTGTGTCATCGAAATGCATGTAAGTCTTTTTAGAGCTAAATGAGCCTTTTGCCAGAATTAGGATTCTGGAATGTCTTTCTCAAGAACTTGGGAACCTTATCTTTAAAACATAATCATTCAGGAAGTTGGAGTCCCTAACTACCAGTTTCTATTGGAGGGTAGTAACCTAACTGGTTTGGTTGCCTTACTCCAAACTGGAAAACTACCTCTTATCGTAAAGATAGGGGTAGTTTATTTTGATCTTGGGTAAAGGCACTTGGCTAACAGAGATTGTCACCTCAACTCCCAAGTGAATTGAGGATGAACAGTGTATGACAAGTGGCGCCATCAAGTCTGCTTATCTAGGGACTTGTTTTCTTTAAGACCATGCATAGAATAGGTGATGTGTGCTTGGCTGTATAAAAGGGTGAAATGTTTTTTTGCCTTTGCAAGTCCCTGCTGCACATGATGTTCTGGTTTAGTACTTCATAACTGTTTCTTTTACATCTGCCTTCGTAGAGAGGTTTTCCAGTTTGGGAGATTTGGGTTTTAATTGTACTTCTCCAAACACTGTAGATTTCTTTTTGATTAGTTTTCCTCCTACATCCCTTGTCTGTGCTTCATTCTGATCTCTGTTCTGCTATTGTGCTGTCTTTCCATCAATCCACATCTAATTTTCTTCCAGATTCTGGTGACAGTGATTCTTAATTATCTGAGCACACAGTCAAATTAGAGGTAGGAAGAGCTCAAATCCAGATTGCCCGGCACAGTGGGATGGTTAGACCCTGCTGCCTTCATGCCCAGTCCCTAGCACTCTTGAGGTCGCAGCCAGAAAGCCACAGGAGATGCTCCAACCGTGAGCTCTGTCATGGGATATTTATTGCAAGCATAGAAAATCACAGGGAAGCATTTGCTCCAGTCTTGTCCCTTGTTTCATCTTTGTTCTCTTACTTACATCTAATTTATAGTTACTTAAGTTTTGTAATTTATTTATACAATTTTACATGCCTCTGGGAAGCAACATAGTTTTTAAGTGAGAAAGAAAAGCAATGTTCTGGGGCACCGGCGTGGCTCAGTCTGTTAAGTGTCCAATTCTTGATTTCGGCTCAGGTCATGATCTCAGGTTGTGAGATCGAGTCCTGCATTGGGCTCCATGCTGGGCATGGAACCTGCTTAAAATTCTCTCCCTTCCTCTCCTTTTGCCCCTCCCCCCACCTCTCTCTCTTCCTCTCTTACAAAAAAAAAAAAAAAAAAGAGAAATACAATATTCTGTAATGAGAATTCAGTCCCAAATAAACTTTGGCTGAGCTCCACACATTCACAAATGCAAATTTTGAGAAGTTTTTATTTTTTTTTATTTTTATTTTTTTAAAGATTTATTTATTTATTAGAGAGAAAGTGAGAGACAGCATGAGAGGGGAGAAGGTCAGAGGGAGAAGCAGACTCCCCGTGGAGCTGGGAGCCCGATGTGGGACTCGATCCTGGGACTCCAGGATCATGACCTGAGCCGAAGGCAGTCACTTAACCAACTGAGCCACCCAGGCGCCCGAGAAGTTTTTAAATAAAATATGTATTAAAAGATTTTACAGAGAAATCTTTTGGTTGGTTCAGTCATTTATGTGTCAAAACAAGTGGCCAGAGTAGATATTAAAATTGTAAGATGGACTGTATAATAAGATATATACAATATGACCATTCATAAAGTTTCTTCAAGATTACGTTGTATTCAATAACCAGAAATTTTAAAGCCAAATGGCCCTTTTTTGTTTCATCCGTATTTATTTAATATCTCAAGTCCTCAATCTTACAACTGTGCTAATTGTTTAAATGTATCAAAAGGTAGATACCATAAAATCTTAACCTGGAAAGATGCACTGACTTTGTGTTTTCCAGAAACCCACAACCTAAAATTAAGATCCCTTTTGGTCTAAATTTATTTTGTTATATAAATGCTTAACATTAATTTTTACACTATGCCATGTAGTCTTAAGTGTGCTTTCCAAGTATTCATTTAATATTCAATCTTGCAAAGTAGTTATTAAATTATATTCAGTTTTGCAGAAGAGGGAAGTGACAAACAGGTCACTGTAAGGAACATGACAAGGTCATATAAGCAAAATGTGTCAGGGCCAGAATTCACACCCAGAATGTCTATCTTTGGCACCTTTTCTTTATGTTTAAAGCACAGGGGCACCTTACAGTAATTGCTAAATATGTTCTAAGATGCGGAAGTGATGATGAAGTATCATAAAGGATTCAGGCTATTACCAAATTCTTAATTGTAAGTAATATCATTTACACTGTTATGCTTAGCATAGTTTAGAAGTCATAAAACTTTTAAATATGCATAGTCACTTATATATTTATACTTTATCTAAGATCTAAAAATGGAGATAAATATAGAATATTCCCAGAGGATAATAAGCAGTTTTATAAATAATATGAATTTTCTAATTACTGTGCCAAGTAATCCATTGACTTTTAAGGAGTCATTCTTAAACTGTTGGTCCATGGATCCTCCGGTGTTACTAAGAACATTTCAGGGAATTGCAAGGTCAAAATTATTTTCATAATGATCCTAAGTTACAATTTGTCTTGTATATTGTATTGACATTGCACCACTGGTATAAAAATATGGTGGGTAAAACTGTTGGTGCCTCAGCAGTAATCAAGGCAGTGGCCTCATACTGTATTTGTGGTCATTGTATTCTTCACTCGCACACATAGCAGTTTAAAAAAAGGAAAAGAAGAACTATTATTAAATAGTAAAAATAGCTAAAAGTTCTACATAAAAGATGCTCCTCATGAAGTAATACCGATTATGAATTTCACTGACTATTAGGCTTTGGAAGTACATCATTTTAATTTTCTGTGTGATAAGTTGAGAAATACTATCAAAGCATCTCTTTGTGTACTGGAGTATGATGATATTTTCAAGAAAAAGCACATAGGTGGTAAATATGTGAGCTGAGTCAGCTGCTTTTTCATGGAACACCATGTTTACTTAAAAAAACCGACAGACAATATTATTTAAAGTTGAGTATCGGGCAGTTATGTTTTCATAAATAAACAAAGGAGACTTCAACTTCAAGAAAACCCACTGACAGTATTTGTTGCCAATAATAAAATTAAAGCTTTGAAGCAGAATTTAGGAAATATTTTATTCGCCACATAGTTTGACTACTCCTAGTATTCAAAGACTTTTCGAATAAGGTAGATGGCGATATTAGAGAATTTGATGTTTTGATAATATATAGTGAAATGTATCAACATGTTGAAGAAATGACTGGCAAATAGAAAATTCACTGACCGCATTGTACATGACAGCGCTAGTATTTTTATATCTTATAACTGGAAGTTTGTACCTTTTGATCACTTCATTTAGTTCTTCACCTAGCCTCCTCTTCTGGTAACCGCAAATCTGATCTTATTTTCTGTAAGTTTTCTTTGAAATCATATAATATTTGTCTCTCTGTCCTATTTAGCTTAGCATAATGCTGTCTGGGCCGACCCATGATGTTGCAAATGGCAACATTTCTTTCTTTTTCATGGCTGTGTAATATGCAACTGTGTGTATATATACCCTACCCTCTTTATCCATTCACCCATTGATGGACGTTTGTTTCCATGTATTGGCTACTGTAAATAATCCTGCTAAGAACATGGGGATGCAGGTATCTTTTCAACTGAGTGTGTTTGTTTCTTTGGAGTATATAACAGAAGTAAAATTGCTGGATCGTACTATACTTCTTTTTGAAGAGATTCCATACTGTTTTCCACAGCAACTGTAGCAATTTACTGTCCTACCAACAGTGCACAAGGACTCCCTTTTCTCTACATCTCCCCAGCATTTATCTCTTGATGCTAGCAATTCTAACAAGTATGAAGTGACACCTCATTATGGTTTTGATTTGCGTTTTTCTAGTGATTAGTTATTTTTAAGTACCTTTTCATGTACCTGTTGTCCATTCATATATCTTCTTTGGAAAATATCTGTTCATATCTTTTGCTCATTTTGTATTTGGATTACTGTTTTTTTTTTGTTGTTAATGAGTTGTATGCATTCTTACGTATTTCGGATATTAATCCCTTATAAAGAGTTTGCAAATATTTTTCCCATTTTATAGATTATATATTCATTTTATTGATTATTGCTTTTGCCGTGCAGAGTTCTTTAGTTTGATGTAGTCCCACTTGTCGATTTTTTAATTTTATTTCATTGATTGTGCTTCAAGTGTTATAGCCTGGAGGCTTCTTTCTTGATGTTTGTAGTGGTTTCTGTTGTTTTATTTGGAACCTTATACTACAGTACAACAGTATTTAACAGAGTTACTAAGTGCTGACAAGAGTGTTATATAAATTCTTTGTGTGTGTATGTTTGCTTTTTTTAAAAAAAAAATTTATAAAAAAGAGACTGTCTACTTTGTTGGTAGGTAGTAAGACTTTTTACAAATGGAAACTACTCAACAGAGATAAAGAGATGCTGACAAGAGTTGTTACTTCTGTTGTAAATTCTTTACAAAATATTTTTTAATACTTCTAAAATGATTATTTCATTTGGGGGGAATGCAGCTAATTTATAATTCATAAGGTGTATATGGGGCAACTATGTGGGCAACTGAATTATGCATTATAGATGTCTAATTTATTGCATGCCCTTGGCTGGCCAGCTCAATAAACTAACTATTACTTTATAATAAATGGAGATTTACCGTTTCATGTTTATCGCTCAAACTCCACTCTCATACTTTTCCATCTTGGTATAAACATATGAAAAAAAATACAATAGTCTGATCTATAGTCAAGTAAACATTACTTTCTAAAGAAAAGTAATCATCTTCAGCTCTTTAATTCTTGAGATGTTTTTATTAATACTAGAAATTGGGACAATGTTCAAATATTAGCAGCATTTTTTTCAGGTAAAATGATAAATTTTTGAGAACACGACTTTTCAATGACAAAGAGAAATTTAACAGTAGCACCCTATTACCAACACTGTAAAACTTTCTATTATACTATGTCAGGGTTTCTAATAACAACATTTTAGGTATAGTAACATGGATTAAAGCTATATATTTTAATTCTGATATAAATGTTACCAAAATGTTATCAAAGATAAGTTTTCAATCAGAGGTATATATAGGCATTTCACCTTCTTTTATGAACACTGTATCAGTTCAATGAGTCCTTTTTGGATGAAATAATTATGCAAAATAAAATGTATGGGATAATGAATATATAAAACAGATGGTCCTGCCTGTCTTCTGATATTTTATATCTTTAAATGGCTTCATGCACTATCCATTTAAAGCACAGAGAGGGGTAACCATTAAACAGTTTTCCATTCTTCTTCACTAATGATACTTAAAGACATTTAATAACATTTGCTAATTGTGTAATGCCAATCCTCCAAGAATAATGTATCAGTAGGGAGTATTTCTGCCTCATTCCTTTTGTTTCCAGACAGCATCTAATGAACTGGAATGATCATAATTGGCAGAGTACAATACATTGGAAAACATTTTGCTCAGGGAATTTTTTAAATGTCAAAAAATTTACCTTCTGCCTGGGGAAATCAAGTAAGTCAATAAAACTTCTATTAAAATTGAAATAGTTAAAACATTACGTAGCCTTTTGCCATATTCTGCAAAGCATAATAGCCTTGTCAAATGCAAATGCAAAAAACTTTGCATTTGCACTATTATGTAACTATTTGTGTTATGTCCAATGATCAAAGTGATATTTTACTAGACAAAACAACATTCATCATTGATAAAAGTTAAATCATCAAAATTTCTGAACTAATACTTTAAATTACCTTTCATGAAGAAGCAGGCCAATAATAAAGACATAAGGTAATTGAGGATATTAAGTTGCCCTTAAATACTCAAAATAATAAATAGAATATTAGAAATTATTTTGTACCTATTCTCCATTTCTATATTTTTGTTTCTAGTTAAAAGTCAGAAAACAACATTTAAAAAATTTCACAATAGAGTAACAATAAAATTTTTATAATAAACATTTTAAATATCTTTTGTCAAAATGAATCAAAGAATTTCTCATTTTCACATAATAAAAAGTTAATGGTAATTCATATTAGTAAAATAATTATGTTTTTTGGTGAAAGCAAATCTCTGGACAAAATTACAACTTTCTCTCTCTGAACATTAGTTTTGTCAATTGTTGGAGCATATCAAGTACTTGTTACCTTTGCAAGCATCAGCATTACCCAGTGCGGTCACAGACACCTCTTGAATAGTCTTGTTATTTTAACATATCCCTCATCAGCAGAATCATTCTTCCACATTCTTTATGTAGAACTAGTAGTAATCATTTATCCAGCACTCGATTCCACAGTAATGCACTTTTAAAGGAATAGCTATTGCAAATTAAAATGTAAATATGTAGGCAGACATACAAAATATATGTCACTGATGACCACATTAGTTTTGATTTCTTAGGCTTTAGGAGTTCATTTAATTTAGGTTAACACCAAATTTTTCATCACAAGTGAAAAATACAAAAACTGGCAAAATTACATAAGTGGTTTGAGGCATTTTAATTAATAGTTTTAGAAGCATATGCTAGATTTGATAGGCAATGTTCTATAGACATACGAAGACACACAGTCTCACTCACATGCAATTACTTTCTAGTTTAAAATCACCCTAACTGGTAGTAAGATGTCAGCAAAATTAAACAAGGTGGCTTAGTTTTCTATTGCTGTGTACAACATGATCATAAACACGGCAGCTTAAAATAACACACACTTATTGTCTCACAGTTGTCAGGTGCAGCTTTGCTGGGTCTTACATATCCTTAGATTCAATGAGTCTAAGAATAAGAAAAAAAATTCTAATTGTTACGCATTTTATAAATATATAGAATTCCTTTTTAAATTTTGTGTTCTTTAAGTGTGTATGCTGTTGTTTGGTATGTAAAAATTAAAATTAAATAAAATATTCAAATCATTTTGTGCATTATAAGAGGAAGTTATAAACAAACTAATAAGCAAAAGTAAATAGTGTTATTGAAATATGGGAAAAAAACCGCTTTAAGATAGTGTCTCAAACATTATTTGACAATTATAAATAGTTTGCATTTAAAAATTTTGCCACTTAAATTTGACTACAAATTTGACTACAGGTTCTTTCTCCTACAACTTTAAGAAGTCAAGGGCTTTGCCAAAGGAATATTCTAACAATTGTGTTACTGGTTCTTATATAACACAAGATTTGTTTTTTACTCCTTTCATAGTTACCTGAACTCTAGGTAAAGGAGAATAGCCTTGTTTTGCCAAAAATATCAGTGCTGATTCCACCTCCCAACCCAACGATCAGTAGATGGTTACATTGGTGTAATTAAGTGATAGGTATAAAAATAATTTTATTCATCATTACATTCATTAGTATACTCTCACATAATTTAGACTCTATATGGAGAGTACATGAGCCTCTTATTTTCCTGAATGGACTGTTCAGAGTGAACCTGGAGGCAGGTGGAATATTTGAATGTGTACCAAAGAAAAGTTAAAAGTCTCCTGTGTGGTAGTAATGTGAGCCTTCTACAAAACTAACCCTACAATAGATAACTGTAAACAATAAAGTCTAAAGCAAAATAACTACTGAGGATTTTGAAGAATAAATATAAACACAAAAATAGTGAAAGCAGTTGGAAACTCACAGAAGCTATCAGCATGGGGGTGAATTCCCCATTGTTTCACTTATGTTGGCAAGTTGTTGCAGTGTGATTCCATGGGGCAGTAAAAACCCGATAGAAAATCTGCCAATTTTCTGGATAGAGAAACCAAAAAGAAGAGTATGGGCAACCACATTGGACTGCCTAAGAGCCAAGGAAGCCCAAGAAGGGGTAGAGCCAGAGAAGGGGATCTGAGAGAATTTTTTTTTTTTCTTACAAATTCTACATATTTCCCTGCCTCAGCTCCCTGTATCCTAGCAGTTGGAAAATGAAGCATGAGACCACTTCTGAATAGAAAATAGTCCAGCAAAGGGGATGCATTTCTAGAGGCCTTCAAACCAGGAGATAGGAAGGCCAATTTCCCTGTTTCTCCTCTGTGGTAGGCCAAAAAAAATAGTTCCCCCAAAAGATACCTACATCAAGTCCTTGAAAAATGTGACCATATCTCACATGGCAAAATATATGACTAAATTATATACATATATAAAAAAAAAGATGACTGAATTAAGGATCTTGAGAGGAGGAATTTATTAGGGTTATCAAGTGCGTTCTGAATGAATCACATGTATCCTTCTAAGAGAGGCAGAAAGAGCTTTGAGAGAGACACCAGAAGAGGAGAAGGTGTCAGCCATCAAAATTAGAAGAGGCAAGGAGCAGAATATCCACTAGAGTTGGTCAACGCTTTGATGTTGACATTGTCCTCTAGAACTGTGGGAGAGTAAATTTCTGTTGCTTTAAGCCACTGAGTATGCAGCAATTTGTTACTTCTACCACAAAGAATGAATATACTCCATTTTTGGACCGAATATCACCCGTATAGCTAGTATTCCACATCATTTGAGAATATGTAAAACTTTTCATGTCTAACAGATTTCATTGCAATATTAGAAGACGATAAAACAATGACAATACCGTTTACAAACAAATGTAATTTTATACTCTTCAGAAAGTTTAAGGGTCAGAAGTATAAATAAAAGATTGGTATCTTTAATAGTAATTAACTGCCTATTTTTCAAGTTTTTGGGAGGTATTTAAAAAGATGATAAATTTTAGGGGCGCCTGGGTGGCTCAATCGTTAAGGGTCTGCCTTCAGGTCAGGTCATGATCCCAGGGTCCTGGGATTGAGCCCCGCATCGGGCTCTCTGCTCCGTGGGAAGCCTGCTTCTCCCTCTCCCACTCCCCATACTTGTGTACCCTCTCTAGCTGTGTCTCTGTCAAATAAATAAATAAAAAATCTTTAAAAAATAATAAAAAGATAATAAATTTTAAAGCTAGAACATGTTATTTATGAAAAAGAAAGGGGCCAATACTCAGAAACTAAAATCTGTATTTTAGTGAGCATTCTTCTAGGTCTTTTCCTATAAAATAAATTTATATAAACTAGATATAAAATGCTGTTTTGTAACCATATATGATGGAAATTATTTCCATTTAGGCTATGTGTATTTCATATCGATTAATATAGATGTATGTCATTTTTTTTCCTTTTTCAATCATCTTTGGTATGGGTATATATAATTTATTTTACCAATATGTTATTGATTTATTTTTGAATCTTTTCCAAGTTTCTGCTCTAAAGGAGTGCTGCAGAGTGCATCTTTACATATAAAATATTTAGGCTCCAAATTTTTACCTGTAGTGGAAGAAAATATGCAGACCAGTCCAAGCAACAGAAAACTCTTAAGCAAATAGGTTGAGATGTTAGAAATTATTTGTGCCTGGTCTGAAGGAGTCTTTGTGTTCTGGCAGGTGATAATGATAATAAAAGTAAATGCATGTAAGTTACTCTGCAGGTACTATGAGTATGTGAGGGATGAAATTATAGAAAAAGACTGAAATTTCCCTTAACATGGCATTTTGGAAAGCAAGGCCTTTGTATTTTGTTAGTGAGACGAAATCGTTTATCTTTTTAAAAAGGATATTATTTTGTTGTTGTTTCATTATGGGCTAGTGGAGGTGGAGCCTAGCATTGCCCACAAATCTGGAATAAGTATGTGGAGTTTGGAACAGAATGGCAGTTAGGCAAAGTAGAGTGATGCTCCTGGTGGGATTGCCAGTTGGAAGTTGTTCTTACAGATGGAGTCATTACAGTGCTGGGAGTAGTAACTGAATACTGGATCCCCTAGACTTGCTCTGTATTTACTCTTTTGATTCTTATCCTGTAGGTCTTTCTGTTTGTACTTGCCTAAGAAATTTCCTCTTTTGCCCTTTTTTATTGATTTATTTTATTTTTTTTGCCTTTCTCTTCCATGGATTGATTTTCCAAAACCTTTTGTTAGGTTTAACAGATTTCATCTTTTTGCTTTTTGTAAAAATTGACAGAGCCAGAGCTTCAAATACTCAGTTTTGTTTTCCAATAAAATAAGTCCATTCTGTAGCTTTAAAACACACAACGTTTTTAGGAAGTTAACAATTAGCGAGCGATTAATACGTAGTTGTATGGTAGAAAATACAAACATGATGAGTTTAACTTCCTCCTCTGGTTCAGGAGTTATAATTCTCTAGTTGAAAAGCCAAGTGATTGAAATTCAATATAATATTCTAGTTCTAATTCAAGAACCATGGTTGAAGAGTGATGGTGAAAAATGAAGAAAGAGAAGACTGACATTTTTTTTTTATTCCCCAAAGGTATTTTATGAACTTACCAGCTGCAGATAATTTAAAGTTTAATATTTCTGCCTATAGATTTAAAAATGTAATTACTTGTTTTTTTTCTGTTCTTCCTAAGAATTGTTTTGGCAATCCACATTTTCTTCAATACTACAAGTTTTGCATTAACCTTTAGGGCAGCAGAATGGAATTGTTACAGGTTTTGTAATTAGCTGTGGTTGTAAAAGTCAGACATTCAGACAGCAGAATTCACTGTCAGAGTGAACATCTGATGAAAGACCAATGTACTTGGAGAATAAATCTGTTGCTGTAGCAACCAGTCCTCATTCTCTACCAAAGTGGAAAAACAAAGAGAAAACAAGTGAAATGCCTAAAGTTTCAATTTAAAAAGATAGCTACTCCGTATGGAATTACGGATAAAATCTTTAAATTCAACATTTTAACCACTTTTAAATCAATCCATCAGAAAATGACGTCTAAGCCGTTGAAAGCATACATTTTGGGACAAAAGAAATTTGCTTAATTTTGACAATTGGCTTATTTTGTTGTAATTTTAAAATGCATTGCAAAGTCTCCTGAAAGCATTTTTCTCGGAGAGTATCTGCTGCTTTCCTGGAGGTTCAGGAACAATCCCCACTGATGAAGTAGGTTGATACATTTTCTTCTACATCAAAAGGCGTTTCATGAGCACCTTCTTGAGGAGCAGGGAGAAAGGGAACTTTCTTGAGGTATAGACAAGTTTCCTGGCTTCCGGTAACCCAGTAAGCGTAAGGAAGAGAACGTACAAACAAATAAAATACATTGAAAAAGAAGAAAAGAAATGTCATACCAATCGGAGACAGTAAAATCAGCTTTATGTCAAAGTAAGTTTTAGAGGGGAGGACCTAAAAAGCACTTACTTGGAATGAAGTGACAGGGGAACTGCTGTGTAGAAAAATCTTTCTTCAAGCAAGACTGGTTTAGAGGTAGCTGGTGTCTCTCTTCTGATTAAACTAGGAAATGCCCAGAATGATAAGAAATATTAGGATATGTCTGATGAAAAAGTAATGGCACGGTGGAAGGAGAAAATAGGTGTTTCTAAGCATATTATCTGGTTTTGCAAAGGGCTTGAAGGTGAGAATAGAAAAATTACCTAGATGGATATTTGAACAAGGATGTTTGCTGGTTGTCGAGAGGCTGGAGAAGACAGGAGAGATCACAGCAGCCAGTCAGTTGAAAGCTCCTCAGTGAACAATTGTGAAACTCTCGAAGTACCTTATTTTCTTTAGAAAATTAGCCATCTTTTCTAATTTTCCAAGTATCTTATAGAGTCTATGTTATTGCTGGCTCTATATGGCACTGTTAATCTGAAATTGGTTTGAAAATTTGCAGCTCATGGAAAAATGACTTCTACCTGGCTGTGGCAGAATTTAATAGGAGGAAAGAGTCATAATGTAAAAATTCCCACAGTGTGATTATAGTAGCTGTTAGCACTGTCTCAATATCCTTTAGCTAGGTATACCAGTCAGAGTAAAATTTAATTTTTTTGTATAATACATTTTTTGTGCAGCTTAGTAACTTATGAAAATAGGGAACTGTACTACTTAGTTACATGGAAAACATTTAAGTGGACTTTTCAAATGTTGATATCTACTTGGATTTCTTTAATGCACATACATGTTCTCTGTTAGGGTGATGGTAGCCCCTCTTGGCATCAGCCTGTTTATGTCAAAATATACCCACTTTGTTTTGTGATTGGAATTCAGTTAGAATTGGAATTCTTGTCCTTCCCCAGATTATGTTTTCTGGAGTCTATGTAATCTTTTCGTTCATCCTGATGTGTTGGAGTGAACATCAAGGAAGACAGTCATGGCTCTGAACACAATGAGGGATTTTGTAAAGAAGAGTTTAATTAATTAATTAATTAGATTGAGAGAGAGAAAGGTGCACTGGGAATGGGACAAGCAAACTCCATGTTGGGCACAGAACCTGACACAGGGCTCCATCCCAGGACCCTGAGATCCTGAACTGAGCCAAAATCACGAGTCAGATGCTTAATCTCCTGAGCCACCCAGGCACCCCAGATCAAGGAATTTTTAAATCCTGGATGATTCCCAATGCTGATTGTGTAAGGCTGCCTAACCCAACCCTTAGAGTGTACACATACACACACCAGAGGAAAAAAAGGAAAAATAAAGATCACTGAATGGAAGATGAGAGAATAAAACCATTGTATTTAGAGAGAAAAATCATTATAAACCGGTTTGCTAATCTCTTCTGATGATTCTTAACACTCCTTAGGTGATTAAATGATTTGGACAATTTGAGGTATTTGAAATAATGATTCAGTGTGGAAGTGCATGTAGCTCACATGAGCTTTTCTAAAAATATCCTTAAGTTCACAAAATCAGTGAGCTCTCCTAAGTTCCTGTGAAAGTATTGGTCTGTGGTTTCTCTGTATTTGCACAGTCTAGAAAAGTTAACGAAGCAGGGTCTTGCTCAACTTTTAAAAACATGAAATAAAAATTCACATGTATATACGTTTTGTATCTTAAGTTTGGTAATAACTGGTTGATAGCTTTCACAGTGTTTTGTCCCAGGGCTAATTGTAGGGTCATCTAATAATTGAAAAATGCTGTTCCATATATTTTATTTTTATGTTGTTTAATGTGAGAGGGTAAATAGGGTTGCTGTTACTCTGTTCAGCAGCAGGAGTTGCATTACCAAGTTCATAATGCTGTACACTAAATAGTCCCAGATTTATATCTTTAGACTTGGTCACATATACACCTGTGTGGCATTTTCTTTAATAGGCTCCAACGGAACTTTCAGGCTACTGGTAGTGTGAATTCTTTTTAAGTTCTACCTACCAACATAAAAGCAAATGAAAAATTGAGGACTGATAGGCATGGCATAGTGGCTCTTTTAAGGTCTTGCAAGGGAGAAAAATAACATGCATTTTAACATCAGTCAGTATGGTTCACAGACTGGAGTTTTAAACTCCTGTGAGTTTTGTAAATCTCCTGAATTTGAAAAATCTTAAAATTTTGCCTGATCAAGCATTCTTGTATTATTAAATGACATTTTCTTTTCTGGCTTGCACTCAAAGACAGTTTAAATAAGAAAAAATTTAAATGATTAATAAGCATTTGAAAGAATTGAAAGAAAAATATTCTTAAGTTATTGCGGTCAAGCTCCTTTTAAAACATATGTATGTTGTCTTTGAATAGAGATTACAAAACCAAATGAAAATTGATTTCTACTATGGCAACAGATGTATAGGTAAGGAAACAGGTATCAAATTTATGTTTTTATTTTTCAAAATGACTACTAGTGAATTTAACTGTACTCAAGTGATTTTAAGAGCTGTTAATAGATTTAGCAACTAAATTCCTAACATAAGAAGCCTGCAACCTATAGTTTACCAAAAAAAAAACCAACTATTCAGCATGCACTTACTGAATGTCTACTGTGTCTACTTGCAAAAGTCTCAAAAAGGTAGAAAAATAATGTGAACCTTGAATATTTCTGTTAAGAAACAAAGGAGAAACAGACTTCTCAGATACTATCATATTTGATCGATGCATTACGAGAGATGTGTTAATAAAAACTGAAGTGTTAAAGATGGACTAGAAAGAAAAAGTGAAGTGTATAGAAAAATGGTGATATAGTGAAGGGAGAAGGCCTTCAAAAGATGTAGGAAAGAAATAAAGTTGATTCTGGGATCAAGGGATTGTACAATTGGCTTTAAAAATAAAGTAAGATTGAAGTGGACAAGCAAGGTAATTTAGTTGAGTCAGGGTAATCATGTCTAGCACCTCGAATTCGAAATGACTGCTCTTGTGATGACATTAAATCATATCTGTGCCTTCCTTCAGGTATTTGGCTGTTAGGCACTAGATACAAAATGACAGTAATTATCAAAATACCAGCTTTATCACCAGTAATCAAGACCTGGGATGCAGGCTAGCCTTATGGTTCAAATTGTCCCCCTAATACTCTGTGAATGTACCTAAAATGTGAGCCTTATGAGCTACACGAATGGAGGGCTGGATGTAAGGAAATGTACCTAAACAACTACTTAGAAGGTGCCCCATCATGTGGAGGCATGGTCAAGAAAAGGCGGGGAGGTGACATATAAGCATGCCTTTTGACAAATACAAACATGACTTTTAACATATGTGAATATGACTTTTAACAGTTGACCTTAGATGCACTTAGTAAATGGTCTGCATTTTGTGAAGCTTCAAGAATACACACTTTCAGGAGCCCTTTAAAGATTAGGTGGTGTTTGGTAGAGACATGAAATAAAGTCTCTGGAGCCTAAGCTTAATTAGCTTCAAAGGAAATCCCCTTCTGTCACACACATGAAATTTGCCAAAGTCTGGGTGGGCTTTGAGGTGCGATGCTCTAGAAATCATTTACGCATCCTGTTTTCTCACTGGATAATGCTCTGCTTTTCATTTAAATTTTTTTCTTATTAAAAATCACCTTTTTTCCTCAAAACCATCTATAGGAAGAATCTATTTTTCAATATTTTTTAATTTTTTTCCCTTCCTCAACATCATTTCTGGTTCCTTTAGCTATAATCTGTATAAGGTAAAACCTAACTGTAAATATCAACAAATAACTTATTTCTTGACAATAATTGCTTATTTTATGAAAATTTCAATTTTAGTTATCTTTTGTTGCCATCCCAAATTTATACATAAAAAGGAACCTTATAAATTGTATAGTTCAGAAAAGATGTTGAATCTTGTATCTGGTAATTTTTTCAGTTGTTTCTTCAGCCCATGCTTATTTACCTCCTATGAAGGGGAACTCACTTCATTCCAGGACAACTCAGCACATGTTTCCAAATTTTATTGTAACCCATGCAGTGAATCCACAATCTGAATGTTTTGACAAGACTGCCTTCCACTTTAACCATGATTTGAATGACTGTTCTGTGGTCAACGTATAATCAGTTTTGTTATTTAGGGCTGGCTAGATAATTTTCATATCAATTCCTTTCCCATAAATTTTTACTTGGCACACTATGTTACAACATTATGATTGAGTTTCCTCCTGTCTTCTGCAAGTCCTCACTCACCAAATCATTTCTAATTAATTTTCATCCATCATTTTTCCTCTATTTTTCAATCATGTGTGGGAATATTTCTGTATAAACATAAAATAATGATAATGGTAGCAGCAAACAATTTATGTCACATTCACCATGGTATGGGTACCCTGTTATAAGCATATAGCCTTTTAAGTATATAATTTAAGTAAATAGGACCCTGTGAGGGAAGTGATCTTATTGTCCCCATTTTCCGGTTAAGAAAGCAGATGTATAGCTGAGGGTCACACAATTTCCATATTGCATAATGTCAACTAGTAAGTAGCAGAACCATGATTTAAAATCATACATGTTTGTCTTCCTAGTCCTTTCTTTAGCTACTATCTCATGCGACCTCTCATATGCAAGTCTCTTTCAAATGAAGAGGCTGAGTTGTAGTTATTATGGACTATGAATATGAGCCAACATTCTTTCCTCTGTAAATGCTTCTAATAACTTGTGGGTCCCAATGCAAAAAATATCTTGGGTCCCCTTATTCATATAGTAGCACATAGCATGCAAAAATAATAGAAAGTAGTTAAATAAATGCTGGTAAATGTACTAAAATATAAAGCATTTTCCTCTGTGAGCTCTTTGTCATGTTATCTTTCATTTGGTATTTAATGCCATTCTAAGTAACAAAATTAAAATTTTAAGTCATCATCATTACCTTTTGTTGTCCCTCTCTATATCGTTCAGTGACAGTTTTAATACAAATATGAGAGCTTTTATTTCATATGCAGAATCACCAAGATTACCCAATTGATTTTTTTTTTTTTAGCTCATCATACTTGTATATATTTTATTGTTACTAGAATACTGGAACTGCAAAAATAAAGTGACTTTTTATTTCCCTTTTGATACAAGTTGATATATTTTACTAGTACTCTACTTGGGGCTTACTGATGAATGAGGAAGGACTGAAAGGAAAAGTAACTTAAGTTGCCCTTTTTCTTTACTTTTCATCCTGTGTCATTTTCATTTGAAGTGGTTATTTAGCTAATACAAACAAGTAACCCAAATAAGAAAGAATATTATCATTTCTCTTGGCTCTTTATGTTTCTTAGAAATCCTTTACCTTCTTTTGGTATTCAAAATAAGTTCTGGTTAGAATGGAAAGCATGGCCTCTTGGGGACCTTAGTGTCTCCACTTGGTTTGTTGTAGATTGTAGATGTAACACACTTCCTTTATTCTTGTTTTGAGTCTGGCTGAACCCCACATATCACGTGGGCACCACATTTATTTGCTCATTCTGGTAGGGCATGAGGAATGTGATATGTGAATGGGTGGCAAGGAATGGCAGACAGACATATCACATACCTCTCCACTGCTTACCCACTTGCTCCATTTTCTACCTGACTTCATTTTCAAAACACATGTTCGATGATAAAATTGTCAATAATTTCATGAGTTGATTGCAGAAAATTAAACTGAATGGTGAGGCCCTATGAATATGAGCCCTGTAAGACTGTACCACTCATGCCCACAAAGCTAGACCAGATCCTCTGTTGTAACTCAATTACATTTGAGGGTCTCAGTTCTAGCATATTGTATCTATTATAATTTTTACATGTAACTTCCAAATCATGGTATACATACAGATTTATATATTAAATTCTTAATAGTGCTTATATTTTGAGGTGATAGAAATGTTAGGATCTTTGTTTATATGTATGATCATATACAGGTATAAGTACTTAAATACATATACCAAGATCTGTATATGTATGTGCATATGTGCATACAGCACACGGTTTTATATCATTCAGATATGGGCTTGATCATTTGCTTATTGTAGTTGGTGAGCAAAAACACCCACCTCTGAAATACTTTGTTATATAATCTCAAAAACATATTAAACAATAGCAGTAGTATTGGAACTTTGGAAGTAGCATTCCAAGGATGCAAACTAATCTTGAAATTTTAATAAGGTAAGATGTATTTGACAAATGCCTGCACATCCATGAAGATGCAGCTTATATATAGTCTCAAGGAGGTTGATGCTGCTTATTCCATTATTCCAGTACTTATTACTTTAATTTCCCTGGCGCAATAGCTACCTGACCATATTCAAATGTACTATATATGTCAAAAATTTAATTATTCACGTGGCTCTTTCTAAATTAGTCTATGTACTCATGGAAGCAGATTCTCCTCCTTATTGATGGCCCAATAGGAAGAACCCAGTATACTTGATATTCTTAATTTATGATCAGGACAGCATAATATTAAATTAATGAGTTTACTAAAAGTAAACCTTAAATTTGAGATTTCCTTTTGAATACTGTGATAGATATGTTCATGTTCCATGATATATACAAGGGTTTGAAGAAATGTTAACTAAGAATTTTGTAGAAAAACAGCAGCCAAAGAATACTCAGAATATTTCTACTCTGTTGAAAATAGACAGAGTTAGACATCTGTACCTCCTCAGGCCAATGTAAAGGAAACATCTGTGAAGCACACATTAAATTGTTTTCTAGGGAAAACAAGCAACAAACAAAATCTACCATGTTTTCAGCCAGAGTGAGATGATACAGAGCCAGAAGGGAAAACAAAATAAATTTACAAAGTCAGAGAATCCCAGAAACGGAGCTGTGATTTATTGGTCTAGCCCCACCACTGATGTCATGATGATTGTTGGCCAAGTGAATTTATCAAAGTGGCTTGCTTAACAAGATAAAAGTGCAAATCAGGCTATTCACCAGAATTGCAAGGTGTTTTAAACTTTAATCAGTTAAATAAACACAACCTTAAATAGATTAATTCTGAAGCATATAAAATTTCCTGTGTAAAGATAGCAACAATTCAGAAAGAACTAAGAAAAATTTGTTGTTTTAACTTGTAGTCCAAAATCTGGCTATCTCTGTTGTGGCAGGATTGCGAGATCAGCAAAGGCAATACAGACTCAAGGAAGAGATGGAGTGGGTAGTCAATGAAATGGTATCTCCTATTGCTTTTTAATCTTTGCCTTATGACTTATTGCAAACAAACCACATCCCACCTCAACCATCACACCCAAACTCTTCTTTTGTTCTAATACATTTTTATCAATCGAAGTGTAGTTAACATACAACATTACATTAGTTTCAAGTCTACCATATAGTGGTTCCACATAATCTATGTATATTACTTTTAACAAAGTTTTTTTAGAGTAATTTTAGATTTAAAGATCTACTGTAAATGTAATACAGAAAATTCCTATATACCTTTCACCCAGTTTCTCTTAATGTTAACAAATCCATGGTATACTTGTCAAAATTAAGATGTTAACAGTGGTATGTAACTATTATCCAAATTACAACCTTACTCATATTTTATCAGTTTCCACTAATACAGTTTTTATGTTCTTGAATCCAGTCGAGGATATCACATTGTCCGTACTCGCTGTATTGACCTAGTCTCCTCTGACTTGTGACAATTTGCTAATGCTTGTTTTTCATCACATTAAGAGTTTTGAAGAGTACTGGTCAGGTACTCAGTTTGATTTGTTTGACGTTTTCCTCATAATTAGGCTGGATGTATGGAGTTTTGGAAAAAATTCCATAGAGATAAATTGTCTCATTTCATCATATCAGAAGGTGTATGATGTCAACATGACACCACTTTGACATTAAACTTGGTCACTTGGTTAAGATCTTCCAAGCTGGGTGCCTGGGTGGCTCAGTTGATTAAGCTTCTGTCTTTCTCAGATCATGATCCTGGGGTTCCGGGATCAAGCCTCACTCCCCCGCTGGTAGCCTGCTTCTCCCTCTGTCTGTTACTCCCTTTGCTTGTGCGCGCATGCTCTCTCTCTCTCTCAGTGTCAAGTAAATAAATAAAATCTATTAAAAAAAAATATCTTCCAAGCTTCTCTACTGTAAAAGTTACTATTTTTACTTTTACATTCTATGTTCTGCGGAAGCCAGTCACCAAGTCCAGACAACACTAAAGAGGAGGAAATTTAAGTTCCATTCATGGAAGGCAATTTTCTTTAAAGATTGTAATTTTTCTGCCAGGAGAATTTGTCATTTCTGCCTCTTTTATTTATTCGATAATTTATTTAAGTATAAAATTCTATACTTTTATGTCATACTTCAGGTTGTATTCTATTATTCCATTACTTTTTTGCTTGGGGTTTTCCAGCGCTGGCCATTGAGTGCCCTTCCAGGTTGGCTCTTGTTTCCCTTTGGTATGTCCCCAAACTTTCTTTGGCACCATAAGATGTAGGTTCATGTTGGATATAGGTTCATGTTCTCTTGCTCAAGTCCAAGAAATCAGCCATGTTCTAAAAAGCTTTCCTTTTACGGAAAGATAGATGGTATTAAACATTCCAACCTGAGCTCCACGTGTGGTTGATGCTATTGGAATATAACTGCTTCTAAGTCCTCTCAGGAGGCAGGGCTAAAAATTTGGGTGTATATAATAATTCATTTATACTCATGGATCTGTAGTAATAATCATCTCTATCTGTGTATATAAAAAGAAATATGAGGAACTCTGGGTGGCTGAGTCAGTTAAGCGTCAGCCTTTGGCTCAGGTCATGATCTCAGGTCCCAGGATCAAGTCCTACATCAGGCTCCCTGCTCTATGGGGAGCCTGCTCTCTCTCTCCCTCTGCCTGCTTCTTCCTTTGTTTGTGCTTGCACTCTCTCTCTCTCTCTCTAAAAAATAAATAAAACCTTAAAAAAATAAAAAATAAATATGACTTTATATTAATATCTCAGAGTCTAGTCCAGCATGAGGGGGTTCATTGTGATTTATGTATAATTTCCTAATCTGAGAGTGAGAAACCTATCTCCCATTAGTACAACTTAATGATTTCGTCAGCCCCTAATACTTATTATCACACCATTTTGGAATTGATAGCCATAGGAGAAGTTACCAAATAGAATAATGTTGAACTACAGTTATTTTTGTCTTTAGTGTTCCAGTTGCTTCTCAAATACCATCTTACAAAGTTGCTTATGTCAGCTCTTGTTTTCCCCACTGCCTTCAGTGAGGCTGTGTCATACATTTGCGATATAGTTATATTCATTGTCCCCACTCTATGTTCCATTCTTGGACTCCCAAATCTAGTTGAATTTGGGGCTTTTGCCTATATTAAATTTTACTCTGTAATGTACACCTTATGAGGTCTTTGATAAGCATACCGTCCTGTGTCCAGCCCTCCAGCAACACACAGAACACTTGTCACATCACCCTGAAGTTTTGTCTTCCATTTGTAGTCACTGCTGCCTCCTCTACCCCAAACATTAGCAACCTATTGATTTATTTTCTGCCTATAGTTGCCTTTTCCTCTTGAATCTGGCTTCTTTCACCTGGCAGAGTTTGCTTAAGATTTATCCATGTTGTTGCATGGATCAGCAGTTTGTTCTGTTTCGTTGCGTAGTATTCCATTACGTGATTGAAAACCAGTTGGTTTACTCCTGTACCTGTTGAAAGACACTTAGTTGTTTATAATTTTGAGTTTAAGGAATAAAGCTCCTGTAAGCTATAAACATGCACAAATGAGTTTTTGTGTGAACATGCATTTTCAAATTATTTGGATAAACACCAGTTAGTGGAAATTTTAGGTTAAATAGTATGTAGAGGTTCAAGTTTATAAGAAACTTTTACACAGTCCCCAGAGAGATCATATTGTCACGCATTTCCACCAGCGATCATTGAGGGTTCCTCTTGCTTGCAAGCATCTGGTGTTACCAATGCTTTGGATTTTAGTCACTCTAATAGGTGTATAATGGTATCTCATTTTGGTTTAATTTCCATTTTCCTAATGACGAATAATGGTCGGGATTTTTTTTTTAATCTATACTTATTTGCCATCTACTTCTTTTCCTCCTAAAAACGTATTCATATATTTTGCATATTTTCAATTGTTTTCTTAGTTTTGAGTTTTACTCCACTTTACTTTTAGCTAATATTCTAGAAATTATGTTTTTTAGTATAAGAATTGAAGATGATGCATTTAGGGGAAAGTGCAATTTTTATCCCTTCTTTTTCAACTCAATAATCTTTTAAAAAAAATTTCCCTAACCAACCCTCTTTGTCCCATATATTGTGTCCTGCAAATCCGGAGTATTAATTTTTGTTCTCCCTTGAAACTCCACCATCTCCATGAAACTCAGATTTGTCAGCAAAAAAGTAAAGAAATTAATGTAGATCATCATAAGATGTTTTCTAACCAGAATTTTATTATTTGGTGGCAATCTCCATAATTTTTTATTGTAGATAGCTGATGGGGTCTACATCTTCTTTGCGAATTCCTTGTTAAAGGGATAGAATGCCCTCTCACTGTATCTAACGTATGGGATGTACATATCTCATGCATTGTGTGTTTGTGTGCAGATACACATTTGTTTCTTTGTCAAAGAAATGTTTAAATTATTTGAGGGTTTGGACTTTAAAATTTTAATTATACATAGTTAATTACTACTTATAAATAATTACTAAAGGAGAAGTGAGATACTATGAGTTGACATAGAATCGAATCAAGATTGATATGATTTTAAGTTTTCCTAGCATACAGTCATGTTTTAACAGAAATAGTTTATTTCGCTTTAGATTTGTTAGTTGAATGAAAAGGAATAGCAAATGCCCAAAAGAATATAGTTCTAATTCAGCAGTACAGATTTCATCTAAATAGTGTAAAATTTGTAAACTAAGAAATAGGACCGTGTTTATTTGCAGCACCGTTTATAATAGCCAAGATGTGGAAATAACTTAAAAGTACCTCAGTAGATGAATAAAGAAAATGTCGTGTGTGTGTGTGTGTGTGCGTATGTGTGTGTAATACTATTCAGCCTTGAAAAGGAAGGAAAAACCTGCAACATGCAATAAAGATGAAACTTGAGCACATTGTGCTAGATGAAATAAGCCAGTCACAGAAAGGCAAATACTGATTGATCCCACTTAAGCAAAGTATCTAAAATAGTTAAATTTATAGAATTAAATAGTGGAATGATTGTTGCTAGGAGCTATGGAGGGGGGAAATGGGAAATTACTAATTAATGGCCATAAAGTTTCAGTTAAGTAAAATGAGTGAGTTCTGGAGCTCTGTTGTACAACATTGTACCTATGGTGAACAATGAAGTATTTTACTCTTAAAAATTGGTACAAGGGTAGGGCCGCCTGGGTGGCTCAGTTGGTTGAGCATCTGCCTTGGGCTCAGGTCATGATCCCAGGGTCCTGGGATCAAGCCCCATGTGTGTGTGTGAGGAGGCGGGGGGAGAAGGAGGGGTCTCAGCTCAGGGAGCCTGCTTCTGCCTCTCCCTCTGCCTGCCACTCACCCTGCTTGTGAGTGCTCTCCATCTCTCTCTCTGTCAAATAAATAAATGAAATATTTTTTAAAAACTTGGTACAAGGGTAGATCTAAAGTGTGCTTACCAAAAAAAATTAACAATAGGGGCGCCTGGGTAGCTCAGTGGGTTAAGACTCTGCTTTCGGCTCAGGTCATGATCTCAGGGTCCTGGGATCGAGCCCCATATCGGGCTCTCTGCTCAGCAGGGAGCCTGCTTCCCCCTCTCTTTCTGCCTGCCTCTCTGCCTACTTCTGATCACTCTCTCTGTCAAATAAATAAATAAAATCTCTTAAAACAATAACAATAAATAAATAAAAAGGAGTACAAGATCCTGGATATAGGAACAAAGTTCCCAAAGTAGATAGACTTGATTATACTTGGTTTGGGCACCTTTTTAAAGCAATTCTCATAGACTATTTAGGAATAGTCTTAACTTAGTTATTGCTAAATCCATAATTACCAAAATTTTAATGAGTTTATCATTGCTTCCTCAAGGGTCTTAATTTCTCTTGTGATTCATTTATTTAAAAGTATGTATTAAACTAATATTCTATATCCATTGCTAAATCCTTTATGGGTATTTGGCCAAGAAGTCTAATAAAACATATAACTAGAAAAGAATAATGTTATTTTGCCTAGTAACGTCTATGTGTGTTTGCTAAGTTGGTGGTTGGGTGGTTGGTTGGTCAGTTGGTTTGTAGAGGTGAATACAATTAGACAAAATTAAATGATTTTTTTTTTAAAGATTTTATTTATTTATTTGACACAGAGATCACAAGTAGGCAGAGAGGCAGGCAGAGAGAGAGGGGGAAGCAGGCTCCCCGCTCAGCAGGGAGCCCAATATGGGGCTTGATCCCAGGACCCTGGGATCATGACCTGAACTGAAGGCAGAGGCTTTAACCCACTGAGCCACCCAGGCACCTGACAAAATTAAATGATTTCTAAGGTGTACTGTCTGGCTCATACTGAAGTAAAGTCTCAGACCTAATTCTATCTTGCCCACAGACATTTTTAAAAACCAGACACCAGTTTAAAACCTATTCTTATAAATTTTTTACATCCTCAGCCCTCTGTCATGTTTTGTGTTTTAAAGATATCTTTCCTGAAAGCTTTGTGAGAATCTCCAGTAGCTACATATAAATCTCTCTCAGAATAAGGTAAAAAAAAAAAAAAAAAAAAAAGCCAAAACCAGTGGTGTGACACAAGCCATTTGGGGGTCATGGGTAATTTGTAAAGGCCCCTTAGATTTTCATGACATGTTCATACAAGGATAGATATCCACTGTAAATATCTTAACCTACATTTATTGCCATAATACCATACATTTTAAAAGAAAACCTTACATCTAACTTTAAAGTTAAAACTCCTAACATTCATTATTCTAATTAACAAAGTGATAAAATGAAATATGAAAGCTGACTCTATTTGTAGCATAATACTTTTAGAGTGTGAATAAATGCTAAGAGATCATTCTTAAAGTAGGAATTTCCTTAAAAGGCCACCAACTATCTCTGTTGTATAGCTTAAATTGATTGAAGACAAATATGATATTGCCTGTATTGAAATATCTCAAATCAAATTACATATATCCTAATAAAAGATGACTATCATCTTGATTTTAACATGGAAGATTGGAATGTTACACCCATGTTTTAGAAATAAGATATAACCTCATTTCACAATCTAGAGATCACATAACCTATACACCAAAATTTGTTTATTTTAGGGTGACTGATTCTTCCTAAAGATCTCTAATATTGACTCTCTTTTTTAACCCAAATGCACAGATTTCTATTTAGTAATCTAAGTTGATGAATTTTATCACTAATTGACATTTTTAATTATTTACTGTTTTTTTTCCCCACAGAATAACATGTAAAATTCTTAAACACAATAGTCATGTCTGGTATATCATTTTATACCCACTGCCTTGCACAGCTTCTGGATTCTAATTGTCATTCCATAAGTATGCCATAGATCAGTACTTTTCAGAATCCAGTGTACTCTCTTTGCACATTATCATCTGGCTCTTTTCTTGTTTTATGTTACTAAGAATGTACAGTTGCTAAATATTTGCATTAGAAATGTGCCCAATATCCCACCAGTAATTTGTCTAAACTTAGAAATGGGAAGTCACTTAACATGGCCAACTGCTCTTTTGGTATCTCTTCACCTACAACTAATAAAATAATTGACCAATTGGACTGGAAGCTGAAATTTAACAATAGGTATGGCCAAAGCACGATATACAAGTTAAACATCTGCCCTGGTTTTACTTTTAATGATGAAGAGCTATTTACATATTCACTTTGATTGCACTTGCCTATTGGAGAAAGGAGAAATAATGAGTTAACTAGCTGTTTTTATTTTCACAAAGTTAAAAAAAAAAATCCTGTTGTCATTTGAATTTTCTACTAACATCAGTTCATTTTGCCGTTTGCTTTCCTACGATTACTGTCCTGAATTTCTCTAAAATACTTGTGTCCCCAGCATTTCTCTGCATTGTTGGTATATATCAACTCATTTTCTTCACAGTTATTCTGTAAATTAAATACTATTTAAATTCTAGTTTGCAGATGGAAGAACTGAGGCAGAGAGAATTTGGAATATTTGTCTAGGGTAACACAGAAAATAGAAGAACTAGGATTTACAGCTCAGTGACTGGCTCCAAATCTAGTGACTGTACCCTCAGCATTTCCACCCATACTTTGTAAATGCTCTTTTGTGCTCATCAAAATATATTTACAAGAATATTCATAGCAGTTTTTTGGAAAACCAAAGCTCAAAACACTTAATATCCATTAGCAATACAAGGGATGGATATGTTGTGGTATACTAATACAATGTTCATACACATTGCTAAAGAACATAGTAACACACTTAAAATAGATAAATCTCTTTGATGTTGTGGGAAAAGAATCTGACATTAAGGTACATACTGTGTGACTCCATTTATATGGAGTTCAAAAACAGGTATCTTTTCTCTTTTTTAAGATTTCATTTATTTATTTGAGAGAAAGTGAATGAGAGAGAGGGAGAGCACAAGCAGGATGAGAGGCAGAGGGAGCAGCAGACTCCCCACCGAGCAGAGAGCTAGACGAGGGGCTTTATCCCAGGACCCTAAGATCATGCTCTGAGCCGAATACAGATTTTTAACCAACCGAGCCACTCAGACACCCCAAAAACAGGCATCTTTGATGAGGATTGAAGTCATACAGTTTTCCTATTTGGGAAAGAGGCATTGACTTAAATGGATCACATGCATACACACAGGAACTCTGACATAACGGAAAGTTCTGTATCTTGCTGTAGGTGGTGGGGAAACGGTCACCAAAATGCACACTTAAAATGTTTCGCTTCGGGGGCACCTGGGTTAAAGCCTCTGCCTTCGGCTCAGGTCATGATCTCAGGGTCCTGGGATCGAGCCCTGCATCGGGCTGTCTGCTCAGTGGGGAGCCTGCTTCCCCCTCTCCCTCTGCCTGCCTCTCTGCCTACTTGTGATCTCTTTTTCTCTGTCGAATAAATAAATAAAGTCTTTAAAAAACAAACAAAAAAACATACATTAAAAAAAACAATGTTTCACTTCGTGTGCCTTGCTGTATTTGTTGTATAACTCTATTAAAGGATAATTAGCCCTCTCTTTTAAGTAAAAAACTAACTCTTCTTTCACCATCTTTACATTGCAGAATTATTGGAATATCTCTTTTAAGATTAAGGCTTATATCTAAATATAGTAATCATCCCCTTATAAAATTACAAATGCATTTATACTTTTCAGGCACTTTCTCATTACCAACTGATCAATTCCTACACCGTGTAAGCGTACATTGTTCCTCTCACTGTCTCCTCAGGCTTCTAAGAGAGAAAATTGTCAATACTCAAATAAACAATGCAGCCACTATTCTCTTAGGACCAAAATGTAAATTCTAATTCATCTGCATTATTGCATTATTTTTTTTTAACATACCTTGTTTCCTTCAAAGTACTCAAACTTCTCCATCACATAACTGTCATCCATTTATTAGAAATCACTGTTGAGAAAAAGTACTACTTGTTATCTATATCTATTCTAATTACATTCACTATAAATCTTCTGCGTTCTTCCAGTGATGCAAATATTGAAAACATGGCTATTCCAGTCTAACATTTCAATTTCAAATAGATTTCTTTGGCCATGTCAATCTTTTATAGCTTAATTAATAGCAGTCCACATGAATTGTTAGATTTTCCCAAAATTTCTAATTAGCATAGCCAGGGAAAGCGGTTTCATTCGCTCTACCTGAGACTACTCCCATAGTAGTCAGCTTAAAATTGTGTTTTCTTTGTGTTTTGTGACCTATTTTTTTCACCTTCTAGCAAAAGTAAGCCATTTTTATTTGTCCATGATAGAATGCCACTGCTTTAACAGAAAAATCCAAATTTATCCTTTTACCAGCTGAATAATTACTTATCTTGGATTAAGTTTATGTTTTTGTATTTCATTATTTACCTCTTTGTAACTCTTTGACTTTTAATCTTCTCAAAAATATCCTTGCCAGCTGAATTATCCTTTTGAATTACTTCATCTCTAATAATTCAGAGATACAGCAGAAGTCCTGAAGTTCTTTCTCTTTAGGTGTTGCTCTACAAAGGTCATACCATTGGGAAAATATCTCAATAACGCAAACATAGAAGGCCTCCTGGCACTCTTCTAGAAAATTTTCCTTAGTTGAGTGTCTTTTGTGGATCTCATATTAACCAGTCTTTTGGAGTAATTCATGAGTCTGTCTTTGCCATACCTTCATAGTATTGAATTCTTTGTCCTTAAATAATTTTCCACCTATTTTTTTCTTTTTAAATGAGTGGCACTCTTTTTTTTTTTTTTTGTAAGATTTTATTTATTTATTTGACAGAGATCACAAGTAGGCAGAGAGGCAGGCAGAGAGAGAGGGGGAAGCAGGCTCCCTGCTGAGCAGAGAGCCCGTTGCGGGGTTTGATCCCAGGACCCTGAGATCATGACCTGAGCCGAAGGCAGAGGCTTTAACCCACTGAGCCACCCAGGTGCCCCTTCTGCCTATTTCTTAAAAAAAAAAGAAAAAAAAAGTTGTAGTAGAAGTAGGTAATGCTCTGTAAAATCATAACCTATTTCAAATGTCTCTTGATCATATTTAAGCTTGTGCTGACAGATTCCTTCTGTTTAAAAAAGTAAGGAATACAGGTTTACATGCACACAAAAATGTTTGTATGTAGATTGTCTGCAAATACATAACCGTGAAATGATGTATATGGATTTTAAGTCTTTTCAGTGTGAATACTATGCTTTTTTAGAAGAATGACTGGGTTATTGCTTAAAGTAGAAAATGAGACCGAACAGTCTTAGAGAGAAGCTTATCTTCATTATAGCAATAAATGAAATGCGAGCTCCAGAGAGGAAACCAGGAAGCTGAGGAGAGGAGTAGAGATTAAAGAGATGTGGGGTAAGAGAGTCAATTAAGATTCTGGGATGTCACAAATGTTTATTAAGAACCTGCTATATTTCTGGCATTATTCCAGTTATTGCAGGCATAAGAGTGACTTTTCTAATTTTCAGTGGCCTGACATTCTACTAGGCAGTAAAAGACAACAAACAAGTCATGGAACAGAAACATTTCAGAAGGTAATGGGTATAATGAATAAAGTAAAATAGGGCAATGTAGTAAAGGACAGAAGTAGGAATCTCTTTGGAACAGGTGGGCTGAGGAGCACCTGGGTGGCTCAATCCATTGAGTGTCTGTCTTGGTTTTGGCGCCAGTCGAAATCATCTCGGGGTCTTGAGATAGAGCCCCATGTGGGGCTCTGCAGGCTCAGCAGGGAGTCTGCTTGAGATTGTTTCCCTCTCCCTCTGCCCCCCCAAAATAAATAAATCTTAAAACAAAACAAACAAAAAACGGGTGGGATGATATGTGTCCCTATGGAGGCATCCTGGGAAGAGTGTCAGAGAAGGAATAGCTCCGTGCTGTGTGCAAAGTTCCAGACTGAGATCCACCAACCTGATACCTAGTGACTCTGCTAAATTCATCAGTGTTTAATGTATGTAATGTATTGTTTAATATGGGAATAAAAACATGTATCTGGATTTCATGGTAAGATCAAGATGGTGGGAGGAACACAGATCATGAGAATTTGCAGCTTGGAAGGCAAAAAAGCCAGCCACAGGAAGATCTGGGGAAAGTGCCTTACAGGGAATTTGGCTCCAGAGTCACGGTCTATTCCTCTGTAGTACTTGTCTGTCATTTAATTGCAAGAATCTTAACATATTTATAATGCTATCTAAATAATTAAGGAGAAAGAGAAAGTCCAATAAAGATGTGTGTATAAGAAACTGTATTTTAATCTAGCAATAAAAACTATTAAATGTTCTTAAAAGCACTAAAAAGCTTAGCATACTAATTATGATGTATAAAATAGGCCAAAGAGTAATGTTTGGTGTGTGTGTGTGTGTACATGTTTGTGTGTTTGCCTCAGATTTTTCTCTTTAGCTAAGGAAAAGAAAATTGAGGGAGTGAGTGACAGAGATAAAAACCAGTAGAATAAAGGGAGGATTCTGGCCTTGCTATCTGAATTACTCCACTACTTGTTAGCTCTATAACAGCTGTGAAAGAAGTTAATAAGATAGTTTCATCGTATCTAAAATGTATCTAAATAAGTTGCATAGGGTTTGGTAAAGAATATATGAAATTGACTAGGGACAATTGTAACCATGATAAAGAGAACCACTAAAATTATGTGTTGTTATTTAGAAAATAGTTTGGGTCCAAATTTCAGCTTTTCCATTTACTAGTTTTACTGTGTACTCACCTTGAGGAAGCCACATAACTTCTCCCAAACTCCGGGTTTTCAGATTTAACAAGGTTTGATCTTAAGGTTTGATCTTGTTCTTATAAATGGAGCATGTATTCATTATTTCTATAAAAGCATGAATTGGAGCCAGTCTATTATTGTCAAGGTGATGCTAGCTTATTGGTTACCCTTTCCTTTTATGCCACTTCTTTTTTGAACACTCAATTTTAAAGCACCATTGGGAGAGTAAGGAGTTTAAATTCATTCACTTCCTCCTTGTGGATAGCTTTTACAAGTTCGTTATCAAAGTTTGTTAGTGGTGAGCAAATTCAATCTCAAGGATTTTCTCAAATTTTTAGCCTTTTAAAAAAATCTGGTTTTTGATGCCAAGTAAGCTGGGTCTATTCTATTTCCTCTATTCTCACAACCTTAGGAAACAAATAGAAAGGTCACAAAAGTAGCCATAAAGAAAAATACTTCCACAGTTCAAATGTTGACATTCTCTGCCTGTCCGAATCTCTCAACTGTTTCAAATGGGGAGGTTAAATGTCTGGTTTATTTTACCAGCTGTAGCCAGAGTAGCCAGGAGCAGCACTATTTAGGACGGCCACCTCTTTTTGGAAAAACTACTCATCTCTGTTAAATGCTTTACTCGCATCAGCTCTTACCAGGGCCTGTGATTCTCATTCTGTTCCAGTGGGCTCTGCAATATGAAATTACAAGAAAAGGATCCTTCATGTAACATCATATTCCCTTGGGAAGTCACCTGGTGGCACACCTTGCCCCTTTGGGTTTGTATTGAGAATATAGAAGCACACTGAAGGCTCTCTAACAGTGAAATATTTTATTCTTAAAGCTCTAACATTGACCCCAGAACTAATCCAGAGGAGGCTGAAAAAGGACATCTTAGTGCCAATTTCTGTACTACATCAAATTCAGTATTCTGTTCATATTTCATTACAGTATCAGAGTGCTCAGTCTCCATTTTTTAGTCCAGCTAATAGGTTACGGGATGGCTCTTGTTCACCAGTAACTTAGTGCATCTCCCACTATAGAACTGCTAGTATCACAACAGGCAGGTAATAAATTTGTCTCTGAGGGCGCCTGGGTGGCTCAGTGAGTTAAAGCCTCTGCCTTCGGCTCAGGTCATGATCTCAGGGTCCTGGGATCGAGCCCCACATCGGGCTCTTTGCTCGGTGGGGAGCCTGCTTCCCCCTCTCTCTCTGCCTGCCTCTCTGCCTACTTGTGATCTCGCTCTCTCTGTCAAATAAATAAGTAAATAAAATCTTTAAAAAAAATAATCTTGTCTCTGTCCAACGCTCTCGTCTGAGCCTGTGGTAGCATGATATAACTGAATTCACAAAGAAGACACAGCTCAAGACATCCGTGAAATCTCTGTTACACAAATATTTTATTTTGCACAGTTATTTGTTCAGAATTCTGATATATATTCTGCATATAAACATTTCTACCTTAGTCATCGTAATACAAATAAAATGGCAAGATGGTCCAAATCCATGAAATCATCTGAGAAAGTTTAGTATTCGGAGTACAATCTGGAATTGTAGCCCTGAATATAAACATGGAAGAGACGAGCATTATTTGCTCCCTGCAAGAAGAGACTGTATAATGAGCAGTGTCAGTAGTTACGGATTATATTAAAGGTTAGAAAATACTGCTCTCTTATTTAGAATGGCTTGTTGCTATCCCAAGTGAAAACGGGGCGGGGGGGGGGGAATTAAGCTATGCATTTTGAATTTGAATCATGGTATACTGGAATAGCCTACATGATTAAGGGCAGAAAATAACTATAAAATCCCATTTTGTTGTATTAAGAAACCCGTTTAAGAGTGTACACAGAAAATACAGTATATATGTATGTTAGAGGAAAAACTTCTGAGGTGACAATAATTCTTGAAAAAAGGAACAAGCAAGTCCATAATATCATTGTACTCACAACAGAGAGTGGATCATGAGACAGAAGGATCTAGAGGTATACGGACACAGAAAATGATAATTCCTGAGTCTGAATTTACAGATACATTATAAATTAAATGACAGTTCAAATTAAATGGCAGGGATTTAATACCACACTTTGAAAAATCAAGGCAGAGAAGCAAATGTGGTATGGTTTTTAATGAATTTCTCAAATACACTCAAGTGACCATAATATTATACAGTGATGGAGTGTATCAGAAAAAGATGAGTAGAACCTCAAGATAGAAGTCCAGGAACCCAGGGAAAAAATTCAGTAGTGCTATCAAGTAAAATAGCCATCAGCTTAAAGACCTTACTAACACCTATAGAAGAATGAGTAGATAGCAATATCTTTGGTATTTATAGATTTTATGTATGGTTGACATTCTGAAAACTTTAAATCTAAAAGGTTTGTGAAAATTCTACATTATTGTCTATAACATTTCAAGTATTGTAATACTGGTATTAAAATAGAGTTCTTCTGTATTTGTGTATAAAAAGGTGTTCAGAATAAGTAGTCAAGGAAAGCACCTTCCAGAGAGGAAGAGGTTGTTACAAACCTCTTTCAACCTATTTATTTTCTTTTCTAACATTTAAGGTTTGCAGCTTATAGCAGACTTGTGTTCAAAGTGAGCAAATGTGTTCTCTCTTAAACAAATAGCACAGGTTGAAAACATTACTTGACTCTCTTTGAAAACATTATCTGGTCCATGTATTTTTTTTTTTTTTAAGATTTTATTTATTTATTTGACAGAGATCACAAGTAGGCAGAGAGGCAGGAGAGAGAGAAGGGGAAGCAGGCTCCCTGCTGAGCAGAGAGCCCCATGCCATGCAGGGCTGATATCAGGCCCCTGAGATCCTGACCTGAGCAGAAAGCAGAGACTTAACCCACCCGGGTGCCCCTGGTTCATGTATTTAAGAAATAAATTTTATGATTACATTTTTATAGCAGCTGAAGTAAAGTCTTATTTATCATATCTTAGTATTTATTTTTATAAAACAAAGAATGAATTAATACTATCCTGTGATTATTTTTAGAAAACATAATCTGCAAAATTTGTACAAAATGAAACACTGCAGCTGTGTCCTTACAAAACCATATTCCCGGGGAAGAAGGGTCTTATTATTGGCATACCAGCATAAGAATTAAATGAACAGGAAATTTTGATACAGAGGTTAATTTTCAGCAGTGCATTTTATATATTTATAGTAGAACAGAGAGTTGCTTTAAATATGTTCTGTTCAACTTGTTTTCAAGCCTCAGTGGGTAGTAAAACAAAATAGTAATTTTGTCGGAAGAAAATAGAAATCAATTGGATGCATTAACTTCCTGTATGCCGTGAATTGAAAGACTTGCTTAAAATAATGTGCTTTCCACAATGCTATGTGATCTTGAGGTTCACTCTTCTTGTACTTGGTCATTTAAAAGAAAACTTCAGTTACATACATGTATCGAAAGGGTAAATGCTATTTATTTAGGTGCAGTATACTAATCTCAGGATAAATCTAAATCCAATTTAAAGACAATTTGATTTTTATAGACATCTAGGTAAGAGAAACGGATAAATGATGATACCACTTCAGTTGTCATGGAAATCAGTGGATGAAAATAAAGCGTTTTGCTGATGAACTGATTTTGGTCCAGTTTTCAGTTCTGATGATCGGTTCCTGGTGTTTATAGGAAATGGGCTTTATGTAGCACTTCTGTACATTTTATGGCTTAAAGTGCTCAGACCGGCAAGTGGAATCACCATTCTTACCTTCGATCAAAAACTGTCTTATATGGCTATTTTATGTATTCGATGCTATTAAATGCTTTAAAGCCTAGAAAAACAATCTATTCCAAAGAAGTATAGGAAGGCAGACAAAATTGTCTTGGGTCAGTACACATGACATTTTAGTGTTTGCTCTATACACACTGGAAAAGCTATTTAGACTCAGAAGAAAAAAAAGAAAGAAATGGCAAGCATAGTCAGTATTTTACTGAAAACACATTTACTTCTTTCAGTACATTCAGGAATAGTATTCCATTAACCGAGAACTGGTTACTCCCTTTGGTATTCCATTCAAAATTTGGGTCTGGGGTAGGATATGCAGGATTCTAAGCAATGAATTTATTTAGCAATTCCCATAACGATAAACAGAAAAGTTATACAATCTAAGTATCCAGAATGTCTATCAAAATGGTTAGTCTATGATAACCAAAATGAAGGAGCATCTAGTTAAGCCACAGAATACAAATATGTCTAAAGAAAAAGAGCTTACATAGTTCATAAAGCCATTTTACTTTTTTGAATTTTTTTTAAAAAAGATTTTATTTATTTGACACAGAGAGAGAGACAGCACACGCAGGGGTAACAGCAGCGGGAGAGGGAGAAGCAGGCTCCGCACTGAGCAGGGAGCCTGACACGGGGTTTGATCCCAGGCCCCTGGGATCATAACCTGAGCCAAAAGCAGACGCTTAACCCACTGAGCCACCCCGGCCTCCCATAAAGTAATTTTAAATACACAAATATGCTGTTCAAATAAGAACATACTGCAGGTAGCCGAGTGAGCTGTCAGGCCTGAAGACACGGAAAATGGATTTGAATTGGAGAGAATAGCTATGGGCCATGAAACAGGAATATTAATTACATTTCAGGAATACATGAAATTATTTAGAAGCGGTGGTTTCAAATGAAATGATAAACAGTAATTATATGACAAGAATAATTTTGGATGTGGTAAATTGATAGCCAGCACCTATGGGGAATGTCTAGTGTACTGAATCCTGGGTTGTTGGAACCTTACAGTGTTGGTCTCAATCTTCACAGCCCCTCATTAGTAAGCCTTTATTCCCATTTACTGGGTAAGGACATTGAAGCCTTCTGCACCACGTTTTCATTGTGTTGTGAATCATATTGTGTGTCTGTGTATTTCTGTTGCTGGGCTTCTTCTTTCCCATTCATCAGTCTGTCTACCTTTATGCCAGTATTATGCTGTCTCATCTCTTCTGGCTTCTTAATAAGTATTAGGTTTAATAATGTAAATCATGCAAAACTGCTTCCTCTTCCCTCTTCTTCTCAAAGAATTTTACCATTCTTCTCAGTCTTTTAGTGTTACATATTCCCTGAAAATTTAGATTGAGCTTGTCAGTTTGAGCTATAGATCTTGCTAGCACGTTCATTTATTTTTCCATAAATTTAAAAATTATAGAGGAAGTTGGTATCTTTAAACATGTCCTTTCTGTCTGTAAATGTAATCTATTTCTCCATTTATTTAGGTGGTTACTTATTTCTCTTGTTTTTTTTTTTTAGTTTTACTGTGACTATCTTTATATACTTCATCAGATTTATTGTTACATATTTAAATTTGATGCTAGTGTACATGATATTTTAAAAGTTATTTCCCATTTATGTTGCTGGTATCTTCAAATTTAATAGATATATATTTTATCTTTCCCTTATATACAATCACTTTGCCAAATCCACTTAGTAAATTTAATATTTATATATTATTTTGGATTTTCTTGGTAGATTTTGTTTTAATGGCAGATAATAATAACATTAATTCCTCCCAAGCATTATGCTTTTTCCCCTCTTACTGCACAGGCCAGAACTTATGTCAGTGAAAAGTATTGATAATGGGCATACTTATTTCACTCTAGATCTCAAGTTTCAATATTTCAAGATTTCATCATAGTATTTATTATAGGATATCAGACTTATTCTTTATCAGGTTAAGGAAATTTCCATTACCCTTAGATGGGAAAAGTTAGGAAAAATGTTTCTGTGGTCCACTCTAACTTAGAACTGTTCAGGGAAGTAAATCCTGGAAAACCTAGTCCAGCTGGACTAAGTTAATATAATAAAAATCCAGCATGATATCCATCTCTTCTATTAAAATGAGTTTTATGAGGTAGAAATCTTATTTTATGTCCATTTTTTTATCCTCAGTGCTTATCTTAAGGTTTGCCACATAGACACTCAACAGTAATGCATTAATAAATGAATATTGAAAAAAACTTGTTAGTGGTAAAAAATAATGTTCAGAGATATAAAACATATTTAAAAAATAAATCATGATACAATTTGTTAAAATTTATTGCATCATGAAGACTATATACATATATGGACCAAGGTATATAGAAATTACTAATATCACTATCTGTGTGTGATGTTTGTGGGTATGTGTTACTTTATTTGGTATATATATAATGTAAATTTTCTACCTAAAAGAAACAAAAGTTATGTTTAAAAAATTGCATAAACACCCCTACAACTTAATATTTTCCAAAGTTAACTCACCAGATCACAACTTCCTTTCATTAGATAATATTGTAAATCTTTCAATTTGAAAATAACTTTTTATTACCATCATCTTACTGTTCATCAAAAGCTTATATTCTACGTCTTGATTCTTACCTTTTTTCCCAACTGCTGTTCTTACTTCTCATAACTTCTTTGAAATTGACCTTATAGTATCTCAGAAATTATCTTTGAAACCATCATACGTACTACAACATCTGTGTTTTTCAGTATTTGTCAAGGGTAGTGTGAGGAATAATGGAAGAGAGGGAGCCTTAGTCACTCAGGTGAACAAGTAAAGTTTATACACTTTCACAAGCACAATGATAGAAATATGCGTGAATAGCTTCTAAAGTTTGCTTAATAAAACCTTGTTAGGGAAGATTACAAGATTTCTCTCAGGATGCTTTTTTGGAATGACTTTGATGGGTAGTTTTTCAAAATAAAATAGCTTTTTTACTCTGATAGTAATCATCATTAATACTTTTCTCTCTCTGGGTCCAGATGAAAAATAGAGAAGACCAACAACATTTATTTTAATGAGCAAAATTTAATATAAAGAATGGTATAGAATGGGATTGGGGGAGCCAAACAGGTAAAAAGATGAAACCAGGTAACAGTGATAATGATGCATGAAGAAGCAACCAGCTCTATGAGGAAGGAAACAACGGAAGAGACTGCAGTTACTAAAACCCAGCAGCTTAGGAGATCCTCAAGGAGCAGGTATCTGGATTTCTGAGGAAGGGATCCCAGCCAGCTGTCACTGAGGAGAACAAGAGGAGATTGGTTCTGTGACTATCAGAAAACACTTGAACTAGCACCAGTGAGAAATGTGGTTCTCAGAATCTCAACCCCAGCATCACAAAGCAGAATATGGAGTGTGGGTTAGAAGCTGAGGTTCGTTACCTTCATCAAGTACAATTCTCAGTTTAATTTTTCTGAAAAGCATCAATGGAACAAATAGAAATACCATTCATTGAAATCCCACTTCTAAGAAAAATAATTGCTAATGTTCTGGTAAATATTTCAAATATTAAGCTAAACACATAGAACTTTGCAACTGTAATATAAACTTTTAACAAGGTCTTAGTTATGGACCCTGATTTATTCAATGGATAATACATTATGTATTCCTTTCCATGTCAGTAACTGAAATATACATTGTCATTTTAATGGCTGGCTAGATTCTATTATATGTATATATAATAATGTTATTATATGCAAATATAATAACTTAGAGTTACCACTCTGCTACCCTAATAATGTTTTTTAGGCAGATTTCATTTTTTTACCATTACCTATGTAAATGATAGTATATAGATAACCATAGGGAGAGAAGCTAGCGGGCATGTACAGTTATCTCCCTAGTATTCATTTCTTTCTTTGTTAAAACAATTCTTTTTGAGTATGGCTGACTCACAGTGTTACTTTAGGTTTAGGTGTACAACATAGTGATTAAGCTTCTCCATATGTTATGCTTCGCTCACCACAAGTGTAGCTACCATCTCTCACCGTTCAAAGCTATTAGAGTGTCATTGACTATACTCTGTATGCTGAGCCTTTTATTCGAGTAATCTAGTCATTCCATAACTGGAAGCCTGTCTCTCCCATTCCTTTTCACCCATTTTGCTCATCACAATGTCCCCTCACCCAAGTATAAATTTCTATTTGAAAGATAGCTAGGACGAATTATATCCAAGTTTTATATGATATAAAATGTTAACTTGCCCTTCAGAAACTTTGGAATAATTTACATTTTTACAAATTTTACCCATTTGGGGGCTTCAAAACATGTATTTTTTTCTGTATTACCAAGCATGGGTTTATCAATGTTTGTAATTTTTAAAAATGCAGCAACTCAAAAGGTCATATGTTTAAAATTAGGATTTACTAGAGAAGCAAATGGATTACATTTTTTTTTAATCTTTTCTCATGTTTTTATTTTTAATATGAGATTTGTCTTTTCATCAACTTTTCCATGTTCCCAAAGAAGGGCTAGATTTACACATAGATCTGTAGACAGTTTTAGAGAAACAGCAATGTATGTTGCTGCAATTCTTTTTTTACTCAGTTCATCATTTGTCTTTAGAATTTGTTTGCATTTTGTTTATAGTTCATCTTTAGAATTTCTTTGCCATGCTGATTATTTTTTTATAAGATCACCCCTGTCATTTTCTTTATTATTTATTTGACTTTGGTTTTTTTGCTACATTTACACATATCTTTTCTACTCTAAGAGAAATATAATTACAAATAATAAATACATATATTGTTTCAACAGATTTACTTTTTTATCACCTTTTCTGATTATTTAATAAAATATCACAAATTGCTGTCAAATGAGAATAATTTAAGCCTTTTGAAAAAACTGTTATTTTAATAATTACATATTAGAGCTTAAATGCAAAACAATCTATACAAGGAAGATGCAAAAAAAGTGATTGTAGGAAGAAGTATTTAAATAAGAAATGGTAAATACCTAAAAACAAATTTATTAAATACTAGTGTTAAATATATTACTTTGTATTCTAGACTCAGGGAATAAAATGATATTTTATAAAAACAAATTATATAATACCCTAATATTATTTCATTTCTAATAGAATATTATAAGAAAAATTTCAAGTCAATAAAATCCCTACAAATGATGGGTAAATCTTAAAAGATATGACATAACTATATTATCATACAGTACATCTGTGCACTTATTTTTTTTTAAAGATTTTATTTATTTATTTGACACAGAGAGAGATCACAAGTAGGCAGAGAGGCAGGCAGAGAGAGAAGGGGAAGCAGGCTCTCTACTGAGCAGAGAGCCCGATGGGGGGCTCGATCCCAGGACCCTAAGATCATGACCTGAGCTGAAGGCAGAGGCTTTAACCCAGTGAACCACCCAGGCGCCCCTACATCTGTGCACTTATTAAGAAACAATTTGTTTTAGCGTTGAATATAAGAAGCAGTTGAGGAACTCAAATTGCAGCAACCAAGTGGGCACCCTTCACTTCTTTGGAAAAAAATGCATATTTTATATAAATATAAAGCATATATGATATTTAAATTAAAGGAAAAAATCATAGTTTAAACTTAATACATCGTAACATACATAGAAACATAGTAACAATGTACAAAAAACAAAAATTCTTTTTATGTTAAAATTATGCATTAAAAATGTAATATTTGAATTATTCAAGATTTCTTTGAGGCACACATACATAAACTATTTTTCAGGTCAAAAAATGGTCACACAGAAATGCAAGGGAAATAGTACATTTACACTGTGTTTGAATATAACTATGTATCAGTGTTGCAGAATCAAAAAATTCAGACTTGGAGACTCAGGTTGAGAATTAAAGTTTCCTTACTATAGGCAAGTGTTAGAAACGAAGTGGCTTATAAGGAAGCATATTACAATTTCTTGATTTATAATAATGGATTCTAGAAAAAGTAAAACATTAGCATTAGTGGAGAAATCTGCTGTTGAAGGAAAAACTTTAGTTCTCTGACTTTCTCCTCCTTATACCTAAGCCTTCATAACCTAAATATAGCTTGACTTTACAATTTTTTCAAAGTGCTTTTATCTTCCTGTGTGTCAGTTTAATACAAGGCAAATTTACACCTGAGGCTAAATGTTCTAGAAGAAAATTAATGTAGTTTCACATGCTTTTAAAAGCAACCCTTTTTTCCTTTTTTTTTTTTTCCCCTCCAAATGAGAACAGTGACTTTGGAAATGAATCTTAGTAAAATAAGCTGTTTTGTGTTATTTTTTAAAGAGAAGCTAAATGTCTGTACATAAAAATATGTTTTATCTTTTGTGGTTGATTGGTTTGGAAAAATAATTTTCATGAGAAATTTAATTTTGAAAATTAATATACAGCGAACCAAATAATAACTTCCCCATTGCTCCAAGAAAGTTAAACAGTACAAACTAAGTGAGATCTCTTGGCATTACTGTCACTAGTGTGGAGAAAATAAATCAACTGCCATTATTAATTCATGTCAACCTCATTTTTTATGGTTTTATTTTTTATTATGAAATTATTAACTATAAAAATATACATAGGCAATGTAAAATAAAATTAATATTTCACATAAAATGTATATAGGTGTACCTATATTTAGATATACATATTACATACTATATACAATATAATGCAATGAAGTGAACAGTCTTCATCCACCACAGAATATGTAATTAAACTTCTAATCCATTGGTTACCATTAAATAGGTATTTTTTCTGGCAGTACTGTCTTTGGACTATGTTGCTTGGAAAATTAATTTCGCATCTCCTTTTCTTTTTAGTAGAAGTATAATTGACATATAACATTAGGTTAGTTTCAGGTGTATAACATAATTTGTATTTTTATAGATTGCAAAATAAATGGTCACCATAATAACTCTTGTAAACATCCATCAACATATACATAGTTACAAAAGATTTTTTTCTTAGGGTAAGAATTTTTAAGATCTACTCTCTTAGCAACATTTGAAAACACGATACAATGTTATTAACATAGTCACCATGCTGTACATTACATTCCCATGATTTATTTATTTTATACCTGGAAGTTTGTAACTTTTGACCCCCTTAAGCCACTTTACCAACTCCCAACCCTTGCCTCTGGCAAACATCAGTATGTTCTTCATATCTATTTGCTCTTTTTGTTTTGTTTTGTTTTTTAGATTGCACATATATGTGAGATCATATGGTGTTTTTCTTTCTCTGCCTGACCTGTTTCACTTAGCATTAAAGCCTCAGTGTCCAACCATGTTGTTAGAAATGGCAGGATTTTGGGGCACCTGGGTGGCTCAGTGGGTTAAAGCCTCTGCCTTCGGCTCAGGTCATGATCTCAGGGTCCTGGGATCAAGCCCCACATCGGGCTCTCTGCTCAGCAGGGAGCCTGCTTCCCCCTCTCTCTCTGCCTGCCTCTCTGCCTACTTGTGATCGCTCTCTCTCTGTCGAATAAATAAATAAAATCTTTAAAAAAAAAAAAAAAGAAATGGCAGGATTTTGTTCTTTTTTATGGCTGAATAATATTTGTATGATATTAATATTTATATGTAATATGTAAATATTTATATCTTATATATACTTATATGTTTAATATTTATATAAAATATATTATTAAATATAAATATATAAATACTTATATTTCATATATTAAATGATATATAATTTCATGTCCTGGCTACTATGAACAATGCTGTGATGAATATGGGGGTGTATATATCTCCTTGAGTTAGTATCTTAGTATTCTTCAGATAAATTTCCAAGGTGTAATTGCTGGCTAAAAGGGTAGTTCTTTTTTTTTTTTTTTAAGGTTTTGTTTATTTGAGAGAAAGAGTGACAGAGATAGCGACAGAGATAATAAGTGAGAGCATGAGTGGGGTGGAGGGAGAAGCAGGCTCCCACTGAGCAGAGCACTATCCCAGGACTGTGGATCATGACCTGAGCTCAAGGCAGCTGCTTAACCAACTGAGCCACCCAGGTGCCCCTGGTAGTTCTATTTTTAATTTTTTGAGGAATCTCCCTACTGTTTTCCATAGTGGCTACCCCATTTTGTAATCCCAAAGTGTACAAGGTTGTTTTTTTCTCTACATCTTTGCCAACACTTCTTTTCTCTAGTCTTTTTGATTAACTATCTAATTAGCTCTTCTAACTAATAATAGCTAATCTAATTAGCTATTCTAACAGGTATGAGGTGATACTTCATCGTGGTTTAATTTTCCTGTCCCTAATGATTAGTGACGTTGACCACCTTCTCACTTGGTTATCTGTATGCATTCTGTTACTTGGAAAAAAAATGTCTATTCATTTCCTCTGCCCGTTTTTAAATTGGATTGTTTTTTGCTTTTGAGTTGTAGGAGTTCGTTATATATTTTGGTTATTCATGTCTTCTCAGATACATAACTTGCAAATATTTTCATTCATTCAGTAGGTGCCTTTTTGTTGTGTTGAATTATTATTATTTTTTGCTGTGCAAAAAGCTTGTTTATTTTTGCTTTTCTTGCTTTGGCTTTTGGTGTCAAACCCAAAAAGTCATTGCCAAGACCAAGGTCAGAGAGCTTACCAACTGTATTTTTTCCAAAAAAAATATGGTTTTATGTCTTATATTCAAGTCTTTAATCCATTTTTAGTTAATTTTTGTGTATGGTTTTAGAGAGTAGTCCAATTTCATTTTTTAACATGTGGCTGTCCAGTTTTCCCAGTACTATTTATGAAGAGACTGTCCTTTCCCCATTGCATATTCTTGGTTTCTGTGTCATGAATTAATTGACCATATATGTGTGGGTTTATTCCTGGGCTCACTGTTCTGTTCCATTGAACTATGTATCTGTTTTTATGACATTACCATACTGTTTTGATTACTATAGCTTTGTAAAAATAGTTTGAAATCAGGAAGCATGATGCCTCTACCTTTGATCATAAGCTTGCTTTGGTTATTTAGGATCTTCTGTTGTTCCATGCAAATTTTAGCATTCTTTGTTCTATTTCTTTGAAAACGGTATTGGAATTTTGATCGGGATTGCATTGAATCTAAAGATTGCTTTGTGTAGTGTGGACATTTTCATAATAGTAATTCTTCTAGTCCATCAGCATGGAATGTGTTTCTATTTGTGTCTTCAGTTTCTTTCATCAGTGTTTTATTGTCTTCACTGTATAAGTCTTTTACGTCCTTGGATAAATTTATTTCTAAGTATTTTATTCTGTTCAATGCAATTGTAAATGGGATTGTTTCCTTAATTTCTCTTACTGATAGTTTGTAATAGAAATGCAACTATGTTTAAAAATCAGTTTTATATCTTGTATCATTACTGAATGTATTAGTTCTACAGTGTTTCAATGGAGATATTAGGGTTTTCTACGTACAATATCATGTCTTCCGCAAGTAATGACCATTTTACTTCTTCCTTCCTGATTGGGGTGCCTTTTATTTCTTCTTTCCTGCTCAGTTGCTCTGCAGAGCACTTCAAATACTGTGTTGAGTAAAAGTGGAGAGAGTAGGCATCCATGTCTTCTGCCTGATCTTAGAGAGAAAGCTTTCAGGTTTTTTACCATTGAGTATGTTATTAGCTGTGGAGTTGTCATTTTTGTTGAGGTATACTCCCTCTATGCCCACTATGTTGAGAGTTTTTATCATAAATGGATGTTGAGTTTTGTCAAAAGCTTTTCTTCTATTGAGATATCAAAATGTTTATCCTTTGTTTTGTTAATGTGATCTATAACATTGATAGATTTGTTGATGTTGAGCCATTCTTGCATCCCCATAATAAATCCCAGTTGATTGTGTTGTGTAATCTTTTTAACATATTGTTGAATTAATTTTGCTAATATTTTGTTGAGCTTTTTTGCAGCTGTGTTCATCAGGGATATTGGCTTGTAATTTTTTTTCTTGAGGCATCCTTGTCCTGCTTTGGCCTCAGAGTAATACCTCATAAAATTAGTGTGGAAGTGTTCCCTCCTTTGTTACTTTTTGGAAGATTTTGAAGAAGATTGGTATTCATTTTTCTTTTTCAAGTATTTACTAGAATTCACCAGTGAATTCGGGTCCTGGTCCTGGGCTTTCGTTTGGTGGGAAGTTTTTGTTTACCAATTAAATTTCCTTAATAGTAATTAGTTTGTTCAGATTTCTTTTTAATGATTTTATGTATTTATTTGAGAGAGAGAGAAAGGGTGTACCTGTGCAAATACAAGTGTTGGGAGGAGGGGAATAGAGGAAGGGAGAGGTACAAGCAGACTCTATGCTGAGCATGGAGTCCAACTCAGGGCTAAATCTGGTGACCCTGAGATCATGACCTGAACTGAAATCAAGAGCTGGCCACTTAACTGACTGAGCCACCCAGCTGCCCCTCTTTAGGTTTTCTAGTTTTCATGATTCGGTCTTGATAAGTTGTATGTTTCTAAAAATGTATCCAATCTTTTAGGTTATCTAATTTGTTGGTGTATAATTTTGCATAGTAGTCTCTTACAATCCTTTACATTTCTGGTATCCATTGTAATGTCTCCTCTTTCATTTTTGATTTTATTTATCTGAGTTCTCTTTTTTTTTTTTCTTGGTAAAAGTTTGTCCATTTTATCTTTTCAAAGAACCAGCTCTTTGTTTCATTGATCCCTTCTATTGTCTTTTAGTCTCTATTTCAATTATTTCCGTTATGATTTTGTAATTTCTTTCCTTCCACTAACTTTGGACTCCATTTGTTCTTAATCTAGATCCTTGAGATGTAAGTTTAGGTTGTTTATTTGAAATTTTTCACATTTTGTGATATAACCATAAAACTTCCCTCTTAGAACTGTTTTTGTGTTCTCCCATAAGTTTTGGCGTGTTATATTTCCATTTTCATTTGTCTAAAGGCATTTTCAAAAATTTCTCTTTTTGGGTTTTCTATTGTATTCCATTGACCTATGTGTCTGCTTTGGTGGAACAGAATAGAAAACCCAGAAATGAACCCACAACTATATGGTCAATTTATCTTGACCAAGCAGGAAAGAATATCCAATGGGAAAAAGACAGTCTCTTTGACAAATGTATTGGGAAAACTGAATAGCAACATGTAAAAGAATGAAACAACCATTTTCTTACACCACACACTAAAATGAATTGAAAATGATGAAAGACCTAAATGTGAGATGGGAAACCATCAAAATCCTAGAGGAGAACACAGGCAGTAACTAATGTCTTTGACATCAGCTATAGCAAAACTTCTTACCAGGTATGTCTCCTGAGGCAAGGGAAACAAAAACAAAAATTATTGGGACTACATCAAAATAAAAAGCTTTTGTACAGTGAAGGAAACAAGCAACAAAACTAAAAGGCAACCTGCAAAATGGGAGAAGATATCTGCAAATTACATACCTGATAAAGGGTTAGTTTCCAAAATCTATAAAGAACTTAAAAACTCTATACCCCAAAAATGAGTAATCCAATTAAAAAATGAACAGAAGACATGAATAGACTTTTTTTTTCAAAGAAGACATGCAGATGGCCAGCAAACACATGAAGAGATATTCAGTATCATTTACCATCTGGGAAATGCAAATCAAAACTACAATGAAGTATCACTTCACACCTATCAGAATGGCTAAAATCAACAGCATGAGAAACAACAGGTGTTGGTGAGGATGTAGAGAAAGGGGAACACTCTTGCACTATTTGTGGGAATGCAAACTGGTGCAGCTACTCTGGAAAAGAGTATAAAGTTTCCTCAGAAAGTTAAAAATGAAAATACTTATGATCTACTAATTGCATTACTAGGTATTTACCCAAAGAATAGAAAAATGCTAATTCAAAGGGGTACATGCACCCTCATGTGTATAGAAGCATTATCTACAATAGCCAAATTATGGAATTGGCCCAAGTGTCTATCGACTGATGAATGGATGAAGAATGGTATAAATATAAACATACGTAATGGAATATTAGCCATGAAAAAGAATGAAATCTTGCCATTTGCAATAACATGGGTGGAGCTAGAGGGTATTATGTTAAGCAAAATAAGTCAGTCAAAGACAAATACCATATAATTTCATTAATATGTGGAATTTAAGAAACAAAACAAATGAGCAAATGGAAAAAGAGTCAAACCAAGAAATAGACTCTTAACTATAGAGAACTAATGGTTACAAGGTGGGGGGAGTTGGGGAAGGGGAGGTTGGATTAAAGAGGTGATGGGTGATTAGGAGTGTGCTTGTGAGGAGCATCAGGTGTTGTATCCAAGTGTTGAATCACTGAATTGCACACCTGAAACAAATATAACTATGTGCTAACTGGAATTTAAATAAAAACTATAAAAAGTAATAATATAAAAATAAAAGTTCTCTTTTGATTTCTCCTTTGACCCATTGGTTTTTCAGCTACACATTGTTTATTCTCTGCATATTTGTGAATATCCCAGTTTTCTTCTGTAATTGATTTCTAGTTTGATGCCATTGTGGTTGAAAAAGATGCTTGATATGATTTCTTTCTTCTTAAATTTATTAAGATTTATTTTGTGGTCTAACATATGACCTGCCCTGGAGAACATTCCATGAGCACTTGAGATGAATGTGTGTTTTGTTGCTTTTGGATGGAATGTTCTGTATTTATTTGTTAAGTCCATCTGATCTAACATAATAGTTTTTTCTTTTCATAGATTTTGCCACTCATCAGTTTCATATATCTTTTTCTTTGGGTTTTGTTAAAAGTAAGGGAAGCTAAACAGTAAATTACTTGGCAGAGAAAAGCATTTCAAAAATCTGTAATTGTCTCATATAATCTAAATTGTAAGTACTTTCTAACATATTGTTTTAAAGTTTTACACTTATTTTAGAAAATAGTGTAACATCTGAAATTAATATCTATAGCTCCTAATTTTTCTTTACTCTCATTTATTTGTGACTTAATTTGAGTTACCTGAAATTTGAATTATTTTATACATGCACTTAACTATTATATTCTATAGTAGTCCCCCTACACCTCCCATCTGCAGCTTTGTTCTATATGGTCTCAGTTAGCCACAGTTAACTATGGTCCAGAAGCCGATAGTCCCCCTTCTGACAGTGTCAGGTCATTAGTAGCCTAACACTACATCACAACCTGTATCACTCACCTCACTTAATCTCATCACATTGGTACTTATCATCTACAATCATTAGAAGAAGGATGAATACAGTACAGTAAGTTATTTTGAGAGAAAGAAAGAAGGACCACGTTCACATAGCTTTTATTATAGAATAGTTACATTTGTCTTATTTTATTAGTTACTGTTGTTAAACTCTAATATGTATATATGTATAGGAAAAAATGTAGTTATATACTGTCCATTCACTGGAGATTTTGAAACCTATCCCTCACAGATAAGAAGGGACTACTGCATTTATGAAGTCAGATTACTTCTCATTTCCAGATCCAGACACAACTAGAATGTGTACAGTGACTTGGTTTATGAAAAGGGACGGGTGAAAAATGTGGTCCCATGGACAAGCACGGTTCTTTTAAAAGCACTTAAGGTATTTAAAAAATGTCATGGCTGAACATGAATGCCAGCTACAGAAATCCCTAAAAGACATTCAACCCAGATTTATGCCAAATTAGACATTACTATCCCTGGATTCTAGCCTGTCCTGTGATAATTTTCTGCAAATTGTGTGTGGTTTTGTGTGTGGATAATTTTCTGCAATTCCGTACACTTTGTGGAGTGAATATCAGTTAATTGTAGTTTAGAATATGTTGTCTAATCTTTTTGAATCTATGTTTTTCTATAGCTGTATTTCTAAAATATAAATTTAGTTTACTTACAAATTGTTATGCATACTATATATTCATTTTTTAGATGTTACTAAATCAAATTCACATCAGTGATTAAAATAGTAAGCCATCAATTTTGTAATTTTAAGTATACCCCTTCTTTGTCCTAAAAGAAGATGAAAGCATTTTTTTATTTGAGCATCTGAAATAAATTTTTAGAGTTTAATGACTCAGCAGCTTGATGAATATCTCTCATAATATGTTTAGACAGTACACAGTCCTATGATAAGAGTGCTTATATGGAAGAAACACATGATTTCTGTCTTAATTCCTTATAATTTAGTAAGGGAGATAAAATGAAAAAAAAATAAAATGAAAAGAAATAGAGATTATGTAGAAGAGATTAAATAACCTCATGCCGATCCAAAGGATCAAAAACTTTATTAGAAAAACAAAGACTTGGTACATTGTGAAGTGAAAATTTTTAAAATAACTGGAATTAGAGTTCCAGTTGGCAAAGACAGGTTATCTCTATTACAAGAAACAAGGAGAAAGGCAGAAGGACTAAAAATAAAAAAGCCATATTCCTAGGTCAGTGAGGAAACCACACATGTGGAACATGTACACCACAAAATAACGGTGACACAGATTCAGTGTGTTTCAAAGAACTTCTTTATATATACTATTAATTGAGCAAATTACAACAAGCCCAGTGTGTGTTAAAAGATACTACATGCAGCATCAACATCTCATTAATTTTTTAAAAAAATTTGAGGATAGTTGAGACAATGTTACATTAGCTTCAGGTATATAATATAGTGATTCAGCTTCTCTCTATGTTATGCTAATTATATGTAGTATCTCATTTAATCTAAACAAATATCTTTTGTAATACTTAATATTCATCTCAGTTTTTACAAATAAAGAGCTCCAGACTCAGATACAGGCTAACCTCAGAGATACTATGGTTCAATTCCAGACAAATGCATTAAAGTGACTATCACAGTAAAGCAAGTCAGATGTTTTTTTTTATTTTCCAGTATGTATACAAGTTATATTTACCCTATCTTATAGTCTAGAGTGTATAATAGCATTATGTCTAAAAAATTGTACATACTTTAATTAAAAATACTTCGTTGCCTGTATTGTACACCTGACATTAATATAGCACTGTATGGAATTAAAAAAATACAAAACATGTTTACTAACAGAAAAAAAAATACTTCATTGTTAAAAAAATGCTATTGTCTGAGCTTTCAGCTTTCAGCTTTCAACTGAGATTTCAGTTGAAATCACTGATCACAGATCATGTAACAAATATAATAATAATAATAAAAAAGTTTGAAACATTGTGAGAATTACCAAAATATAACACAGAGGTGAACACGAAGTGAGCAAATGCTCTTGGAAAATGGTGCTGATAGCCTTGCTAAGTAGGGATTGCCACAAAGCTTTCATCTGTAAAAATACAACATCTGCAAAGTGCAACAGAGTGAAGTGCAATAAGACAGGATATGCCTGTATTTAGATGACATTGCTAAAGTAGAACAGCTAGACACAGAAGTTGGGATTTGAACCAAGTTGAATATGATTCCAAAAATTATCCTTGTAGCTATTGTGTAAACAGAAACAGCATTCTAAACTGCCTTCTTTACCCTCAGATAATTCTATGGGATAACAAGGTGTTACCTTGGAGAGCTATCAGAGAAGGGCCAGGCTTATTTTTACTTAAGTAAAAATTTACATGACATTCTGTTATTTGCCACTTATTTTTGTTGATTTGGTGATTGTGTCTAATTGTTTTCAGTGCCAGGTTTTGCAAAACAAATGGTAGGAGCACATGGACATTTTTAATGACCCTTTCGAAAAGCTCAAATCAGCATAGAGTGAAAATCCAGGATTATTCCCTACATTCCTATTTAGTTACACCTGCTTCCTCCAGTTATATCAGCATCATCAAATTAGATAAATGAAAGTATGACCAAAAAAAATATAAGTGTTATATATTCATCATTATAGTCATGTAGATTAAAGTATTTTTATTGTAGCAAATAAATGATTATCCATAGAAATGCTACTGAACAGAATTTATGCAAAAAATAGACTAAGCAATTATAATATTGACAGCAAAAGCTTAATAAATTCTTTTTTCAGCTGCTATATAGCTATCCAGAAAGTGCTGTTTTTTTGTTTACCAATTTACTGCCTGTTGGAGAAACAGCTGTCTAAACCTATAGGCAGGACAAAGAGAAAACAGTAGCATCTTCCAATTATGCAAAGTGCAGGTGAACAATTCCACAGAACAACCTTGACCAGCTTGAGAACCTGGCAGAAAGAAGCTGTTAAAGGCAGAAACATAAAAGTCAGCCAATATTTTAAGAATTTAGTCCTAAATAATAATAATATATATTAAAGATACACATATCTTTAAAGAAAAGACTGTGGTAAAATTTTCCCAAGTTGGGCGACTTGACTTCTTCTAGTTAGAGTTACTTTATTATTAATCGTTTGGAGAAAAATAAACCCTTCTGATTATGAATGGTAGTTTGGCAAACACTATAAGAGAAAACACAGATCCTAAGGACCTAGAGTAGGTTGTTGGAATCATCATTTAGCATACCCTAGAACACCTCCCTTTCATTCCTGTAGTAAGCATCTTAGATGGACAGTGTTCTCCAGAAGTATTTTACAAAAGGGGATTCCTTTTGATTTGGGTTTTATTGGTAGGCATGTAATTTATTTAATTTGGATTTCATTAGTAAGCATGATGGGTTTTTTTTCCTGTTAAACCTTACCAAAGGATAAGAGAAATAAAAGTAGCAAAAAGAGAAAGGAACTAAGCAATTAGGAAATGAGATTCTAATAAAATAAATAGACCCCTTTATAGTTTCGTATAGTCTTTAAAACCACCTGGAAATTCTCTATTTTATTTATTGTATCAAGCATGAAAATATTAATCTTAACTAGAATAAAAATAAAAAGTATTTGTGATTTCCTATAATAAAGAAAATAGTGGTTTCAGTAATTCTAAATATCTCTTAACTTGCTAGAGTTCATTGAAATGTCAAATGTTAATAAAAACTCTTCTGGATATTGGTGAAACATAATGAAAACCGCATATTCTAATTTGCATAGGAGAACTCATTAGCTCAGTTGTAACAAAATTAAAATTCCTACCTAAAGACCTAATGACATGTGATAAGCAAGCACAGTAATAATAACAGGAAGATACTGCTTGATTTTTTTATGAAATTTGTAGAACAAAATTCCATCTGTAATTAATAATCCCATTTTATTCAATTGTACTAATCAAGCTAAACTTTAATATGGCATAAATTTCATGATGCCAAAACACTCCTAAAGCCTTTGCAGATTGCCTGAGAATGTGAAATAGTGCTAAAATGAAAAAAAAGAAAAGCAGATTTTTAAGAATATTTCAATCCTATATTAATGGGGGGAAAATACTGTTTTTTGCCGATGGCATCATGACGTACTTATCCTTTTAATAAATTCAGGATTGCTGTAAACAGCTGTAAAAGGATTTGTCACTAGACACCTCTCCAAAATCAAAGATATGCTAAAATTGTGGAAATGAATTATTCTCATAGTATGTAGGTTAAAGAAAAACTTACTTTATAACTAAAGCTAATCCATCAACAGTTACAATCAAATTAACCCAGTCACTTAAAATTCAGCATTGCACAACTAAATATGATGACTCTAAGGGAATATTTATGTAATAGTATTTTCATCACCATAAATTGATGACCCAAATTTTGATATTTGAAAGACCTTGGCAGACAGATGCCATTTAAATAGTGGAATGAATGAGATTGCTTTAGAGAACAAGTAGGGGGGAAAAGAAGGTCCAGGACAGATGCTGCAGACAGTTTTCATTTATTGGTGGGATAGTTAATGACTTAAGGAGACTGAATGGTAGCAGAAAATTATGCTGGATAAAAAAATATATGCCCTCCACCCCCACCCAATAATGGAGTTGTCAGTATTTTTCATGATGCTAACTGGTAGAGTACTATGAGGATGGTTAAGTGACCATTGTACGTTTAGCAATATGGAAAGCGAGAGTGCCAGACCAGAGCACTATCAGGGCATACAAGGGAATAAATCAGATTGGACTAGTCTGAGGCGAGGATGGGAGATGAAAAATCAGTTGTTGAAAATACACCTGGCATGTTGTAGTAATCATCTTGGCTCTCTCCTGAAAAATGAAGTGAAAAATATATCAGATTTAATCATTGGGCATTGGAATCTCTGAGATATGAAAGGTAAACTTAATAATCAATTTTAGAACTATCACTAACCCTAGATTGTTACCTGTCTCTAGAAAACAGGAATAGAAAAATGGCACACTTATATAACTAACTAGTTAAAACTATGAAATATGTAGTTCACTTACCTTCCTCATTAATTCAAATCAGTATGGTAGGTAGATAGGAAAATTGGGGGGTGCGTGGATGGCACAGTTGGTTAAGCAACCCACTTTGGTTTTGGTTCAGGTCGTGATCTCGGGGTGTGAGCTGGAGCCCCATGCGTGACTAATGCTCAGCAAGGAGTCTACTTGAGATTCTCTCTTCCTCTGCATCTGCTCCTCCCACCCCCCAACCTCAGGCTCGTACAGTCTCTATCTAAAATACCCCACATTTGGACAAGTTGGTGAGAAAGCCAGGGCGCTCCTTCCTTTGTCACTGGTGGGAAGTTCAAATCATGTGTAGGAACCTTCTACCCATCCCCATTCCAAATGAAAACGCCAAGCCACATTCCTTTCTTTGTTCTCTCATGCCTGTTTTACACCTGCTTGGGAGCTGGTTGGTTTTCCACAGGAAATATCATTATATGAGTGATAAACTTTTTCATACCCTCTTGGTGTGTGTATATCAAGTCTCAACATCCAAACAAATTTTTGGTATGTGTGTGAGGTTTTCCTAGATCTGCAAAATAATTACAGTAATTTAATAACTGGTAAATAATTTACATTATTTCCATTTTACAGAAAAGTAATTTGAAATATGGAGCAGTTAAATTACTTGCCTTTTCCATGTCTGGGCTGTAGGGTCTGAATTAGTCTACAATAGCAAGTCTGCTGATAAATTATAGATTGATACTGAAATCTTATTATTTTTTATACTGAAACCTTTTTTCATTAATATAATGTAACCATCCATTTTTTTCTCCTAAAATGAACCTTAGCTTAACTAGTTTTGACTTAACCAAGCTAAAATCAATGAGAGCTACCACCTTTCAAAGAAAGAAGTATAAAAAAATCACTTTGTACCAAACATCAAAAAAGAAAGTAAAAAAAAAAAAAAACCCTCAAACTACAGTTCGGAACTTATGCATGCTTCTATCTTTGACAGCAATACAAACAAAACCAAAAATTAATAATAAAGATTAATTCTCTTTTTCCTAGAGATCTCAAATCTTATAAAAAATGCCACATCTTTTTCCACCAATGAAAACTACTGTATATATAGAAAATTCAACTCTACAAAAGGATGCAATAAATAGTTACAGCATAACACCCCAGAAAAAGATAAAGAGAAAAGGAATATATTCAGCAGCAAAATGTATCTGCTGGTTCAAAGAAAAGTTTAAACTTCCTAATCAATAGGAATAAAATAAACAATGTCATATAAGGATTAAAAAAGAGAAGTAGAAATTCATAGATTAAAAAGTAATAAGATGAAATCAATCCTTGCTAAATAAGCAGAATTGAAAGTAAAGGATCAAGAAAAAAAAAGGAATGATTGGCAGTTGTCAGTTAGATGAACACATCTGTGTCAAATATTATAGAAAATGAGAGAAGACTTGTGGTCATAGAGGCTCTGTGGCATAACTTAAGAAAGGTATTGCACAGGGGGATCTGGGTGGCTCAGTCAGTTAAATGTCTGACTACTCCTGATTTCAGCTCAGATCGTGATCTCAGCGTTATAGGGATGGAGCCTTGAGTGGGGCGCTGGGTGTGGAGTCCTCCTGGGATTCTCTGTCTACTTCTCCCACCCCCCTCCCCTCCCTTCCTCTCTCTCCCTCTCACTTTACAAAACAAAAAAAAAACTAACAACACCACCAAAAAAAACAAAAGTATTGCATAAAAGAAGCATGGATCAGTTCACAAAGAAAGGAGGAATTTTTTTATTGAAATATATTTGACATACAGCACTATAAATTCAAGGTGTACAACATGTTAATTTGATAGTTATTTATTGTAATATGATTGCTACTGTAGCAATAATTAGCACCTCTGTCACCTTATATAATTATCATCTCTTTTTAGTGGATGAAATAATTAAGTTCCAGTCTCAGAGCAAGTTTGATGATTATAATACAGTATTACCTATATTCATTATACTGTGCATTAGATTTCTAAGGCTCATTTACTACTCTTAGCAAATTCGTACCCTTAAACATCAGGACTATCTACCACCTCTTCCATCTCCTTGTAACCACTATTTTACTCTTTTTTTTTTTATGAATTTGTTTTTAAAATTCTACATAGAACCAAAGTCATTTAATAGTTGTCAATCTGTCATATATCGCTCAGCATATAATGTGCTGGAGGTCCATCCATGTTGTGGTAAATGGCAGGATGTCTTTCTTTCTGATAGCTGAGTAATATTCCACATCATCTTATCCATCCATCCCCTGATGGACACTTAAGTTTCCCTATTAATGCTGCAATAAACACGACAATGAATATAACTCTTTGATGTCCTATTTTCATTTCCTTTGGATATATGCCTAAATGTGGAACTGCTGGATCATACGGCAGTTCTGTTTTTAATTCTTTGAGGACTCTCTCTATTATTTTCCATAGTGGCTGAACCAATTTACAGTCCCACCAACAGTGTGTAAAGTTTCTTATTCCCCACATCCTCGCCAGCTTGTTACCTCTCATCCTCTTGATGATAGTCATTCTAACAGATACGAGGTCATATCTCCTTGTGGTTTTGATTTGCATTTCCCTAATGATTAGTGATAGCATCTTTTGGTGTACCTATTGTCCATTTGCATGTTTTCCTCGGGGAAAACAAAGTGTGTTCAGTTCCTCTGCTCATGTTTTAATCAGATTGTTTATTCCTTTGTTATTGAGTTGTTCGAGTTCTTTATATATTTTGGATATTAACCCTTTATCCGATATATAGTTTGTAAAAATATCCTCCCATTTTTCATACTACAGTTTTATTTTGTTATTTATTTGCTATGCAGAAGATTTTAAGTTTGATGTAATCTCATTTGTTGATTTTTGCTTTTGTTTGTGCTTTTAGCATCTTATCCAAAAATTTATTTCCAAAAGTAATGTCAGGAAGCTTCTCTACATTTTCTTCTAGGAGTTTTATGGCATCTAGTCTTATGTTTAATTCCTTGATCTATTTCAAGTTAATTTCTGTAAATAGTGTAATATAGAGGTCCAATTTCATTGTTCTGCCTGTGTTTGTCCAGTTTTCTCAGCACCATTTTGTTGAAGAGACTATCTTCCCCACATTGGGTGTCCTTGGCTCTCTTGTCAAATATTAGTTGATCATATATGTGAGAGTTTTAATTCTGGGCTCTCTATTCTCTTCCATTGGCTTGTGGGTCTATTATTATGCTAGTATGATACTCTTTTTATTACTATAGATTTGTAATACAGTTTGAAATCAGGAAGAGTGATGCCTCTGGCTTTTTCTTCCTCAGGATTCCTTATTTGGGTCTTTTATGGTTCCCTGCAGATTTCAGGAGTTTTTTTCTGTTTCTGTGATGAATACCATTGGAAGTGTGATAGAAATTTTGTTGAATACACAGATGGCTTTGGAAATTTTTAATGTAACTATTAAATAAATATATTTAAATCCAGGATTTTGTATTTGAGAATGGTTTTGAAACTGCAGATACTGGTGTAATCCTGGAAGATAACATGTATGTATTTTGCAGCACACATCTGTTTAGTCAATTTTACCATCAAAATTATAGACTGGGAAAATGGAAAGCTGTGCTCTTCTAGCACCAGGAGTGAAGGGGCTGAGAGTAGCAGCATTCTAGGCAGATCTTGCAATTTAACAAAAGATCATACCTACCCAGAGAGGAAAGTAAAAGAAGGAATTCTTACCAGAGTTTAATGGAAAATAGCAGTAGCAATTAATAATTATGTTAATACTAAAACTGGAAAGAAAACTTTCTCAGAAAGCTTGATAGTAGAAAAAAAAGAGCTTGACTTTATCCATTTTCACACATTAGGTAAAGTAAAAGACATGTGAATTTTTTTCCTACTATAAGCTATTACCATATTGCCAAAGTAAAGACACAAAACACTTCTTAGGATGCAATATGATACATTTCAAATATGCACATGTCTGATAGCCCAGCATAAAATTTAAAAATAACTATATATAATAAAATGTTAATAATAGTTTATCTACATTATAGATATTATCTCCTTCATAATTTTATTTCATTTCTGTTACAATAATTTATAATTTTTATTGTTAACATATCATCAGGGCATCTTTAAAAAAAATTTTTTTTTTATTGTGTTAGTCACCATACAGTACATCATTAGTTTTTGATGTAGTGTTCCATGATTCATCATTTGCATATAATACCCAGTGCTCCATGTAGTTGTAATAATGAGAAGACTGAAAGTTAATCATTTCCTAAGATTAAAAAAGTCAGAAGAGTAAAAAAAGCAGTATTAACAAATACCATCAGTACTATGATTACCTATACAGGTAACATTTTACTTAAACATATCTGAAATTCATCATGTGATATTTAGAAAAGTACATTTGTCAAAATACTTTTCAATTGGGATGACTATTTTTATAGGCATTGCTCATCAGTAGGAAGGGACTGATACAACACTTGGCTCCAGGTTGTCCATTTCCTCTGTGATTTCCCACAATTGACTACCTGTTTTTTTTTCAGGCATGGGAACTGCCTTTATGAGTAGTAATGAGTATTTTGAGCCTTGAATATGCTTCTTAAATTACTCCCAGTTTCTCTCTCTTTTTTTTTATTTTTGGTAAAATATAAGGACTAGAAATGTCCTTAGGAATCACCTAGCTTATGAACCTTCAGATGATAAGTTACGCAGAGCATGTTTGTATATTTAAACAAGTTACTTACAGATGAGGTCAGAGAATAGGAACTAGGTGTCTTGATCTTGTAGGTTTAATCTGTAGAAAAATTTAAATATTATTATATCAGAAGCAGAATGCTACTGTAAGTGTTTGAAAAGAGAAATAATAGAATAGACATAATGAGATGTTGGATCTTTCCAGGGTACGGATGGTAAGACATACTAATGGATTACATTTAGAGTATGATACAATAGAGAAATCTATAGGAACTCTATGAAACAGGAAGAATAGAGCTACCATAAGATAAAGAATGCTGGAAAAGGGGCTGATATATGGGAAGAAATCAATAATTCATTTATAGACCTATTATGTTTGAGATATCTACTTGATCTCTAGGTGGTGATGAAAAATGGATAAATATAGTAATATAAATACAAGAGCTACTTTTAGTCTGGATATAGAGTCCTGAGGTATCAGAGTAGAGATGTTATATATAACTTTGTAGAGTGAAGAAATTGATGAGAAAATGGGATTAGAAGAGCAACTGCATCAAGACTGAACTTTAATCACTCAAAAATATCTCTTTTCTAGCAAGAGCTTTAGAGTTAAGATGGACCATTCAGAATTATTCCTCATTTGGGCAAGGGAGGTAGGCTTTTATACCCAACACTTACTAAATGAGAAATACAAGTTCACCTCAAGAAGGAGGAATGACCTTCAGTGAAGCAGCTTTTTACAGCTAAGGTAAGTCCCAGGAAAGGCTTTAACTAAGAGCCATAAACCCCAAAACTCTAAGTATCTAAGGTCACAAGTACTTCTGTGCTGAAGTACTAGCTGGGTTGCTCACCATGAAATTTACTACAGCCTATCTCTTAGAGCATTCAGAGGTACTCAGTTTAACATAATGTTATGAAGATTGCTTCTTCAGATTCTGTTGGACCTCATTTCCTGGGATAAAGTTGTAAGAGGAAGGTTAGTTTGGTCAAGTCCAACCCCTGACTCTGTAGCTCCTCTTGCTGGTATAACTGTATGTCATCACCATCTCCTCTCCCATACTTTCTAGATTCTCTATATAATTAACTAGCAGGGAACTTTATCCTTCTTAGGAGGGGTTATTGTGTTTTTCTAGTCACAATCAAAATTAGTCAAGGGAATACCAAAGGACAATAAAGTGAATCATCTGGTTTTCCAACTTACTCTTCTCTACCGTCTCCATTATGCAGCAAAAGCCTTGCCTCCTCCTGATGATCAGGGCCAATTTATCCTTGTCAGGACTGACAATTCTAGCCTCCTGGTCTCTAATCATGAGAAGGACACTGTGATTGGGAGGTTACTATATCTAGAGGTTTAGTGGGAATACTGCTATGTTACCTGATGGAAGTATTTTTCCTATGAGGCAGTGGACCACTATACCTGAGGAGTCCAGAGTTATGGAGGTGAAAAGCACACATTTCCTAAGTAGGTTACTAGGAGGCAGGGTAAACAGAGACACTGCTAATTTCACTCCTTGCTTCTCAGACTAATGTAATTTACCACTTGGAGACAACTCACAATATAATGGTAATTGGTTTATGATGTCTGAGAGGATTACTTCCGATCATCTTGGGGAATCATTTTCAAGATGACACTTCAAGTATGTCTTCAATAGGCCATTCCATTACTCTGGCAAGTTTGCAGCTTCAAGGTGGCATAATACGCCACAGGACTAGTAGATCCTAAAATCAAGTGCTCACCACAGCCATACATCCTTTGATCTTATGTTTGTCCCATGGTCTGGTGCAGTTGTCAGCAGATCTAATACTCTGTAATTCCTTAGATACTGTTGGTATCTAAAACATTACAAGCAGGAAAGGCAACCCCACAACAAGATTATGGGTCTATCCCAGTAATGATAATGTGCTTCCCTTGTCAGGATGAAAAAAAGTCCACTGTAATTAGTTTGCCACCAGATGCCTTATTAGTTCAGGAAATGGTGCTGTATCAGAGGCCCTGGGTTGGTCTCTGTTGCTGTAAGACTGGCAATAGACAGAAGCAATTGTTAGATCACCTCTGGTGAGCTACGTAGCCTCTGTCCTTGCCACAGTAGCAACTATTGTGCCATTACTGGAGTGGCCATGAAAGTGACTGTTGATAGCAACTGTTTGGGTTATTCTGTGTATTTCATTGTTTAGTACTGTTTCTCTAAGTTCCCATTTCCAGGTCTTTGGACATGCCTCATTTTCAGGTCTCCACGTCTCCACTCTTCCATTCCCTTCCAGACTTTTTTTTGTAACTAGCCAAGTTATTTGCCATTTGTATTAGTTTGTTAGAGCTGCTATAGCAAAATACCACAGACTGAGTTGCTTAAACAATTTAAGTTTATTTTCTTACTGTACTCATAGTCCAAGATCAAGCTTTTGGTAGGTTTAGTTTCTCCTGAGGCTTCTTTTCTTTGCCTGAGGATGGCCACCTTCTTATTATGTTCTTACATGACCTTTTTTCTCTCTGCCTATCTGTGGTGTTTCTCTTCTTATAAGGACACAAATAGTATTGGACTAGGGCCCCATCATTATGGCCTCAGTTTAACTTAATGACATTTTCAAAGAACTTATATCCTAGTGTGGAGGTACTGGGGGTTGAAATTTCACAGATGCATTTTGTGGGGGGAGATAATTTAGCACATAACATCATTTTCTATGAGTTCATATATATTCTAACCATAAGCCACTTTTCTTTCCACCCAAAGTGAATGACCAGGTGTAACATACAAAAGTCTACCCACTAAGATACTTCTTCACCAGTCTCTTTTTAGGGTACTCTTAAATGGGGCCATAGCAAAGCCATTAATCATTTTCAGCTTGCACTCAGATACTGACCTGACCCTACCTTGAACTGAGCTTAAACTTCTACCTCCTTTATCATCTATTCATATGGTACTCTGGGGGTCACACTTATGAGCTGAAGAAGAGGTTATGATAAAACATTTGTGGATGATATGGGAGTCTGGGCACATGCAGCTTCCATTTATCTTTTGGTCTGTTCCTAATCCCAGATGTATGTCCCATCTTATGATGGATTGCTGTTGGGCTTACCCAAACTTAGGATCTGGTGGCTCTGACACTACCTGGTTTATGATGGGCAGTTATGGCCACATAGTCACTTGAAGTTCCATGGTCAGAGAAGTATTCCTACCAAGTTTACTCAAACCCATTTGCTTTTCACATTCTCTGCCAGTGCAATTTTCTGTTTTCTTGTGCTTCATGATGCTTGTGACCATGTCTCTAAACATACTCATTACCTGAAACAAGTCTGCTTCCTTGGGGTTAATTCACCTTTTAAATATGCTAGAAGAGGCCATGACTTGTTTTCTTTTGCTTTCATCCAGAAATGACTTATAAAATGATTCATTCCACTTTAAAAACAAAAGTAATGTTATGTTTTCCTAAGGTTACTCTCTAATTTGTTGAGTCTACATCTGTCACGAATTTATGATTGACTTACTAGTTGTATTATGAGAAAATGGCAAGGATCCTCTTAGGTTATTGAATAACAAACTGTATAACTCTTGGCATGATTACAAGGCTAAATCAGGCTCAGGTTGATTCATTAGACTATGAAGCTAAGAATCCTTGTATGAGGAAATAAACTGAACAGCTGCTTGGTGTTGACTTACAACCTTGTTGTAAATAGCTGAATAGATGCGCTCTTGGGAGATTAGTATTTAGTCTTTAATTGGGAATTTCAATGCATTTACCCCTCAGGACAAGTCCATAGCTGTAAAATATGAATGTTAGAGTACCTCCCACGGATAGATAATTCTGATAAGGAGCATTTTTCCTATCTGAGACTTTTTTCATTTGAGTGTATTTACCTGATTATGCTGCATCACTGTCTGCCTCAAGCAGGGCGATGAAAGTTCAGATCAGCTGAGTTATGGAGAAGGGCTGGATAAAAATTGCCAGCAACAAGATCGGATAGAATTCAATTACCAAGGAAAGATTCTTAAAGCAAAGGATGTTTCGTATTAGAATAAAAGTCATTTTTACTCTTTCAGAAAAGAGTAACTAGTCATGGAGGATGCATGAGCACTCAATCCGACCAGTGGTAGATCAGCCAAATTATACTTTAGAATAATGAAATCAGAAAGAAGGAAGAGAACGTGATCTCTTAGCTTTGGAGAGAGAGGTTTCCAATTATGGGGACTTCATGTCCAAAGCATTTAATTTAGAAAGTTAGAATCAAGTTAATGCCATTTCAGAATACACATTTCCATCACTATAAAAATATAAATTACTTCTTATTCTCACATTGCAATACCCTTTTGAATAACAATAGCTACAAAGGTACATCATTTTCCTTACCTGCCTTTTTTTTTTTTGTTTTTTTTAATCTAAGTCTAGAGTCTCAAAGTTGGCAAGGGAAAGTTAAAGAAAGGGAACAGTTGCAACCCTATGGATAGGTGGAATAGAGGCCAGGTATATTGAAAAAGAGATGTGGAAAATTGACATTAGACACTGACACTAATGTTTCAACAAAGAAAAAAAGACGAGAAATATCTTTAGCAGAACCTGTTCAGGGTTCTTGCTTTTTTTTTCCCCCCAACATTTTGTGAATAATGTAATCCTGGAAATACATGATACTTAATATGCAAAAGTCAACTAATTGATATATGCCAGTTATATTACCAAGAAATCCTAAAAATATAAAATTTTTATATTTCATTTCTCCTGATGGACAAAATAATCGATGATGTATTTCTAGGATTCTTAATATAATTTATTTTGTTCTTTTTGTTTATAATTGTATGATCTTCTAATAGAGATATATCCAATGTGTATTTATTTGATACCATTAGCAGGTCTCATTATTTCCAATATCCTTTTAATTATGCTAAATGCATAAGACATCTCTACAAAACTATATCCATCACTGTAACTATTTTAAAACATTTATGAAATAAAAAGGAATTTTGAACATTTTAATTTTATCAATTGTTATTATATAAACAAAGGTCACACTCATAAAAAACAAAATATGATCTGGCACACAGAACCACACATGACAGCTAAAAATATTTGCTGGAATAAGATGGCTAAATTCAGTAGGTGGATTGATATCCTGTGTTATGTGACAGGAAGCAGGAGTTTTCGAAGCATGGTAACATGAAACCTAAATGACAACAAGAATCTCTAGCTCATGGGCTTAGAGGAGAATTCAAAATATTAGAAAAAGTAAAATTAAAACCTCAACTAAATAGCACCTAAGTATAGCTATCTATAGTAAAATTATCCAGTATAAAAAATACACTGTTATATGCACATAGTTGATGAATATTTATTGCCAGAAGCAGAAGAAATTTGAGATATATTACCCTACAACACATTTGTACTTCTGAGAATTTCTTTTAATAATTTAGGTAGAAGAATAAAAGCAATCTGGAATAGTTAATTCAGGCATTAACAGTTACTCACATTGCCACTGGAGATGTTTAAACATTTTAAATGGTAAAGACTAGGCTATATTTTGCAAGAAAATTAATAGCTTTTGTGAAGCTTGGGATCTATGAAAAGATAAAGGAAAGTGCATCTCAAAGAAATGAGATTATATCATGTCTAAATCAACCAATAAAACAAACCTATCATAACTATACCAAAAGAGGAAAAGAGAGAGAAGTAGATACATTAGATACATCTAAGGATGGAAAAAGAAATCCACAGCATGGATGACTGGCATTCTTAATGAAGGGACAACATGGTGAACAAAAATATTTTTGAATAATAGTACTCACAAAGAAATAAAATACTGAGAAGTCTCCAAGCATCCAAATCCCATAAAATATACTTTAAATTTAAATTTAATCAGCAAAATAAATCAATATATGTAATCAAATATCCCTACAAAAATAATAGCAAACAAAATAAACGGAAAATCAGTCAACCTGGTCTCCTACTTTGGCTTCACAAATTCAAATATACGAAGGTGGCGAACATATAGAATTTTTAATTTTTAATTCCATACTTACCAATATTAAGTTTTTGTTTATCGGCTTTTTTTTTTTTAACATTTTATATATTTATTTATTTGAGAAAGAGCACGAGAGAGCGAAGGAGAGCACGAGCAGGGAAAGGGGCATGGAGAGAGAGAAGCAGACTCCCTGATGAGCAGGAAGCCTGACAAGGGCTCAGTCTCAGGATCCTGACATGACCCCAGCTGAAAGCAGACGCTTGAATGAGTGAGCCACCTAGGCACCCATCTATGAGCTTTCTAAATGAACAGAAAACTTTATACATATGAATATTATATTTTTTCTGTAAAAAGTTGAACACACAAACTGATAAGTTAAATGAAGAAAATGCATACTAACAAATACGGTTATAAAATAAGGGATTATCGTTCTTTAAAAACACAGAAACAGAATAGGAAAACTATCAGTTTGAGCCAAAATGTAGGTATTGGCAATTTTAGTCAAGAAATTATGGTAATTGGGGCACCTGGGTGGCTCAGTCAGTTAAGTGTCTGCCTTTGGCTCAAGTCATGATCTCAGGGTCCTGGAATCGAGCCCCATGTGGGGCTCTCTGCTCAGCAGGGAGCCTGCTTCTCCCTTTCCCCTTGCCTGCCACTCTGCCTACTTGTGCTCTCTCTCTCTATGTCAGAAAATAAATCAAATCTTTAAAAAAAAGAAAGTATGATAACTGAAAAGAAAAAAAGACTTACAGCTAAAACTCCGAAGTGTTAATAGCAAAAAATCTTGCTGATACAGTAAAATAATGAAATAGATTGATTTCAAGACTTCTTCCAGAAGCCTAAACAAAACTGTACTAGAAAAATTTTACCTTAGCGGGTAAGAGGATAACCTCTACCATTTTCTAACTGTATAACCTTGGATGAGTTACTTAACCTCTAGGTGCCCCTATTTTCTCATCTGTAAAACAGAGATAATCATTCTACCTACTTCATAAGGATGCTTTTTTCTTTAAATGAGTTTCTTTGGTTTAAATGACTTAATAAATAAATAGAACATATCACTCATAAGAATCAAAGAAGTGTGAGTGATAAATTGTAAAATAAAGTATAAAAGATACTAACTTTACAATAAAATATATCAACTTTAGAATCAGAAAACCTAACAGTCCAGCAATTAATACACCAAATAGAGAAAATGTAAGAAATCACTTACCCCCCCCAATAAGAACAGTCCTCTGAATCAAGGAAAATCAACTGCAATAACAATAAACCTACAAAACATCAAATATTTAGACATTTAGTTTAAAAGAATTTCTGTCAATAGACTGCCAGGTCATAATACTTTTTAAAAATCCTGGTCTAAATACTCCTTAGTAAGGTAAGTTATGACAAATACATGCAGTGGAGTAAGATACAGTGTGATACAGATCTAAGTGATTGAGGAGAGAGGCATCTACAGTGTGCTTTTGAATGAGGAAAGGTAAGTTAAAGAACAGTAACTATGAATATAATTATATATAAATGTGTGGTATTTGAGACTACAAATGGGAAGAAAATAATTGAAAACATTTCATTCCAAAAGCAAGTTTTCTTGTGTATTACATTAGGTGGAAGAGAAAAGGAAGGAGGATATTAGTCATATTGATAAGGTGACTACAGCAAGGAAAACATCTTTGGTTTAGAACGTTGTCTTTAATCATGAGAATGACTTTCTCATTATGAACAAGTCCTTTTCAGGCTCCACTTAAAAACTTACCCTTTGATAGTTGCATTTATAATAAGCAGTTAGATTTAAAGGAAGATATCTCATCAAAGGACGGTCCTCTAAGAAACAATTAGTGTGGGGCACCTGGGTGGCTCAGTCGTTAAGCATCTGACTTCGACTCAGGTCATGATCCCGGGGTCCTGGGATCAAGCCCCACATCGGACTCCCTGCTCAGCCGGAAGCCTGCTTCTCCCTCTCCCACTCTCCCTCCTTGTATTCCCTCTCTCGATGTCTCTGTCTCTGTGTCAAATAAATAAATAAAATCTTTAAAAAAAAAAAAAAAAGAAACAATTAGTGTTAGAGTATCAAAAGATAGCATCCTTTGCCCTGTTCATGGCTTTCTAGATATGAATCCTTGAAGCAAAAATAAAGGGAAAATGTTAAAAGCACAAACACTGCTGGTAGGCAATGGAAAACAAAAGAAGCCACAGATCTGACATCAAGATGATACATGGGAGAGATTTCACAGATTGGATAAGAAGAAAGTCTTAGAAACCAGATGGACTATACAGCCCAGGGCTACTTCTCCTAGTGTGTGAATAAAAATGATTTAAGCCTGATGACATACCAAAACAGGGCAAAAGTTGTGTTCCAGTGTGCAAAACCAATACCATCAGAGCTGAAATACGGTGGGTCAAACCAAGGGCGTACATGCCCAGTAGCTCTGCCTAAGTCCTCTGCCTTGCCAGCTCCCAGTTGCCTGAGGCAGCTCCGTGAACAAAGATTCTAGCTTCAGAATGGAGGATCCAGTAAAGACCTTCATCTTACTCCCATGACAGAATGTTAAGATATAAATGCAGAGGCTCTTGTAAAAGAAAAAGCATGTTTCTAGATTAAGTCTAAAACGTGAATTGCTTTAATGCAAACTTCTTTTAATAAGAATTCATTACCTATAATATTCTTAAACAGTTAAATTTTGTTAATGTGAGCGTTGTTATAGAATACATATCTTTTTTTCTCTAATTTTAGCCTTTCTATTGTCCCTGTTTCAACATATGTTAGCCCTCATTATGGCCAATTCCTACATTGCAGGTACTAGGAACATAGATATATTGTTGGGCTCTTTTTTTTTAACTTTTAAATTCCAGTTAACATACAGTGTAATATTAGTTTCAGGTGTACAATATAGTGATTCGACACTTCCAAACATCACCCAGCGCTCATCACAGACAAGTGCGCTCTTTAATCCCCATCACCTGTTTAACCCCCTCCCCCACTCCCCTCCCCCACTCCCCTCCCCCACTCCCCTCCCCCACTCCCCTCCCTTCTGGCAACTACCAGTTTGTTTTCTGTAGTTAAGAGTCTGCTTATTGGTTTGCTTCTCCCTTTTTTTTCCTTTCGCTCATTTGTTTATTAAATTCCATGTGTGAGTGAAATCATATGGTATTTGTCTTTCTCTGACTTATTTCCCTTAGCATAATACTCTAGATCCATCCATGTCATTGCAAATGGCAAGATTTCGTTCGTTTTTATGTCTGAATAATGTTCCACTGTGTGTGTGTGTGTGTGTGTGTGTGTGTGTGTGTGTGTGTGTGTGTATTACTCTTCTGTATCCGTTCATCAGTCCACAGACACTTGGGCTGGCTCCACAATTTGGCCATTGTACACAATGCTGCTATAAACATTAGAGGTGCATGGACTGCTTGGAATTAGTATTTTTGTATTATTTGGATAAATACCTAGTGGCACAGTGCTGGATCATAAGGTAGTTCTGTTTTTAACTTTTTGAGGAACTTCCATAGTGTTTTCCAGAATGGCTGCACCAGTTTGCATTCCCACTTAACAGTGCAAGAGGGTTCCCCTCTCTCCACATCATTATCAATACCTTTTGTTTCTTGTGTTGTTGATTTTAGCCATTCTGACAGGTGTGAGATGATATCTCATTGTGGTTTTGATTTGCATTTCCCTGATGATGAGTGATACTGAGCATCTTTCATTTGCCTGTTGGTGATCTGGATGTGCTTTCTTTGGAAAAATACCTATTTATGTCTTCTGCCCATTTTTTGGTTGATTCATTTTTTGGGTGTTTAGTTTTATAAATTCTTTTTATATTTTAGATACTAACCCTATATTGGATAAGTCATTTACTAATATCTTCTCCCATTCTGCAGGTTGCCTTTTAGTTTTGTTGATTGGTTCCTTCGCTGTGCAAAAGGTTTTTTGTTTGTTTGTTTTGAGTAGTCCCAGTAGTTTATTTTTGCTTTTGTTTCCTTTCCCTTAGGAAAAATATCTAGAAAGAAGTTGCTCTGGCAGATGTCAAAGAGATTTCTGGTTGTGTTCTCCTCTAAGATTTTTATGGTTTTATGTCTCATGTTTAGGTCTTTCATCATTATGAATTTATTTTAGTGTATGGTGTAAGACGGTGGTCCAGTTTCGTTCTTTCGCATGTTGTTGTCCAACACCATTTGTTAAAGAGACACTCTTTTTCCCATTGGATATTCTTTCCTGCTTGGTCAAAGACTAATTGACCATAAGGCTGTTATATCGTTGGGCTCTTAACTATGCTCTCTAAAATCTTCCGAGCCATGGACTTCTTCAAAATCAGAAGAAAATGATAAATCCAGCCCTCCATATACAATGCACATTCATACATAAAATATGCAAACAGTATCAGGGCATTGACAGAGAAGATGCATTTAAACAGGTCCTTGCTATTTCTGGAATCACATTCACATACTTTACAGCAGAGTGGACTAGCTTGACGATTTAGTGACCAGCGAATAGTGCATGTGCAGCTTCTTGACTGGAAGGAGACCATCGTACAGGAGTGACACAGTGGGAGTAATGGAGGGATATTTTTTTCTCTTTGGTTTCTGTTAGGTCTCAGGGAAGAAAACACACACACACACATGCGCAGATTGTAGGATGTTATACCCCAGGACTAGAACACTATAGATAAAACAGAAAAGGGTCAAAGAAGCTAAGTTTTTGGTAAGCCAACTAAAGCCCATGGGCCAAAGACAGCCCATGACTTACTTCTCTGTATGTTCCACAAGCTAAGAATGTTTTTTACATATTTAAATGTTAAAGGATTTTTAAAAATTTCATTACATGTGAAATTATATGAAATTCAAATTTCAGTGTCAAAAATTTTATTAAAACACAGCCCAGCTCATCTGTTGACATGTTATTTCTAGTTTTCATTGCTCTGCAACAGCAGGGTTAAATAGCTGTGACAAAGACCAGATGGACTGGAAAGTCTGAAATATTTACTCTCAAGCCCTTTACAGAAGAAATTTGCTGAACTCTCATTTAAAGTACGTGGACGGGTTGCCTTGGTGGCTCAGTCAGTTAAGCATCTGCCTTCGGCTTAGATCATGGTCCCAGGGTCCTGGGATCGAGCCCTACATCAGGCTCCCTGCCTAGCTGGGAGCCTTCTCCTTCCTATCCCTCTTCCTACCTCTCCCCCTGCTTGTGCTCTCTCCCTCTCTCTCTCTGTCAAATAAATAAGTAAAATCTTTAAAGTATGTGGATGATTATAAAATAGTATCCAAATGAGGACAGTAGGTTTTCACAAAAAACTTAACACGAAAGGTACCCTTATTTTTAATCCTACAGTCCCTTTGAAACACGTGGAATGATAGCTTTGCCTCTATCCACAGGCCTTAAGAAACACTTTATGAATATTCCTTATTTCATATAGAAAAATATGATTTCTGAATTTATTAATTTTTTTGGAAAGTAAAAGGCTAATCTTAGTTTCTCTGCTCCTTAGGTACTTCACTGAATATATTATGAGGGATCTATATTGATGTCTTCTAGTAAATGAAGTGTGAGACTTTTTTCTAATAAACCATATTAAAGTAATTAATATACATACAGAAAAGTACAATGTATAATTATAAAACTAAATGAATTTTTACAAAGTGAATACATTGATGTAACTATCATCCAAACCTACAAATATAACACTCAGAAATCCCCTACTCTCTTTTCTAGTCACTATTTCCACTTCCTGTCCAAAGTAGGTTCTACTCTGACTTCTAAAACTATAGACAAGTTTTTGTACTTTATGGATTATCCTGTGAATCTTGCTTTTTTCACTCAACATTATGTTTATGCAATTTCTTCAAGTTTTGAATGGACTTACTTGCACTGATCTGTAATACCCATTTTAAGTATATTAGTAAGAATGTAGATTGCCATTTATATTGCCATTTTTGATCTACAGTTCTTGGAATTTTCTTTTATATCAAGTTGAAGGTTATTCCTCTTACATAGGAGTAGAATTGCTAGGCCATAGAAAATATGCATATTTATTCCTAGGAGTTTCTTTCCACTGAATTTTCCAAAATACTGGACAAATTTAAAATGCTACCAACAAATTATAAGAAATTCATTTACTGCAGATTCTCACCAGTATTTAAAATTAACAATTAAAAAATACCAGATATTTGAAGGGACAAAGTTGTCATTTTAATTTTTATTTCTGTAGTAAAAAACATGGAGAATTTTGTACTACCTGACTTCAAATTATATTCTAAAGCTACAATAATCATGATAATGTGGTTTTATATGGATAGGCACAAATCAAAAGATCAAAATACAAAGCCTAAAATTAATCCCTCACATGTGTGGTCAGTTAATTTTCAAGAAATATGTAAATTAGACATTGCAAAAAAATTTTTTTCTGTAAGTAGTGCTGGAATATTTGGGAATTTGGTAAGTAAACAAATAAACCTTCACTGTTACTTTAATTACAAAAAATTAACTCAAAATGGATCACAGACTTTAATGTAAGAACTAAAACTAAAAAAAAAAGTTGGAAGAAAATGAAAGAAAGCTTTGTGTCCTTGGGTTAGGCAGAATTTCTTAGGTTGCAAAAAGGACGAACATTAAAGGGAAGTTGTAGGCACTGAAGTTTAAATTTAAAAGAGTATAATGAAATTAATAATTATGAACAAATGGAATAGATGGGTAAGAAGGTGACCCTTGAAAGAATATTTGGGTACAGAAGTGTGGGAAAATTTGAAAGATTAGGGTAAGATTGGACAAAGGGCATAATGAAAGCTTTCTTTTAAGGCTACCTTTTAGTACAATACAACTTTTGGCCCTCAGTCATGTTAACACTGCAGTTTAAACACATTTAGGAGATTTTAATATACCTACCTAATTATAAACTTTAAGACTTTGTCATGTTCAGTAGTGTGCTGGCTATCACTCTCAGCTTTTATAGGCTCATGAAAGTGATGATGTTTATTCCTTCCCAATTCCTCATTTCGTAACCTCACATGGGTAGCTTAAAATTGGTCTTGGTGAGACAGTTTATAACAGAGAAATTTTCAAATGCTACAAATGAGTTCCTTAGCTCTCTGTAGAACCTATTTTAACAATTATAAGCATATGACTGCATAAAAACCTTTTTTTTTTTTAAATCTCAAGTAGACCAAAATACTTCCAGGTGCTCAAAATAGATATTAGGTAATCTAAACAAAAAGTATTTCAAAATAACTCTCAGCATAACACAAATCATTTTTATATTTTATATTGCTTTCAGTATAGTTAACATACAGTGTTATATTAATTTTCGATGTACAATATAGTGATTCAACACTTCCATGTATTCCTTGGTGCTCGTCACAAGTGCCTTCTTTAATCCCCATCACCTGTTTAATCCCTCCACCCCTTTCTCCTCTAGTCATCCTAAGTTTGCTCTCTATAGTTAAGAGTCTCTTTCTTCATTTCTCTCTTTTTCCTTTGCTTTTTTGTTTTGTTTCTTATGATTTCACTTATACGTGGAACTTACCGTATTTGTTTTTCTCTGACTGACTTTGCTTAGCATTATACTCTCTAATTCCATTCATGTTTTTGCAAATGACAATATTTCATTCCCTTTTATAATTAAGTATTTCATTGTATATGTATATGTACATACATGCATAAATTATATACATATATATGTGTATATACACACACACATACCACATCTTTTCTATCCATTCATCTGTTGATGAACACTTGGGCTGCTTCCCTAATTTGGCTGCTGACATCTGCTATAAATATAAGGGTGCACGTATCCCCTTGAATTAGTGTTTTTGTGTTTTTTGGATGAATATCCAGTAGTGCAATTACCAGATTATAAGGTAGTTCTATTTTTAATTTTTTGAGAAAACTCTATATTGTTCTCCACAGTAGCTGCACCAGTTTGCATTCCCCTGAACAGTGCATGAGGGTTGCTTTTTCTCCACGTCCTCATCAACACTTGGTTTTCCTTGTGTTTTTGATTTTAGCTATTCTGACAGGTGTGAGATGATATCTCACTGTAGTTTTGATTTGCATTTCCCTGATGATGAGGGCTATTGAGCATCTTTTCATTTGCCTATTGGCCAACTGGATGTTGTCTTTACAGAAATGTCTGTTCTTCGGCCCATTTTTTAATTTGATCATTTGTTTTATGGGTTTTGAGTTTTACAAGATCTTTTTTTTTTTTTTTAAGATTTTGTTTTATTTATTTGACAGAGACACAGGGAGAGAGGGAACACAAACGGGGGAGAGGGAGAGGGAGAAGCAGGCTTCCCACTAAGCAGAGGGCCCTATGCAGAGCACAATCCCAGGACCCTGGGATCATGACTTGAGCCTAAGGCAGAGGCTTAACGACTGAGCCACCCAGGCGCCCCTGAGTTTTACAAATTCTTCATAGATTTTGGATACTAACCTTTTATTGAATATGTCATTTGCAAATATTTTCTCCCATTCAGTAGGTTGTCTTTTAATTTTGTTGATTGTTTCCTTTGCTGTGCAGAAGCTTTTTATTTTGATGTAGTCCCAATAGTTTATTTTTGCTGTTATTTTCCTTGCCTCAGGAGACATATGTAGAAAAAAGTTGCTACGGCCTGTGTCAGACACATTCCTCCCTGTGGTCTCCTCTAGGATTTTTATGGCTTTAGGTCTCATATGGAGGTCTTTAATCCATTTTAAATTTATTTTTGTGTATGGTGTAAGAAAATGGTGCAGTTTCCTTCTTTTGCATGTAACTGACTAGTTTTCTCAACACGTTTATTGAAGAGACTACCTTTTTCTGATGAGATATTCTTTCCTGCTTTGTGGAAGATTAATTGACCATATAGGTGTGGGTTTATTTCTGGGTTTTCTATTCTGTTCCATTGATCTATGTGTTTATTTTTGTGCCAGTACTTTAATGTTTTGATTACTGCAGTTTTGCAATATAACTTGAAGTCCAGAATTGTGATACCTCTAGCTTTACTTTCTTTTTTCAAAATTATTTTGGCTACTTGGGGCCTTTTGTGCTTCCATATAAATTTTAGGATTGTTTGTTCTAGTTGTGTGAAAAATGATATTTGTATTTTGATAGGGATTACATTAAGTGTGTAGATTGCTTTGGGTAGTACAGACATTTTAACAATATTTGTCTTCGACGATGAGCATGGATTATCTTTCCATTTCTTTGTGTCATCTTCAGTTTCTTTCAGTAATGTTTTATGGTTTTCAGAGTACAGGTCTTTCACTGCTTTGGATAGTTTTATTCCTAGGTCTCTTACTATTTTTGGTACAATAATAAATGGGATAGATTTCTTAATTTCTTTTTCTGCTTTTTCATTATTAGTGTATAGAAATGCAACACATTGGGGTGACTTGCTGGCTCAGACTTTTTCTAACCTCTATACCCAATGTGGGGCTTGAACTCACAACCCCAAGATTAAGAGTTGCATGCTCCTCTGAACCAACCAGGTGTCCCAAAAATAAAACCTTAAAAAAAAAAAAAATGCAACATATTTCAGCACATTGATTTTTTTTTTTTAAGATTTTATTTATTTATTTGACAGAGAGAGATCACAAGTAGGCAGAGAGGCAGGCAGAGAGAGGGAGAGGGGGAAGCAGGCTCCCCGCTGAGCAGAGAGCCCATCATGACCTGAGCTGAAGGCAAAGGCTTTAACCCACTGAGCCACCCAGGCGCCCCAGCACATTGATTTTTTATCCTGTGACTTTACTGAATTTATTTATCAGTTCTCGTAGTTTTTTTAGTGGAGTCTTTGAGTTTTCTATATAGAATATCATTTCATCTGCAAATAGTGAAAATCTTATTCTTCCTTGCCAATTTGGATCCCTTTTATTTCTTTTTTCTTTCTTTTTTTTTTTTTTTTTTGATTGCTTGGCTAGGTCTTCCAGTACAGTGTTGAATATAAGTGGTGAGTAGATATCCCTGTCTTGTTTCAGACCTTAGAGGATAAGCTCTCAATTTTCCCCATTGAGTATGGTTTTCACTGTGGGTTTTTCAGATATGGCCTTTATTATTTTGATGTATGTTCTCTCTAAACATACTTTGTTGAATCCTTTATAATGAATGTATGTACTTTGTCAAATATGTTTTCTGTATCTGTTAAAATGACCATATGGTTTTTAGCCTTTCTCTTACTGATGTGATATAGCATGTTGATTGATTTGCAAATGTGAACCATCCT
>CM052895.1:64878707-65086004 GCA_028534135.1 Potos flavus | reverse complement strand
ACTGATTCAGTCTTCTTGCTGGTAATCAGTCTGTTCAAATTTTCTATTTCTTCCTGTTTCAGTTTTGGTGGGTTATATGTTTCTAGGAATCTATCCATTTCTTTTAAGTTGTCTGACTTGTTGGCATGTAGTTTTTCAGAATATCAAATCAATCAAATCAGAATATAAACTATCTGAAAGATTAATGAATGTCATTTATAAGCCTTTTGGTAAATAAACTTAAGCTAATACAATAGCATAAGATTTCATTTATTTCCAGATGTAGAAGACATAGATGTCTGCTAAGAAATCTTGACAGAGTTTTAGACAGTAACCCTATAAGAAACAAATTCATTGTAGTGAATCTCATTACATTTCTTTATTAAGTAATCGATAGCTAGTAGTTGACAAGATCTCCTAGAAAGAGCATTTATATATAAACAAAAGAAGGTCACTGAAATTGTAAAGCTAAATATTAAAGGGAAATAAGTAAAAGTATAAAATTACTGTTCATAACAATTTCAACAGACCAATATATTAAATGACAAACAAAAAAATATACAAATAATCAGAATGCTAATGGAATAGAAAATTATATTTATATAGTACCATAGCAGTGATTGATTGCTAAGCTCTTGAGCTATTTATTCATTTCCAAGGAGAGTCATTCATTTAGCAAATTTTATCCCTGATACAATTTTCAAGAGCTATTATTTTTCAAATGGATTTTTAAGAATGACAATGAAGAAGAATTGAAATTGCAACACTGAGTAGACTTTGCCATGATTCACAATTATTTTAATACTGATAACTAATATATATCAAATAGTTTATTCAGTAATTTCCATTTGTCAGATGGAATGGCTAATCTTATTATAAAAATATTATATTGCTTGTTCAAGCTGATAGGTATAATTACAGATAAAATCCTGGCTGTTTAAAAAAGCTTAAATAAAACCATTACTGCATAATGGTCGGCTGTGGTTTTACCCATAAAACTTACTTAAAAATAAAAAAAACTTACTAAAAGAACTGCTAAGAGTTAGATGTATTCTTTGTTCTACTGTCACTGACCAAAGGTGGATAACCTGATAACTAATTAAAATTAAAGAGTTTGTAATGAGAAATCTCAGAGATAAGGCAACTAAGAAATTCAAGACTACAACAGATTTATTGGTATTTTTTAAAGCCAGAAATTAGTTTCCAATATGTTTGAATGCAAATCCGGAATTTAAGATCCAATGTTGATTAAATCCTAATAAGCAGAATTTTCCTGTCTTAGCAGACTAGTAGTTCATGCTTCACTAGTTCTCAATTTATAAAAAGGCATGCATGATGATGCTTAAAACTAGCACACTGACATCAGTCTCATCTTAGATTCAAGGCAATGGAAATGAAATGACAATAACTTATCTGCATTGCAAATTTTCCTCACTTAAAACAATGTTTGTGACTTTTGAAATGTAGTAAAAAGGTTTTGTCTGCCACATATTCTATAATTTATGGATTTTTACAGGCCGATTTGATACAAGTGATATACTCAGAAATCCTGTTTGTCACCGCTTCAAACAGAGTCTCTCCTTCCATTCCCATTCAACTCCTAGGATACAATATGAGTATGGCTAAAGAGGGACAGGTTAGGGAGATCATTACTCTTTTGGGTACGGATATATTAGATAACAAAAGCCAGGTAGTTCTGAAAGACACTATTAGGATCTCTTAAGACAGGGGTCAATTTTTATGTATAATTTGTTTGTAAACAACTGTTTTACATTTATAAAATGTGCAGAGAGTGAACCCAACCACTGAGCAAAAAAATTCCAGTAGAAGCTAGGATCAGCCTTAGGAACTTTAATTTCAGTGAGTTAGATGCTCATCGATGACACTAGGTCCTTGATCTGTGAAGTTTTCTTTGTCCAATAACTCAAAAGAAAATGAGAGCACCCCAAAAATCACTTTTTGTTGAAGGATGAATAAATAGAAGCAAAATACCAGATCCAGATCTGGAAAATTATCTGAAACAGAAATCAGAGCATGATTTTAAAATATTGAAAAAAATATATATATATGCTTGAAAAATAATTGTTACAATAAATATTTTAGAATATATTTGATTTGTAGTCTTAAAAAATTTTAAGAAAAAAGATTTGTTGAGAAGACATGACAAAATCATACAGATTAATTAAAAGGAAGGATTATGATACAGGGAACAAAAGAAAGGAACCAAAAACTCATAGTAGAGTAAAAATCTTTGTTATTGTTGTAAAAAAGAAAACAGTATAAAAAAAGATTAGAATTAGAGGACAAATCTATCATCTCTTTAACAATGCATGGCAGGAAAAAAAAAAAGAATGCATGGCAGGGAAAATAAGAGATGAAAACAAGTAATGAAAGAATTCACATTTAAAACACAAGGAATGGGATGCCTGGGTGGCTCAGTTGGTTAAGCGGCTGCCTTCGGCTCAGGTCATGATCCCAGGGTCCTGGGATGGAGTCCCGCATCAGGCTCCTTGCTCAGCGGGGAGCCTGCTTCTCCCTCTGCCTCTGCCTGCCTCTCTGCCTACTTGTGATCTCTCTCTCACTCTCTCCCTGACAAATAAATAAATTCTTTAAAAAAAAATAAAAAATAAAAAAATAAAACACAAGGAATGAGTTTCCATAAAGGATAAAAGAAAAATTCACCAGGAACACAATTCAGTGATGCAATAGATAAAATCATTCTTAATTTTAAAAAGATATGAATGTACAATCAAATTGCCTTATGATGTCTCTGAAACAATTACTTAAAAAAAACAGAAGGTGAAAGTTTTGAACAGCAGTGTTAAATTACATATATACTTTTTAAGCGTAGAAATGTTTAGGAATATCTTAACCAATTTATTTCACTTATACTTTCCCTATTACATACGGCTAAGATTTATATATGGTAAGAATCTGTGACTAAATTAAGACCAAAATAACTCTTTGAATAAAAATTCTAAGTTGTAAGAAGCATAAAACCATAGTGTAATTAACAGTATTAAACCACATATTTTAAGTTCAAAGTATACCAAAAGAAGTTCCCCTAAATTCAGAAATAGAGCTTGCCAGAAATATGTGTTCGGAGTAACAGTTGTTGTATGCAAACTACAAAAACTGTGTTATTTCAAATGGAGAAGGAATATATTAGAAAAATATTAGTCTGTTGACTTTTATATTAGAAAAAGTCTTTGGTTTCACAGTATTTAGGTAGTAGGAAGTATTCCCAGCAAAATTCCCTGTCATACTCTGCTCATAAAAGTAGAAATAAGGGTGCCTGGATGGCTCAGTGGTTTAAAGCCTCTGCCTTTGGCTCAGGTCATGATCTGGGATTGAGCCCCACATCGGGCTCTCTGCTCAGTGGGGAGCCTGCTTCCCCCTCTCTCTCTCTGCCTGCCTCTCTGCCTACTTGTGATCTCTCTCTGTCAGATGAATAAATAAAATCTTAAAAAACCAAAAAGTAGAAATAAATATTTTGAATAAATAGAAAAAGATCTCAGTTGAAGGAAAGTCATTGGAAAGCATCTCTATTTAATGGATTCCTAATATTTTCTCCTTAAAGTACCTAAAGTAAAATATGTCTCTGATGGATGCCTCATTAAAAAAAAACAACCATGCAAACAAAATTTGTCAATATTTTTTGCTTTTAAACAATTTTCAATTTAGGAAATTTCTGCAGTGTAGCCATGACCTGATTAAGCTATAAAACCCAAAGATATTATAATTTTTAAATATTCATGTATAGTAGGATCCAATTGATATTTAATGTTTTAACCTTGAGAATGATGTCATCTTAAAAATGATTATATTATTCCTAAATATACAGTACAAATACAATTGTATAAATAGAAGTATACCTGCTTTACCAGGTGAAAATTAAAAATTACTCTAGCATCATCTACATTTATCTTTAAATAATGAATGTGAATTAATTTCTAATAACTTTTGATTGACATTATATCATAAATATGATCAAAATATCGTTTGGTTTCCAGAAGCCCTTGCCAAGAGAGATCATTTATACTGCCTATGACAGACATCTTTGGTTCTCACATCATATTTCTTCTGTCTGTATATGATTTCAGTAGTCAGCTATGGAAAGACTCATTCTGCACTAGCTGTATTCCATCTCAATTGTGTGCCACTCAATTTTCCATTCTGCTTCAGGATCTTTTTGGTGCTGCAATAGTCTAATTTGATGACATTTGTACAACATAAAATATGAGATTGTTAATGCCTGTAAGAATGCCTCTCGAACCAATGGGGGTGAGGGAGTCACTGGATAAATGCACTGGTTTCTTTTCATTCAGGTTGACGTCACTGGAGGACTTCTTTACTTCTTAGAGGTCACAGCTAAGTCTTCGCTGTCGCATTAATAATGCACTCTTAAATTGATTTTCCATCTTCCCTGACTCTTCCTCTTTCCACTCCTTCACTTGTGCCTCTTGGTATAGCCTCACAATAACCTACTTTTATCCCAGTCTAACCTCATGCTCTGCTTGCAGTGAAGCACATGATGGTCTCTCTGCCCTAGAAAACAGACTTTCAGTAGGAGATTCTGGAACACAACAACATTAGCATTCGTAGAATTATCATGTGTGATAGATTGGGCACGGTGAACTAGAAAAAGTGACATTGGGGAATGCATTAAGTCTAGCATTAATATAGTGTAAGCTCAATTGTAGTGGTAAGAAATGTGAAGTTGTCTGCTTTTAGTTAGCTGCCTTAGAAGCCATGAAGAAAGAGTGAAAGGCTCAGGTCAACAAACATCACTTAAAACACACTAAAAGTCATGGCCATGTGTGAAATGAATATCCCTTATGGCAGTGATGGGGCAAACATTAGTAAAACTCAGGATCAAGCTTCAATTATAAGGGTGACAAAACAGACTAATCAATTAAAGTTTTCCAATTTGATAGTTTGCTAGAAAAGCTTTGGCAGAATCTTAAGGAATAGCTCAGGGATTTGGAAATTTTAGAATGGATTTATTATATGAAACCAGAGAACCCACAAGCTGAAAAATAGTCTTTAGTAAATGCTTAAGAATATTTCTTTCACTAAAGCAATAAGGAATACTCCAGTGGAGGGGCCACCATTACTTTTAGCTCAGTTGTGCACCTGTGCTGTGGATCAGGGTTGGCAGTAGAGATGCGGTCATGTATCTAGGATCTAGGTCTTTGAGTGCATGGGAATGATAGAATTCCAGAATAGTAGAAGATGAGTGCCAGTACTAATAAGACAAAGGAAAGGTAGACTTAGCTATCAGAATGGATTGCAATACCATAAGCTATGTGACATTGACTCATGGTCTGTGGTAATGGCTAAGAGATATGACGTTCTTAGGGGATCACAGGAGCTGGTGAGAAGAGAGTGGGCATCAGTTCTATATCAGAAAACCATGATCCCTCACTTAGTTTCCAGGTCTGCACCATAAGATTTGGAGCTCAGTGATGGAAGGAGAAGCAGGTGCTCTTGAGAAAGACTCTGACATGTTATTATATGATTATGCAATAAGTTGTAATCTAAATTCTGCGAATCTACTCTAAAAAAAATACTTGCATATATATAAAAACATGTATAGAAAACAATACACTTTGATTTATTATTTGTAAAAATGAAAACTTGGTAAAAAACTATTTTTTGAGAAGGAATTATTTCAAAATATTTGTCTTATCCGTATATTGAAATGCTCTGCAACTATTTAAAAAAATGAGAACCAGAGTTTCATGAGCCGATACTAAAAGATCTCCAAGACATACAGCTAATAGGACAGTATATAAACTTCTACACAATTTATGTAATAAAACAACTATGCTTATATGCACATAGATAATAGTTTAAATTCATTTTTAAGGAATAGAAAAATGTACCCCAACTGTTAATGGTTATTTAAAAAGTGTGGTCACAGAGGAAACTAAATGTAGTTATAAGAGGGAAGTTAAGAGACTTATACTTTATACCTTATATTTCAATGCATTGCTTGAATCGTTGTACAAAGGTGATGCATTCATGCCATATTTGTATAACTGATTTCAAAAAAAACAGAAATGAAGCATTAAAAGCATTTTACCTGTGTACTCTCCTCCATCATAATCTTCTTATTCCTCTAACCCAGAGGTAACTAAATGAAGAATTTTGTATTTATCATGCTCTTGTTGTCTTTTTAAAAATAATATTACACATACATAAGTAATCCTAAGCAAGAATTTTACATGTGTTGTACGTTATAAATCATTATGTATGTATGCTGTGACTACAGGTTTCACTACCACTATATTAATGAGAGTCATGTGGTTTATTTCTATTTTGGTACATTGCAACTGTATTCTATTGTAGGAATATAACATTATTTATACATAGGGAATTTCTCTCTTGTTTGTATTTTTAGAAACATACATCCAATAAATTAAACCCTTTCTTCTTTCTTGTATTGGTTTTTCTGCTACAAAAATCCTTCTATATACTTACATTTAATCCAAGTACTTGGGTATATAAATTTTTTTCAGTTCTAAATAGCATTTTTAATTAATTTGATTTTTTGACTCAGAAGTGTATTTTCAGTTTCTAAATGTGGGGATGGTTGGTTATTTTTAAATTTTTTTGAATTAAAATCACAGGCAGAAAAATAATCTTAAAGTCATTTATTCTTTAAAATTCATTGAAACATGACTTTATGGTCTTGTAAGTGGTGAGTTTAGTAAGTTCTCCAATTTATTATATTCTCCAATTTTTTAGTTCAGTATTCTTACATTCATTAGATCAAATTTAATTTTGTGTTATTAAATCTATATTATAACTTCTTTTGGAGAAAGATAAGTTAAAATCTCAACTTATTTGATAGTATAATCAATTAGTTTTTAAAATTATGTTAATTTTACTTTCAGTATTTTTTTTACAATTTAAAAATGTACAGTTTATTGTATATTTAGTATACCCCAGTAAAGCTGTTTTAAAAAGGAATTTAAGTATTTTAAAATTAATTACTACCTAAACACAAGATCAGAATTTTCACAGCTTACAGGTTGACTGAACTTTTTATTATGGTATTGTGACCTTTTTTTATTTCTAGTCTTATTTTTTGCCTCAAAATAAATTATGCCTACATGAGTGTTACTGTGAATTTTAGTATATAATGTTGAATTATAATTATTACAGAAAGTTATAAATGTAGATTTCACTGAATTAGTTTAAAGTACACATACTTACCAGACCAAGAAATCCAATATTGCCAGCATCTTAGAATACCGAATTTTAGTTCTGCCTGTTTTTGAACTCTATAAATAAAATCATAAAATATGTGTTCTTCTGTGTTAGAATTTTTTCTTGAGCTGTTGTTTGTTCAAGTATTTTATGGTATTTCATTCTATGAATATATTATAATTTCTTTATCATTCCACCTATGATAGACAATTAAGTTGTATCAAGTGTGGAACTCTGCCAAATAATACTGCTATGAATATTACTATACTTTTCTTTTGGTGCTCACATGCAGTTTTTGTTGTTGTTGTTGTTGTTGTTACATATGTACCAGGAAACATAGTTATCAAAAAAAAAAAAAAATACCAGATACCCAGTTAAATGTAAATTTTAGGTAAGCCACACAAAATATTTTAGTATATGTATTTACCAAATAGTGCATGTATGTATTTACATGAAAAAAGACCATCCAGTGCTTATATGAAATCTATATTTAACTAGGAGTCATGTAGTTTTGTTTTCTAAATTTGGCAAACCCACATAGAAAGAAAAATAAAAATTAAAAAACCTTTTTAGTCAAGAAGGTATTTGCTATTTTTTAGAAACTTTTTTCTTAGACCTTTCACTTTCGAGAATATATATATATATATATATATATATATATACACACACACTTGGATTAGAATTTCATTTGTACTGTGAAATTTGATTTTTCAGTTTTGATGTTTTTCTTTTCCAAATGGCTATCCAGTTATACTTGAACACTATGGAAAAGACCATTTTTTTTCTCTCCTATGTAGTTCCACTTTGGGTTTAATCAAACCTACTAAAATAAGTAGGGATATTAGGTGGAATGGTATTAAATCTGTAGATCAATTTGGGAAGAAAGGACAGTATCTAAACTGGGAACATGCCATATGACTCCACTATTTTAGGACCTTATTTTTTCTGAATATATTTTAGTGTTTTATGTCTAAATCCTAACTATATTATTAGATTTATTCCAAAACACTTGAAATTATGTTGTCCTTTAAGTAGAGTTCTGCGAAATTTTCCATAATTAAAATGGAGCCATCTACCAATACTTACCACTCTTTCCATATACTTTTAACAGTCGTGATTTTTGTAACTGAAGTTATTCCCCATCATTTGACTGTAAGATTTATTAAGACAAGAATCATTTATAGTTTTATTCATCATTATATCCACAATGCCTAGCTCCATGTATGGCACATAGTAGGCATTGATTTGAAAATTGGTTGTCAGTTCCATTTACGTAGAATATTTGCTTGATAAACATGCTTTAGAAACAAAAATGTCAACCTTCACCACATGCATAGTAATCTTCTAACAATTTCTTTATGCTAGAAAAACATGGGACTAGTCCACTTGAATTTAGATTAGGAAGAGAAAGTTAGGAAATAATTATAGGACCAGATAGGGGAAAATTGGCAAAATAATCTTTATATTTCTCTCTCACGTATTTAAAATGAAGGGACATATGAACACAGAAAAACTGCTAGGATTTGCTCTGCATTATCAGAATCCAGAATAAAGGATGGATCCATTTTATAGACTTGATAAGGCCCTATGTTGCACTTAGTTCAGAAATCCAGGTTTTTTTTCAAGGGGCAAGAGTCAAAATACTTGTAAGGAAAGCAAACAGGATAGGAAACTTCTAAAAAAAAAAAATACTATGTTTGAAAGTTTTTTAAATCAAATAGAATATTAAACCTACTCTCAGACGAGCTGATTAGAATACTTGTCTTACTCTGTGATGCTCCATAGGGCTACAAAGACAGGATGAAACATGACAATCAGCTCTTGGTTAGGTATATGAAAAACATTGTAATGGATTTTCCCGAAGATGAAAAGGACCTATCACTCTATCAAAAACTAATTTTATCCCCCTTGTCAGAGCATGTCTGCAGTCTGTGAGCATTTCTGTCATCCTTCCAATTATCAGTCTTCTCCAATGTAAACAATTAGAAAGGCATAATATTGTTCAGTCTCCTTAATGATGATTATCCTTCACAAAATAATCAGTAAAAGAACAATTATTTCTATATAATACTGTATGTTAACTATACTGGAATTAAAATTAAAAACTTAAAAACATTTTATAATGTGAAGTAGTTATACAGTCTTTGTATATTGGAATATATGAAGAAAACATATATTCTAATATATAGCATGTGCATGCATCTTTTTTTAGGAGGGATGTGGTCACTAAAACAAATGAAAACAGTATGGTAGGTACCTGAACCAAAGAGAATTAGGTATATGAAATAAAAAGGTATTTTCTTGTTTCTAATAAATATTTAAGGGGTTCTTGGGTGGCTCAGTTGGTTAAGCACCTTCCTTTAGTTCAGGTCATGATCTCAGGGTCCTGAGATCAAGCCCTGCATTGGGCTCTCCACTCAGTGGGGAGTCTGCTTCGCCCTCTATCCTGGGGCTCTCTCTCTTTCTCAAATAAATAAAATATTAAATAAATAAATAAGAAAACATTATCTTTTTTATAATTTTCTTTGAATTTAGTGATGATTAGACATAAGTTATATTTTGAAATAACATTTAATTTTTAAAAATAGGGCAACAAAAATAACTGCCACTGATGTTGCATGCCCCCTTCTTTTTACTTGAAGACATAAAATCATACATCAGTAGTGTCATGGGTAAATGCAGATACAAGAAAAGTGATGCGGCATTTTAATTTAAACGCAAAATATTTATTGCTCTTACATAAAGTCAATAACATCCATACTGGTGAATAAGTGCTTCTGATCCAAATCAATTTTTTAAATTACATAAAAATTTATTGTAGCTCATAACTTTATATTTCTCTAGATACTGTGTAAATCTTTGAAAACAATTAGCAAATCCAAAAGCACTTTGTACATCTATGAATTTTTAATGCTCCTTTACATGCCATCTTTCTTCCAAGTTGAAACAAACCCTTTAAATGTCTCGTCTCTCTTCAAACCCTTTAACTTCCAACACTAAAGACAGCTATATAGAATGTAAATAACATTAATTTTCATGGCTTATGAATCAGACAACATTATGAATGGATTTTCAACTGGTATAAATGCCTCTCAGTCATATCTGCCTCCTGTACAGCCATCGGCTGAATATGTATGAAACAAACTTCTTAGATGACATGAAGGCCTGTGAAGAAATGTCACATCTTCCTGAAGCTGAAGGGTTAATTGTTAAAGAATATAGGAGGTGATTAAATACAGGATGGAAAACAGTAAATGGTGGTAATGAAACCCTTGCTTCATATGGTCAAAAATTGTATATATTCTTCGGATTCAAGTGATATATTTTATAGGGAAGTGTCTTCACTGGAGCCTAGCCATTTATTAGCAAGCCTTTACAGCATGAAGTGAGTTATTTCAGGGGAGGATTGTAAATGCACATTTATCATTAGTTAAGGAAAGTGATGAATACCAACTCTATCAAATAACCAATGGTTAATACTCAATTTTAATCATTATTTAATAATTACTTTTGCTTTTATTTATATTTTTTTAAAGATTTATTTATTTTAGAGAGAGAGAGTGAGAGAGCATCCTAGAGCAAGTGGGGAGGGGCAGAGGGAGAGAATATCTAAGCAGACTCACCTCTGAGCATGGAGCCCAAGGGGGAAAAAAAAAAACTGGGCTAGATCCTGAGACCCATGAAATCATGACCTATGTGGAAACCAAGAGTCGGATTCTCAACTTACTGAGCCACCTGAGTGTCCCTTACTTTTATTTTCTTTTTTTCTTTTTTTTTTCTTTATTTTTAATAGAGATTTTTCTTGAATCTCTCAGAATTGTACTCACCAGTTGTTTGTAATGATGAAGAAGAATTGTGTGTGTGTGTGTATCTAAGGGGGAATTAGACATGCGGGTGATACTCTGATGAATTGCTGAGCTTGAGAAGCAATTCATATTTTGATTTTCATTTGATTTTAGCTGAAGGAAGTGAATGTATGAATTAGTGGGGTTGTTGCAAGTTAGAAAGGGAAATAAATAAGATGGTTTGTGCCCCAAATGTTGCAATAAAATAGAGTTTGAATTATATGGAAAGAAAGGATCCAGACTTTTTTTTTTCCCCCTCAAGAACTTCATGTAGCACAGCTCCTGAGAGAGGGAGACTGAAAGCTACCTAGAGTGGGGAAGGTGAACCAACGGCACAACCCTCAACCACAGTGATGATCAGAATGGAGAGAATAGACACCTATTTCTTTGATCTCCAGGTTTGGGAGCATCGAGTGACATCACTGAATCTAAATGAAAACCCTCCCAGTGAGCATAACCAGGATTTTCAGGCAGTCTCTCAAGAGAAGGTATCTTCATGGAGGTTGGCTTGGAGAAGAATATGGTAGGTACTTCTATATTGTTGTTTTCTGGTTTTAATTTTGTATTTTGTAGTAATTTTAGATTTCGGGAAAAATTGCAAAGATATCATAGAGAATCCACATATGCCCTTCATCTAGATTTTTGCCAGTGTTAAAATTGTATATAATGATGGTATATTTGTTAAAACTGAGGACCAACATTTGTGTACTACTATCAACTAAACTCCAGACTTGATTCAGGTTTCTTCAGATTTTTTCCAGTAGTGCTGTTTGTCTGTTCCAGGCTCCATCCTCAATAGCACATTGTATTAAATTATTAATTATCCTTTCTCCTTTGTCAATCTAGGACTATATCTAAGTCTTGTTTTGTTTTATTATGACCTTGAAATTTTGAAAAGTGCTTAAAAATCTAAGCATTATTGTCTTTACACACCTATTAGAAAAGATAGAAGTTTGAATTATGATTTGTCCTTCCATTTCGTCAGATAATCAATATCTAAGAAAGAATTAGGGAAATCTAGCAATACTGAGGAAGATGGAGATGGTGCCTGGCTGTGGATGTCAATAGGACAAGAAAATCTTTTAAACAAAAGATGAACAGTGAGATTTGTATATGGGTCCAATTACTAGAATATGAGAAGAAACAAAAATTGCCAAAAAAAAAAAAAAAAAATAGAGAGAGAAGACAAAGTGAATGAGGTAAACAGAATACATATATGTAGTTCAGATTATAAATAATTTAATATTAGAATATTTTTCAATATAATTCTGTCATTCTGAATTTAGTACTGTTCTTTCTTACTTTCTTTGATTCCACATCATATTGAAAGTTTTGGTAAATTTCATATCTCTATTTATTAGATATATTTCAAAAATGGTAGCAATAAAATAGAGCAGATGGTAGAGAATAAACTTTTTCTGAGATGAAAACTGAAGATTACATAGCAGTCAGGAAAAGGTAAGTCTTTTACTTTTTTGTTTCTTCACCCAAAAGTATTCTCCCTTTATTTCTAGAAGTAGTTCTAGTCACCATTCATTGAAATTGATCTGAAATAGTTCAAACTCTCATGCATATAAAGCATTAATGTAGAATTTTGTATTATCTGTCAAGTACTGATGGACAATGAAATATGGGTTTCAGATTCATCTGTTTCCTCCGTATTGTTTTCAGTCGTTAAGTCGCTTGCCTCAATTTAAATGCTATTACTTATTCTTTTATCTATTTAGAATTATTGACGGAGATGTATGTACTGTCAAAGACAAAATGCACCAGACAATTAAGAGATGATTTTATTGGGCAACTGCAAAAGGGAGAATAGACCATATCTGAAAATCAGAGTACTCAATAGAGTATTTTTGCCTTAGCAATTTTTGTAAGGAGGGGAAGAAAGTTAGGAGCTTTACCCTCAGGGTTATTTTGTACGTAGGTAAGGTAATGTGCCAGTCACTTATTTGAAAGGGAAATGTTTATCTCTATGTCAAGCCAGCTTCTGAGGGACAAACCATTCTAATTCTAACTACTCATGGACAAAGAACATGACACTGACTAGGGATGAAAGAGGAAGGAACTGTGTCTGAGTTTGTAATTGGTTATAAGCAAAGGGAAAGGTCTGTTTTTGATCTTGTCAGTAGCCATCGTAAAAAAATAGTTACATGGCATCATTTCTCCACTAAATATTCTTTCATTATCCTTGCTGTGCAGTACCATATTTAAGACTGACTGGATCTCACATGTTCATATTTTTAAATTCTGCCTGGGATGTGAAGACAGGCTAGATTCTCAAATTTCTTCACAAATGTGGCAGAGATGCCTACCTAGCTAACAACAACAACAACAAAACCAAAAAAAAACCCCTTTCTCTTTCTCTTCTAGAGACATGAATAGTATGAAGTCCATGATATTTTGAGTTTGTACTTTAGGATTTCATAATGCTCAACCATAACAATAACTTCAATTTTCTGGGAATATGTAGTAGCACATGCACTGTTTAGAAATACTCATTTCTGTAAACTCATGAAACAAACCGAGGGTGGCTGGGGGGTAGGGGCGGGTATGGATAGGGTGGCTGGGTTATGGACATTGAGGAGCGTATGTGCTATGGTAAGTGCTGTGAAATGTGTAAGCCTGAGGATCCACAGACATGTACCCTGGGGCAAATAATACATTATGCGTTAATTAAGAAATAAAAAATAAAAAATAATAAAAAATAAAGAAATACTCATTTCTGATATTCAGAACATTTGCTATCTCTAGAATTACCATTGTCCTGTATCGTGTTGATACTTATTTTCAGATATTTCTCTCAAAAGTTGTGTCTACCTAAATTTTCAATTCAGCCTATAATTCTTGAGTTTACCATTTTGCCAGCATAGTTTACTACTAGCATCCTAAAAGGTTTTTAAGCAATGATTTTCATAAATTAGCTTTACTTGTTTTTATTTTATGCTTTTCATCTCTGTAGCTTATTTATTTTATAATTGGAAGTTTGTACTTCTTAATTCCCTTTATCTGTTTCACCCATCCACCTCTTCTCTGGCAATCACCAGTTAGTTCTCTGTATTTAAGACTTTATTTTTTGCTTGTTCATTTGTTCTGTTTTTTAGATTCCACATATAAGTAAAATCATATGATATTTTCTTCTCTGACTTATTTCACTTAGCATAGTACCTTCTAGGTCTTTCCGTGTTGCAGATGGCAAGATCTCTTTCTTTTTTATGAATGAATAATATTCTTGGTGTGTGTGTGTGTGTGTGTGTGTGTGTGTGTGTGTATACCAATTCTTCTTTGTGCATTCATCTGATGGGCACTTAGGTTGGTTCCATATCTTGGCTATGATAAATAATGCTGCAGTAAACATAGGCATGTATCTATCTTTTTGAATTAGTGTTTTCATTTTCTTTGGGTAAAAACCCAGTAGGGGAATTACGGATGATATGGTATTTATATTTTTAATTTATTGAGAAACCTCCATACCAATTTCAACAGTGGATGTACCAGTTTACATTCTGACCAATAGTGCAGGAGGGTTTTCTTTTTCTACTTGTTATTCTTGTCCTTTCGATACTAATCAGTTGGACTGATATGAAGTAGTATCTCCTGTGGTTTTGGTTTGCATGTCCCTGATGATAAGTGATGTTGAACATCTTTTCATGTGTCTGTTGCCCATCTATATATTTTCTTAAATGTTCATTCAGGTGCTCTGCCCATTTTTAAATCAGATTTTTTTTGGTGTTGAGTTGTATAAATTCTTTATATATTGTGGATATTAACTTCTTATGAGATACATCATTTGCAAATATCTTCTCCCCTTTAGTAGGTTGCCTCTTTGTTTTGTTGATGGTTTCCTTCACTGTGTAAAAGCTTTTTAACTGGCGTAGACCCAATAGTTCATTTTTGCTTTTGTTTCCCTTGCCTGTGGAGACATACCCATAAATATGTTGCTAAGGAATTAGCCATATTTTATAATAATTATGTATACACGATGAAGGATCATGTATGAAATGTTAAGAGTACATACATATATGTTCATACTTCCCATAGTGTGAATCCAAATGCCATTACTAAACAGAACAGTTTTGCATTTTAGAAATGGCTTTGGTGATTCTGCTTTCCATAACCTCTCTTTGTGCTGAGTTCTGGGGGGGATTTGCCCAAGAACAATGTGTTTGTTACTTTAGATATGGGGGGACAAAATTTTCCTCCAAATCATCGTCTCTTGGTTATAAAGCAAATATTAGAAGCACAAGTAGATGATGGGAGCTCTCTTTTCTAGAACTTTACAAATGGTAGATTCTCTTCTAGCTTGGATCCTAGGAACTTCATCTAAACACAAAGAGTTGACCTTGGGTACATTCTATAAGTGTGAACAATTTATTGAGAATTTGAGTAAAAAACTAAGAATGACATCCATATCATCAAATAGTGCCCTTGCCCCCCTCAAGAAATATATTTAGTGTTATATAAAGTATCATTCACTTTGGAAAAAAAATTTCATTCTTAGGCATTTTGTAAATTTAGAAGAAACAATTTTACTAAATAAAAAATAGTATCTGATATTTAATTTTTGTGGAGAAGACTTCTTGGTTTAGACAATATTTTATCCTAATCCAATAACATGGCGAATAATGATAACTATCAGAAGATGCTTAAAAAGACAGATGAAACCTATGCAAATCAATGTAGGTGGATATCATTTCTGTATGAGAATAATTGGAAAACTTTTTATGTGACATGTTTAGGTAAAAAAAAAAAACCATATCAAATACAGATTCATAAGTATAACATGGAAAATATTAAGGTATACGTACTCATTTAGATAATTCTACTTTCTCTTCTTTCTACTTAGTTCTGGTTCCACTGTCATTTGATATGGAGAAGCCGATAAAAGTGGGATAATCAAGGAAAAGCAAATTAGGTTTACATTAAAAGGAAACTAACTCTGTTTATCAAAGAACAGGTAATATCTGCACAGTGAAAGGGTGAAATTAGTTAAAGACAGAATGAAGTTTGGGGTAGACACCAAATTTGAGGGAGCAACCCTTGAGATGATAAGAACTCAAAGGGAAAGCTGTCCAAAGATAGAACATTGGTGCTGTGTATAAGGATGGAATTACAGTTTCCGGGCTTCTTTTTCAAGCATACTGCATCAAAATTACATCATTTTCAAGCCTTTGGAAGTTGAATTTCTTCTCCTTTAGAATGTGATACTTTGTTAAATGGGTCTTACCAAGAAAACAAGAAGAAAAGAATAAGTTATACAAATAAAGCAATTATTAAGAATTCCACATCTCCCCTGCACAGTACCACAGAGGTGTAAAGCAAGTTCCTTGTGTTAGAGTTTCTCCTCCAGCACTCACTTGCCACCCTGTGGAATTCATGCTTGTGTAGAATTTAAAGGTAGTTAGAATTACTCTGGTGTGGGCCTGTCAGAAAAAATGGATTCAGTTCTTTCTTCACCTGTATCACTTTATCCAAAAATATGAACTTGGACTGAAGGAATTAAAACTGAAAAATGGAAGAAATTGAAGAAAGGTATTCTAGTCCCTAATAAAAGCAAGCCAGAGTCCAGTGGATTCTGCTGGCTGGGGAGACATTAGCATTGACGCTGAAAGTTACAAGTCACAAGGGATGTCCAGGAGCCTAAAGAGGAAACTTACATGAAATGAAGTGTTGGATTTAAAACAGTGGGTGATGTTCTGCCTTCACTTTTTATAGACCAAATAATCATTTAATCTTGATAAAAAATATTTTACTGTGTTGAAGAGCAGACTAAACACCTCTTCCGTGGTACAACTAGGAAGTTTATCAAAAGCTTATCAGAAAGGGGCACCTGGGTGGCTCAGTTGATTAAGCATCTGCCTTTGGCTCAGGTCGTGATCCCAGGGATCTGGGATCCAGTCCCACATCAGGCTCCCTGCTCAGCAGGGAGTCTGCTTGTCCCTCTATCCCTCCCCCCTGCTTGTGCGCTCTCTCTCTCTCTCTCTCTCAAATAAATAAACAAAATCTTTAAAAAGTTATCAAAAAACAGTAAATTGGAGAGGAAAAATGTCTCTCAGAATTCTTAATGAAGAATTTAAGGATAAATATGATTCCTATAAATGGGGAGAATAGTTTAAAAAATATGACGAAAAAAAATGACGAAAGAAGTGAAGCCAAAATTCTCAGTGAAAGTGGAAAAAATGTGAATATTTTTAAACTACAATGTTATCTATTCTGATAGTATTAAATTTGAAGTGTGAGCTAAAATGAAAAAGGTTTACTTTTTTTCAGAGCACTTTGGGAAGTAATTATATAGTTACTTAAATAAAAACAAGAAGCCTGAATTGGGTTATACCAGGTCGATTAGGAAATAACAAAATCTACAGAAGAAAGTAGAAGACATTCAATGAAACAGAAGAAACAATTCAGAAATAGAACCAAAGGGTAGGAATTTTGTCCGCGACAGAAATTAGTGGTAAAAAAATTTATTTAAAAAAAATGTGATGTTAATAAAAACACTTAACTCTTTGGGAGAAAACTGAAGCTGGATCCCAAACTCATGCAAACTGATAAATTAACCATCTAAACAACCAAACTGTTCGGTCTAATGTGACCACTGCTAGCTCCGTGTGGCTATTAAGAACTTGAACTATGGCTGGTGTAAAAGGCAACTAAGTTTTAATTTTATGTAATTTGTATTTAAATTTAAAACTGATATTTGATTCAGTTATTATAAAATACTCAGGCATGATTGGAAAAATTTAATATGTCAATCTTGTTTTAAACTGTAAATTTTATAAAATCAAAATACAGATCAGGTATTTCCAATGAAAACTTCACTTCAATTTAACATATAAGTGTAATATACATCTTGAAATACTATAGGATATCTCAGTAATTTTTATAATGATTCCCTATTGAAATAGTAATTTGGATATATTGAGTTAAAATACTTTATTAAAATAAATTTACTTGTTTTTTTTCTTTTTTAATGTGACTACTAGAAACTTTTAAATTCTATTTCTGCATCACAACATACTTTCACTTAACATTATTCTGGATAAAACAAGGTTTTGATATATTTATGATCCAGAGGTGGAGAAATCCTTTCAATTGTTAATCAGAAATCATTTAATCAGAAAAAGAAAAAGAAATCATTTAATTAGAACTTGTTTTTCAATCCTTGTAATCAAAAGCCACAAAGAGGAATACAAATATTTTTGTTTTGCAAAATAATGACTGCAAATAAAGGGAGAAATAAGGAGTAGGAAAAAAATATAATATTTTTGCAAACAACTATATTAACGTACAAAAGGCTCGACCAAGATATAGAAAATAGGCAAATTAGAAAAAGCTATAAATTGCCAATGGAGAGCAAGATAACAGAGCAATTAGAAATATTAGTACATACATTGAAGGATATATAACCTCACTTGTAATTAAAAAAATAAAAATACCAACAAGGTACCATTTTTTTTTTTAAACTATCAGATACCTGGTAATTGAGAGAAAATGAGGGAAAAAAAAAAAAAAACAGACAGAGATAATAAAGTTAGGGAATAAATTCATGGCAACTCCTAACACCTTCAGGGCCAAAATTGATGATATCTATACAAATTAAAATTGCATTACTTTATGAACAGTAGATTTTAGATGTAGTAATTTGTCATAGGGTTATACTTAAAAATTATGCTTATATATAAGAGGATATGTCTTGGAATATTGATATGATAGCAAAAAAGTATAATGTAAATTTTAATAAGCAGAAATTATTTAAAAATTCTGGTGAGAGTGTGTGTGTATATATAATATAATTATATACAAAGAAAGAGATCTTTATTATGCTGATATGAAAATATATCCAAAATATACTATAACAAAAGGCAGTAGATGGACTGTTTATAGTATAACGTACTGTATACTGAAAGAATAAATTGTATAAAAAAATCTGCATATTTGTATTAAAAGATATGAGCTGACATGAACTTATTTACCTAGCTAGCTGTTTATTGTTGTGGAATGCAAAAAAAAATGTTAACAGTGGGCACATATGACAAGAAAGATAGGGAAATGTGGAAGGGAGTATGGAATTTTCCTTTTCATTTTATACATTTGAATTTTAAACATACCTATTTATATTTTCAAAATCAACAATGCTGGTTGATTGCATGGGAAATGGGGCCTTTTTTTCTCTTGATCATTTTATATTTAAAATTTTTTAATATAAATACTTATAAAATTTGCTGTGATTCTATGTGGTAAAAATTACTTTTCCAGTTTATTAACAACCTTATGATTTATCTTTTAATCTCCCTGTGAGACACATATACCATTATTTCCTTGTATCATGCAAAATAAGTTTATTTTATATGGGCTTTGTTATATTTTCTTACCTTTCACAAAAGCCAATGTCATTTGCTTCCTTCTAGCCGACTTGTACAGCATTTTAAAGACACAGTAAATATTCACCACTGTCATGCTCTTCAATCTGGTGATATTTTAAAAATATATTTTTCTGATGAAGCAGAATTTTTATATTGCAAAGATTGTTTTACACATTGCAAAGATTGTTTTACTGAACATGGAAAAACAAGTTCATAACACAAATTAAACCTTACTCCATACATCTTAAATTATTAGCTTGCTTCCAATTAAAGATAACTAACTGATTATTGTTTCATTTTTTAATTATTTATTTATCTAAGTAATCTCTACACCCAACACATGGCTTGAGCTCACAACCCTGAGATTAAGAGTCACACACTCTCTGGACTGAGCCAGTGAATATTGTTTAAAAAAAAAAAAAAAGGAATGTCATCATATTTATGAAGTCTCAAACCCAGTTATTTGCAAAAATTTATAAATAGCTGAGAAAACATTAAACATTTGTAAAAAAAAAAAAAGTCACATTCTCTGTTTATTCAATAGAGTGTAGATTTAGTAGATATTCCCTGAATTATAATTATTAATTATTAATTCAAATACCATGTACATTATTACAACCTGATGTATAGAAAAGTGTTCAAAGGAAATTGTTTTCATAATAGTCTATAAATATAAAATTATTTAACTATATTGAAATGGACATTTGGAACCTTAATAGAATGAGTACTAAACATCAGACCAAATAAAAACAGAGAAGAGAATTTAAATGGAAACCTGTGTAAGACTAGGATTGAAGCTGTAACTAAATAATTGAATCATTGAAAGTCAGCGGACTTAAAGGAGTAAAGAGGAGGGCAATAATATTCATTTAATCAATATTAATGAGAAACAAATCTATCAAAAGAGCAGGATCATAGATTGTGCACCTTATCCTAAAATAATACTGCAATGTTAAATAGGAAATTGAATTTATTTTCTGCTATGATAGGAATATAAGTACAGTATAGAAACAGAAATGGGCCATCCAAATTTAATAACATAAATAGCATTATTATGTAGACAGTAATACTGAATCATACTAGTTTTTGCCTTTATTATCATTGTTTTAGACACAGATCTCTTGAATGCATTGTGAAATTGGAAGTCTTTTCCTCATCTAGACTCTAAAGAAAAAGTTTAGAATTATAAAAGGCTTGTTTCCCAATTTAATCATGTTTCATATGATACTTCTCTTTTTCATTACACTTATTAACAGCTGAACCCAGCCAGATGATGTGTATTTATAACTCCATTCACTAAAATGTTCTTTTCTGTGTAGTCACTCCAATAAAAACAGTGTAATCCACTGTGCAGCTAAATGGCTGTATAAAAAAAAGAACTGCTACATGTATATACATTTTCTTTCCTTCTGCCTCAGAAGCCAGATCAAAGTCTTTTATGTTATGTGATACTGCTGCCCCTCAGGGCGGAGCAATAAACTCCTTAAAATTTCATACCTGCTAAGTTAGCAATATAAGTGTCACTTTAGTTTAGCTGAAGCAGACTTTTGTAATCAATAGCAAGGATTACAGTCAGTAGAAAGTATATCTTGCTAGGTCTTGCAAGTAAGTGGTTAGTTGTGGAAAACATTAAGTGAACTGAATGAATCACTGTCAAAATGTTGTAAGTGAAATTTTATAATTTCTTACCGCTTTCCAGTTGCTATTGCTGATATTAAATTATAAAATCTAGATTCTGTTCACAGTTCCTGTTATGTTAGATTATCTATCCTCAACACAGAATCTCCATTTTCCTAGTTTGAATGTTTCCATTTACTCACAGCCATCTTAAAAGGAGGAAAAATAAAACAAAAAAAAACATGTAAGCAGACATGATTTAGGAGCCATGCCATCAAAGGGATTCTATGCATGCATGTAACTGTCAAGCTCTGCATTTTGTAATATGGCTTGAACAAAAACTTCGATGAAGATGTAATTTTAAAGCTGTCAAAGCATGTACATTTCAGAAAAAAGAATACCAAAGATTGACTTTTAAAGGATTTAAAGGGTATTAAATGTACTTAAAAACAGGATTTCTAATGCAAGACATATCCTTTACAAAATTTTATCTCAGTTTCAGAACTGGAGTACTACATCAATAGTAATGCCCAGGGTTAATTATAACCCTTCCTACTTTATTTAATTGTACTGGTGAAAACTTTTTGTTGTAGTCTTTTCCTTTTTTTTTTTTTTTTTTTTTTGGTACTTTGATTATTGAGGCAGATGACCTACAGAAATGCCAATGGATCCAAGCTATCAAAGGAAATTCTATTTGGTAAGAGTAGGGAAAAGTCAATGTTACATGGCCTATGTAAATAATTCAAGACCTCTGAATACTCGGGAAAAGACTGTTGGCTGATTATTGCTCAGTATAGGAAAATGAAAACATGGGAACCAAAAGTCTTATCTCTTCCTGAAATTCCCTACCATTCCCCCTTTTTTAACTTTTTTGTCATGTGAGGTTAAGAACAGATTTGACACAAATAGTTGATTGAACAATTATTCTGCATTAAACACTAAATAGATACAGAAAACATATATGGTATTTGCAATCCCTCCGGGAATTATACTCCAATACCAGTCTGGATTCAGTTAGGAAAACACAAACCACTCTCCACTGAATATAAAGAATTAGGCCTTTTCCTGACTTTGCAGTTTCTTGAGGAGCAAAATCTAGGAACGTTTTTCACCAGTTGTTCAAGATGCTGCCACTGAAGTTGGCAAAAAGTCGACATTGAATTTTTTTTTCCGCTGAAGAACTAAGCCAGAGTCCCTCAAGTGACTGCCTGGAAGCTGCTGCATTCTTTGAGAACTTTTGGAGAGACTCTCACAAAATGTTCAGTCTGTTAACAGTGAAGAGGGTGGTTCTCAAGCACTTGTGAGAATGCTGTGGTGAACTTCATCTTTGCCAGGGACTAAGTGCTTCCCCTTCCCCTTCCCCTTTACTTCATCCCTCGCACAGGGAAATCCTATCCAATAACCATGTAGTGAAGAGAATTCTGGGAGATGCAGTTTTCATTTCCCAGGTAGAAGTGATGCCTAATAGATAACGGAAGGTCCTGTATTGTGCACATATTTGTGGACCTAGCATCTGTACACACCCCTTTTATGCATATTTAAGTTCTGACCAAAAGTAAAAGCATAATGCTTTGCTTAACCTGTTAGAACTATCTTTGTGTAGTCAAAGGTGTAAATTTTTTTTCTTCCCAAAAGAGGAAATAGAAAATCCCATATGCTATTTTATTATTCTCTGGATAATATTAATTTCTTTTCTAGCTCAGTCACTGTTCCTCTTGGGTATCTTAAAACTTAAGAAAATTGAATATAAATTCCATTTTTAGTGAGAAAGATGAAAAATGGACTTGTTAATATTTATAAACATATATACAAAAACAAGAAAATATGCATAATCCCTATAGTCCTTACTTTTGCAAAAAGTCACATTGCCTTAGTTGGCATCTATAACTTCCCTTTTCACTACCCCTTCCACATTCCCTCATCTTTAGCACAATAGCCATTCATAGTTCTTTGCCTGGTACATTCCCAAATTAATTACCAAAGGAACATGTGCCCTAAATAGTCTTCCCTTTGTGAAGTAGTTTTATTTTTTCATGCCTTTTTTTTTTAAACCAGAAAGCACAGATGTAATATGAGAATCTCTTGAATTCCAGGCCTATTTCTCTCTGCTTACATTGAATAATAGGAATCAAATTAAGACAAATCAGCTCAGCAAATAGAGTAAACCTCTTCTCTTTATCTAATGCTCCAGTGACAGAAGGAACATAAAATGTGTAGCTTTTGGTTTAATGGAATCGGTCTTGAGTCCATTGGTTCAAATATCCTTCCCTTTTAAGAACCACGACTCTAAATCATCAGAGCCTAAAGTTGTGGCAATAGGATACAAAACTTTTGCTGATGGGAAATTAAAGTCTGTGATATGAACAACTAAGAGAAAGAACGCCATCCTACCGATCACTGGTACAGAGCATAAAACACATCCAAGAGGACTTCCCAGTCACACTAAGTGTTTACCTTGCTGATTCTCTTCTTCCAATATCCCACAGCTCTTTATCAGCTTTAAGGTTGTCGTATGACAAGGCTTTAGAATAAATGATGGTGTATGATTATGAATAGAGCCATTAGATAAGGCAGGAAAAGGAGGTCTATATTCAGAATAAATATCTGTTCTAAGGAAATGCGGATGCTGTCATTTCTAATACGAAGGTCTATGAGATAATTAACCTGCCATGCAAGTTAACAAACCTGCTCTCAGGTGACGTATTTGTCCGAGGGAAATGGTGTTGTATTGGGAGCTCATAGCTAATCACAACTATTGGCAATGGGCCCTAGACGAGTTAAATCCTGGACAGAGGAAGTACTGTGTTTTAAAATCTACAACTAACCTCCGCCCCTGTGACCACAGTCAATTTTTCAAGAGGCCATTGAGAAAGAGAAGAGATTTCTGGGAAGAGAGGCTGTCAGAACCAATCATCTTTCCTATCTGGACATTAAGAACTTTCTCTGTTGTTATGCTTTTTGTATATACTAAAATGTCCTTTTACTTAATCTCCTTCCCAAACCTCTTGTCACCAGTTTATGAACTGTGTTTTTCCTACTCCATAGTGTCTAACCAGCAAATGAATAGTAGGATATGAATCACTATGTTTGATTCTGATCATCTGTACTTCCAGGGAATTGAACAATCAGACATGCTTTTTGACCTTCTGTCTACTGAGATCTTCCTTCACCCCTAGCATTCAAGGACATTCTTCTATTTCCTTGCTATTTTCTACCAGTAGGTGGTAAAAAGTTGAACTTTTTTGCCTTTAGTGAGCTGGGCGTTCCTCATGAGGTCTTGCATGTGGGCTGCAAAGGAGCTATAAATCAGAAGTAGAAGCAATGAGAATAAGACTTATTAGGACTTGGAACATAATGGAACTTACTTGTTTCTTATGGAGTTCCTTGAGTTGATCTCCTATATCTCGCTTCCATTTGATTATGGAATAGTTCTTAAGTTGTAATATTATGTACACATAGGGAATTCTGCTTGGGGCCAGTGGTTTGTACTCTTTAAAAATTTTAATTTTGACACAGTTTTGCAAAAGTATTTCACTCTTATCTATTTATATAGACAATACAACAGAACTATTATTAGAAAAAGTTCAGAAATTGAAGAATAATTGTTGCTGTCTCTCAGAGAAAACATTACCCAAAGAGTATTGGTACTACCAGTAATTGTGAGATTAGAAAACAGAATCCCAGATATATAGAAAGATAAAAAAAATACACAGTGTAAGGATTCCACTACCCAGCCAGCAAATTAATGATAAAATTGATCAAAATAAAAAGGGAAATAATAAAGACAATTTAAGAAATTAAGAAACAGATAATCATAAAACCAGTGAAGACCAGTGAAACAAACATGTTCTGTCAATAAGGTTTTCAAGAAGAAGCAAATAGCACCATCAGATGTGAGTCAAGGTGAACAGGGTGACTAATGAAGAAAAGTGCACCATTAGAGAAGCTATGCCCTTGAGGTGATAGCTGTAGTTAGCCTGAGTGTCTCCACAAAGAGGATCCAATAAAATAATCAGCATTGTTCTTACCTCCCTCAGATCCAGGTCCAAGGATCTTAGTGCTTGAAAAAACAAAACAAAACAAAGGAAAGGGTGCTCATTGATTTAGTCTGTCCTAGTTTGCTTCTTGTAGAGAGCAGATTATAAAGTAGTAGAGCAAATGGAAAATGTAATGGAGCAAATGGAAAATACCTTTGGAAAGGACACTGTAGTGAATATCAGATGATTTATCTGTTTTCATACCTCTCTCCTGAGGGGAACACGTATTTTGCAGCTTAGATTAAGCAAATTCATATCATGAACAGAGAGGTTAGGCATGTGTCACAAGTCAGCAACAAAAGTACCTCATAATCTGGCCAATTCATTGTTTCAAAAATTGATATGAACCCCAAGCTGAGAAAATCTACCTATATATGGTATGACCAAGCTGTCAGGAAAGATGTACTCCTAAGAGGGATGTTAGGCTCAGGGACTGCTGAGGTGTGAGTTGGTAGTCAGATTATTCAACATGTAGAGAGATCATCCTTGAAGAATCAAGCTAAGCAAAGATTACTGGAATCAAGAAATGAGCAAAGAGACAAAGACCTGAGATTAATTTAAATCCATAGGTCCATTCACGGTTGAAGCTAGCTGCAACCACAAATTTCTCAGTTCCCAGCTGTCTGAAACAGTATATCCACATTTCTTGGTTATGATAGTTTAATTTGGGTTTTGGTCACAGAATTTGATATCTGAAAATAGAATATTTCAAGTGAAGGACCTGAAAAATGAAGTTGTCTTAGTTGAGGTTAGAGGTAGAGCAATGAGAATTTCTTCATCTTCACTTGGGGATGTCCATAGTACTTAAAGCAAAGCAATTGAGTTCTGCCTGATATATATTTGGAAACCAGAGGGTATATTACTGAGACTACAGTGTAGAAAAATGTATTTCACAAATATTTATAAGCTATCTCTAATGTTTTTCAGTAAAGTTTTATAAAAATTAGAACAATTTCTGTTCAAAGTAACCACCTGTAATGTGAAAAGAAATACAATCTGGGTTTTTATAAGAGGTCCTTTCATCCTATGGTCCGCAATCCATATTAAGTGATTAATCATGTTATCTTTACTAAGAAGAGTTAGTCCTTTCTACCAAATAATATTTTCTCTCCACTTCAATGCCAGCCAGGCGACAAGCTTTCTTTCTGTTTCCCTCAATTAGTGAGTAGTGTTTATTTGGCAGGATTAATTTCTGGCACTTGAGTATTGTCTTTTGAGCTTTGATGTATTTTTAAAATTTTAATCTCATGTAAATAAAAACTTTAAAAGGAAAAAAATAAAATTTTAATCTCATTACATTTCTATATTCAGAAACAGAATGCATCCACAACCACAACTGTCACACTACCAAAGATGATTGTTTTATCTTATTGAGTCCTATTTTGCTATATTTCTACCTACTAACTGTATCAAATGCTTTTGGAGGTAGGAGTGAGAGAAAGAAATATAAATAAGTATATCACAGCATTTTCTGTGTACTAGTCATAGACCCGGCATGTTCTGCTTCCAAACTTTTGACATCACTAATTTTTTAAAAATTTAGAAAAACTCTCATATAAATAGGCTTGTTATTTCTCCCTAAGAATTTAGACATGCATGTGTGTGTGTACGTACAAATACTTTCATTTTAATCTTGATAAATGTAAAATGTGATATTTCTAAAAACAGTAATAGAAAGAGAATGCTCCAGTATGAATATCAGATAAAGTTGTCAGATCAGATGAATCCCAGTAGCAGCCTTGGCCAAGAGATTTGGGATGGTGAATTCTCAAACAAGCTCAGTGGAGCCAGCACTGGTTATCTCACCCACTGATATCAATAATTATAGTTTCAATGACTAAATAAATCCTGCTGTAGAAATGAACGAACTCTCTTAGAACTGATGCCATTTGTAAATTCATTTGATTAAAATTAATAATTTTCTGATTATGACTTGGCATTCTTTGTAGGCCTGCCTATTTGTGTAGCTGGGTTCATGTACTATGATAAAATATGGTTAGTATTCTGTTCTCATATACCAGTCTTCAGGTTTGTTGATATAACTCTTCCTCAGGTAGAAGGCCCATACTTGTTTTGATGAAATTGGGTTTCTGACTCTTCCACATGAGGACCATAACTTGAATTGTGGTACAATGATAAAATCACCAGAGCAAATGTATCTTGGATGAGAGCCATCCATCATTCCCTGCTTCTCAATACAAAACTATTACGCACCACCCTCTTGCCTTCTTCCAATTAATTTCTAACCACATTAAGGGGAGGCATGTCTTGGTAACCTACATGAGGAACCCCTTACAAGGAGATTACTTTCCCTCAAGGTGATTCATGCAAACCATGTTCATAAGATCTTCTACTTAAATGTTACTTGGAAAGAAATTTCCTACAGATGCTGCAATAATTCCTCCCAATTTAGATTTATAGTTGGATATGGAATATAAGCTATATCTATTGCTCTATAAGGAATATTTGCAAGCCTTACTCCTAGAGTGATCAATAGAGACTTCGAAGAAAACGGCCATGGTTTCGGCTATGTAAGCTACAACTTATTTGTACAATTTTAACTTATTTGCAATCAAAATTTGACAGGGTTTCTAAGAATGCTAGGCAGTGTTTCAGAAATTACAGCCAAATTCTGTAACAGTAGATCGTATTACCAGAACTAATATATTTAATATATGATAGAACTATGCCCTAATCTACCTTTTGTTAACCTTCGCCGTCTTTGAAATATTCTATAAAATCATTTTTCTATGAAGTAAAAATTTCTGTTCTTGAGCATAAGCAGCGTTGTTCTGGTAAATGTTTAATAACTATGGGGGTTTGGGGGCATTTCCAGTAGCATTTGATGATTTTCATTGTTCAAATACCCCTACTACAGCTGAATCCAAGCTACTAACATGCCATCAGTGAATGTGGAGTTAGGAAAAGATGTGCAGAAAATGGTCTCATAAACCAGAGATATTTGACTTCAGCATATATGTTAATAAGGTATATTTAATATGAAATTGGACATATTTTTTTAAGATTTATTTATGTTAGCACATGTAAGCATGCAAGAGTTAGGAGAGAAGCAGAGAGAGAATCTTCAAGCAGATTCCCCACTGAACATGGAACATGACACAGGGCTCAATCCCAAGACCCATGAGTTCATGACCTGAGTGGAAACCAAGAGTCAGACACTCAACCGACTGAGCCACCTAGGTGCCTTGGAGCTGAACATATTTTTTATCAAGCAAAAAAAAAAAAAAAAAAAGTCCAAGCTTAATATGACATAGATAACAAAGACTAAAATATGGGGATTTTAGGTTTATTTAAATTGAATTTTAAATGAAATGATTTGAGTTGAAGGTAATATATTAGAATATTTTGCCATGGCTCATTCATTTTACTGAAGAAAGGAAGTGCCAGAGTATACAGAGACTGGTTAGTTGACAAAGTTTGCACTTCAATTGATTTTCCATATCCTTACAGTGAAAAAATGGACTGAAAAAAATGAATAAAGATTCAATAGCTCAAGTTTTAGAGAGTTCTAAAAATGTGTTACTCTGAAAATCCAAGTTTGGTGACCTCCTCCGTTTAGGACTGATGATTATACTTTTTGAGAAAATAAAAAAATTATGGATGAGGTGAAGAGATCTGGAGTAAACACATTCCACCATCTCTCCTACTGAATACAGCTGTATAATACCTGGGCAGAGTTCATGGAACAGCTATTGAGGGCTCTGAAAAGTACAAAGTAGCAGTTACATTGAGGAGTAAAACTAAAATTCAAAATATCCCCCAGAGGGTGTTTAGTTTATCATTTTTTCCCTACTGGTATACCCTGACTTTCTCTTAGTGCAGCTCGAAACCTAGAAGTGGACAAGGACCCTGACCAGGGATGGTCAAGAATAAGCCCTCTAAATTTGGCTTGAAGAAAAAGGGTATCCTAACATTCACAGCGAGTAGGAAGAATCTTCAATGGTTTACCTTTTTTCTGTTCTCCTATATGTCAGTACCCAAACAAGAGTACGGTGTAGCAGTAGGAGCAGGAGTAAAATGGGCAGCTGAGTTCTCTTCAAATCTAAGGTAGGAAAACTTATTCCAATCAGAGGACCATAGTCCCAATAGGATAAGACAGATCTCTATAGTTATCAGGTTTTCTTCCCCTCTCTCGTCTTGTCTCTTGAATCACAAGCTCAGATGTGAGGAGTTCATAGCAGATCTAGGAAAATAAAGGTGCAGACTTCTGGCTAAAGGATTAAAAAAAAAAAAAAAATTCCAGGGTACCACAAATTAGGGAGGGGATGATGGAGGGAGACAGACTTAGAAAACAAACCCCTAGAGTTGTATATAAACTGAGCTAACCTCTAAGATGTGCATATGTGAATCTGGTCTAAACAGCATGCACAGACATTGAAACTGAGTCATGAGCTAGACCACTGCCAAGATCCCAGATTAGGCAGTGTGCAGGGCAGAGATAAGACGGCTCTGAATAGCCCTGCAAAGATTTGAAAGCAACACTTCTACTGAAGCCATGACCCATAGAACTTAAAGTCTTAATTTACCAACAAAGTTGATTTTCTGCCAAAATAACAAAGATACCAACATACTCTATAGGATTTAAACAAGTTATCATCTCATTCTGTTGAAAATGAAAATCAGACAATCCAAAATTGGTTGACATGAAAAAGTACTCAGAAAAATAACAACTCACATGGAAAAAGATCACCAACAGAATCAAATTTGAGACAACAGATGTTACATTTGAGAAAAACTTTAAAGCAACACTTTGTAAAATTATTCCAATAAATAAGGACAAACACCTGTGAAATGAATGGGAAGACAAAAATTTTCAGCAAGGTAATAAATGATATAAAGAATGGGAAAATTATTTAAAAATCAAATCAAAATTTAGAACAAAAAATAAAAAAACTCCTTCACTGTTTTGGATTCAGTAGCAGGATGGAGATGACAAAGGTAAGAGTCAGGTAACTTACTGAGAAAGCTAAAGTACTCAATCTGACCAAAAAAGAAAAGATTGGAAAATATGAACAGTGTATCAGGTTCCTTTGAGGGACCACCTCTCATAGAAGTTGAGAAAAATTTAAATAGAAAAATAAAAGTTAAAAAAAAGTCAAAAAGTTGAAAAAAAGGCTGCAAAATCCCAAAATTTAGTCAAATATACAAATATGTAGATTCAAAAAATTCATTGAACCCCAGATGGTATACACATGTTGACTGACAACCTGAGGAGTTTCCCAGGTGAAATCCAAAACCAGCTTCCATACACCCAGGGCAAAGACAGACAAAGAGGAAGACCACTCCAGATTGATAGGTGATAGGTTTAACACGGAAGGAAAATTACATACAAGGCCTGTCTTGGGAAGCCACAAGACAAGGATATCTGCCAATCAGGATCTTAAGAGTTCACATGGAGTCTTTAACAGGGTTCAGGTCATGTACACAGTCTAGATGGTCTCCGTAGCACATTACTCTCTCGAGTTTGCGTACTTGAACCCAGCTCCTACCATGAAAATGGTGGGCAGAACATACATACCAGAGACAGGGTTGGGCGTGAGGATCCTTCTGACCGTCCAGGTCCAGCTCCCAGGTCAAGTGGTAGTCTTGTCTTCTCATGACCTCCTTCAATAATAGGCAAAGAAATGGAAGCTGAGATATACCATAAACTGCTAAAATTAGAGACAAAGAAAAAATACTGAAAGCAGCTAGGGGAAAATTTATAAGCTAACAATGCAAATGACAATATATTTCTCTTCAAAGACTACAGAGGCCAGAAGGAAGTAGCACCGTATGTTTAAAGAGCTGAAATAAAACTGTCAACCCAGAAATCTATATCCAATGAAAATATTTTTTAACAATGAAGGTGAATACACTCCCAGATTAAAGAGAACTAACAGAATCCTTTGCAAGAAAACCTGTTTTGTTTTTTTAATTGCTATACAAAGTTCTTCAGGCAGAAGTAAAATTGTATCAAATGACAGACCATAGATCAAAGAAAATTATCAAGAATAAAAGGGATATTGCATAATAAAAAAGAAGTCAATTCACTAAAAAGACATAATAATCTAAAATGTACAAGCACCTAACAAAAGCACTTTAAAATACATGAAGCAAACATGGACTTAGTAGAAACCGGAGACAAATGCATTGTTTTCACTGAGGCCTCCAACACTCTTCTTGCAGTAACTGACAGAACTACTAGAGAAATAATGAATCTAGAAGACTTGACAACACAATAAACCAGCTGGATATAACTGACATTTAGAGAGTACCTCACCCAATAATGGAAAATATTTCCTTTTTTGGCACACATGAAATATTCACCAAAATAAGCCATATCTTGAGCCAGAAAATGGAGCTAAAAATAAACATAAAATGATTGTAGAAAATGACAGATAAGTACACTTTTACTTTCTGCTATAAATTTCTCCTTCCTCTCCCTTCCTGCCTCCTATTGGACAGTGATACTCATTTTTTAAGAGTTATGGTATTTAAGATGTAGTTTCTTTCTATAATACTTAGCTGTTTGGACTTAAGTTCTGTGGAAATTGTTCTGTTTACTCGTTATCAGTGTCTGCTTTGTTTACCACAGCTTTCCACTTGTAATTATCTTACTTGGATTTATTGTGTTGTTGGCTGAAATCCACTCAAGAACTTTCTTCGAGGGGTGCTTGGGTGGCTCAGTGGGTTAAAGCCTCTGCCTTCGGCTCAGGTCATGATCTCAGGGTCCTGGGATCGAGCCCCGCATCGGGCTCTCTGCTCAACAGGGAGCCTGCTTCCCCTCCTCTCTCTGCCTGCCTCTCTTGTGATTTCTCTCTCTGTGTCAAATAAATAAATAAAATCTTTAAAAAAGAAAAAAAGAAAAAAAAACTTTCTTCAAGACTTTCTCATGTATGCCTTTTTTTTTTTTTAATAGCTTCATCTTTGTTTCATCTCTGCTGTTTCAATAAATTTATAACGATTGGATTATAGTATTTGGGTTAAAATTGTTCTGAAAAATTTGTAAACATTGCTCCACTATCATATAACATTTGCTATTTATGTGGAAGATACTGCCCTGTTTGCTTGTGTGTGTGGCTTAAAATAACACAAATGTATTAGCTTACGGTTCTGGAGGAGAGAGAACCAATATTAGCCTCACTGTGTTAAAATCAGAATGTCAGGGGAGCTACATTTTTTTGTGGAGGCTATAGGGGAGAATCCATTATCTGGACATTTCCAGCTTCTACAGGCCTCCCCCCCATTCCTTGTGACCCTTCTCTCTTCCAAACCAGTGAGGCTGGCTGGGTCCCTCTCATGCTGCCATCTTGGATTCTTTCAGGTCCGCCTCTGTTCTCCATTTATAATCAATGTTTCAACTGTATTGAGCCAACCTGGGTAACCCAAAGTAATCTCTTCATCTTAAAATAAGCTGATAAGCAACCTCATTTCCATCTGCAATCCTAATTCTCCTTTGCCAGGTAAACTAACATACTGTATTTTCTTGGAATTAAGACATAGGTGGGGCGCCTGGTGGCTCATTTGGTTAAGCCAACTGCCTTCGGCTGGGGTCATGATCCTGGAGTACTGGGATCGAGTCCTGTATCGTGCTCCCTGCTCAGCAGGGAGTCTGCTTCTCCTTCTGACCTCTCCCCTCTCGTGCTCGCTCGCTCGCTCTCAAATAAAATCTTAACAAAAAAAAAAAGACGACGACATGGGCATCTTTGGAATCCTATTGTTTTGCTACCATAGGGCTTTTAAGTTTATCTTTACTGTTCATTTAAATACACACACACACACACACACACGTATATGTATGTATGTACATATACATATGCATATGTATTATATATATGTATAGTAGACAGAAAATGTTACATTAGTTTCAGTTGTACAACATAGTGATTTAACAAGTTTATACATAATGCTATGGTCATCACCAGTGTAGCTACCATTTGTCACCATACAATGCTATTACACTATTGTTGACCATATTCCCAATGCCATACATTTTATTCCCTGACTTATTCATTCCCTAACTGGAAGCCTGTATCCTACTCCTTTTTACCCATCTTGCCCATCTCCCCACACTTACTACCTTTCCTGGCAACCATCAATTTGTTCTCTATACATATGGGACTTTTTATGTTTTTTGTTTATTCATTTGTGTTTTAAAGTCCCTGTATAAGTGCAATCGTACAGTATTTGTCTTTCTGTCATTTTACTTACTATAATACCCTTCTAGGTCTATCCATGTTGTCACAAAGAATAAGACTCATTCATTTTCATGGCTGAGTCATACTCCTTATATATATGTATAAATGTATATACACACACACACACACACATATACATGCATATACATACCCCACATCTTTATTCATCTGTCAGTGGAGACCTGGATTGCTTCCATAGTTTGGCTATTTTTGCAATAAACATAGGGGTGCATACATATCTTCATATTAGTGATTTTGTTTTCTTTAGGTAAATACTGAATAGTGGAATTACTGGATCACATGGTATTTCTATTTTTAATTTTTTGAGAAAACTCTGTGTTGCCTTCCAGAGTGGCTGTACCAGTATATATTCCCCCAACAGTGCACAGGGGTTCCTTTTTCTACATATCCTTGCCAACACTTGTTATTTTGTGTCCTGTTGATACTAGCCATTCTGACAGGTGTAAGGTAACGTCTCCTTTTGTTTTTGATTTACATTTCCATGATAGATCAATGATGTTGAGCATCTTTTTATATGTCTACTGAACATCTGTATGTCTTCTTTGGAAAAATGACTGTTCATATCCTCTGCCCATTTGTTGTTTGTTTTTGCACTTGATCTTAGCCAAAAGGCCAAGAAGCGATGTTGTTGTTGGTATTGAGTTATGTAAGTTCTTTATATATTTTAAATACTAACCCCTTACTGGGTATATCATATACAAATATTTTTTCCCATTCAGTAGGTTGCCTTTTCATTTGATTGATGGTTTACCAACCAGTGGTTTTCCACTGTACAAAAGCTTTTTATTATGGTGTAGTCCCAGTAGTTTATTTTTGCTTTCGTTTCCCTTGCCTGAGGAGACATACCCAGAGAAATGCTGCCATGGTCAATATCAGAGAAATTATTGACTGTGCTCTCTTCTAGGAGTTTTATGGTTTCAGGTATCACATTTAGATCTTTAATCCATTTTGAGGTTATTGTTGTACGTGGTGTAAAAAAGTGATCCAGTTTCATTCATTTGCAGGTAGCTGTCCAGTTTCCCAGCACCATTTATTGAAGAGAATGGCTTTTCCCCATTGTATATTCTTCCTTCTTTTGTCATAGATGAATTGACTTTATAATTGAGGTCATCTCTTCTGATCTGTTTATTTGTATGTCTGTTTTTGTGCCAGTACCATACTGTTTTGTTTACTATAGCTCTGTACTATATCATGAAAATTGGAATTGTGATATTCTCAGCTTTGTTCTTTCTCAAGAGTGCTTTGGCTATGCAGTCTTTAGTGGTTTCCTACAAATTTTAGTATTATCTGTTATAGGTTGATGAAAATGTGATTGGCATTTTGATAGGATTTATATTCAATCTATACATTGCTTTGGGTAGTAAGGACATTTTAACAATATTAATTCTTCCAATCCATGAACACGAATCCATGACTCATGTTCATGTGTCAGCCGTTGCCACAGTAATAGTATATAACCACCCACACGAAACTGTGGTACGATGATAAGCTTCATTCATATATCTGAGTTTGGGCTGTGACAACTCTGCTTCAGGCTGTTGAGTGCCAGTCAGCTGGGGAGGATTTGCTCTTTGCATCTCATTTTGGGATCCAGGCTAATGGGGCTGGGATATTGGGTCATAGATTTCTAAGGCAATAATCACAGGTTGATAAAGGACATGCAGAATCTCTCAAAAATTTCGTTAGGCCCAGGCTCTAAACAGGCCCATCATTTGTCTACTCATATTCTCAAAGCCATTACTTGGCCAAATATCAGTGGGTCAGGAAGTGGTTCTCCAATAATAGGTAGCAGGGGAGGGAATGATTTACGGAATAATCTGATCTATATATCTCAATAATCTTTCTACATCAATTTTTTATTTTCTGAAGTGTGCCTTTTTTAATCTACAGATTTAATTCTTTGCTTAACAACATTTTCGTTTATGTAACTACCATCTTGTCTCAAATTTCTTAAACTTCAACCCTCCCTACTTTCAGGATTTAAAGCTGAGTAGTCTGTCCATGCCAGTGTTTTGATTGTTGTCTGAGTTTATTCAGTCACTTTAAGGTCAGAACATATTTTAAAAATGTACACAAATGGTCTTTCTTTATCAATTTGTTGATATTGCCTAAATTTATCCTTTTTACCTTATTCATTTCTTTATTCATTTAATACATATGTTTTAAGTTCTCACTATGTGCCAGGCATCCTTATGGATAAAATAGTAACAGATAAAAGTAGGTCATGTACATTTAATTTTAAAATTAGTCAAATGAGCAAAAGTATATCATTGATGATTGATTGCAGGCTTTGAGGGAAAAAAAAAACTTCAAATCATCATTTGTTGGCTTTTATCTCTTTCTCTCCCTTTCTCTGTATGTATGTATGTGTGTATATATATATATGTATATATATATTTCTCTACTTATATATGTGTATGTATATGCACACATACACACTCATCCATGTATTCTCTTTTTTTGATGAGAATATTTAAGTTCTCTCTTAGAAATTTTGATTATATAATACAGTGTTATCAACTATAGTTGTCATACGTTATATCCTTTATAGATTTGCCTAATTCTGGACATTACATATATACGGAATTATAAATATGTGCTCCTTTGTAACTGTTTTTTGGGATTTTTTTGGTTTTGTTGTTTTTTTTTTTTTTTAAAGATTTTATTTATTTATTTGACAGAGAGGAGAGAGATCACAGGTAGGCAGAGGGGCAGGCAGAGAGGGGGAAGCAGGCTCCCCGCTGAGCAGAGAGCCCGATGCAGGGCTCAATCCCAGGACCCTGAGATCATGACCTGAGCCGAAGGCAGAGGCTTTAACCCACTGAGCCACCCAGGCGCCCCGGTTTTGTTTTTATTTAGTGTAATATTTTCAAAGATCATCCATGTTGTAGCATGTAGCATTTTTATGACCAAATAATATTCCATTGTTTGGATATACTATATTTTATTTATCCATTTATCAGTTTTTGGACATTTCCACTTTCTGGCTATTTTGAGTGGTGCTACTATAAATATTCCTGTGCAAGTTTTGTGTAGACATGTATTTCATTTTTCTTGAGTATATACCTTAGAATTATTTGGGTCATATGGTAACTCTTTATTTAACTATTGAAGAAATTGCCAGATAATCATTCAAAGTGGCTACATGGTTTTACTTTCCTACCTGCAATATATGAGATGTTCATTTCTCCACATCCTTGCCAATAAATATTATCTGATTATTTATTCTAACTATCCTAATGGGTGTTAGGTGAAAAGTTTAACTTTTAGGGATTTTGGGGGGAAATTAGAATTACTACAGGGAATTGGTCCATCAGGACTTAAGAAGAAAAAAATTATAACCTAGTTCTAATCCTGATGATGAGGACATTTGGCTAGAAAACTGAATTCAGTCTCAGAGATCTCAGTCAAGTCATCATTATCTAATTCAAAATTATCCATTGTAAGAAGCAGTTTTATTACAGGAACTCTAGCATAATTTGACAGTATATTTCTGTTATTTGTGGCTTCACAACTTTGTGAACATTTTATAATCTCTTTATTTTATGTCTTGATTTTCCATTACAAAAGGCAGATAACCAATAATTGTAGATGTCTCTATATCTAAGGTGCAGGTTTATGACCTAAATTTCATCAGTCAGATAGAACTGACCAAGACTTGGGTTTGGAGTCCATCAGTGTGGTAATGAAGACTTGATTCTTCATGGATTGTAGTAACAGAAATGCTGGTACCCAGATACAGTATCATTGGTGCTAAATAGTATGTTTGGGCATAGTTCCTATTTTCTGGCCCTCCCCAAGAATCTGTGAACAACCTAACATATTTTACTTATCAACTCAGAATGGATTTTGTTATTTATATTCTCAATTGATATTGTTCTAAAATATTTTTCCAATTTACTTCAAGTTATTTATAAACCAATAAAATAATTATATACATATATAAACGAATCCCTTTTATTCCCATTACATGCCCTTTTTATAATTCCAAAATGGTAACATTAGAGAAATAATAAAAATTGATTTAAGTATAGCAAAAAGTCAATTTTAAATTTAATTCCAGAGGCATAATATCAAAAATTACTCTTTTATTTTTACCAGCACCTGAAATTCATGTCAACACTATTTCAGGCTCTTATATTTTATTTTTTTGAATTATTACTTCATATCAAATAAAATTACATTTATTATAAATCTGTTTACATTTTTGTTTGCATTCACTTCTATTTTCTTCAGATTTTGAGGGAACATTTTTGTTACAATTTTGTACAAATTACTTGCTTTCTGCATATTCTTTTCTTTGATGTCTGCATTAAAAACAAGATTTCTGGCCACAAAACTTCTTAATACAGAAATAGCCCTCCCAACACTATGCCAGGAAGACTTTATCGTGGCTGTGTGAAAAAAATATTCTCATGGAATCTTCCTGTGTAAACTACTCTTATAAATTAGAGTCTACTTTGGAAGTTACCAAATGAGGTAAAGTGATCTCAAATTTTAGTTCTGCTGTTAGCAGAGAAAACTAGAAAGAATAAAATAACATTTTATGTTTTTGCAATTTAATACTTAAAATGATGTTAAAACTCTCTGAAAAAAAAATACCAAAGTTTAACTGTCTACATTTCTTTTATTTCTTTTTGTACTTTCTCTCATTCTATTTTTTATTTTTTCAGTATTTACTATATATGCATAATAAGGAATTGTAGGTATTCAACCAATAGTGTCATGAAAAATACTGAGAAATAACTCGGTGTCACTGTCTTTCTCTAGAAAAAAAAAATACTAATATCTATCTATCAATCTATTTCTTTGTTTATTTTGTGGAATTTGAGGTTTCCTTATCTGGTAAACTGTAACCATGAGGCAAGCTATGGGAACTTTAAAAGGAAACGGGTCTCTGTAGATTTCAGAAAATAAAGCAAACTATTGTTTTTTGATGTTCCCCAGAGCATAAAATCTAGGCTTTTGGGGACTAGAGAATCACTGGGGTGGTTTGTGAGATACTCCCACTCCAACACTAGCAGAGTTTCAGGGTTTTGAAAGCATTCAAGAGGCTTGGGAAACCAAATAGCAAACAAAATCTCCACACATTGACGGAATATATAGAAGTCCTGTCTTAGGAAACTAAAAAATATATGACATTTTCAGAGATTAAATTTTGGGGAGCATTTGTCAGGAACACTTTCTGTAATTGTGTAGTGCTAAGGTGTTCGATATATTTTATCTGCTAGAGGGAAATATTTTCCTATATATCTGCCAAAAAACCATTAGTGTATTCCAATCATCTAATAGGCATCCAGTCTGCCCTAGCCAATCTGTGGTGCTGTAGTGATTCAGGGTGATGAAGCAGACATAGTCCAGGCCTTAATGTTGCTTATATTCCCGTACAATAGCAAAGAGAAAAGTAAATCAATTTTAGGTAGGATATTTCACATGATAATGTGGTAACCCGGTAATTGAGTGGGAAGTGACCTTAGATGGTTGGCCAGGGAAAGTCTGATGATTTAGGAAGTATATTTAAGCTGAGTCTGGAATTACTAGATGAGATCAATTATAAAAATATCTAGAAAGAATGTTCCCAGAAAAAACAAAAACAAAGCCCCTGTGGGAGAGACATGTGTGTTGATTTCAGATATAAAGTCAATATGGTTGATATATTAAGAGGTATTATGGTATAAAATAATAGTACATTTGTATATAAATTTTATATATTTGAGATCCATACATATATATATTTGAAATCTATATATATGTGTGTATATATATATGTGTGTGTATATATACACATATATATGTGTGTGTATATATATATAATATAAATAGTAAGTATATATATATAATATATATAAATAGTAAGTTTTTACTATTTACTATTACTATTACTATATAAATAGTAAGTTTTTTAAAAATTCATAGTATTTTTTTCCTTGAGAAGCTGAGTACAAGGCTCAGTCATACTTGCAATAGCTGAGTAGGCATGGAAAGGATATCTAGCCCAAAGCCATCCAACCGTAGGTGAGTCCAGAGCTTAATAATAATGCTGTTATATGAGTTCTTCAAACCAATCAGTCCTGTCTTGAAGAGTTTTGCATAAAACATGCAGAAATAGAATACAAGCAGTGGCAAGATCCAAAGCTGAACAATACAAACAGAGGATGAAGGAGAAGCACTAGAATAGCAAATAATGTACAGCTGTTGCTACAAAAGCAATAAAGGAACCATGGCCACATGGCTGTACTGTATCCTGAATGGTTATATAGTTCCTGAAGAGTATTGCGGTCTCTATGAGCTCTGACTGGGCACCTGCTAAGACTGCACTGCTTAATGAATTCCTCATGTGTTCTTGTAATACTGTACCATTAGTTTAGTGTATCTGCATATATTCTTTATGTTCTGACAGCTTTAATAACACATGCTATTCATTCTCATTAAAAACCATTTGATGAGATAATGTTAAGAGGTTAAATAGTAAATCTGTAGGTTAAACAGTAAAATCTGAAGGTTATATGTTTAGTAAGTAGAAGATATGGGATTAGAATTGAACCATATCTGACAGTAACATTAATATTCTAGAATGAGCAGATACTTAGCCAAGTCTTTGATATAACACTGATTCACACGTGCCTCCAGTATTCTCAGCTTCAGTGAAGGTTAGAAATGGATACAAGTCAAGAGAGTGAGAAGACAAGCCAAAGGCTGGGAGAAAATATTTGCAAAAGATACTGACAAAGGACGATTATCCCAAATCACAAAGAAGGCTGTAAAATGAAGAGTAAAAAAAATGAATAAACCAATTATTAAGTAAATAAAAGACCTGAACAGATGTGTAACTAAAGAAGATCTATAGACGAGAAATAAGCTTATGAAAAGATACTCATCTAGCCAACATATAATACTCATTAGTTTTTGATGTAGTGTTCAACAATTCATTAGTTGTGTATAACACCCAGTGCTCATCACCATACATGCCCTTAAATATGATAAAAATAAATAATATTTAAAAAAAGAAAAGATACTCATCATCATATGCAATTAGAGAATTATAAATTAAAATAATCATGAGATAATGCTACTAATCATGAGGGAATCACAAATCAAAACCATAATGAGATCACCTCACACCTGTTACGATGGTTATTATAAAAAAGACAAGAGATAACAAGAGTTGGTAAAGATGTGAAAAAAAAGGAACACTTGTGCTCCATTGGTGGGATTGTAAAATGGTGTAGCTATTATGGAAAATAGTATGGGGTTGTGTCAAAAGATTAAAAACAGAACTACCATATGAACCAGTAATCTCAGTTTTGGATATATACCTAAAAGAATTGAAATCAGGGTATCAAAGAGATTTATGTGCTCTCTAGTTCATTGCAGCATTATCCATAGTATCCAGCAAATGGCAACGATCTAAAAGTTCTTCAACAACTGTATGGCTAAAGAATCTTTGATATATACATACTATGAGAAAATTGTTCAGTCTTACAAATGAAGAAAATCCTGCCATATGCAACAACATGTATTAACCTGGAGGACATTACGTTCCATGAAATTAGCCAATCACAAAAGGGTAAATACTACAAGATTCCACTTATATGAGGTACCTAAACGAGTTACAGTTATAGATAGTAGAATGGTGATTTTCAGGGTCTGGGGGAGGGGAGTTGGGGACTTGCTCTTTGTTCGGTCTAAAGTTTTACTTATACAAGATGAATAAGTTCTAGAGACAGGCTATACAGCATTGTAGCTATTGTTAACAGTACTATATTGTACACTCAATAAATTATTGAAAGGTAGATCTCATGGTAAGTGTTATTACTACAATAAAAAATAAGATAATTTTTAAAATAAATTAGAAAAAGAACAAAGTAGTTGAGATGTAACTAAAAATATAATGAGCAACTATTGTATAAGTCAAAATGCTTTTGCTCTCCATCTTAGGAATTTTGGTTTTTTTTTTTAATTAAAATTACTGAATTAGTAAGATCTCTCAAGTTTCAAAGCCAAATAGGTATCTCAGAAATTAGATTTAAGGCATCCCTAAAGAACAATTATTTTAATGCTGATTTAAAAACCATCCTACAGAATATGTCATTTGGCCTAAGTAATTTTATTAGGGAAACTCTAGTTTCATGTAAGTTTTACCATGTCTGAAGTTACCAGAAATAATCTGTCTTGTGACGATATTGGATATTATAATTCAATTTATTGGATGTCTAATTTACATTTTTCATTGTTAATATAATCTTAGATCAATCTTAAACATCTATGAAAGTTAGGTCTCAGTCCCTTAGTGAACCTAAAAAATAAAAAATAAAAAAAATAAAAATCTATGAAAGTAAAGTAGCCTAAGGCCAGTAAACATTATGGAGAATAAGAAGTTTTCATTAATTATGTTTTCTGTAGGATAGTAAAGTAAATATTATACAAATCAGATCACACTTACATTTTTATACTCTGGTAAAACCAGGGCAAAATCATATTATCAAATTTAAGTGATTCATTTTATTTGAAACATCATATAAAAATTTTCCCTTTTTGTATTTGTAAAATCATATTAACACTTTACTTAAAAACATGAACTGAACATAATAATGAAAAAGCTTCATTCCTTTTAATTTTATAAACAACTAAAAAAGGATAAACCCCCTTTTTAAAATTGCTGTCTAAACAGCAAAATTTTCTTTAGAAAGCCAAACATTGTTCTAGAAATATGTAAAACTTTATAATCTGATGTATTAATTTACTCCCATTTTGTATTATAGCTTTCTGTGTTGGCTAGATATTCCTAGAATATACACATAATGACAAATTTTATAAGCAACTGAAAAGGTTAACCAAATAAAGTCATTTTAAAAAAACTGAAATTTTATGTGGAAAAAATTAAAAATCCTTTAGAGAATTAAGACAAACTCTCACAGGAGACAGTAATTTTCTATGACTCACTCATGGCGTGGGACCACCAGAAAACTAATCTGAGCAAAAAAGGCCCCATGAAAGCTAAGGTTTAACTTTCTGTTGACAAGTATCACAGTACTTGTGAGTGAGGCTCCTAAAGAAATCTCAGTGGAACCCTCATACTGTTGAATTGTAAGGTCAGAATTTACACTGAAGGTAAGAACAAAATGAAACAAGGAACAACAACAAAGCATACACACAAAGCTGAGCGTATTAATTTGCAAGAGAAGGAAACCAATGACAGAAGTGATTGAATAGTTTCCCAAGTAGTATAATTAGGAATTTTTAAGCGCAAGAAAGGGCGGGGGAGGGGGGGTTCATTTTAGTTAAGCTAATTAAGGGTTAATAGCAAAGTTTCTTGATAAGCCTGTACTTAGTTATTAAAATAAGTCCCAGTGCTGCTTGTTTAGGAAATAGTCTTTATTTAAGTCCAGTAAGGGTCTAGTGTATTGTGGTGTAATGGAGTCTCTCAGAGTTTATGGTCCTTTATCTCCTTCATTTGTTAGAGTCATTTGTTAGAATGTAAGAAAACACTACATTTAGTTTTGAAATTGCCTAGGCAAGTGTCACATTAAATATAAAATGTTCTTTCTAAAACAGATCAGAGAAACTGCAAATAGTGAACTGCATTGCCGCAATAAAAGATTTTTTTTTCAGCTTGAAAGTTTTTATGTTTTCAATTAGTTTTGATCAGGGAAATAGAAAAGTTATGAGACCTTTAATTTTTAGCAGTATAGAAAGTAAACAGGAAACTGTGTAGTCAGGTTTAAAGTTTACAGTATCACGGATATCACCTCGTCCAAAGCCTCATTTGGTCTATAAAACTTGTGGCACAAGAAATGTGTCACTTGCTCAACATTAGGTCCTGTGCTAACTGGAGAAGTGTGACTGGTGTCCATATTGGGGAAAAAAACAAAAACGTGTGACTGTTTTTCTATTGTACTCATCGTCTAGGTTAGTGCATGTAATATTCTTTTTTTAAAAACTTTTTTATTAACATATAATGTATTACTTGCCCCAGGGGTACAGATCTGTGAATCATCAGGCTTACACATTTCACAGCACTCACCATAGCACATACCCTCCCCAATGTCCATAACCCAGCCACCCTATCCCTACCCTCCTCCCCCCAGCAACCCTCAGTTTGTTTCATGAGATTGAGAGTCTCTTATGGTTTGTCTCCCTCTCTATCCCATCTTATTTCATTATCCCCCCCGACCCCCCACAACCCCCCGCCCTGCCTCTCAAATTCTTCATATCAGAGAGATCATATGATAATTCTTTCTCTGATTGACTTATTTTGCTTAGCGTGATACCCTCTAGTTCCATGCACATTGTTACAAATGGCAAGATTTAGTTTCTCTTGATGGCTGCATAGTATTCCATTGTGTATATATACCACATCTTCTTTATCCATTCATCTGTTGATGGACATCTAGGTTCTTTCCATAGTTTGGCTATTGTAGACATTGCTGCTATAAACATGCAGGTGCACGTGCCCCAGTGTATGTAATATTCTAAGACATTCAGATGTTTAAAAGTAATAGAATATTGAATTTGCAAAAGTTTAGTCTCAATATTGATTAGTCTGACCAACTATGATATGAGTATATTTATGAAAGAAAAGAAAAAAACACAATTTTCCATTAAGGAAAAACATCCTTGTGCACCTGCTTTTCTTCCTTATATTTCCTTAAGTAAAACTAGGATCCCAAGACATTTTAAGACCTATTGTCTAACAGCACTCATTCTTTCTGTCATAATTAACATTTGATTGTTCTTCTTGGCTTGCAGTAAAATCACTGCAAAGACTATTTTATACCTCTAGTGTATAAGGTATACAGCAGCCCACCCACTGTTATAAATTCAATCTGACCTTTTCTGAAAGTGTTTGAGTAGATAAATAGGAAAATTTAACTGTGTATTGGCAACTATAAACATCCTTGGGCTTTCCACAGAGTTAATGAAAGATTAAGTTTGTGAGAGCGTTGATTTCTTCTAATTGCAAACTGAGTTACTGCAAACCTCCATTAAAAATTTAAAATACAGTGTCAACATTATAAAAGGACACAATCTCTCTACACAAACCTCCCTTAGTGGCTTCTGCAAATTAAAATGCTGAAAATGAAAACATGGATGCTTAGAAATAAAGACCCTTATTAAAAAGAGGACAGAGGGTAAAACATTTTGTTAAACTTTTCAAATTTAAGTACTTCTTTTAGGTGTCAACATAATTATCTAATGTTCATTTTTTTACTTAAATTCAATTAGCCAACATATGGTACGTCATTAGTTTCATGTATAGTGTTCAGTAACTCATCGGTTGTGTGTAACACCCAGTGCTCCTCACATTAAGTGCCTTCCTTAATGCTCATAACCCAATTACCCCATCCCCTCACCCCCTTCACCTCTAGCAACCCTCAGTTTGTTTCCTATGGTTAAGAGTCTCTCATAGCTTTTCTCCCTCTCTGATGACCTCCCATTCTGTTTTCCCTCCCTTCTCTGCCCTGTTTCTTATATTTCACATATGAGCGAAGCCATATGATAATTGTCTTTCTCTGATTGACTTATTTCACCAAGCAAAATACCTTGCATTTCCACTCACGTCAGTGTTCTTAATTAAACCTATAGAATGAGGAAAACCTAAGAAATAATTCTACTACTAATATATATATAACATGTATACTTAACGATAAAACAATTTTCTTTTTTTATTATTTTTTAGATTTTATTTATTTATTTGAGGAAGAGAGAGACCACAGGCAGGGGGTGCAGGAGAGGGAGAAGCAGGCTCTCCACTGAGCCAGGAGCCCAATGCGGGGCTGGGCTGGAGCCCAATGGGATCACGCCCTGAGCCAGAGGCAGATGCTTAGGCAACTGAGCCACCCAGACCCCCCTAAAACAATTTTTTTAACATAGAAAATACTCAGAATAAATGCCAGGATAGGAATTAATTCACCTTTTAGAACTTTGAAAATTTATGCATACTTACTTCCTCCAGTGACAATTTAAAAATTTAGGCTTTAAAATCTTGTCACATAATATGTCCTAGATTTGCTTGGGGATTATCACCCAATTTGGAAAGGGCTTTCCATTTAAAAACAAAAATAATTTTAAATATTGTCACTCAATGTTTCCTTCAGGGTTTAATGATTATGAGATAGTAGAGCCTGTCACTTTGTGTTGGTTGAATTCAAGTTAAAATCGCTACTCTGTGGAGTATGGAATATAAGCCTTTTTGTAGGATAAAGGGGTATCTGGTTTGCTATTAAATATATATATAAAATTATACAATTTTTTTTTTTTACCAAACGAATGAGGATGGTTTGATTTTAAAGGGATTATAAAGTAATTACACTTGGATCACTATATATACTTAATCTCTTAAAAATATAAATTAGTTTTTCATGAAGTTTCTTTAAAATTATAGAAGAAAGATGGTATAAAATGGATGAGTCCAAATCAGTATATGTATTTCTGTTTTTTTATTGTATAATAATTAACATATTAGTTTCAGGGATACAAAATAATTTAACACTTGTATATATGTGAAATAATCACAATAAGTCTAGTTAACATCCATCACAATACAGTTAGAAAATTTTTTCTTGAGATGAGAACTTTCAAAATTTACTTTTATAGCAACTTTCAGATATACAATACAGTATCAACTATAGACACCATGTTATACATTATATCCACAACATTTATTTCATAATTGGAAGTTTGTACTTTTTGACCCTTTTCATCCATATTGTCTACCCCTCATTCCCTTCCTCTGGCAACCACCAGTCTTTTCTCTATATCTATCTATGAGGTGTTTTGTTCTGCTTTGTTTTGTTTTAGATTGCACATATAAGTGAGATCTTACAGTATTTGTTTTTTCTCTGACTTACTTCACTTAGCATAAAGTCATCAAGGCCATCTATATTATCAGAAACGGCAGGATTTTCTTTTTTTGTGGATGAATAATATTCAATTATATCTGTGCATATGTATGTAAGGTCCATTATAAACATGTATCACATTTTTTATCCATTCATCCATTGATGGACACTTAGGTTGTTTCCATGTCTTGACTTTTGTAAATAATGCTGCAATAAATATGGAAGTCCCTCTATTTTTTTGAGTTAGTGTTTTCATTTCCTTCAGATAAATACACAGAAGTGGAATTGCTGGATCATATGGTAGTTCTAATTATAATTTTTAAAGGAAACGCCATACTTATTCCATAGTGGCTGCACCAATTTACATTCCCTCAGTAGTGCACAATGGTTCCCTTTTCTCCACATCCTCTTCAACGTTTGCTATTTTTTGTATTTTTGATAATAGCCATCCTAACAGGTATGAGGTGAGATCTCATTGTGGTTTTGATTTGCCTTTTCCTGATAATTAATGATGTTGAACATCTTTTCATATATCTGTTGCCTATTTGTAGGTCCTTTTTGGAAAATTGTCCATTTTATTTTATTTTTTTAAGAGAGAGAGAGAGAGAGTGCGAGGTTGGTGGGGGGAGGAGCAAAGGGAAAGGGAGAGAGAACCTCAAAAAGGCTCCATACCCAGCACAGAGCTCAATACAGGGCTCAGTCGAGGTTCAGTCTCATGACTTGAGATCATGACCTAAACCAAAATCAAGAGTCAGACAATTGACTGAGCCACCCAGGCACCCCACCTCTGCCCATTTTTTAATCAGGTTATTTTTCCCCTATTGACGTATAATTTTTTTATGTATTTTGGATATTAACACCTTATTAGATATAGTTTGCAAATATTTTCTCCCACTGCATAGGTTGCCTTTTCATTTTGTTGATGGTTTCCTTTGCTGTGCAGAAAGATTTTAGTGACATAGCCCCACTTGTTTATTTTTGCTTTTGTTTCCTTTCCTTTGATTTCACACCTAAAAAATCATCACCAAGACTGATACCAAGGTCCTTACAGTGTATGTTTTCTTTTAGAAGTTTTATGGTTTCAGGTTTTATGTTCAAGTCTTTAAACCACTTTGAGTTAGTTTTTGTGTATGGTAAAAGATAGTGGTCCAGTTTTCCCAGCACCATTTACTGTAGAGACTGTCTTTTCCCCACTTTATATTCTTGGCTCCTCTGTAGTTAGTTGACTATTGATGTATGGGTTTATTTCTGGACTGTCTACTCTGAACTATGTTGGAGTGGAACTACTGTTCCACTGAACTATGTGTTAATTTTTAATGCCAGTATGATACTGCTTTGACTACTATAGCTTTGTAATGTAGTTTGAAATCTGGAAGTATGATGTTTCCAGCTTTGTTTTTTGTGGTTTTTTTTGGTCAAGATTGCTTTGACTATTCAGGGTCTTTCGTGGCTTCATATAAGTCTTAGGATTGTTTATTCTGTTATTGTGAAAAATGTCACTGGAATTTTGATATTGAATTGAATCTGTAGATTGGGTAGCTTTGGGTAATATGATAATAATGAGATATAACATGTAGGTGATAATAATTTTTCCAATCGATAACCACAGGATATCTTTTTATTTATCTCTTTCAATTTCTTTTATCAGTGTTTTAGAGTTTTCAATGTACAGGTCTTTCATCTCCTTGGCTAAATTTATTTCTAAATATTTGGTTCTTTTTGATGCAATTGTAAATTAGACTGTTTCCTTAATTTCTCTTTCTGATAGTTCTAATTGTTAGTATACAGAAATGCAACAAATTTTTGTATATTGATTTTGTATCCTACAACTTTACTGCATTTATTAGTTCTAACAATTTTTTGGCGGAATCTTTAGGGTTTCTATATATGATACCATGTATCTGTATATAGTTATAATTTTATTTTCCCTTTTCTATTTCTTTGTACTTTTCCTTGTCTACTTGAATAGTTTTTATTTCTTTGTCTTGCTTAATTGCTCTAAGACTTCCAGTACTATATTGAATAGAAGTGGTGAGAGTGGACAATCTTGTCTTGTTCCTTATCTTAGACAAAAAGTTTTCAGGTTTTCATTATTTAGTATGATTTTAGCTGGGAGCTTGCTGTATTTGACCTATATAATATGTCAAGGTTCCCTTTGTATACACTTCATTGAGTTTTTATCATAGGATGTTAAATTTTATCACCTGCTTTTTCTGCATCTATTGAGATAGCCTTCATTTTTTAAATGTGGTTTATGACATTGATGTTTGCTTTATTCTTTGTTACATCTGTATAAGCCAAAGTCAAAATACACTTTGGTTGGCTTATATAAACTTGATTAGTGATATTCAGGAATTGTTATGTCCAGTAAAAGGTGCATGCTCATGTCACCCTTGTTTCCACCAAATTTATCAATGGCTTTGATCCCAAAATGGATGTCTGCTTTGGTTGAAATAAATTTCAAGACATTTTGCTCAGAAGATTTTGCTAAAATTTTTGATAGTACTGTTTATTTGCTTAAATTGCCATTTAATTGTTCTCTTGATTTTTTGGGTGCATATTATTTGTCTTAACAACTCCTTAATCAGTCTCTTTCAACCTGTTTGTCAGTGTTTTAGATTCATATTTCCAATGCCACCTTTCCCTCTTCAGATAAATATCCTAAAGAACTCACTGAAAAATCATATTCTAAATTGATACAGTAGAGTTTGGGTTTTAAAAAAGAGCATGCTGATTATAACTTGCAGGGAGGATTTCAGAACAAAATGTATAAGAAAGCTCATTAAACTCTCCCAGGATTTGAATGAGTTTTAAAGCCATTTTTTGGAACACAGTCTAAAAAAGAATAGCTTTGAGGTAAAAAGTAGAAAGTTCACTTTTGATATGCAGATTTTAGAGTTAGAATGTTTTTAGGTGTAGATGACTTTGCTTCTACCTCATTAGAGTACTTATGACATTGTGAATTCTATCTATATAGTAAGCAGTAGTGGTTTTTACTGTAAATAGTTGGTTGTTCATTTAATCTTCTTGCGGCACATTATTTTAGTTAACGCCATCTTGCCTTATCAAGAAAGTGGCTTAAGTAAATATTAAGTGAAAGATATGCGTAGGTGAGAAGAAGTGCTTAAAATATTTTTTCCCATTTGAGTCCTGGGATACATCTTAACAGAAGCATAGACATATGCAATCATGGAAAACACCTCTTTGAATGTTTTGTCAATTTTTGAGAAACTTAATATTAGAGTGTCAGGATTTCAAGGAATAAGCATTTAGGGAAGACTTAGATTTATAATTAAAGAAAAAAAAGTTTCAAAGGATACTACAAGGACTTCAGGATATAAAACAGAGAACCAGAAATTTTATAATGTAACATGCCTAAGACTGCATTTTGTTATTTTTGCTAATTAATTCTTTTCTGACCCCATATTAATTTGCACAAAAACATTATTGTATGATGGAAACAATATAGTAGAGATCTTGCCAGTTTTCTAACAGCTCAGTATATTCCAGCAATGTTGAAACCAATTGGTCTATCTACATTTCTAATCCAGAGATTAAACATAACTATATCCCGGTTTAGATAAGAACGTGTCAGAAAGACAAAATATATTTTGGGTGGAGTACTATCTATAACTAATTTTTCTTTATTTTACTAAAATAGAATATTTACCAAAAGCTGTTTTGCCATTTTGCGATGAGTGCCTGGCATGAAATAGGATATAGTGGCATATAAGAGCTCAGTCTGGGCACATAGAATGGAATTTTGAGATTTAATCCTCCTGGTTAAAAATATAGGTTGCCAGAACTCAGGTGGAAGACAAAGGTGGGGAAGGGTGCAGTTAATGGGCAGAAACATCGCTAACAAATGCAACAGGGAAGAAACTAAACAGATTCACGCAAGCAACAATATTACTTATTAACCAAGTATTTATTAAGTGCCTGTTTTTTGCAAGACTCTTTCACAGACATTTGGGATACAATGATAAACAAGACACATATTTCTCTTGCTACGAGGGATCAAATTGTTTTAATGGCTTCACTTAGAGAAAAAAAAATTGCTAGTTTTAAAATTTAAAAATTTATTCTTCAATCCTTACCTAATCCTTTGTCATATGTTACCTGCAGAGACCACAGGCACCAATGGGAAATAAGTTTTCATACTGAAAAACAGAAACAAAGTCAAAGTCAATAAAAATCTGGAATAAATGAGGCAGGGAAACAGATGAGGGTAAACCTCTGCGTTTTACTTGCAGTACTCTCTGGGAGTCCACAAAGACTAAATTGTTTAGCCTTAAAGAGTTTACATGATATACTTCCTCAGCCGGTCAAAACTATGAAAGTATAATTATCAAAAGTAAAATTTTATTCTCAAGTTAATATAAATGAACATACATCATATGTTTTATTTAACCCATTATTACTGAAGGCTTTGGCAAAACACTCTGTACAGCTCTATAACAAAATCGTATTGAATCTCCAGGCAGTAGTTATGAGAGACAATCCATGATGAGGTTATCTCCCTTCCCACACCCTGAGTGGGGGGAGGATAGATTACTGTGACATAGTTATCCCTTTTCATTCTGCCATCAAATAGGCAGTTCTGGTCATAGCCTTGAAAAATTGCAAATTTCAAAAAGGTAAAATCATAACTTTAATGCAAAAATAAAGTAAGCAAATATACAGGATCTTATTTAACCCATTAGGGGAAAATTAAGTTATTATGATTGGTTCAATAGGTATCTGAGAAGCAAAATTATTTATAGTCAATTTAACAAAGAAATATTAATATAACATTGTTGGGTTAAATATAAAACTGGTTCATGCTCAACAGGCCCATAAATCAGACAGAATTTCTTTGTATCATTACAATATAAAAATCTACAAGAAGAAATTTTACTTACTCTGAAACTATAAATCAATAGTAAAAAATAAAATCAAGTAAGTACATTACCTTAGACTATTATTGTATATTTTTGGTCACCATTTTAATATCAAAAGGACTTGCCTCCAAAATATTTGCCTTTTTTTTGCCCCTTTTTAGATAATGATTTTTTTTCTGATAACTTTTGTCACATGGATATTTCATACTGTCAAAGCTGACACAAATAACTATTTGAATGATTTCATAACCCCTTTTCTCTTGGCTCGAGGCAAGAGGAAAAGAACTTTCTTCCTTCTTTGTGGTCTTGAGAAAAAAAATATATCATGCCGGCAGTACTTTCTGAGGAAATCTTCCCTTGCAAAGTTCAATCCCATTATTTTATACTCTGGACATAGGTGAATACAAATGTGGGCAAAGTTGATTTGTAAAAAGTGTAGAAGGTCATTTACCTTTCTTTTGGATAAGGGGATGTTTGTGATCTTTTGTATACCCTTTGACTTTTGGGGCTCAGCCAAAACAGTAACAGGGAGAGTCCATATTAACATTCTGGTTTAGCTTTACAAATGTCATTTTATAGTATTTCTCACTAATGTCTGGAAAACTGCTTATAACTATTAAATTATTCTACAATTATAGTTCATTTTACAGAGCTACCTATCTCCCCTTATCTATCAATTCTGAGCACACTGGGCCCTTGTTTATAATTTGATCTAAATGGAAGTTTCAATGTATATATTAAATATCAATGCTATATTAAAGTATAAAACTTGTTTCCTGGCTCAGATCTGAGCTGAAAAATGAGTCCCTGTACCTGTGGTTCTCAAATGACAATCTGTGTGAATGCAGTATCAGAATCATCTGAAGCTCTCATTGAAAATATATATTATTGGGTCACTACCCAGTTTTATCAGTCATTATTGGAAGGCTGCCCTGTCAAAAAAAAGTATGTACTTTTCATACTCTCCATAGATGAGTACAATGTCCAACCAGGTTTTGAAGGACTGATCTCTTGCTTAATGTTCATGTTTTTGATGCTTCTAGTATATCCACTTTGGAGTATCACTTCAAGCAGCTGCAGGTGATTATTTTATTACTTAACCATTTCATGTAAATGTACATCTGGCTCTTTCCCCTCCCCCAGCTTACACAAAATAGAATAACAGAACAAAATCTAAAACTTCAAAATCCGTTATAAATGATACTACTCATATTCAATAGTATCTTCATTTTATTTAAACATTTTAGTGTTTTTTAATACTTGAAAAATAATGTAGTGTTTCATATTTACTATGGACAGAGTTAAATACATTGGAAATATCCCTTGTTTACACTCAGGTCATTATTTTTTAGATAGGTGCTAAATAGGGGCGCCTGGGTGGCTCAGTGGGTTAAAGCCTCTGCCTTCGGCTCAGGTCATGATCTCAGGGTCCTGGGATCGAGCCCCGCATTGGCTCTCTGCTCAGCAGGGAGCCCGCTTCCTCCTCTCTCTCTACCTACTTGTGATCTCTCTCTCTCTCTCTCAAATAAATAAATAAAATCTTAAAAAAAAAGTGATAAATAGCTATAAATACAGTGATAGACATGTTAAACATCTGCATTTGGGAATCTACCTCCTAAATATATCAGAAGCTCTTTGAGCCATAAAACACAGACAAGAGAGTGGTGCTCCTCAGATCATGGGATAATGCTCTGGGTGGGTTAGTAGAACTGCCAGTTAGCTGTTGTGGCCTCTGGGCCTTAGCAGTGGATATTGGCCTCATATTTTCATATATTTTTAAGGGCAGCTATTCACAGGCTGGCACTCTAGTAAGAAATTATGTTCAGTTTATTCCATGTGGCTACAAGATCTGGTTATCTAACACAACTGGCATATAGTCAGGAAAAAGTTGGAGTTTCAGAGAATAACACAATAGCAATTTCTGAGCTGTGGTTACCAGCATGACCCCTAAGATCTTAACATGTCTACTTTTCAGACTTTTCTATTGCCCTCTCCCTTCCTGGACATCATACCGAGACATGCACACATCTTTACCTTTCTGAACTGTATCTTTGTAATATTGCATATGTTGGTCCATCTGTGGGGAATCCATGCCTTTCAGTTTCACATGACCAATTCCCATTCAACTTCAAGGCTCAGTTTAGAGGATGAGTTACTCCAGATGGCTTCAATCATTATTTCCTTTCTTCACAAAAAGTATACTTTGATGTACTACCATAAAAACCTATAGTCTAATCTGTCCTAAGGTTCATAAAATTATACCGAAATTATTTACTTGTCTGTCATCTTTACTCATCACGATAGTCCTTGGACATTTTATCTCCTTCAGTATGACCACCTAATTAGAAGCTTGTAACATAGTAGGCATTCAGATAAGGATTAATGATTTATTTATGGTTATTCTGCATGACTGCCTCTAAGCCTAGTGATAATATTCTTACTTTTGAAATGTAGAAATAAAAGAAATTATGAGAATTTTATCCTAAAGAAATTTTGCTAAAATTTTCCATGTAATGCTATCATATTTTCATATTTTCCCATTTTCCATTTCATATGTTACATGGATTTTCATGTTAGGTCACTTTTCAAATAATTGTGTCAGCACTCTGATACACAAATTTTCAGTAATTTTATTTAAAGTCTGTGAAGATACATCCATTGTATTTGACATTAAAATATAAATATATATATATTCCTTTATAATATTCTATATTGTAATCAAATAATAAAGTATGTATGTTTATTTTATATAAAATATATAAATGTTGATAAGCCCATAAGTACTGGTTTTTGTTGAGCAAAGAATTACAATATTTTATAAAATTTCTCAGAACCACAGAACATCTGAACAAACATATATCTGAACATGTATTGGTATAAAGGATTTACCAAATATTTATGCTATTTTCAAGTTCTTTGAATTATGGAATTTGAATCAACTATTAATTACACCACTAATAGCACTCTAAAAATATCATACTGCATTAGAATTAGGTAGTATAACACTAAGGAATTTTGAATCTATACCAGCAAAGATTTAATCTTAATTTGATCATGACTTGAAATTTTATGACTTGAAATGAATCTATTTTACCATGTTCTACATTCCTCATTATAAAAACAATAAGTGTTCAAAAAACATTAAATGTTCAATTTATATTTTTTACAATATAATGATAAATAATGGTTTGATTGTTTAATGACACTGATTACTGATTTGGTATGTTTTTCAATGTTTTATTTTTTAGTTCTTTAATTAGAATATTGTTCTGAGAGTAAATATATTATGGGAAACTGACTATATTGTTCAGAGTGAGATTATTTTCTATATCATTTTGACTAGTAGAAATGAGTGGTGTATGATGAACTTAACTTAGCTCCAACCAGATAATACAAAATAGATATTTTATTCTAAATTGGAAATCACAAATGTCAAGTTAGAATTAACTGTAGCTATGATATAAAACTAAGCTTACTGCATCTGTAATAAAATAATTTTTCACAATAACAGGGGATACTAACTTAGTTGCATTTTCTTTTTCTTTATATTTTTTAATTGAAGTGTAAACATATGTTATATTAGTTGTACCTACACAGCATAATGAATTGACAATTCTATACATTATTCAGTGCTTACCATAAGAGTAGCCACCCTCTGTCACCATACAATGTTATTAAATATTATTGACTATATTCCCTACGTTGTACTTATCATCTCTCTGACTTACGTATTTTATAATTGAAAGTACCTTTTAATCCCCTTTTTCTATTCCACTCACTGCCCTTCCTATCTCCCCTCCAGCAAACCCTCTAGTTTGTTCTCTGTATGAGTCTGTTTTTGGCTTTTGTTCATTTGGTCAATTGGTTTTTTAGATTCCACATAGAAGTGAAATCATATGGTATTTGTCTTTATTTGTCTGACTTATTTTACTTAGCATAATATACTCTAGGTCCATCTGTGTGGCACAGATGTCAAGATTTCAAGAGCTCATTCTTACTTATTCCTGAGTAATATTCCATTCTTTGTGTGTGTGTACGCATATGGCTTTATCCATTCATCTATCAGTGGACACTGGTTTGCTTCCATATATTGGTTATTGTAAATAATGCTGGAATAAACTTAGGGGTGTATGCATCTTTTCAAATTAGTGTTTTTGTTTCCTTTGGATAAATACCCAGTAGTGCAATTACTGGATCACATGGTATTTCTATTATTAATTTTTTGAGAAACCCCCATATTGTTTTCCAGAGTAGATGCACAAATTTACATTCCTACCAACAGTGCACGAGGGTTCCTTTTTCTCCATCTCCTTTCCAACATTATTATTTCTCATAAATTTTTTGGCACTAGCTATTCAGATTGATGTGAGGTAACATCTCCTGTGGTTTTGATTTGCATTTCCCTGATGATTAGTGATGTCGAGCATGTTTTCATGCGTCAGTTAGCTATCTGTATTTCCGATAGTTTATGTATTTTTAATTTATCTCTTAGAGAAGGAGAGGGAGAAGAAGGAAACTTAAGCAGGCTCCACACCAAGCACAGAGCCCAAGGCACTGCTTTATCTCACAACCCTAAGATCATGACCTGAGCTGAAATGAAGAATTGGAAGGCTTAACCAGCTGAGCCCCTCCAGTAGTTTATTTTTGCTTTTGTTTCCCCTGCCTGAGGAGCCATATTGTTGCTAAAGGCAATGTCCAAGACATTACTGACAATTTTTTCTTTAAGGGGTTTATGGTTTCAGGTCTCACATTTAGGTCACATTTATCCACTTTTAGTTTAATTTCGTGTATGGTATAAGAAAGTGGTCCAGTTTTACCAACAGCATTATTGAAAAGACTATCTTTTCCCCACTGTATATTCTTTTTTTTTTTTTTAAGATTTTATTTATTTATTTGGCAAAGAGAGAGAGAGATCACAAGTAGGCAAAGAGAGAGGGGGAAGCAGGCCCCCTGCTGAGCAGAAAGCCTGATGCGGGGCTTGATCCCAGGACCCTGAGATCATGACCTGAGCTGAAAGCAGAGGCTTAACCCACTGAGCCACCCAGGCGCCCCTTCCCACTGTATATTCTTGCCTCCTTTTAATTGACCATATAGGTATGGGTATATTTCTGGCCTCTCTTTTCTGTTCTATTACATATGTGTCTGTTTTTATGCCAGTACCATAATATTTTTATTATTATGGATTTATAGTATATCATAAAATATCCAAGTGTGATGATTCCAGCTTTGCTCTTTCTCAAGATTGCTTTGGCTCTTTGAGGTCTTCTGTGGTTCCCTACAAATTTTTGTATTTCTTCCAGAGCTGTAAAAAAAAAAAAAAAAATGCTACGGGTATTTTGATAGGGATTTCATTACATTTGTAGATGGTTTTGGGTATTATGGGGACATTTTAGTATTAATTCTTCCAATCCATGAGCATGGGTATGCCTTTTCATTTATTTGTGTTGTCTTCAACATCTTCATTAGTATTTTATAATTTTCAGAGTATGGGTCCTTCACCTCCTTGGTTAAATTTATTTCTAGGTATCTTACTATTTTCAGTGAAGTTATAAATGAGATTGTTTTCTCAATTTCCCTTTCTGCTATTTCATTATTAGTGCATAGAAATGCAACAGATTACTATATATCAAGTTTGAATCCTGAAAATTTACTGAATTTATTTATCTGATAGTTTTTTGTTTTTTGTTTTTGTTAGAGTTTAGGGTTTTCTATATATAGTATCATGTCATCTGCAGACAGTGGGTTTTACTCCTTCCTTCCAATTTGGATGCCTTGTACTTCTTTTTCTTGTCTGATTGGTATAGCTAGGACTTACACTACTATTTGAATAAAAGTGGTGAGAGTTGACAACTTTGTCTTATTCCTGATCTTAGAGGAAATTCCTTCAGTTTTTCACCACTGATTATGAAGTTAGCCATGTTTATTTCATATATGGCCTTTGCTATAGAGGGATATTCACTCTTAACTCTTAACCCACTTTGTTGAGAGTTTTTATCATGAGAACGTGTTGTATTTTGTGAAATGCTTTTTCTGCATCTATTAAGATGATCATATGGTTTATCCTTTCTTTTAATATTGTGATGTATCACACTGATTGATTCACAAATACAGAACCACCCTTGCATTCCTGGACTAAGTCCCACTTGATAATAGTGAATGATTTTTTTAATGTATTGCTCAATTTGGTTTGCTAATATTTTGTTGAGGATTTTTGCATCTGTGTCAATCTGAGATTGGCCAGTAGTTTGTTTTGTTTTGTTTTTCTTGATAGTTTTTTGGTCTGGTTTTGGTGTCAAGGTAATGCTGTCCTCTAAAGTGAATTTGGAAATTTTCTTTTCTATTTTTTGGAATAGTTTGAGAAGAAGGGGTATTAACTCTTCTTTAAATGTTTGCTAAAATTCAACTACGAAGCCATTTGGTCTTGTCTTGGGTTTTTGTTTATTGGAGTGTTTATGTTACTGTTTCAATTCCATTACTAGTAATTGGTCTGTTTAATTTACCGATTTCTTCTAGAGTGTCTATGTTGGCACCCCCACAATTCTCCTCCAGCAATCCTTAGTTTGTTTCCTATAGTTAAGACTCTCTTATGGTTTGCTTCCCTCTCTGTTTTCATCTTATTTTAGTTTTCCTTCTCTTCCCCTATGTTCATCTGTTTTTCTTAAATTCCACATATGACTGAAAGCATACAGTATTTCTCTGACTTATTTTGCTTAGCATAATATACTCTAGTTCCATCCATGTCATTGTAAATGGTAAGATTTCATTCTTTTTGTGGCTGAGTAATATTTCAGTGTGTGTGTGTCTACATATAATGGATAAAAGTGATCCATTCATCTACCGATGGATATCTGGGCTCTTTCCCTATTTTGGATATTGTGGACATTGCTACTATAAACTATGGGGTGCATGTGTCCCTTCGAATCACTATTTTTTATCCTTTGGATAAATACCAGTAGTGCAATCACTGGGTCGTAGGTATTCTATATTTAACTTTTAGAGGAACCTCCATACTCTTTTCCAGAGTGGCTGCTCCAGTTTGCATCCCCATCAACAGTGTAAGAGGGTTCCCCTTTCTCCACATCCTCACCTACATTTGTTGTTTCCCGAGCTGTTAATATCAGCCATTCTGACCCTTGTGAGGTGGTATCTCATCATGCTTTTGATTTGTATTTCCTCGATGCTAAGCGATGTTGAACAATTTTTCATGCATTGGTTAGCCATTTATGTGTCTTCTTTGGAGAAATGTCTGTTCATGTCTTCTGACCATTTCTTGATTGGATAATTTATTTTTGGGGTGTTGAGTTTGATAAGTTCTTTATACATTTTAGATACTGGCCTTTTAACTGATAGGTCATTTTCAAATATTTTCTTCCATTCCATAGATTGCCTTTTAGTTTTGGTGATTGTTTCCTTTGCTGTGCAAAAGCTGTTTATCCTGATGAAGTCCCAATAGTTCATTTTTGCCTTTGTTTCTCTCGCCTTTGGAGATTTGTCTAGCCAGAAGTTGCTGAGGCCAAGGTCAAAGAGGCTGCTGCCTGTGTTCTTTTCTAGGATTTTGATGGATTATCAGCTCACATTTAGGTCTTCCATCCATTTTGAATTTATTTTTGTTTATGGTATAAGAAAGTGGTCCAGTTTCATTCTTCTGCATGTGGCTCTCCCATTTTCCCAACGCATTTTATTGGAGAGACTTTTTTCCACTGGATATTCTTTCCTGCTTTGTCAAAGACTAGTTGACCATATAGTTGAAGGTGCATTTCTGGGTTTTCTAATCTGTTCTATTGATCTGGGTGTCTGTGTTTGTGCCAGTACTATACTGTCTTGGTGACTACAGCTTTGTAATATGGCCTGAAATCTGGAATGGTGATGCCTCCAGGTTTGTTTTTCTTTATCAGAATTGCTTTTGCTATCCGGGGTGTTTTGTAGTTCCATACAAACTTTAGGATCATTTGTTCTAACTCTGTGAAAAATGCTGGTGGAATTTTGATAAGGATTACATTAAATGTGTGGATTGCTTTGGGTAATATAAACATTTTAACAATGTTTGTTTTTCCAGTCCATGAGCATGGAATGCTTTTCCATTTCTTTGTCTTCCTCAGTTTCTTTCCCAAGTGTCTATGTTTTCAGAGTACAGATCTTTTACCTCTTCAGTTAGGTTTATTCCTAGGTATCTTATGATCCTAGGTATCTTACAGTTTTTGGTGCAATTGTAAATAGGATGGATTACTTGATTTCTGTTGCTGCTGCATCATTGTTGGTGTATAGAAAGCAACAGACTTCTGCGCATTGATTATATCCCCTGCAACACTGCTGAATTCCTATGCCAGTTCTAACAATTTTTTGGTGGAGTCTCAGGTTTTCTACATAGAGTATCATGTTGTCTGAGAAGAGTGAAAGTTTGACTTCTTTGCCAGTTTGGATGCCTTTTACTTCTTTTTGTTTGGTTGCTGAGACTAGGACGTCCAGTACTATGTTGAACAACAGTGATGATAGTGGACATCCCTGTCATGTTCCTGACCTTAGGGGAAAAGCTCTCAGTTTTGAGAATGATATTGGCTGTGGGTCTTTCATACATGGCCCTGATGTTGTTGAGGTATGTTCCCTCTAACCCTACACTGTGAAGAGTTTTTATCAAGAAAAGATGCTGTATTTTGTCAAAGGCTTTTTCTGCATGTATTCAGAGGATCAAATGGTTCTTATCCTTTATTAAAATGGTGTATTATGTTGATTGATTTGCAGACGTTGAACCAACCTTGCAGCCCAGAAATAAATCCTACTTGGTTGTGGTGAATCCTTTTAATGTACTGTTGGATGTGATTAGCTAGTATCTTGTTGAGAATTTTTGCATCCATGGTCATCAGGGATAGTGGTCTGTAATGCTCCTTTTTGGTGGGGTCTTTGTCTGGTTTTGGGATCAAGGTAGTGCTAGCCTGATAGAATGAGTTTGGAAGTTTTCCTTCCATGTCTATTTTTTGGAAGAGTTTCAGAAGAATAGATATTGATTCTTTTTTAAATGTTTGGTAGAATTCCCCTGGGAAGCCATCTGGCTCTGGACTCTTGTTTTGGGAGATTTTTTATTACTGATTCAATTTCCTTGCTGGTTATAGGTTTGTTCACGTTTTCGACTTCTGTTTCAGTTTTGGTAGTTTATACGTCTCTAGGAATGCATCCATTTCTTCTAGATTGTCTAATTTTGGGGGATATAATTGCTCATAATATTCTCTTGTAATTGTTTGCATTTCTGTGCTGTTGATTGTGATCTCTCCTCTTTCATTCATGATTTTGTTTATTTGGGTCCTTTCTCTTTTCTTTTTGATAAGTCTGTCTAGGAATTTATCAATCTGTTAATTGTTTCAAAGAACCAGCTCTTAGTTTTGTTGATCTCTTCTACTGTTCTTTTGGTTTCTATTTCATTGATTTCTGCCCTAATCTTTATTATTTCTCTTCTCCTGCTGGATTTAGGCTATATTTGCTCTTCTTTTTCCAGCACCTTTGAGTGTAAGTTTAGGTTGTATATTTGAGGGTTTTCTTGCTTCTTGAAGAAGATCTGTATTGCTGCATATTTCCCTCTTAGGACCACTTTTGCTGCATCCTAAGGGTTTTGGATTATCATGTTTTCATTTTCATTTTCTTGCATGTATTTTTTAAATTCCTTTATTAATTCCTGGTTGACCCATTCATTCTTTAATAGTATGTTCTTTAACCTCTATGTATTTGTGTTCCTTCCAAATTTTTCCTTGTGGTTGACTTCAGGTTTCATAGTGTTGTGGTCTGAAAATATGCATGGTACAAAAATACCACTTGAGGCCTGATTTGTGACCCAGTATGTGATCTAATATGGAGAATGTTCCATATTGGAATATATTGGAATGTTCCATTCCAAAAGAACATGAATTCTGATGCTTTAGAATGAAATGCTCTGAATATATCTGTTAAATCCATCTGGTCCAGGTTTCCTTGTTGATATTCTGCTTAGATGATCTGTCCATTGCTGTGAGTGGGGTGTTAAAGTCCCCTACAATTATTGTATCATTATCAATAAATTTGTCTCTTATCAATTGATTATATATTTGACTGCTCCCAAATTAGGGGTATAAATATTTACAATTGTTAGATCTTCTTTCCGAATAGACCCCTTTATTAGATATAGCATCCTTATTAATCTCTTATTAAAGTCTTTGTTTTAAAATCTAGTTTGTCTGATATAAGTATGGTTACTGCAGCTTTCTTTTGATGTCCATTAGCATGATAAATGGTTCTCCATCCCCTCAATTTCAATCTACAGGTGTCTTTAGGTCTAAAATGAGTCTCTTGTAGGCAGCATATAGATTTTTTTTAATATATTTAGTCACCCTGTATCTTTTGATTGGTGCATTTAGTCCATGAAGAGTTAAAGTAATTATTGATAGGTATGTACTTACTACCATTTTGTTAATTATTTTCTGGTTGCTTTGCAGTTCTGGTCTGTTCCTTTCTTCTCCTCTTGCTCTTTTCCCTTGTGGCTTGATGGCTTCCTTTAGTGCTATATTTAGATTCCTTTCTCTTTATTTTTTTGTGTATCTGTTATAGGTTTTTGATTTGTGGTTATTGTTAGGTTCAGCTATAACATCTTATGTGTATAGCAGTCTGTAATAGAGTTGATGACTGCTTAAATTCCAATGCATTCTAAAAGCTTTCTAAAAGTCTTCCAGATTGCTGATTCATTTTTCTACACCTTCTAATCTGTTGGTTCCCTCTAGTGTATTTTTTTCATTTCAGTTATTGAATTCTTTAGTTCTGTCTCTTTTTTATATTTTCCATGTCTTTGTTGAGGTTCTCACTGAGTTCATTAAATCTTTTTTCAAGTACAGTGAGTATCTTTATCATCATAAATGATTACTTTGAATTCTTTATCAGGCATATTGCTTATTTGTGTTTCATTTAGGTCTTTTGCTATGATACTGTCGTGTACTTTGATTTGAGATAGATTCTTCTTTCTCCTCATTTTTACCAACTCTCTATGTTTGTTTGTATGTATTATGGAGGTCAGCTACATTTCTTGGTCTTGAAAGTAGTGGCCCAGTATAGAAGAGGTTTATGGTCCCCTGTTAGCACAAACCCCCTTGGCCGCCGGAACCAGACATCTAGGGTGTCTCCTGTGTGGGTTCTGTGCACCCTGCTGTTGTGACTGAGTCACAACTTAGCCCAGTTGGCTGCTCTGACTCAGTTTGCCTGCTGTGTGTGCCCTGGGCTGGGTTTGGTCCAGTGTTGTTGAGAGGCCTGAGACCACTGCAGGCTCCGTGTGAGGCAGGCCAGAAGTCAGACTAGGTGTCTACAATCCACCTCTCCGCTACAGCTATAGGCACGCAGAATGGCAGGCCTTTCTCCCTGTGCAGCCAGCTTAGAGGCCTGGCTGCAAGAACTGCAGGGCACTGGTATGTGGACTTATTTCCCCCCTCCACAGGGCAGGAGTCACTTTAAGGTGGAGCAGGTTTCTGCAAAGGCTGCTTGCAGGGTATGCCAGGGTAGGAGCCACTTTGGAGGGAGCCTACTAAGTCTGGTGGGTTGGATGCCGTGAGGCTGAGGGGCAACAGGGGATGGAGCTTGTAGTACTAGCAAGATAGATGGAGTATGAGGACTGGTTCCTGCTATCTAAACTGGGGGAGAGGAAGAGAAAGGGCATTTGCCAGCACTTTGGCTCCTATAGAAATCTGAAGATCCCTGTTGCTCCAGCTCATGTTCTGAAATTAGTAAGTAAGTCTTCACTTATCCCCCGCACACTTTTCTAAGAAAGGAATTTGCTACTGATGGTCATTTAGGTCAATTCCAAATTTTGGATATTATGAAAAATTCTGTGAGTACATTTCAGGGTTGCCCTATTTTTTGTGTGTGAATATCCAGGATAAGTTTCTAGGAGTCACCTCGTGATATATAAAATAATATACATTTTACATTTTGATTGATATTATGTTTCTTTCCAAAAACATAATACTAAATACTGAATGTATAATATGTAACATATAAAATGTGTTGCATTTGTTTTTCAAATCATCTGTAATTACATGGCTTTGACACACATAAGGAAGATGAGAACCATTTTTATCCCTGAATATCTAGTTATGATAAAAACATTCATTGAAAATTCCAAATATTTGCCACCAACTGAAGAATTCAAATATAATTATATATTAAAGTCTAACATGAATTTGGTTCAGTTCTCTTTTGTCGATTCAATTCTATTTAGGTTCTTATTCTTTTTCTGGTGTCAAATATTTAGTTACCTTTTTTTAAAAAATGTAAGATTAGAAAACTCTCAAAAACTCCTCACCTCCTTTCCGTTTTCAACCTCCCAATCATTAATTTTATTTTGTTCTTTATGGTTACTGTAGCTTAATTTTATCATTTTAAGTAAGATATTAAAATTGCCCTGTAATTATCAGTTATGACTATATAATTTGTTACATCATTAGTATGTCAATTTCGGTATTTTTCCTATCATTTTCTGTCACCTCTTCTCTCTATGCTTTATTCAATATAATTGTTACTTTGCCTATAACATTGAGTCAAACTGTATGAAATTGGTATTTTTGTAGATGAAACATTTCTTACATCAGCTGTTTGAGTCAGTCTATTATATTCTGTTTTTCATAATTCTTATAACTCTTTAGTTTAATTCTGTATTGAGATATATTCCATATTAAAAATGCAAAATTTAGGCACCTGGGTGGCTCAGTCTTTAAGCATTTGCCTTCGTCTCAGGTCATGATCTCAGGGTCCTGGGTTCAAGCCTGGCATTGGGCTCCCTGCTCAGCGGGAAGCCCGCTTCTCCTTCTCTCACTCCTCCTGCTTGTGTTACCTCTCTCGCTATCTCTCTCAAATAAATAAATAAAAATCTTAAATAATAAATAAAAATAAAAATGCAACATTTTCAGGTATCTCTTGTTGACCTCCCTGTAAATGTCCTATGATTGTGATATTTCTTGTGCTCATATAGCACTCATAGTTATTGCCATTTTCATCCTACTGTCCTAAGAATTGTGACAGGTATAGTATTAGATTTTTGCACAACTTTTCATGTGTGTATGGGTATATTTATATTTATTGTAGTATAAATATATATATTTATGTGTATATACATTATATTATGTATATATACGTAATATATTACAATAAATATATATATTTATATATACATATATTTATCTATTTATATAAATATATAAAATTATAATTACATAAAGTCCACCACTTTAAAGTGAACAAAGGAGTGGTTTTTAGTATATTGCCAAGTCAATACAACCATCCTAAGTAATTCTAGGGTATTTTTAATAATACTCCAAAAAGAAACCCCATACCAGTTATCAGTCAGTTTCCAAACCCCGTTCCCCTTGGCCACTAGGGGAAAATATACTTTCTGACTGTATGTATTTGCTTAATCTGAATATCTCATACAAATGGAATTATAAAATATCTGCCTTTTGACTTTTTCTCAGCATAATGATTCTAAGGTTCATTGATGTTGTAGTATGTATCAATTGTTTTTATATCTACAAAATGGGTGAATTTTATACAACTATATATATATTTATAAATACAAGTTATATTAATATATAATTATAATCAATATTCATATATAAAATTATATTTATAAATATATAATACACAATAACATATTAGAAATATATACACATATATATTCATATAAATATATGTATTTTTTCATATATTTTAGACCCTTAGGTTGCTTCCATCTTTTGGCTTTCGTGATAATGTTCTAACATTGGTGTATAAATTTGTTTGAATACCTATTTTTAATTCTTTGTTATATAATTTCTATATACAAAGAAGTGGAACATGGGGTTTCTATATACAAAGAAGTGGAACCTTTTTGTGGACATGCCAAACTGTTTTATCTTTTGGCTGAAATCATAGTTTTACCAGCACTGTATGAAAGTTCCAGTTATTCCATATCTTTGGCAATGTACTTGTTTTACGTGTGAAGTGATAGCACATTATGTATTATTTTGATTGGTATTTCTTAATGAAAACGATGCTGAGCACGTTTTCATGTGCTTATTGGCCATTTGTATGTATTCTTGGGAGAAATACCTATTCAAATACTTTTCCCAATTTTAATGGGTTTATCTTGTTATGTTGAGCTATAAGAGTTCTCTATATATTTTGGATACTGGACTTTTGTCTTATGTATGACTTGCAAATATTTTCTTCCATTCTGTGGGTTATCTTACTAACAAAGGATAGTATCCTTTGATACATGAACTTTGTTTGATGAGTTCCAGTTTATCTTATTTTTTCTTTGGTTGCTTCATTTTTGGTGTCCTATCTAAAAAACTGTTCTCCAATACAGTGTTGCCAAGATTTGCACCTATGTTTTCTTTTAAGAGTTTTATAATTTTATCTTATTTATTAAAATTAATTTAGATATTTGATCACTTTTGAGTTAATTTTTATATGTGGTGTAAGGTAGAGGGGTTCAGGTTCATTCCTTTGCATGTGAATATCTAGTTGTCTCAGCAGCTAGATAAAAAGACGTTGTATTAAAAAGATACTTTTCCCCATTAAATTTTCTGAGCACTCTCTCTTGGTGAAAATCAATTGACCATAAAAGTGAGGGTTTATGTCTGGACTCCAAATTCTACCCATTGATTTGTCTGTACTTATGTTATAACACACTTTCTTTATTACTGTAGCTGTGTTGGGTTTCGAAGTTGGGAAGTATGAGTCCTTTATTTACTTTTTCTAGACCTGGGCAGCTTATTCTGAGTCTCTTAGATATGTATGTATGCTTATATGAATATTAGGAAGTATTGCTATCTTTACAATACTGACTTCCTCGTCATAAATATTAGGTTTCTTTCCATCTATTTAAGTCTTTAATGTCTTCAGGCAATGATTTCTGATTTTGATTGTACACATTTTTTACCTCCTTGTTAAAACTTACTCCTAATTATCTTATTATTTTCCGTGCTATTATAAATGGAATTATTTTAATTTTATGGTTGGATTATATATTGCTAGCATATAGAAATATAATTTAGTTTTGTGTATTGATCTTTTGCCTTGCAACCTTACTGAACTTATCATTTTTATGATCTTTTGTGGATTCTTCAAGGATTCCTATGTATAAAATCATGTCATCTGCAAATAGGCAAGAAAAAGAAACAATAATATTCAGATTGAATTCTAAAAAGTAAAACTACCTATTATGCCCTGTCTATAACTCCCAATACTGTGTTGCATTAAGTGACAAGAGCAGACTTTCTCTTTTTCCTGATATTAAAGTAACAGCTTTCAATTTCTCACCAATAGGAATGGTATTAGTTGTGAGTTTTCTGTAGATATTCTTTATCCAATGCATTTTCTGCCTTTACTGTGCATATTTTCCCATTTTCCCCATTATTTTATTAATATTGATTTCTGTATGTTGAGCCAACTATACATTCCTGAGATAACTCCCACTTTTTCACAATATATAGTATTTTATTGTGTGTGTGTGTGTGTGTGTATGTGTGTATGCATATATAATGCAATCCTTTAAATTTGGTTTGCTATTATTTTGCTGAGAATATCTGTATTAATATCCATGGAGGAAACTGCCATACAATATTTTCTTGTGATAAGTTTGTCTGGCTTTACCAAGATAATAATGGAATCCTAAAATGAATTAAGAAGTGTTCCTATATGCCTACTTTTTTAAAAAAAAAGTAAGTGTTTAGGAAGTGTTAGTGTCATTCTTTTAAATGGTTGACTTCACCAGGGAGGTTATCTTTCATGTGAACTTTTATTTTTAATTATTAACTCCGTTTATTTGTTATACATCTATTCAGATTTTATTTTTCATCTTAAGTTTTGGTAATGTGTGTCTTCCTAGAAATGTACTCATTGTTGTTTAATTGTTTGGCATATATTTGTTTAAAGTTTTCCCTTCTCATCCACTTACATTTCTGTAAAGTCTGAAGTTACGATCCATTTTTAGTTTCTGATTTAAACAACTGAAATTTTTCTCTTCTTGGTTGGTGTAGAGAGAGTCATCAACTGTATGGATCTTTTCAAAGAATCAGTTTTTGGTTTTGTTCATTTTTTTCTATATTTTTCATTTTTTTGTTCTCTAATATTTACTACTTCCTTGTTTTGCTTGCTTTGGATTTTGTTTGGAATTCTTTTACTACTTTATTAAAGTTGGAGATTAGGTTACTGATTTGGGATCTTTCTTTTTTATTGGAGATATTTACAGCTATAAATATCCATCCGAGCACTAATTTTATTGCAATTCCACTGTGGTTTATTATTTGACCCCTTACTTTGTTGTTTAATAACCACATATTTTTGAATTTCCTAAATTACCTTCTGTTATTGATTTCTAATTTCCTTTAATGTGTTTGGAGAACACACTTTATATGATTTCCATCCTTTAAATGTTTTTGAGGCTTGTTTCGTGAACGAACATATGGTCTAGCCTAGAAAATGTTCTTTGAGCACTTGAGAAGAATGTGTGTTCTTTTGTTGGGTAGAGTGTTAGTTCTAGTTGACTTGTTCAAATCTCCTATTTCCTTGTTATCTTCTATTTGTATTATACATTATTGGAAGTTGGGTATTGAAGTGTCCAAATATTGTTGAAATATCTCTTTCTGGGGTGCCTGCATGGTTCAGTCGGTTAAGCCTCTGCCTTCGACTCAGGTCCTGATCCTAGGATCATGGGATAGAGCCCTGCATCTGGCTCCCTGCTGAGCAGGGAGCCTGCTTCTGCCTCTCCCTCTGCTGCTCCCTTGCTTGTGCTCACTCGCTCTTTGTCAAATAAATAAAATATTTTTTTTAAAAAAGAAATAACTTTTTCTGCCTTTAGTCCTTTTAATGGGTACACTTGTTCCTACATTTGATGGTGTCCCACAGGTCTCCGGGGCTCCATTTACTTTTTTTCATTCTTCTTTTCCTGTTCCTCAGACTGGACAGTCTGAATTTTTCCTTTGTCATGTTTGCTGATTCTTCTACTTGCACAGATGTGCTGTTGACCTTTTCTACTGAATTTTTAAATTTTATTTATTTCAGTTTTCAACTACAGGTATCTATTTGATCCCTTGTTATAATTTCTCTCTTTATTGATATTCTGTATTTGTTGAGAGAACATTGTCATATCTTCCTTTAGTTATTTAGACATGGTCTCCTTTAGCTCTTTGAACACATTTAAAATAGTTAATTTATAGTAAGCCTAAAATATAGGCTTCCTTGGGGATGGTTTCTATTTTTTTTTTTTTTTTTTTTTTGTCTTCTGTGTGGGTAATATTTGCTCGTTTCTTTGTATGTATCATGATGTTTTGATGAAAAATGTACATTTCAAATACTATGAGGTGCATCTCTGGAAATCAGATATTCCTCTTACCCAGAGTTTGTTATGAGTGCTGCTTGCTTTTGTTACTTGGTTAATGACATTTCTGAATAAATTTTAAAGTCTAATTCTTCATAATCTGTGGCCATTAAAGTCTCTACTTAGTTTGCTTAGTGATCAGATAATAACTAAATAGGGATTTTTTTTTTTTAAATTCCTAGAACAAATAAGTCTTCCACTCTTTGCTGAGGGGCTCTTTGTGACCACACATAACCAGGAATTTTAAACCGGGATTTAACCTTCATTTCCTGCTGTGCAGAGCCTTAGGGAATATCAGAGGTGAGACCTTAAGAGCTTCTCGTGTATTTTTCCTGTACATGCACACAACTCTATGAATTAATGATGCTTCCCCAAGAATATGTCAGAGATTTTTAAAGCCCCTATACACATCTCATTCTTCACCTTTCCCTTTTAAGATTTTGGTTAATCTGTTGTCTGTCCCAACTCTTAAAAATCGCTTTAGGCAGTCAGGATGTTAAAACACTTGACAAATATCTCTTGGGGCAAAGCTTTTAAAGGCACTCAGCAAGTTCAAGTGAGGTAAAATAAAACTAAGCTGTTTAAGTAGTCTTCCAGAGAACCAATATTCAGGTCGAGTAATTACTATTCTTTGGAAATAAAGTTTGGAAAGAGCTATGGTGCTGTGTTGCTTCCTCTGATACCAGGAATATGGCCTATTATATTTTCAAGGCTACTGCTGAGCTGTACAGCGGTGGATTAAATACCATAAAGCATGTTGTCGATGCTGAGATTCAGCCATTTTTCTTGCTGAAACGCCACCTCATTGCTGAAGTCTTTGGTTAATTTTCAGAGTTCAGAGAAATTCGATTATGAGTTTTTGGCTACTTTTATTGCTTTTGGGGGGTGTTTTTACCCCCACCATTTCACAATATCACTCCATCGTTTATTTTCATTGGAAATTTGGAAATTTAAATATATTTCTCGACCTTGAACTTTCATGGTTCTGTGACAAAATCTGAAGGAAGTCTTCTTCTTATGGTTGTTAGGGGATTTTTTTTTTTTTTGACAGAATGCCTAAATGTGTATATATATAACCCAAACATGCCAAATGTTTTTGTCAGTGTCAGTTATTTTATGACAATTTTACTGAAACACTTTTGTCCCTTTGAATTAAAATTTCAGTTTTCTGGATCTTGCAAAAATTTTGTATTGTTCTTTAAGTGATTAGCAACTCTCTTCTTCTATTAAATTGCTATTATTGTTTTGATAATTTTTATCCCCTCTTTTTCTTTTGCATTAACTATAATTATTTCATACTTTTTATGTCTTATCAAATTATTTTCTATCTGTGTCTCTTAGTTACTAAATTAGTTATTTGTTCAGCAGTGATGTTTTTCTCATTCTCAGTTCACTTAGCTTGCCAAGATCCCTTTTTATTTCATTCTTTTAAAAATTTTTTTACATTTTTCCATTGTACAACAAATGAATGCAAATATCTGTTTCTTAGGTTTTCTTTCCAAAAGGAATTTATCTGACATTTGCATTCATTTTTCTTTTTATCCTTGGGTAGCATTTTTGCATAGCCCCCCTCACATCTTTTCCTTATATGTATATCTAAGAAATCTTATCAAAATACAGTTTTTCTGTAAAACATTCATCAATTTAACATTTATGATTACCTATTAGTGATTATTCTTATTATTAGAACACATAATGAAAAATAATTCCAAATATCCGTACCCTAATTCAGCTTGCATTTTATCAAGGGAAGAACAGACATAAAATATAATCTTGTCCCTGTATCATACCTGGTAAAATACCATAAGACAAGAATAGAATATGGGTATTATGGTTTGAAATGGAGAGCATCTTCATTGAATGAACCAGGATGATGTCACTGAGGTGATAAGGACAAATGTCTTGGAGTACATGGACGTGCGATCTTAACTTGAAATTGTGTCTTGAGAGGTTAAATACTGTATATTTATTTTATCCATCTCTTCCATTGCAAGAGATTTTGGGGAAAAGTGTGTTTGGTAGTACCAATACTTACATAATTGAAAACTTTTAATCTACATATTTTCCTGCCTGATTTTTACTACAAAAGCTGTTAATGTCAGACATTAGCTTTCCCCCCTCCATCAGACACTTTAGTGAATCTTAATTGATTAATGTTACAAAGAAAGTTTGCTAAGAGGATAATTTATGAAAAAGGCCTTATCCCCTAAATTAAAGAGAAAATGATGAAAATAAAATCATTCCTTCAGTTAAATGGGAAATGCCCATGATTTGAAATAATAGGAAATAAGCCTAGAAATCAAGCTAACAAGGAGGCTGAAATGTGAGTTCTAAATAGCAGCTCCGATGGTCTGAAATGGTCTGGAACTCTATCTCTGGACTTCTGTTATATTTCTGGTGAGAAATACTTAGCAAATGCATTCTCAATGATACAATATGACAAGAATAACTCATTTGTTACCTGTAATATCAAAAAGCTTGTATTGTAATTCACTGCTAATCACATGTAGATTTTTTTTGTTAACATTTGGTTAGAGATAATCTCCCTCCCTCTAGCAGTTATTTGCACTGTGACAGTATCAGATTTCAACCTAGGTGTAATCAGAATCTTAAAGGTAGAATAAATAGGAAACAGTATAGAAGAAAAAAATGCCGAGGAATTTCCAAAATTAGACATTAAACCACAAATCCAAGAAACAACAAAATTACACATATATTTTAACCATTGAAAACTAATGGCAACCAAAGACAAAAAGAAAATGTTAACAGCTGCCAGAATAACAACAAAAAAATACTATTTACAGAAGGACAAGGATTAAGAATTACCTCAATCTTTTCATCTGAAACCATGCAAACAAGACAGCAGTATCTTCATGTGCTGAAAGAAAAAAAAAAATGTCAATGTAGCATTCTATATTCAGTGAAAACAAACATTCTTCAGGGTTTAAGGAGAGAAATACTTTCGAGGAAGCAAAAACTAAGGGAATCCATTGCTATTAAACCTAGTGTGCAAGAAATGTTAGAGAAAGGTCTTTAGGAAAAAGGCATGAGATCAATCAGAAAATTGGACTGTCAGTAAAATGTGAAGAATGTTGAATATAGAAAAAAGGTAAATACAGTATTTTTTTTTCACAGCTTTTCTAGAACATAACTGATGAAAAACAAGCCAAATTATGTGTTAGATGATTACAGAATTAAATTCAGAACACTGATGGCACAAGGGATGGGAGAGGGAATGGGTTTCACACAATTAAAAATTGTTAACACTGCACATGAGGTGGTATGATATTATGCCATAGTAGTTGCATAGTAGTTATTTTTAAATATATGTTTAAATAATATAACCAGTAAATTAGATTAAATGGACTCATTAAAAACTGCTAAATTCAAACCAAGGGAGGCAGAAAGAGACAAAAAGATATAAGGACGAAAAGAAGATAGAAAATAGCTAACAAGATGCCACCAGATAATCCATCCACATCAGTAGTCATAGGGAATGTCAATGATCTAAACCCACAAGTTAAAGGAGAATTTTACATAAAAAAATAATGATCCAACTATATGTTATCAATAAGAAATCCACTACAAATATAACATGAATATGTTATGGTAAGAGGATGGAGAAAGATGCAATCAATTATTAACCAAAATAAATCTGAAGTAACTATATTAATTTCAGACAAATTATACTTCAGTACAAGAAATTTTTTCTGATATAGATGAGAGCATTACATAATGATAAAAAGGACAAATTTTACCAAAAAGACTTAATCTTAAATTTATATGCATGTGTCAACAGAGCATCAAAATACATTGGGAAATAAGATAGAAATGAAAGGACAAATAGACAAATTTATAACTGTAATTGGAGACATCAATATATCTCTCAGAAATTGACAGAACAAGTAACCAGAAATCTGATAGAGAACCTAAAAGACACTATCCATCACTTGGATCCATTTGAGAGTTCTGGAACACTCTAACAATAGTAGAATACGCATTCTTCTCAAGTGCACATGGAACACATGCCTAGGTAGACTGCATCCTGGAGTATAAAATCTTAATCAATTTAAAAGAACAGAAATTATGCAAAATATGTTTTTGGACTGCAACAATGTTAAACCAGAAGTTGGTAACAGGTAGCCAGAAAATCTCCAAGTTATTTAGAAATTAAAAGACACATCTATCTAATGCATGAGTCAAAGAGAAAGTCTCAAGGGCAATTTAAATGAGCTGCCATTTCTAACTTTCCTCTTAGCTTTAAAGAATAGTGACGGAGAGCAACAATGACACTTTGAATGGTAGAGTTATACATCTGTGCTAGAGGAGTTTTCAGCCTCTCTTTATATACTCCCTGACCACCTACTCAAGATGAGTCTTCCACAGTACCATTTTGGGTGGTAATAAGAATAAATGTCAGATTTTGACCACTCACCTTCCTTCCCCTCTAATACTGGGAGAAGAATAGCTATTATAGAGTTTAAGAGCGTAATGATTTTTAAATGTGCTTTCTTTGTAGATCTGTTAAGATATAATGGTAGGTATCAAATTTCTGCTACTGTCTTTCCTTTCTTATTACTTTTTTTTGGGTAGGATTTTACTAAGAAGGTTATGTCATTTATTTTCTCTCTGTTCTTTTACTTGGAAAATTTTTCCAAGTATTTGCTTTTTTTTTTAATTGTTCCACAGTTTGTTTATAGTGAAAGGTTTTTCATTCAACAATAAGTTTATAGCATTTTTTAACAAGATTCCAATTTGGCCAAGTCAATTAATTATTTTATGGGCCTAATTTCAAGATGAATCATCAATTTCAAGGGTAGCTTAGTTGGAAAGGAATTTGGTAGGAAATGAAAAGTCATATTCGGAGTTGTATGTGATTTCTAACCCCACTATGCAATTCTTAATCTCATCACAGAAAAAAAAAAATTAAGATCATTTGCTCAGCCTCTTCCTTACAAAAATAAGATGGATTTTCAAAAGTACTACAGTAAGAGCAACAACTGATAATAACAGCAATTTCTTAATTTAGTCCATTAGATTCTCCTTTTATCATCTTACTTCTCTATTACCTTTTACATAATATTTTATCTTGCAAGGAAACTTTGAAGATGTAGCTCCTGATAAAACTTTTAGAGAACATTGTACATGTTTGATACATGTGTGCACTTAAAAACCCTACTCATGACTCAGAGTACTTTCATCATTATTTTCTCTTAAAATTCCTAATATATTTCATGGTCTCATGTAATTTCAAGGGTAAACACAACTTTAGTTACTGAAGAGATCCAAAAGATTATTTCTCATTTTGTTAATTCTTTTCTATTGTTATTTCTTCTGAATCTCTGTTAGCCTTTTTTTCTTCCTTTTTTCCTTTTTTCTTAGGTAACTATGAAAATATTAAGCATTGAAAGTGCATGAATTTTTATTTAGCAACTCAAATATACTACTTATTAATTATAAATTAAAATTAAACAATAAGTAGGGGTACCTGGGTGGCTCACTTGGTTAAGCATCGGTTCAGGTCATGATCTTGGGGTCCTGAGATCAGACCCCACCTTGGGCTCTCTTCTCCCTCTTATTCTCCCTTTCCCTCTCTGTCAAATAAAATCTTAAAAAAACAGTAAAATAAAAAATTAATAAGTATTCCATTTTAGTTTAGGATGTTGAAGTCTGGGTTTATTAAGGGTTTTTATATTTTATTAAAATATGTTTATAATTTTATACTATATAATACATAAATTGTATGTTATTATATGGTTGAGTTTTGTATTATATAGAGAGAATATAAACATTAATCATTATAACTAATGAATCAAAAGCTAACAATCCCATTAAATATATCAATATGGAAAAAATAGAGAAAGAAGCATTTCCAATATCTTCAAAATAGGAATATTCCTGATTTAGGAGAAGCTTTCTTTGGTTGGGCATAGGATATTAGTGAAATTTTGTTGTAAATATATTCCACTAATGGTCATACTCAAATATTCTTTGTGGGGACTTCCATAGGTTGTTGGGAACTGGCTGGCTGTTATCCCTACATTTGTTTGTGTTCCATGTTATTTTAAAATAGTTTAAGGTTTATAGTATGTATATAGAGATTTTAGAGATCACAATACAGCCGCTGCTTGGGCAGAATATTCCTTTCTTAGAAAGTTCCCATATACTGCTTCATGGCAATCCTTTCAAGCAGATGTCATTGCCATTTAACAGATGAAAAAAAAAATGAAGTGAGGATTTCTCAACTAGCAAGTGTGTCAGGACTAGACTTACACCTTCATCTACCTTTTTGATAAAAATGAACAAAACTTTTGAGAAATTTTAAAGAAAAGGGAAAAATGTTTTATTTGGGCCCAGGTTGGGACAGCTGCCTGGGATACTCAGTCTTCACAAAGAAGAAAGTGCTCCAAGGAAGGAACATTAGGTGCAGCGTTATCTATGTTTTTTATGTAAAGGGACAAATCATCATGATGAAGGACTTTCAAGAAAGTAATAGACTTTATGTTTTTAGTATGTGCAAGCTGCGTGACTTTAATCTTAAGAGAAGCAGGGAGGTGTCTTTTTTTCCTCCCTTATCTTTATGTTTAGAATGCTCCTTTCTGGTTGGTTAGTTTTTTAAATTAATTTCTTTATTGTAAGCAGATGTACAATGTACGCTCAAGGCAGAAATAAGAGCCATGCTTTGAGGATTTTTGGAGTCCGTTTGACCTTGGTAAATGTTAAAGTAATAGCTTCTCTGGGAGCCTACAAACAGGACCTATGAAGGTTAAAAGTAGAGAATTTCCTTTATCAGCTCAATCCCATAGTATTTACCCTTTATTGTATCAACAAAATGTAATACCCATTATATTCTTAAGGAGTAGAGTAATACGTTCAAAACTACACTGGAATTTTAGCACTGGTTTTGCAGCTAACAACCTTTGTGACTTTAGACATGTAAATGAACCTCTCTGGGCTTAAATTTCGGTATCTTTGGTAGAAAGGAGCTGAAGTAGCTAAACCATAAATCTCCACTAAGCTCTAAAATTTCATGATTATTTTAGATTCATTCTTCCTGTGTTTATAAGCACTGGGCATTTGCTAGGAGCCATTTTAAAGAATGAGAATGGAAACATCTTATTATTGCAAATTGTCAAAACTGTATGTCACTGTAAGCATATTTGTAGGGCCCTGAAGTGTTTTTTTTTTTTAAGATTTTATTTATTTGACAGAGAGAGATCACAAATAGAGAGGCAGCAGAGAGAGGGGGAAGCAGGCTCCCTGCTGAGCAGAGAGCCCAAAGCGGGGCTCTATCCCAGGACCCTGAGATCGTGACCTGAGCCAAAGGCAGAAGCTTTAGCCCACTGAGCCACCCAGGCACCCCAGGGCCCTGAAGTTTAAGCTTCATTTAGCTTCACTGTAAATCTGCCTTTAGTGACATCACTCAATATGGCTTTGCTGGCATTGAGTGGGAAAGAGGAAATGGTGAAATATTTGATGGTATTACCCAGAAATTCTCCTGATCCCCTTTCCTTTCTGAGGTGTTGAGGGGTAGAGAAGTGATCCATTTCTATGAGTGACTCAGAAACAGTGAGTTTCTTGCTCACTAGGAACAATTTTACTAGAGTGGTAAGACACAAGTTGCATTGTCTGTAAAGCCAAAGAGATGAAATATTAAGCACTTACTTGCTTTGATTTCAAAATTAAACAGTCAACAGAAAGCAAGGATTTCCAAAAGCTACTGCAAAAAAAAAAAAAAAAAAAAAAATTAAAGACTATGATATGAGCAATTTGGTAATCAAATATGAATTAGTGACAGGCCATATGACAAATGTATTTAACAGTTTGAAAGTTTGGGGATAATGTTTCCATGTAATTCTAAAAATAAATGTGTTAAATGTGGAGAAATCAAGATTAGGTCTCAGGCTACCCTTCCTTTGACTCATAAACCACAATGAGTTTCATCTCACAAAATCCCACTGGATGAAAACAGAAACTAGCCTGTTTTCTTGCAATCTAAAATATTCTGCAGACTAAAATAACTCATAGTTTTGGATGATTTCACATCTGCCTCATATAACATTTACTTTTGTTTTTGTTTTTTAAGGAGGATACAGCTTTCAAGCAATATGAGGATATTTACTGCAATGACATCTCTTTAAGATAAATTACCATACCCTTCAAGACCTAAGAGGATGGGGCTGATTATTTCCCACATGTTGGTCAAGGTCATTGAGGAAAAAAATAGTATAAAAAGGTAATATTGCAGGGAAGACTTTGCATCAAAAATGAAATATAAAAAAATGAAATAATATTTGATACTGAAAAAGATACATTATCCTCATAGCTCTGCCAAACTCAGTGTCTGTACAAATTATTATCTCTCTTTTAAGTGTCAGTTAGTTATAGTTATGTAAGTTATGGTTCTCTAATGGCAGCTTTAACTGCTTTCTGTTACTTAGAAATTCCCTGTTTTACTTCTCTCAGTCAAAATGACTTCAATTTTTACAGTGCCATTTCCTTTTATGTCAGAATTGTGTGTCATGGTATAGAATTTCCAACTGAATACACCTATTCTCTTTCTCACATACCAAATGAATATCTTAAGTATAATTTGCTAAAATAAAGGGTGTCACATTTCAATTGCTTGTGGATACTGATAGTCTTTGTACTAAAATCTTAGTACGTATCCTCACTTTAAGAATTCTCAGTTTGCTGGATACAAGAAAAGTTCACTTACTCATGGAGGTGATAATGTTAACAGCTAATAACTCATGGATTAACACTACAGTGAGTTTTTATTCTTAGATTAAAAGATAAATATATTATGACTTCTCTATAATTTCATTATCAGCTCTGTGGAAACTGTCTAAAAATTGCTTTATATATAAATTCAGCTCATTAAATATGGTTAAATTACTGATATTATTGAAATTACACTATCAGCTGAACTCAATTTCTGGTTTTTGCTTATAGTTGTGCTTAGAAGTAACTCTCTAGAATCCACATTTCCACTATGTGTTCTAAAATTACTGGAGAACTAAAAAGTTACATACCTCAGTATTTGTTTAGAACATGGATATTATATGGGTAATAGATCTGTTAAAAAAAAAATAGATCTTTACCTGTGTTTAATGGTTGGAGTTTGGGGAATATGGTGGCAGTGGTAGTCTTTCTGAATCCCTATTAGACCAACTAAATAGGGAATACAAAATCTCTTGTACAACATACTCGAAAACTAAATGAAAGTACCTTTGCACCCTCCGAGATGAAAGCAGGTGGCCAACCATGGGAGCAGGTGTAGGAACGGAGAGCCTTCAGATCATGATGCAGTTGAACAACTGTTAAAAGAAAAACTGGGTAGGAAATTGTGTCAGTTTACACCCCAGTTCCTAGAAAAATTTGACCTAGCCAACGAGCTGCCCATTTGTCAGTCCTGAAGTAACTAAGTAACAACAAAACCATAAAGCTAATTAACACTAAGACACACAGAATCAAAATGACTGACTTAACAAGTATAAAGGTGTTGGTACTCAGTCAGGTTTGATGATAAGATTACCTATGAAGGAGTAACATACTAATCACAGGCAGCAACAATGTGTTACTGAAATAAAATCTTCAAAGTGCTGAAGGGAAATTACTATGAATATAATTTTATTCCAGCTACATAATCGTTAAATAATGTAAGTGAAATAAAAAGTTTCAGATATAATGAATGCCCGATCATTTGCCATCCATCTACCTCCAATGAAAGTGCTACTCATGGGTGTAACTCAGCAAGCAGGAAAGGAGACCCAGACAGAGAAGGGAGTATAAGAAAGAAAGAAAATGGTAAAACCCATGGATAAATAAACATATACACACATACATACGTGTGTGGGTGTGTGACTACTCTGTGTATATGTTGGCAATAACTCAGTGTGGGTGATTAAAAATATAAAAATAAAAATTTAAAAATAATAGGAAAGATGAGAAAAGTAACCACATTACTTTAAGTCTTTATAAATGCCTTTTTTCTAGTATTACAGGAAAATAAATGTCTTTTAATTCAACATCCTCTGAAGATTGCTTAAGTAATAACTAAAATAATCTTAAGTCTATCTCACATTGACAGAAAAAAATGAATAGAATAGAGAATGTATAATTTGGAACAAGCGTCCTCGATCTTAGCATGTGGACATTTTGAACCAGGTAGCTCTTTGTTGCTTGGGGTTGTGCCATGCATTGTAGGATATTTAGCAGCATCCCTAGACTTACCCAGCTGATATTAGCAGCAATCCTCAGCCCGTTGTGACTTGCTCTGACAACCAACAATAGCCTCACTTGAGAACCACTGATCTAAAATAAGGAAAAAAGGAGAAAAAGATAATCAATAGAAAATACAGAATACATGAGAAGAATAATTTCACATATACTAGTAATCATAATGTAAAGTTTTTAAAAAATCACAGCAATACAGTATTTCAAAAAGTCTTATCATAATGATTCAGCAGGGTAGAAAATCAAGGGATGGGCCAAAGTTCCAGACAAATCTATAAAAGAAAGGCAATATAATAAATATTATGGGGATTTAAACAGAAGAGTAGGTATCTAAACTATAATCATTCATCAAGATATAAAAGCATGTATTGCTATATACCTTTTACTATAGACTAAGAGTTATAATTCATGAATTGTTAGAATTCAGAAAATAAAAGTATATTTAACATCAATTTTTCTCAAAATGAATCAGCCAGTAGAAAAATAAATACTAAGAACACTGATTAAACAGCAGTTTATATACAGAATGCATATTAATATTCTATATGTAAATATATATTTAATATATATCATGAAATATAAAACATGTTTACAGATCAACATAGATGCATTTATATGCTGGCATATAGAGGTAGACAGATCTCAACATGTTAGTAATAACCCCACAATCACCACCAAACACACAATACTTTCCCCAATTTGATCATGTTTTAGCACATAAAAAAACAAATTCATAAGAAATAGTAATAAAAACGAGTAAGAACTAAAAAAATAGTAGTTATCACCATACATACCACCTTCTTTAAAAACAATATAATTCAATTAAAAGTCACTAAGTTTAAAAAGTCCCTCCTCCATCCTGTTACATTTTGGGAACTTAAAAATAAACACTTGGAAAAAGTTCTTCCAGTTAAAATGCAATCACAAGAGAAATTACAAAATAATTGGAAATATACAAAAATGGAAGTTAGAGCATGTTTCTTCCTCCAAACCCTCTAATCCTATCTTGAGGGTCAGGGAAGAGACCCACATATTGACGTAACACCCAGCTTCCTTACCATTCAGTCCATCAAAAGCTAACAAAAGAAAGCACACTAACTCAAAGTTATAGTAGCTTTTCTCTGAGGGGAGCAGCAGGAACCCTCCGACCAGGACAATTGGGATTAAGCCCAGATTTCCCAGAAACTTCTAGTCCTGTCTTTTAGTATAGGCCTAAGCACTATGGCCAAGACCTCATTTTCCCTTGGACAGAGCTCCACCTACCCAGTGAAGTAGAGAAAGCTCCAGAAACTCACTGGGTCATAGCCCATATTACTCAAAGCCTTGCTACCACTATCTGCAATGAATCCATTGCGGCTAATTTCATTATATCTTTTTTATCTCCGTTACCAAAAAACTTCCTAAACTGCCAGGTTATCTTTCTGTTTCTACGCCTTAATCTAGTAAAGCCCTATACATCTCTACTGTTTCTTCTTTTGTGGTCTTCTGTCAACTTCTTAAATTTTATAACACTATTCCTTGAAATTCAATGTTATGCATAAGAGTTACACAAAATTTTCTATACTGTCAACATATTACCTGAATGGTCCCTTCATTTCATTTTGTTCAAATGGCAATCCAGCTATCATCTGGATGTACCAATTAGTGCATGAATTCCATCATAGTGTCTCCCAATGGTGGCTTTATTTTTCTCACCAGTGGCTTTATTTTTCTGAGTCCTTATATCACTGTTTTGGAAATGAACCAGACATTCTTTTATTTCTAAAGTCACATTTAGAACATATGCCCACCTTTTTTTGGTAGCCATGTTCAAATATAATCCCCAATAATTCTCATCTCTTGGTATTCACATTTCTATGTAGTCCTATCACACACTGTGGGAAGTGATAGAGTGTGACTTTCAGAGTAGGTCATAAAAGGCATTGAAGCTTCTGCCTTTTTTCTCTTGAATCACTTGCTCTGAATCTGGCTGTCATGTCCTGAGGACACTCTACCAGCCCTATAAAGAAGTCCACATTTTGAGTGAGATTTTCTTCCACCCACCAGCATCAACTTGCCAATCATACGAGTGAGCAACTTTAGAAGTAAATCTTCCAGGCTCAGTAAGGAAACTCTGATGACCCCAGTCAGGGCTGACATGAAGGCTGCATTTGATGAGAGATTTCCAAGGCAGAAGGCTGAAGCAATGCTACTCTTAAATGGCTGACCAACAGAAACTCTGAAACAATAAATATTTGCATTGTTTTTATGGTCCTAAATTTTAGTTAATTGGTTGTGCAGCAAAATGAAATACTTTTTTTTTTTTTTTACTAAAATCTCCAGCTCTGAATCTCAGGTCAAGCTATATTAACCACTATATCTCATTACTGTCATCATCTGCCAAGTCCTGGGACATCACCCTTCATTTTCTAATGATTTTAGCTAATGTCTCACTATTACTCTTTCACAGGCCACTCCAGCAGGAATTCTCCCAAGTTTCCATAAATACAGAGATAATCCTCCCTTACACTCTTTTTTCATACTTTTATTTTTTAATTTGTTGGAAAGAAATAGTACCTCATTGTTTTTACCATGAGTGTGTTTGAAAATGTTTTCATTTTTTCAAAAACCATTTTTCTATCTTTTCTGTTGAATTGCCTGTTCATATAATTTTCTTATTTTCAGTCAGAGTTTTGCTACTTAACACATCAGTTGTAAGGATTTTTTACCATTAGGAATATTAATCTTTTGTTCTGATTACTGTAAAAGTTTCTTAGTTTCACTGATTATTTTATGTTGATTTTCACAATACAAAAGCTTTAAAAAATTTTTTACATATTCAAATTCATCAATCCTTTTACTTGTTGCCTCTAGATTTTTTAAATCTTAGAAAGCCTTTGCCTACACTGAGATTCAAGAGAATTTCACCCATATTTCATTGTCATACTTGTATGGTTGTGTGTTTTTCACATTTGTATCTCTAACTGGATTTTTTTTCATTACATACAATGTGAGATACAGATATTTTTTATTACAAATGACTACCAAAATGTTCAAGCACTTTAATTATAAGTCTAAATAGCTGAGGCAATCTTGAGAAAGAACTGAAAGGCATCATGCTTCCTGATTCCAAACTATATTACAAAGCTATGGTAATCAAAATAGTATGGTACTGGCATAAAAACAGATACATATATCAATGGAACAGAATAGAGAACCCAGAAATAAAGCCATACATAGTCAATTAACTTATGAAGAATATACATTGGGAGAAGAACAATCTCCTCAGTAATGGTCTTGGGAAAACAACAGCCACAAGCAAAAGAAGAAAAGTAGACCACTATTTTGTAGCATACATAAAAATCAACTTGAAATGAATAAAAGACTTGAACGTGAGGCTTGAAACCCTAAAACTCCTAGAAGAAAATACAGGTGTTTTGCTCCTTCACATAGGTCTTTGCAATTATTTTTTTGATTTGATACTAAAAACAAGGACAACAGAAACAAACAAAACAAAAACAAAACAAAAACAAACAAAACAAAAACAAACAAATGGAACTATATCAAATTAAAGGCTTCTACATAGCAAAGAAAATTAATAACAAAATGAAAAGGCAACCTACAGAATTGGAGAAAATATTTGCAAATCATATGTCTAATAAGGGGTTAATATCTAAACTCATAAAAATCTATACCAAAAAAAAGCCCAATCCAATTAAAAAATGGACAGAGGATATGAACAGACATTTTTCCAAAGAAGATATACAAATGCCTACCAGGTACATGAAAAGATGCACATCACTAATCATCAAGAAAATGCAAATAAAAACCACAATGAGATATTATCTCATACCTATTAGGCTAGTTATTATCAAAACCAAACCAAACCAAACCCACAAGTATTGGTAAGAATGTGGAGCACAGGGAACCCCTGGCGGGAAAGTAAATTGGCGCAACCACTATAGAAAACAGTATGGAGTTTCTCAAAAATCAAAAAATTAAAAATATAATTACTAGCAGTTCTACTTCTGGTATTTATTTACTGGAAGGAAATGAAAACATTAACTCAAGAACAAATATATATATATATATATATATAAATAACGGATTATTACTCAGCCATAAAAAAGAAGGAAATCCTGCCATTTGCAACAACATATATTGAGCCTAAGGGTATTATGCTAAGCAAAATATGTCAAGCAGAAAAAAATACCTATGATCTCAGTTATATGTGAAGAAAAAAAAGAATTTACACAGAGATCAAATTGATAGTTGTCAGAGGCAGGGGGTGAGGATGGGTGAAATGGGTGAAGGGAACAAAAGGTACAAAATGCCCTTAATGAGATAATTGATGGGGACGTAATGTACAGCATGGCGATTATAGCTAATGATACTGTATAATATATTTGAAAGTAGCTGAGAGAGTAGATCTTAAAAGTTCTCATCACAAGAAAAATGTGCATAACTGGTAATGAATGTTAACTAGACTTATTGTGTTCATATAGTAATATATTGCATATACACATAGTATGTGTACATACATACTTGATGTATATACTTGATATATATTTATATATCAATATATATATGATATCTGTATATCTAATCATGTTGTACAGTTGAACCTAATATCAGTTATATCTGAAAAAATAGTGGAAAAAAATCTAAATTCTATCAGACCTCAAGAAAACACTGGAACTACATTTTTTACAAAACTAGGACCTGCATCCCCCCAAAAGTGGAAGGAAGGAAAAAGAGAAGGAGAAAAAAAAAATGAAGCTTTACTCAAAGCACTGTAGAAATAAATAACCTCCAAAGCTTAATATTCCAAGTTTGCTTTGGCATAACATAGTGGTTTGGGGATCAGAAACACGTATAATAGGGGCGCCTGGGTGGCTCAGTGGGTTAAAGCCTCTGCCTTCGGCTTGGGTCATGATCTCAGGGTCCTGGGATCGAGCCCCGCATCGGGCTCTCTGCTCAGCGGGGAGCCTGCTTCCCCCTCTCTCTCTGCCTGCCTCTCTGCCTACTTCTGATCTCTTTCTCTGTCAAATAAATAAATAAAATCTTAAAAAAAAAAAAAAAGAAAAACATGTATAATATAATCCTTTAAAAAAATCTATTGTTGACATCTGGTATCTGCTCAGGGATGAGACACCTGGAAGGTATTTCAATTTTACAGGGGAAAAAAGCCCAGACAAGCTACAAATTCACAACTTCCCTTGAACCTATCTAGGCACTGATGTTTCAGGTCAAAAAACTGAACAAAATCTAAGGAGATGCCTGCAGGGAAAGATGGGACAGAGGCAGTGGCTTATGAGGAAATTAGATACAAGGAAGGATTTATTTAGCAGAGGCTGTGAATTGGTGGACATCAGGAGTGCATTGCTGAGGGAATAGGAAACCCCTATGGCCACAGAAACTGGGGAGTCTACTTTAAGACTTCAAGAATTTCTCCTTGAACCCCATCAGGTGCTCATGGAAATTACTGGATAAAGTTTTAAGAAGATGTTGTTAACATTGCAGACTTAGAGAAAGAATGTCAGGTATGGAGCAAAGGGCATGCAATTCTACTTGCCCCTTTGTCCACTCTTTCCCTTCTGGTATAAAAGTTTCAATATATGGCGGTTAAGAGCAATAAACACTATCACTGTTGGGCACTGAAGTAAACATGTTATGTCCAAAGGAAAGGGACAGAAAGAAACACAAAAACAAAACCTTGCACCTGGAAGAGGAATGGAAATAGGAGAGGTGGGCCCAGAAACACATCTAGGGAAGGGTAGGGGCTCCAGGAGGAATAGGAGCTGAGACTCAGGGATTTGAAGCTTGCCTAAGCCACAGGCTAAATCAGAAAGGCAAAGTACATTCTCCCCCCAATGCCAGGCTAACAAGAGTTGAATACTGTATTAGAGTTCTCCAGAGAAAAGAACCAATAGAGTGTGTACACAGTACCTCAATATTGCAGAATTTTCTGATTAAGTTTTCGGCTACAAAACAGCTGCTTTCTGCTTTGTCTGCTTCTCACTCCCTGCACTTGCCCTTTAGGGGCTAGCCAATGCCTGTGTGCATTATTGCTTATAAAATATTAGGTCCATGCATAGTTTATATGGTTTTTTTTTTTTCTTCATGATTATGTCTCAAGTCCTGGCAGCACGGTAGTGCTGAACTGTGTATAATTATTTTCTCCCTGACTCACTAAGAACTCAGCAGGACCTAGGTAACTACTTTCTCTCAAATTCTCAATATTTTTCAGGAGTCAGCAAATGATCAGATTTTCTAAAGCATAGTATCATTGAAGAATCTGGAGCTTTCAGTGTCCCGTTCTCAGAGATCTTAGCCTCTTAATTTCTGGCTCTCTTTGATGTTTCCTGGCACCTTTCAAGAGCTGTTTGTTTTCAATTTTTAAACTGAGGTTTTATAATTATTAGTGGTGGAGGTTGCATCTTACATTTTGCTAGCTTCCTGATGATATTTCTTCTAATGTCCTTTTTTCTATTAAATTTTTGTTCTTGGCTATGGTTTCTTGGTTACTTTTGTTATATTGCTTTCTCGTGCTGTTCACTATTCTTAAATTTTGGTAAGTCTCAGATGAGTGCATTTTTCACATGCTTTAATCTGTAGATACTTAGTGATTTGCAACACAGTTTTCCTTGAATAATTATTACTAAGGATAGTGTATGTGTATGTGGAGGGGTGAAATACAGGATACACAGCTGAAAATGGTATGTTTCATCTTACCTCCAATGATTGTGAGTTTATTGTTGAAAATTATGCTTTAACGTTTGATCAGTTAGAATCTTGATCTCCTCATGCCTAGCATATATAACAAAACCTATGCATATGTCCTCACCTCTCTTAAGCACAAATCTGAAATTCCTGCTCATGACTGAAAGAATTACTATTCTATTGTTAAATCCTTACGCTGAGGAGATGTGAACAGTGGGGAAAAATTATTATTTCGTATAAATGATCCTAACACAGTATTATCAGAAATAATTCTAGTAATATAATAAATCTTGCTTCCAAAAGATATATCCAAGTCATAATCCCTGGAATCTGTGCATATTATCATATTTGGAAAGGAGAGGCATAGAGATGCAATTAAGTTTGAAGTGGGATAGCATTCCCAATTATCCAGGTGAGCACTCAATCCAATAGGAGGCAGACAGTGACAGAAGAGAAGACACAGATACTTGGAGGAGAAGGGAAAGTGAAGACAGAGGCAGAATCTGACAGAGATGTGAATGCCAAAGGATGCCAATGAAAGCTGACAGCCACAAGAGGCTGGGAAAAGAAAAGAAAAAAAAAGAAAGATTCTCGTCGAGAGCCTTCGTAGGGACTACAAAGCTGCCAATACCATGTTTTTGGACTTCTGGCATCCAGAACTACAAAAGAATCAATTTCTGTAGTTTAGATGCCCCCAAATTAGGGTAATTTGTTTTAGCATTCTTAAGAAACAGTTACCTTCCTCTTTCTGGAAGATATCACTTCCAGTTTTTGAATATCTGTGAAACTAGTCATTTTTTTCCCCCAGTATACCATTCTATAAATGTTAAAAATTTGGTTAACTTCTTCAATATTATCCAATCCCCTTGCCATTTTCCAGAGATACATCATGAAATTTGGGCTTCTGAGTGCTTTTATTGCTTAGAAACAGAAGAAAAGGCTGCCTGCCACAGTGTTCGATCCACTGTCTTAAAAACAATCCTCAGGGGCACGTGGGTGGCTCAGTGGGTTAAGCCTCTGCCTTCGGCTCAGGTCATGATCTCAGGGTCCTGGGATCGAGCCCCGCATCGGGCTCTCTGCTCAGTGGGGAGCCTGCTTCTCCCCCTCCCACTCCCCCTGCTTGTGATCTCTCTCTCTCTCTCCCTCTCTCTGTCAAATAAATAAATAAAAATCTTTAAATAAAAAAAATCATCATATGCTGAATATACTAATTCTAAACTAACAGTTAACATATTAAAATAAAGTTATTTAAAAGGAATTTTGATTTTGATTTCTAATATTTGTTCAATTTTATTTTTAATGCTCATTGTACTTAAATTACTTGAACAATTATTATAAATCACATAAAAAGAACACTACAAGTAGTTTTCTTTCTAGTGTGTCTTACTTTTTACTTATAATTCATGTTGGAGTTACTCCAGCTATGTATGAAAGAATGAAAAATATAGAAATTAAATACTACTGAGGATAAAGAATATGGCTATCGTGCTATTCAACTTAGAAAGAAATTTGCGTGGGAAGGCATTTCTAACGAATTTCTTAACCTCGGGGATTACCGGAAAAAGCTGAACTGATATTGTTAAGTGAAAGTTTACAATCAGTTTAGTAGAGATGGAGAATTAAATTCCACTTAGCAAATTTCACTGTTTCCCTTAAAGCTGCTTTCATTGCTGATGCAAAAAAAAAAAAAAAAAGATAAAAACAACTAAATCATTTTCACAAGTTTCAGGGAGATTTACATTATCTAGACCTTAAGTTCCATTTTACACTTTGGAGTTTTGAGAGCTTTGATTTTTAAATACATGACAGATAGGATTCAGCTTTAGAAGACTGCGCTTTGTTGACACTCTAAATCAGTCATATCACACACACTGAGATTTATCATCATTTACAGTCATTTTGTACTCAAGTTAGAGGTTTAAAGCATTGGTTGTTAACACCTGTATTACAGACTTGGAAGAAACCCCTAGGGTTCGTCAGTTATGCAAGTTGAGACAGTAACTAACTAACTCAGTATCCAGGACAGAAAAGACAGGTTATTTTTGTAGAGTTTAACAACCAAGACAAAATTACTGGCCTCATGATAGAAGTTTAAGTCCTATAATTAAACTTATTACCCTGTGACCTTGGATGCTGATTGTCCATTTGATGTTGAAAGCAGCTGACGACTCGTATGTTCCAGGTGGCACAGACAGAACGTGACGGTGAAAAGTGGTCAAACACTCTGCCTGTCTCATGGTGTTAGAAACCATTCACCAACATACATGAATGATTCACAGTGATTCTAGATGGTTAAATGTATGAAAAGAGAGAATTGTAGTAAAGAAAATAATTGTGATTTGACTATTATCTGGACTCATTTCTTAACCTAGGGGGTTGCCAGAAGAAGCTAAAGTGATATTGTTAAGTGAAAGTTAACAATCACTTTAGTAGAGATGGAGAATTAAACTCCATTAGCCTTATTTCAAATGAGGCTTTATATCATATTAAGGAGTGAATAAACATGCTTTAAAAGAGCTTTTTTTTTTTGAGAACCATAAGATCATTAAACAAACACTTAACAATTTGACTTGTAAATACTCTTCTTGATAAACTTTGGTCTCTCTGGAAGAACATATTTACAGACCATTTTTCTAGAAGCCTGGAGACTATCATTAATAGTGGAAAAACACCAAGAAATGAATCGCTTATTGGGGCGCCTGGATGGCACAGTCAGTTAAGCAACCGACTCTTGGTTTCGGCTCAAGTCATGATCTCAGGGTTGTGAGATTGAGCCCCGTGTCAGACTCCTTGTCTGGTGGGGAGTGTGCTTCAAGATTCTCTCCCTCTGCCCCTCCCCACACACACTCTCTGGCTCTCTGTCAAACAAATAAAATATTTAAAAAAAAAATGAATGTCTTGGGAAGATGGAATACAGCATACCTATTAACTGTTAGACATTGAGTATGATTATACATACAGATCACTGGATCTTACATATATCCTTTGATTACAAAAATAAGTAACTAAGAATCTTTTCTTGAGGAAGATTATATAACCGAAAAAGCAATTCCACAGTATAACCCCTGAACTTTAGCTGTCATCAGGTCTTAATCTGAGAAATCACAATAAACAATTCTGCCCTGATACTCCAATTTCCATGCTGTTTTGAGCTAACATTGTTTAGTGCTTAATTCTAGCATAAGTCCTTAATGACTCTGGTAACCAGGTCCCAGCAGGTAAGAAGTAACATCCTGGCTTTCGTGTGTCTGAACGAAACCCCCAGATCTACCAGAGCATTTTGTTACTCCCACTGCTTCTTACTACCTACTGTTTCAGCAGCCAGTAATAGAAAGGGATATTCACAGCCAATGTTCTTTGTACGTTACATCTCCCTATCCCACAAACTGACTGTTGCTCGGATGAGTCCTTTAGTCTGAAACATTTCTTGCTCCCTATGGGCTACAGATATTTAAAGCAAAACTCAGATGTAAGAACAATGCCAAATATACCCTAAAGTTTTATGTTTTGTTTTTCAAATATAAGACAACTACTTACAGACTTGCAATATAGAGAGCACATATCAAAAATATATACTTGTTATAAACAATAGTGTTAGTTGTTTTTGTCACAGTTATTATTTTTATTATTCCATTCAGTCTTAGTAATATTAAGGATTTAACATTTAAAATCTTTGTATATTACTTACTGATATTTTTATAAAGTGACTGTCATTAGAAATTTGATAATTGTATGTACTTAACCATTTATCATAGACTTTAAAGTTTATAAATAACATTCTATTAAAATTTTTATATTTAGCATTAGAGAAGTTCATTTCATCAGATCAGTGATTAAAGTAATTGTATTTTTTTTAATGATAAAGTGTTTTAAATAACTGATAAAAATAATGTATGTCCTGGAAAAAAGTATCGAGTGGAAAAAAGATAGTCTCTTCAATACATGGTGCTGGGAAAATTGGACAGCTCTGTATAGATGAGTGAAACTCGACCATTCTCTTACACCATACACAAAGATAAACTCGAAATGGATAAAAGACCTCAATGTGAGGCAAGAATCTATCAAGATCCTAGAGGAGAACATAGGCAGTTACCTCTTTGACATCGGCCACAGCAACATCTTTCAAGACATGTCTCCAAAGGCAAAGGAAACAAAAGCAAAAAGATCTTTTGGGACTTCATCAAGATAAAAAGCTTCTGCATAGCAAAAGGAAACAGGCAACAAAACAAAGAGGCAGCCCATGGAATGGGAGAAGATACTCGCAAATGACACTACAAAGGGCTGATATCCAAGATCTATAAAGAACTCCTTAAACTCAACACCCCAAAAACAGAGAATCATGTCAAAAAATGGGCAGAAGACATGAACAGACACTTCTCCAAAGACATACAAATGGCTAACAGACACATGGAAAAATGTTCATCATCATTAGCCATCAGGGGAATTCAAATCAAAACCACATTGAGATACCACCTTACACCGGTTAGAATGGCCAAAATTAACAAGACAGGAAACAAGTGTTGGAGAGGATGTGGAGAAAGGGAACCCTCCTACACTGTTGGTGGGAATGCAAGTTGGTGCAGCCACTTTGGAAAACAGTGTGGAGATTCCTGAAGAAATTAAAAATAGAGCTACCCTATGACCCTGCAATTGCACTACTGGGTATTTACCCCAAAGATACAGATGTAGTGAAAAGAAGGGCCATCTGTACCCCAATGTTCATAGCAGCAATGGCCACAATTGCCAAACTGGAAAGAGCCAAGATGCCTCTCAAAAGATGGATAAAGAAGGTATGGTCCATGTATACAATGGAATATTACACAGCCATCAGAAAGGATGAATACCCAACTTTTTTATCAACATGGATGGGACTGGAGGAGATAATGCTGAGTGAAATAAGTCAAGCAGAGAAAGTCAATTATCATATGGTTTCACTTACTTGTGGAGCATAAGGAATAACATGGAGGAGAAGGAAAGGAAAAGTTAATTGGGGGAAATCAGAGGGAGAGATGAACCATGAGAGACTGTGGACTCTGAGAAACAAACTGAGGGTTTTGGAGGGGAGGGGGGTGGGGGGTTGGGTGAGCCTAGTGGTGGGTATTGAGGAGGGCACATATTGCATGGAGCACTAGATGTAGTGCATAAAAATCAATTTTGGAACACTGAAAAAATTAAATTAAAAAAAAATAATGTATGTCCTGGGCGAATGGGTGGTTCAGTTGGTTAAGCATCTGCCTTTGGCTCAGGTCAGGATCCTCGAGTCCTGGGATGGAGCCCTGCATCAGGCTCCTTGCTCAGTGGGGAGTCTGCTTGTCTCTCTGCCCTTCCCTTGCTCAGGTGCTCTTTCTGTCTTTCTCTCTGTCTCACTCTCTCTCTCAAATAAATAAAAATAAATCGTTTTAAAAAAAATAACAATGTATGTCCTAAATAAACTTTCCTTCATTCTTTATTACATGGGTTCAGTACAGATTTTCCTGTTTCTGGTTTTCATTTCTTCTCCTCCAACCATCCTTGAAACATGCCCGTTTTAAATTTTATTTAGTAAATTCTTGAACAGGGTGCTCAGTGGGTTAAAGCCTCTGCCTTCAGCTCACGTCATGGTCTCAGGGTCCTGGGATCGAGCCCCACATCGGGCTCTCTGCTCAGTGGGGAGCCTGCTTCCCCCTCTCTTTCTGCCTGCCTCTCTGCCTACTTGTGATCTCTCTCTGTCAAATAAATAAATAAAATCTTTAAAAAAATTAAATTCTTGAACAATTTCTTTAATTTAACCATTTCTTTAATAATTTCTTTAATTATTTGATTGTTTCAATGTTAAACTCTTATTCTAGTTTTTCTACTAAGTACATTATGTTATCAACTAATTAACTGGAAGACCTACGTCAATGAAGCATAAAGTACAAAAAATTCAAGCAAATAAATTTTCAAATGGAAAGAGAATTCTAGCACCAAATCAATAGCTGCTTACAGGATGAGAAATTACACAAAAGAAAATGATCTGGAAATTAGATAAAACTCTTGGATGGCACACAAGCCACAAAAATAGATTTTTATTTCACATGCAAAGTCATATTTGGAATCATACCCTAGAGCTTATTTTCTTTCATTACATCACACTGCAGAGAATATTTTTTTCACAACTTCCATTGCTTCTTTCATTCTTTTCCATATTCTTTTCATACTCATAATGCACATACTCTCAAACAATCTGTTTAAACTCTAGTCTCATCTAAAATTCTAATGTTACTTGAAATAAAGTGGAAAAAATAGCACAGAACTCTGTTCACTCTTCTGTTTTAAAGTCCACCCAAGAGCTAGTTGTTAGTATTGCAGTAGACAGGTTTTGCTTCAGAGGGTGATTACTTTTATTGATTAACACTACAGTTGATTTACCATCTTTTGTTTGACTAGAGAATGCCTGATTCTTTCAGGAATAAGGGAAAGCTTGTTGAAAAAACACTTGCCAAATGGTGTCCATTAGAGTATAACAGAGAGGAAGTTACTTCTCTTCTAGTTGAATAAGACTGAATAAGCAGCCACATGAACAAATACGAATTTCTGCTCTGGAAAAACTGCAGACAAGCAAAAGCTTAGGCACTGTGTAATTATAAAAGAAGAGACAGTTATGCTTATACAATGCCCACAAAATTCAGTATTTAAGATAGCCTGGGAAAATAATCATGTAGAGAAATTGCAGTTATTTTCTTGTTTTTAGGTTGGCAAATTTGCAGTTTCTACTGCTATGTTTTTACTTTCTTACATATTTTTTTCAGTCTATATATTTAGAAAGAACTATGTATAAAGATAATGGCATCCCACAAATTCTGGTTTGTTCTAATGCAAAACTCAAATTTTCAACTATGTAGTCACTATTAAAAAATTATATGTCTCTCTAAAATAATTTCAGAGATGGATATAAATTAAGTTTCAAAAATATTAATGTGGACAAGACTATAAAGTCAGTAAGAACCATAAAACTCCTAAAACTCATGTAGTCTTACTTCCATCTGATTGAGTCATCTTTATAGATAATGGCATATCAACACCCAGCATAATCACTAGGTAGTGCATTAAAAGGTACATTAATATATATGAGATATATATATATCATATATTTTCTAATATATATTCATTTCTAATATATATATATATATTTCTAAATATATGTACATATACATATATATATGTTTCTATTTTATAAAATAGTGATTATTTATCTCATTGCATTTAGGACAATTATATCCCTAAAATAATTTAACAGTACAGAAACAACAACACAATTAAATATCCAAGTAAAAGTAAGAAAAATAAAACTTTTCAATGTGCCTCAATAGAAAAAAGAAAATCACTAACTCGGTTTACAATGAAAGGGGATGGACAATGACAGTGATTCGGAATGATTCGAAAGATGATATCCTTAAAAAAAAAAGTGACATCTTGATAAAGAAGTATTGGTAAAGAATGTAGAAAGAAGTCAGAACATTAAGACCTCCTTCACCAATATTTAAATATAATTTTTGAAAGTTAGGAAAAAACCCACAAAACAAACTAATATACAAATTGACAATATCAAGGAGAAAATTTTAAATACAATTTAATGCTGTGAATCTTACAAATAAGGCAGCAAAGAAAACTTTCACTTCTGGCTATATAAGAGTACCTCATAGTACCAATTCTTATTTAAATGGAATTAGGACTTGTATCCCAGTGATAAGGAAGAAACAAAGTAAGGTAAATCTCAATTTTTTTGCTAGTTTTCTCCAGAGATATTTGCCATATCATAAGTGGCAATGGTAAAGATATGAAGAGCTGAGTAGAAAGTTGTAACTAAGAGAGTAAGAAATATAATAACGGTTTTATGCAGTCAGAGCTGAAGAGACAAATGATGGTGTTTAGGACATTTATGAATTGAGGTGATAACATCTTAGAGAAAACAAAGTCAAATGGAGTCTTATATTTTTGCACAACTTTTTCCTTACAATGTGTTTTTATTTGAGTGCAGCAACTTAAAAAAGGCTGATAATTAAGTATAAAGTAGTAGATAAGAGTCTCAAGTCAAACAGGGCTTTTGGCAGATTATTGTGGAGATCCTTGTGCATAAAAGGCATAGGATCCCTAGAAAAACAGTAGGACTTTAGGACAGACTATGAAGAGAGACACATTAAAGGAAGAGCAATTTGGAAATCAATCAAAATAAAATAAAAAAAACTCCTTAGAATCACCTCAATGCAAGAGTGATTCAGATTATCTACCCCTTCTCTAAATGCTCCCAGAACCAAAATACACACTTTGGCAGGAAGATGACGTTATCCAGAATCTCACATAAAATATCTACATTAAGCAAAATTATAATCATACCAGAAAATAAGACTAAGAGAAACACCAAAAAAATAGAAAAAGTATCCTAGACAATCCAGATATCAGTATTTTCAAATATTGTCTTTAACCATTAGTAACAAGGTCAAAATAAATGAGATGCAAAATTTCAGCATTAAGTTGAAACATAAAAGAAATGAGGTGGACCTTCTAAAACTGAAATATATAGTAGATGAAATTATAAATTCAGCAGATGAACTTAAGAGGAAGTTAGAGGGTCACCTGGGTGGTTCAGTATTCTGCCTCTCCCTGTCTATCTGCCCCTCCCCTCGCTCTCTTTTTCTTTAAATTAAGTAAATAAAATCTTAAAAAAAGAACAAATTAGACACAACTGAAGAGACAATATTTGAACAGAATGATAGAGTAGTAGAAAAGATGCTAATTGGAAGACATATTTAGTTATGAAAATATAGAAAACTGAATAAGCACTATAGTGATCATAAATAAAAATATGTAATCCAGAAGGAAAGGAGCCGAATAATAGGGCAAAGTCTATTAGAAGAGACAGTAGATGAAAAGCTGATAAAACAGAAAAAAAATGGCAAAAGAAATCTATTTGGAAAAATTTTACAAGTCCTACAAAACCCAACAGGATGAATCTGAGAAAACCACACTTAGCATCATAATGAAAGTGTTTAGGAAGAAAATGAAAACAAAAGGCTTAAAAGTACCGAACAAACAAAAACCCACCCTGCAATTCACATTTAAAAGAACAACAAAGTAACTTAAGCACTGTATTCACAATAGATATAATGAATTTCCATCTTCTAAGTGCCAAAATAACTGCAAACATAGTATTTTATTTCCAGTGGGAAATAGCCTTCAGAGATAATGACAAATGAAAGACAGTTTCAGACAAAGAGCAACTGGGGAAACCCTCTACCTGGAACCACCACTAGGAGAACGTGGCTGGGCATTTCTGACTTGAGTCTTTCACGAGGTGGTATTCAGATACCAGCCAGGGCTGCAGTTACCTGAAGGCTGAAATGGGGCTGGATGATTTGATTGGACAGTGACCAACTCCCACAGGTTTGGAAGTTAGAATTAGCTAGTGATGGGAGACCTCAGTTGTTCGTGGTTAAGGACTCTCAGAAAGACAGCTGGAGTGTTCTCACAGCGCTAGTTGGATTCTTACTGACGGAACAAAGCAGGGTTCCAAGAAAGAAGCTGGTATGCCTTTTACAGCTTATGTTCAGCACTACCACACCACCACATAATCCGGATGTTACTGGTTGCAAAGGTAAGTCCTGTGTCATTGTGGAAGGGGACTACATAAGGATGTAATGAATAACAGAAGACAGAATCACTGCAGTTTATCTTTCAAGATGACTCCTAAAGATATTTGAAACACAAAAATAAAATGAATAACGAAACAAAAAACAAAACAAAATGAATAACAAAAAGCTAGCACTATAACATGCAATTAGAGAAATGTAAATTAAACTACACTACGATTCAATTTTTCACCTCCCATTTCTCAGATTGCTAAAAAATTTAAAATATCTATTAAAAATTAAAAATATGTATAACAACATATTCTGAGCATGAATCTGTGGATAAACAGGTATCGCAAATACCTCAAACTAGGGAATAATTTGTCAACATCTGACAAAAGTACATTAGCATTTAAGTTCTGACCCAGTAAACTTACTTCTATGAATTTAGGCTGAAGATACATCAAACAAACAACTTTACAACACACATTTGCATACTTACTCATGCAATATTAGCTGTAACTAAAAACAGAGAAAGGGGGAAAAAAATGAAATACCATCTCCATTGATAGAAGAGTGATTAAACAGTATCTCTGCATAATGAAGTCTTTTATCTAGCTACAAAAAAATGATGATGATCTCTATGAATGGATACGAAGTGATATCCAGGATATGTTTTTAACTGAAAGAAGCAAAATACAAAAGAATATCAATAATGAGTAATTTCTTCATTTAATTAAAAATGTGGCAAAAAAATATAGATGTATTTCTTTTCTTTGTGAAAATAAAAGTAGAGAAAGTAAATCAAATACTAATGATATTGATTACCTACCAAGAGTGGGTGGCAAGAGGGTTGAAAAGATAGAAGGGTGAAGATGACATTCTCTGTATTGCTTTATGCACAATTTTCGCTTCTGGACTCATATTCCTAGCTTCTATACTAGTTTCTATATTTATATTACCAGTTCACATACCAAAACAAACAAATAAAAAATTGCTGATTGTATGGCTGGAGTTTGGAGAATAAAAGTCTGAAACAGCTTTTGTGTATGTGTGTGCCAGAAAATAAAGTCATTAAAATATTGGTAGATTGATATATAGCATATATTTACAAGAGTGCACATGTAAACACACACACATCTATTTACATGCATGTGTAACATATACTTCATAGTTTGTCTGCTAAGGGAGAGTTGCAAGAAGATAATCCTCAAAGAATAAGCACAATGACTCATGAGATTTGGGGTTTAATAAGTTTCTAAAAATGGTAATTTTGCCTCCTCTGTATACAGATTAGAACCTAATTTTACTTATCAAATTGGCTTCAGCATCCTGTACATTTTAAATAGTAACAGAAATGACTAGTATATTGTTTTTCTTTATTTAGTACTTGCTTTGCTGAGGAATAGGTGTTGAATTTTATAAAAGGTATTTTGGGGTTATTTCTTAACTTGGTCATGAGATTTTTCTTCTATTACCCATTAATGCAGCCAATTAAATTAATGTATTTTATATTATTGAAACAAATTTCCATTCCTTTATTAAATACTCCATGGCCCTAATATCTCTCAAACACAAATATTTTATGCTTTTAATATTTTTTTAGGATATTTAAATTTATATGTAAAACTGACACTGACTTATAGTATTACTATTCAGCCTGGTATTAAGATTTCTCTAGCCTTTTAAAATAGCTTGAAGAGCTTTTTATTATTCCCTATGACTCAAAACAATCTGTCTTTTATAGGTTTAAAAGAATGATATTATAACTATATGCCTGCAATTTTTAGGTTTCTATTTCTCTTCTTACCCAAGTGATTTTTGAATAAAAGGTTTTCTTTAATTTTCTGGTGGAAGGACTTTTGGGTTATTATCTTTTGTTTTATTGATGATTTCCAGTTTTATTGCTTTGTGATGAGAGAATGATGTATTTCTATTTCATGAAAATTACTATTGTCTCTCTCACCATCATTTTTTAAATATTGATATGCATTTGAAAAGGTGATGTATCTTCTGTTATCACTGTAGAAATTTGATACATATCCATAAATCTCAGTGATCATGTTGCTTAACCCCTCTGTGATCCTTTGTTTTACTCCCTAATTCCATTCTCTTTTCCACCCCAAAAGTAACCAGTACTGTTCAATTAATGAATTTCTTCCTCACCCACGTTTTATAATGTCACTACACATTTGTCTATAATAAATTAATAGCCTCATTTACGTCTTCTTATGTTGGTGAAAGTGTCCCGAGGTTTTTTAAGTGCATACGTGAAAATAGAATGATTGAGATATACAAACCTAAACTGTTATGAGGTGTTATACTTATTATTTATTAATATTTTACTTTATTTTCTTTATAGGATAATATTTTTAAGCCATTCAGATTTTTAAACTTTTATCTATTTATTTATTCTTATATTATGTGCTAGTGTAAAACAAAACTGACAAATTTTGTATAGTGATTTTTCAGCATGTGTACACTTTTACAATTTCATTAATTATAGTTTCTATGCAGACATTGGTTTTACTGATACATAATTCTATCTTTTGCAAGTAATTTTTTTTTTTGCTTTCTATCCTCTATTACATTGTTTTATTGTTATATTATGTTGGCTAGAATTAGCAACAAAATATTGAACAGAAGCTCTGATACTTAGCCTTCTTGTCTCAATCCCAATTTTTTAATCAGCATGAAAATAGTTCTAATGTTTCAACATTAAATAACAATTACTAGAGGTTTTAGATAGACATTTTGGTTAGTTACAAAAAAACACTTTGTTTGCACATAGCAGTATTTTTAACATGAACAGGAGTAACATTCTGTTAATATTCATATGTGTATGAATAATTTCCTTAATATTTTATCATCCACCCTTTTTTTATTTAAAACTTACTTAGTCACAATGTATTATTTTATTTACAGATAGATAAATTAAATATTCTTATATTTTAATGAAGAAATCATTTTGTGAAGACATTTTTGGAGACTGCATATAATTAACATTATAAATGATGTGGGAGATTTTCCCCTTCTATTATGTCAGAAAAGAAATGGTATAAGATAGGGCAGATCATTTCCTTGAAGTTTGATAAAATTCAGTGTATAAGTGTGTGTGACTGGTGCTTTCTTGGTGCACAGATTTTTTACTACTGGCTAGATTTCTTGGTAAGATGGTTAAAATTATATTTACATATGTTTACAATTTTGTAGTATTTTTGTCATTTTAATTTCTTTGTAAACTGTCTAATTTTGATAAAGTTTATAAGTAGAACCACTACACCTATTCTTTTTTTTTAATAGTGTAGTTTTTTTTTTTAAGTCTTTATTTAAATTCCAGTTAGTCAACATACAGTGTAATATTAGTTTCAGGTGATTCAACACTTGAGGTGATTAGAACTTAGTGATTCAACACTTCCATACAACACCTGGTGCTCTTCACAGGTGCTCTCCTTAATCTCCATCACCTATTTCAGCCACCTCTCCACTGGTAACCCTCACTTGGTTCTCCATAGTTACCGCTATACCTGCTCTTACTTGAATATTACAGATATGATGCATCAGCAAGTCACCATGCCCCTCCTTTCCTACACACATAAAAGTGTCAGGATGACCTTAACTAAGTCATCATCTATTTGGGAAATATAATTATGCTTTAACGAAATGACATGAAAAAGAAACTCCTGGAAATGCTATTTTGGCCAATTTCTAGCTAGGATGCTGTGGCAATACAAGGCAGAAAATGCCATAACTATACTGTAGACACAATATGAAGACATTTTTTCCCACAGCTCTTACTCATTACCTTTAGAGACTGCATATTTCAAATCTGAAGCCTCTAAGACTTTTCTTTATAAATCTGATACAAAATAAAAACATTTATTTGTTTTTCTGTACTTCAGGTTTAAAAGACGCTGTATTTTCTCTTCCACTAAAAGTTGTTTTGCTCAAAACATCTTTGGTTTCTGCTAATAGTAAAAGAATATCTGACTGTGTTTCCACTAATATATGTTTTACTACTGATAGAAAATAAATAAGCCTCATATCTTTTTAACTTATAAACATTTTTAAGGAGACACATAGCTTGCTATTTCATTAGCATTTAGGCTACCCAGAGATAGCAGTTCAATAAACAAATTAAATAATTAAATTTCTCTTATCTGCAAATATTTATCCTAAAACTTTTGTCTTCATATTTTTTATGAAAAGAATAGGAAGAATAAGAAAAAACATACATATACTATAATGTTTGAGATATATATTTTGACCATATTATAAAAGGAACTTTTCAAAAAACTTCAATAAACTACATCAAATGAATTTTGAGCATTTGAAATGTACCAGATCTCAAATTAGATGTTGTGAGGATTGAGGCATATGTTTCTAACCTGAAGATACTTACAGGAGCTGACTCACATTCCTATAAAAAATAATTTTATTTTAATTAATTTAATTAATTAATTAATTTTAGAGAGAGAGAGTGGGGTGGGGGAAGGGGAAAGGAAGAGGAGAGAGAAAAAATCTTAAGCAGGCTCCATACCCAGCATGGAGCCCAACATGGGGCTCAATCTCATGACCCTGAGATCATGACCTGAGAGTCAGATGCTTAACCGACTGAGCCACCCAGGCAATCCCCATCAATATCATTTTAAAGAAAATGTATTTTAAAAATATATTTAATTTTGAGATACCTGGGTGGCTCAGTCAGTTAAGTGTCTGCCTTTGGCTCAGCTCATGATCTCAGAGTCCTGGGACTGAGTCCCATATCGGGCTCCTTGCTCGGTGGGGAGACTGCTTCTCCTACTGCCTGCTCTGTCTGCCATTCCCCCTGCTTGTGCTCACTCTTGCTATCTCTCTCTCTCTCTGACAACTAAATAAATAAAAATGTAAATTTTTTATCAGTTTAACTGTGATTTCATTTTTGATTGCTACAATACATTATAAAATTGCTAAGTGAAAAACTTTCAGAAGCAAACTATAATTCCTATATATTAAACACGTTAATTTTCAAGAACAATATGGAAACATTCAAAGATTTTTTACTTTCCTTATCTCATCCTAGAAAGATATCCCTCTTAGTAAGTGGTAAGTTGCTATACATCACATTTCAGTTTTTGTCACCTTTAAGTGGTACAAAGATATGGAGTATTTATTCTCAAAATAGAGAAATAAAGGGGTTCCTGGGTGGCTCAGTTAAGCATCTGCCTCAGCTCAGTTCATGATCCCAGCGTCCTGGGATCAAATCCCGTGTTGGGCTCCCTGCTCAGTGGGGAGTCTGCTTCTTCCTCTGCCTCCCCCCATGCTCATGCTCTCTGTCTCTCTCTCAAATAAATAAATAATATCTTTTAAAAAATTAGAGAAATAAGTTTTACCTGACTTCTCATCTCATAAAATTAAATATATACAAAAACTGGTACAGAACTGCCTCAAATAATCTTTGTAAGAAGGGTTGTTTGAAAATTAGACACTATAGCTTTTTCTCTTAAACTGAAAACTAAACATTTCATTAATTGTAGAGCATTTTTGACTGCAAATATGTCTCACTGTAATCAGTGATGTTGTATAATAAAGACTGGAAATAATTTAGCAACACTAAACTTGTATTACAAAATTTGTATTTACTTTTGTAAAACAAAATATATGAATGAAATATGCCATGAAATGGCATATATTTCTATATTACAATGTTTAGTTTAATGGAAATACAGAAAAGTAATTATCCTAGAAAAATAAATATGCAATTCAGTGACATAGTTTAAGTTTAAATTACTTTGTTTAGGAAAACAGAACGATCTGCTGTCTACTATTGACCTTCCCAATAAAATGCCCCTTATGTACCAAGACAGATTATTATACCTTCTTCTCTCATGGACCACCTTCATATCTTAAAGCATAATTATACCACGGAGGTTTCAAGGCATCTCCTTGATAACAGAAAGCATGTACTGAGGTTCTATTATGTACCAAATGTGCTCAGAGATTATGTACATTACGTCTGCTAATTTTTCAACAATCCCTTAAGATAGGTAGTAATTCAAATAATATCTATCTATAACAACTATAATCCAGATACTTTTAAATTTCCACAATTTCAGTAACACTTTTTTAAAAAAGCATAAAGTTTCCACCCTCATGGACCTTATGTTCTCATGGTGGTGGGAAGATGGAAGAGTCAGAAAATAAACATAACAACTTATTAAAATACAAAATTTCATTTGTAGATTTTATTTTTAGAAAGCGGAGAATGGAAACAGAGAAATAGATTGGATAGTCAAACCAGGTCTCCCTTAGTTAGAAGATGACATTTTAATAAAAACCTAAAGTAGATGAGAGATTGAGTAATGCAAATATCTGGAGAAGACCATCCCAAATCTAAGGAATAACAAAGGGGAAATCTTTTGGGGGAAGGATTCCTGGTTTGTTTGGGACTATCTTGAACAACAGTGTAGCCGAAGGTGAAGAAATGCAGCTAGGCGTTTCAGATGATGAAGAAAGAATGGGAAAGAGTTATCAGATCCCAAAATATTTGTGATATTTTTAATGACTTTGGTTTTCACTGAGATAAAAAGACTTTGAAGTGATTTCAACAGAAGAGGGACATATACCCACTGAGAAACACGGTGGCTCCATGATGAGATGACTGAAGGGAGAGGGGAAGCAGGGAGATCAGATAGGAAGCTACTGTGGTAACTCATTTCAGGGCTGAAGATGGCTTGGACCAGTGGCTTTATGACTGGGGCTGAAGAGGATGTTGAGAAGCTGTGTCCTACTGGATGAAAGGCAGAGTCAATAGGATTTTGCTGAGGGTTTGAATATCAGATGTGAGGGAAGGAGGGGAGTTGAAAAGTTTAGCCTGAGCACCTGGAAGGAAGAAGTTAAAATTTACTGAGATGGGAAAGACTGCACTGAGACTCTAAGAAGTTTCTCTTTCGATGTATTGCATATGAGATGCCAATTAAGCAGCCAAGTGTAATATCAAGTAAGCAGCTGCAGACATAAGCCTGGACTTCAGGGGGAGATCAAGGATGAAGATGTGAATTCGGGAGTTGTTTGTAAATGGATGATCCTCAGTGAACCATGAGACTGGATGAGAACAAAAGAGATTGCTTATACAGAGAAAAGGGAGGAAGTCCAAGGGTTGGCCAAGTAGTGTCTGCAGCATAGGAAGATAAAGCAGAATCAGAAAAACACTCACCAAATGTAGCCAGGGGAGTAGGAGAAAAACTAGAGAATGCTGAATTAAGAATGCTAGTGAACAGAATATTTTAAGAAGAAACTGACCAGTGGATTTAGAGAGCAAAGGTATTGGTGACTTTGAGAAAACAGTTTTGGAAGAGTGGCTCAGTGATTTATGAAGAGAGAAAACATGGAAAACTCTTTCAAGAAAGAGAGGAGAAGAGAGGAGGGGGGAGGAGGGAAGGGAAGAGAATGGAATGGAATGATAGGGGTAGAAGCTGGAAAGAGACAATGAATGGGTCAGGAGAAGATTTTAGTAAAGTAGAAAAAATATAGCCTGTGTATTTATTGATGGGGAGGAGATAAATGCATGATTATGCCAAAAAGAAGGGAGAAATCTGGAGGGACAGCCTTGAGTAGGGAAGAAGGATGGATCTGATGTACAAATGAAGCAGTTGGCCTCTGTTAAGAGCAGAGAGATCATAAATATTTAGAGGAGAAAAGGCAGAGTACAAGAGCAAGAATACAGGTGAGTGGGGGTATAGGTGATGATGGGAGCTTGCTGAAATTTTCTTCTCACTTTTTTTGTCTTACCAAAGTAGGAAGAAAGTCAGCAGCTGAGAATGTGGATGAGGGGCAAGGTTGGATGTCTGATAGAGAAATAAAAAGTGAACTAGTCATCTAGATGAGTCTAGAAACCTGAATGAGCCAGAGAAACGTGGCATGATTGGTAGAAGGAGTAGGAGACTGATAGAGATGAATGATTTTCTTTGTAAGTGAGATCAATAGCAATTCTGCTCATTTGGTAGATGAGGAAACGAGACAGAGAAAAAAGTCAGGTATCACGCAGCTAGTAAAGGTCAGAATTAAACATGCAACAAGTCCGAACCTAAGGACAATTAATCACTTTATTCTGCCTAATTAATCTTTATGGCATTATCAGAATTTCCCATGGATTGAGTGTTGTCAAAATTTGAAGCAAATCATTCTCCATCCCCTTGTGAAAAGACACTAGTGTCAGGTGGGGTTTAGCAGGCAGCCATTAAAGCAGAGGCAAAGAAAGCCTATATTCCCTCTAAAGGACTGCACGACCATGAGCTAATATGAGAAGGAAAGAGTATATGGTGACTGTGGAGTAGGCACACCTACTACACATGCCCTAACATCTTGATAATGGTAAGAATAAAGTATACAGAGTGGGGGGAAAAAAAACCCTACTGAAATACTGAACCACTTACCTGCTGAAGAGTCTTCATTTGATACCTGTGGCCTCTCTGATGTAGGGCATTATAAGATATTTCAACCTCCCTTGAACTCTCGTCACAGATATTCTTTAAAAATATTGTGGACTGTGCTTAAAAATGGTCAAAATGGCAAATTTTGTGTTATGTATATTTTACTACAATAAAATTAAAGCATATAGATTTGGAAACATATATGGGCCTTCACTGCCTCTAAAAATATTATATGGATTTTAATATGGTGTAATCAAGTTGCAAAGTATAATTTGACAGACCAAATACAAAAGCAAAAGGAGAAGAATTTATTGGGCATGAGCAAAGCAAGTTTCCCTATATTCTTATATTAAAAGACAAAGAACATTTATGAAATAAGCTCATTTTTACCTCAGAAGTTCCAGAGCAGGGGTTATTAGGAGAAAGAATCATGGGGGTTAGAAGGCCTGATTAGAGAGAGAGAGAAAGGAGGAGGAAAGCCTGTGGTGGGTTGACCTTGTCCATAAAACTATACAAGGTTTCTCTTTGGACCACTGAGATTTTATCCTCTGGACCACTGACACACTCAGCTGTACTATCTCCACATGACTATTGGCAAATGAGGCTCTCCTGAAAGATAAGCAAAACCCAATACTTTCCAGACAGAAATATCAGCCATAATGTATTAACAATGGAGATTTGACAAGATGGCTTCAAAATATAGAAGACGAAAGGAGGTTAAGCAATTCAGAGCTCACGAAAGAGAAGACACCGGTATTTTCAGCCAAAACTTTAGGGGCACCTGGGTGGCTCAGATGGTTAAGTGTCTGCCTTCAGCTCAGGTCATAATCTCCATGTCCTGGGTTTGAGCCTCATGTCAGGCTCCCGGCTTGGCAGGGAGGGAATCTCCTTCTCCCTCTGCCTCTCCCCCTGCCTGTGCTCTCTCTCTCTCTCAAAAGAATGAACAAAATCTTTTTAAAAAAAATTGTCATTTTTGTCAATTAATTGTAGTTTTAACATGAAATGTTAAGCACGAATAATCTAGACAGCCTTATACGCCCAAGTTTCAAAAATTCTTGTCCCTTGTAACACGCTTCAGATCAAACCCAGGAATCTTCTTACCTTGGGTACATCCTTGCTTTTGAACAGCTATGACTAGTTTAAAAAACAAATCTCGTTTAGAGGTTTACAATTATTACTTTCTATTTAAAATATAAAAGTGTAAAAATGCAATGTTTGCTTGTCATTCTCTCTGCAGTAACATTTTGTCATAAAATGAGAAATACAAACTGCAGGTTGAATAGAAGCTGCCCATTAGCTGTTTCTGCTAAATCGCTATTTCCAAAACAATTATTTGTGATTCTATTTTGCTTCCACAATGATGGTTATTAAAGTGCCTCATCCAGAATGAAAACTTAACAAGTTAATTCTAAACAACTTTACCTTGACTACAATATTCCCAAAAACAACTATTTCATGACAACAGGAAGTAGCTTCCACTGTTTATCTTTGTAGGGATGAGACAGTACATAGAGTCTGGTCATGAAGGATTTGAACCTTTTTGTATTTTTGCCAATTACACTAGAAAACAACAGAGCATTTTTAAAAAGTATTAATCAAAGTTATAAAATTACACTACAGAAAATAAAATTTGTTCATTTTATTTTCAGTCTAAAGTAGAAAATATTAGTTTCCAATAGTTTTGTTATAGCAAAAGTCTGGATTTAATCAGTAAAGTATGTGATCCTTAGAACAGGCAAGCTGTCTTACATGTACTGCAGTTTTCTGTGCACTGACTTGGTGGTCTCCCAAGTTAAACCTTAGACAGGTAGGGATGGCCATTATTGAAATCTCATACACAAAGAATTATTGTAACACTCAGGTCACTTCAGTAGTTCAGAGCATTCATGTTTCAATCTTGTTTCTGTCTTCAGGTGTATTATCATTATATCCCAGGAAAATCGGAAAATCTAAATTCCTGCCAAAGAAGTTTCTAGCTTTTATGTTTCAATCACGTGGTTTCCTTCTAAAAAAAAAAATCCTCCCCCAGCCCCAAAATTTTCCAACATTTTCCCAAATGTAAATTTATTCTATACTTAATTTCCGTTTAAATCGTAACCCCTCCACAGGGCTATCATTTTTTTTTTTTAAGATTTTATTTATTTATTTGACAGAGAGAGAGATCACAAGTAGACAGAGAAGCAGGCAGAGAAAGAGGGGGAAGCAGGCTCCCCGCTGAGCAGAGAGCCCTATGCGGGGCTTGATCCCAGGACCCTGAGATCATGACCTGAGCCGAAGGCAGAGGCTTTAACCCACTGAGCCACCCAGGCGCCCCCGCAGGGCTATCATTGATCCATGAATTATTTTATTTCCAGTGAAAACACATGCTGCCTGCTGCAAAAACTTTGTGGCACCCCTAGACATTACACACTTTTAATCTTTGATGAGAGTTAAATGTGCACATGTCTAGTTTTCCACAATAATCACCTAGCAGGGGACAGGGATCAGGTTTCATGTATAATGATAGTCGGGCTTCAATTTACAAGTACTTAATTCTTGTAGAATATTCAATGCTAAATTATCATAGGAGTACTCACTACTATGTAGATGTAACAAACACTTGACAGTCAATATTGACTCTGTTCTATTACCATGGCCTGTTTGTACTGAAACCTGCATGATAGTAAAGATAGAGAGGACAATCTAAGTAATTGCCTAATTAAATGTTCCAGGCCCCTGAGCAACTTACATAGCAAACAAGGAGAATGAGCCTCGTCAATTTCTCAGTTAAAGGATTTTTTTTTTCTAGGCACTGTGGCCAATAAATAAAATAAGAAAGACAATATATATATACATTCATATTTACATTAACTTAGCCAGAATATGCAAGAGAGTACATTCTCAAAATTCAGAAACACTCACGAATAGAGAAACTCAAGGTACTGCCTGCATTCTTAACTCATCGGTTTCCTTATGGCCTTACCAATTTATCTTCATCCTAACTTTCCCAAAATCTTCTCTAGAGCTTTCAGAGTTACAGAGATGCAAGAGGTCCCAACTCTATAGTCTGGCTACTCTGTTTACCTTTCATTACCATAAAGTGAGGAGGAGGGCAGATCAGGGTACATGGTATGTCCAACATGGACCTTAGCTCTAGTCCTATAGTAATTAAATTTCTACTCTGTCATTGACTCTTCTCACTTCTTTGGTCAAGAGAATGCAAACCATTTCATGATTCTATCAATTTCTCTACATGTTTTGTAACTCTTATAAGTCTAGTGATCTGAATATATTCAATTTCAAATCTATTATATTACATATACTTTTAAAATTAATTTTAATTTCTTTCTCTTCCCATACAACAGATATATGTCTCTGAAAATGCAGACATTTAAACAACAAATAACCGTAACATTAAAGTTAATTATTTTGAATATTTATTATAACTACCATTTTTTTTCAAATATACTGCAGGGTCTGATAAAATAGGGTTAATGCGAGATGATACAATATATAAGAATGATGACATCAAAGAAGCTATAAGAAGTCTTCCTGAAAACCTTTATAATGACAGGATGTCATTGGCTTAGTAATGAGAGACTGAATACACAAACGGACAGTGGCAGAGCATATATGAAAATACAACTGACCCACAATCTGCCGTGATCAATCCATGAAGCCAGACCACATACTGTGTAGCACCACCCCAGTCAGCCCTAAATCGGTAACTGATACCTTGCCTCATATTTGAGTCCACTTCCAACTTACGACCAGCTCTCCTAACCAATCACAACACTTGCAAGCTCTCCAAGTTTATTTATTTGACAGAGAGAGAGAGATCACAAATAGGCAGAGAATCAGTCAGAGAGAGAGGAGGAAGCAGGCTCCCTGCTGAGCAGAGAGCCCGATGCGATGCAGGGCTCAATCCCAGGACCCTGAGATCATGACCCAAGCTGAAGGCAGAGGCTTTAACCCACTGAGCCACCCAGGCACCCCTACATTTACTATTTTAATACTCTGTAGTAATTCATACATGTTGTATGTGTTTTTATATCTTTGATTGTTTTCCAGGATTTATAACTTGATTTGTAAGCATTATTCAGTAAATACTAGCTGAATATTAAGTTAATGTGTTATAATAATTTATTTTGTGATATCATGGTAGTCATAATAATATCTTAAAAAAAACTAAATTGTAAGATACTATTGATTTATAAAACAGATTTTTTAGGGGCACCTAGGTGGCTCAGTTGGTTAAACATCTGACTCTTGGTTTTGGTTCAGGTCATGATCTCATGGGTGGTGAGATGGAGCCCTTCCACCCCCGACACTCCACACTTAGTGGGGAGTCTGCATGAGATTCTTTCCCTCTACTTCTCCCCCCACTCATACATGCATGTATGCACACTATCTTTCTCTAAAATAAATAATCTTTAAAAAAATAAGATTTTTAAAATAATTTGTTTAAAATTGGAAGTTATCTGTTTCATGACTTCACTAAGCATGTCATATATAAGTTGCTATCTTATCATATATGTAAATTAAACCATTTAAAATTAATTAACCAATAGTCTATTTATTTTATAGGATGATCAACACAATCAGCATTACCCTCAATTTTAACCTAATTCTAATGCTTTTAATTTTCCAATATTTCCAAATATATACTCTTGTTTGTTTGGGGTTTTTGCTTTTTTTTTTAACTTTAGTTTTTCATTGCCTTGAATATCTCAATGTGCTTAGAAATTAAAACTAACTGAATTATTATGTCTTTCACAATATCCATGTGTATGATACTTCGTACAAATAGAAATTGTTATGCCTATTGATGAGTTTCTTCTGACTCTTTCCTTAAGGAAACTTTTAATTTTATGTCTGTTTTTTTTTTTAATCTCTTGTTTATAACTCAAGTCCTTGAAAGCAATATTTTTGTGTTAATTCTCTTCAATTATGTTCATCTCCTTCAAGTACGTATAAAAGGTAAGGGAATAGGAGCAAGAATGAAATTCAAAAATTAAAATAGTTTCTATTTGGTGTATAGTATGAATGTCCTAACCTTCAAATTTTCTACCTTACATTTAATCTTTTATTTTCTTTTACAAGTTTTCTGTTTTAATAATTGTATATCCTTACTAGAAGCTTAAAATCAGTCTCTTTTAAAAAGTCTTAATTTCTGAAATAATCCCAAGACTATAGCATATATTTAGTTTGTGTCATTTTTATTAAAGTCACAAATACTGCTGCAACTCCTCATGACACCTTTGCTGCTGATAATGAAGCAGAAACAATGGAAAGTAACCTAATAATCCTTTTGTTTTGAAACAATGTAAAAAATAATACTTACATGACAGCATTTATAATGCTTATGTATTTTTCCCCCCCTGCAAAGTTCCCTAAATCAGTGTATTCACTTATTTTGTAGAAAGAGGATTGCCCTTGGAGGCAAAACTAAACTATCATTTGCTATGTATCAGCATTTTCTTTAATTCTCCTTCAGGAGACCTTTCGTTCTTATTTCATGATAAGGCAGGAAAATAGAATGAGCCCAAGGGTATTATTTAATTACATGCTTTCTCAGCTAGAAATCAAATAGGTCACTTCTCTCTGAGTGAAACCTTAATGATAAAGGAAGAAGGTATCAGAAATAATATTAGAATAATGATAGTCTAAAAGAGATCCTGATATAGAACAAACCAATCTAATTTTCTAGGGCTCCACTAATAATGACCTAGAGACAACTTTATGTTGACTTTTCAGTCCAAGTCAATAATCCAATTTTTTTTTTTTCCTATCAAATCTATGTCTCTACCCACTGATTGATTCATAGGGTTGCTCAGTGGTGGTGTCAATACAATGGGTTCTATCCCCAAAGCTACAAATGGCTACACAAGAAATGATGACCTAACCCAAGACAATTAGAATCCACTTCTCAAAATTTGAAATTGGTATTAGGTGATTGGTTTTTAAGGGATTATATTTTAAAATATGTTGGTCTCTTTAAAAAAAAAAAAAAAAAAGATTTAAAAACTTGCGTACTATACAATTTTCCTCCAGTACTTTGACAAAGTTGCTGTCAAACAACAACAAAAAGCCCCAAAACCAGAATTAAAAAAAAAAAAAGTAATAAAGTAAACAAAGAGAAACACAAGTGAGAATATCTTGAGTTCCTAATGCATTTCTATTTCCCACTCTCATTGCTTTTTGAATCCTGAATATATTTTGTCCTTTTGCTTCTTTGAATCCTCAAAATAAAGCTCTTCTTTTATTAAACTCATGTTGGTTTCTGGTATTTGTAAATACAGAATCAGTGCCACATATGCCAGCAGTTTTGGCCAAGATAAACTACCTTTGTAAATGTAGCTGTGAAAATTTCTTATTCTAGATCACATAGTATCATATTCTAAAATCCGTTAAAGGTCACAGACTGATACAAGAAAATAACTCCAGTGTATACTGGAAATAAAAAATGTAAATTTTAAGTCGAAAACTTCTAGGATCTTATCCAATAGGTAAATATCCTCCAGGGCCTATTTTTCCCCTAAAGTTCTATTTTTATTTTTTTTTTTTAAGATTTTACTTATTTATTTGAGAGAGAGAGAGAGATTGGGATTGAGAGAAAAGTAGGAGGAAGGGCAGGGGGAGCAGCAAACTCCCGCAGAGCAGGAAGCCCGAGGCAGGACTCAATCCCAGGACACTGGGATCATGACCTGAGCTGAAGGCAGATGCTTAACCAACTGAGCCACCCAGGTGCCCTAAAGTTCTATTCGTTATCTGCATAATTTGTCAATTCAGGTCATATCATTACTCTCTGGTAGTGGAAATTGCTCAGAATATCAGCAGAGGGAGAAACAAGATAATCAATTGTGATCCCAACCCAGGGACCCTCATTCCAAGCAATCTTGATTTTCTACCTATCAGCATGTGATCTATGCTAAAAATGTCACTGCCACACCTTAGAGTATCCTATTTGGCCCTACTTGTTCCTACCTGTTCATAGGCAGTGTTTCATATTTTGTAATTATAAATCTTTGCAATGGTAATGATATCCTCCATTGTACAACTGAGTACACAGAGCCAGAAAAGTTAATGATTGTGAGGGCTGAAGCCCAGGCCCCCTTATCCTCATAGGCTACCTTCCCAGGACCACACCCCTCCTCCACTTAAAGGACAGATGAGGGTGCCCAGGGCACTGACGTGCTGAGTCGGCATTGTGCTAGCTCAAAAACAACATCCTAACCTCTGCTTCTAAGATGCCTAAGATTCCTACGTGGATTTACTGATGTAAAAGGCTGTTATTAGGACACAACACTGAGGTAATGAACTGTAGGTGGCGGCTATTCATTCTTATTTGTGCTTTAATTATAACACTGGACCTTTTTCAATTAAAAAAATTTAAACATTACTCTTTAAGCTAGTAACCTAAAAAACAGATCTATATCCAGAGTAATGAGATTCCTGAGAAAGAATAACATACACGTTTATAAAACTGAAGTGACAAGTATGCTGATAGAATGGGCTGGAATATAGTTGTGCTGACCCAGGTATTTTGAAATATGGAGAAAAGCAAAAACGAGATTTTTCACCTAAGAAAGAGGTAAAGTTTCAAGAGAGAATGATATAGCATTTTATAAAGATGTTTACTGTAAAGCTTGTACCGATTTTTATATAAGACGTGAGGCATATTCACACACATGTTCACACATGCAATACAACACAAAACATATAGTTATTATTATATTATTTTTTTGGTGATACACCTAACGTTTTTCCCTCCTTGGGCATTTCATTATTATTCATTCACTTAGTTTCCATATCCAACATGAAAATGTTTGGTAAAAATAAATGGAGTACCTTTTTTTAAATACTAAAAGAATCCGGCTGTATTTGCAGAATAAGTTTTACTTTTAAATACATATTCATAAAACTACATGTGTTCAGAAATATATACTAAAAATAAATATATACTAATGTAAACATTCTTCTTTTGACTAATTAAACTTCAGAATATCAGGAAAGTACAGAAGATATTATTCTCCCCATCTTTAAATTAGCATGCTCAGTGACGTGGGCAAGGTCATATAGATGGCCTCTCCACAGCATGGTGGTGTCAAAGTAGCCGGACGCCTGACGTGGGGCTGGCTTCTGAGGACATGTCAAGTGATAAAGGTGAACACTGCAGAGCTTTTAAGGTGAAGCCTCAGCAGTGACACAAGGTCACCTCATCACATTCTGTTGGTCCAGTCAGGTCCCGACGCCAGCCCAGTTTCAGAGGGAGAGAAAAATAGACGCCACTTCTCTATGTTAGGAACGGGAAAAGATTTGCATCCATATTGAATCCATTACTCTAAGAACCTAGCCACTATCCAGTCATCCGAGTCTCCTCAAACCAGAAATGAGGCTGTCAACCTTAAAGGTGATGATGGTCAGATAAGGGCCTCCCTAGTCTTCAAAAAGCTATAAAATAGTTTTAATTTGGTTTAGGCCTCTTGAGCAAGATAAAGCTTTTGCAAAACTCTGGAATATTCTGGTATCATCGATATTTAATCCTAATAATATTAATAGATGTTATAGCTTATAAGACAAGTGAATGTCGAATAACCAGAGTTCCCTTCAGCACAAATTTAGATTTCATAAGTTCTAAAGCTAAATGAGATATATACAATCATATATTTACTTGTTTCTTTACTCTTTCAAAAGTGCTTTTACTTCTCTTCCAAGGACTGTATAAAAATGTAGTAATAGGGGACTTATCAAGAAATAAAATGAGAAATTGAAATACTTGTCCTGATACATGTATCATGAGTAAACAACAAAGTACTTGTGGAAAGTAATTCTAATAATAAATGGAAGAACACATAAAGTACATAAATGGTATATGATATTGAGATAAGTGCTTTTAATTTTTTTTTTTAAAGATTTTATTTATTTACTTGACAGAGAGAGAGATCACAAGCAGGCAAAGAGAGAGGGGCAAGCAGGCTCCCCACCAAGCAGAGAGTCCAATGCGGGGCTCGATCCCAGGACCCTGAGATCATGACCTGAGCCGAAGGCAGAGGCTTTAACCCACTGAGTCACCCAGGCGCCCCGAGGTAAGTGCTTTTAAAAAGAAAACAGGTCCCTGTCATATGGGAATGTGTTATTTCATATGGAAATTCATAAAAACCCTGCCGCCAGTCTAATCGCAGTAGGATGGGTACTTGGAGCTAATTTTTCAGTGATGGTTTTGAATTTGTGAACTATGGCATGTATCTCCCAGGCAGCCGGAATGGGGGAGAGGTTTTTTGGAACCTAGCCTTTGGTGAGGGAAAAGATGTTTTCCTCAATGCAAACATTTGTGAAGGGATTTGGCGTTCTAGGAAACTTCACTGATGATTAACTGAGCTTTGCTCTCAAAATTTCATCGAAACCTCGAAACTCAACACCAAGATCTTCGTCCCTTGTTTTTAATCTTCCTGGACTCTGATCCTGTATCTAAAATAACTAAGAGATATTCCCTTTTCATCTCAAATTTGGCATTTCAAAAATTGAATTCATAATTTTCTTGACAAAACCAATTTCAGGCTTATCTTTATCTGCTCTTTAGTTTCTGTGTAACTTCTCTCCTGGCCATTCCTTTCAATTCCTACAGCTAGCGCTCTGTTGTAGACGTCTGAGTATCACCTGAGACACTATGAAGAATATTCTCTTTTTTTCCTGCTTCTAACCTGGTTATTAGGATTCACTTGCATACTACCTACTGATTTTTCTGAAATTATATTTTATCCTATGGGATTCATATAGCCTACTTATTGAACCTGGGCTACCTGACCTGGTATATAAAACTCTGAGTTTTGGAAACCAAAGTTTTCATCTGGATTTACCTTTCATTGTATGCACATCGCTATTAAGCAAAATGTTCTAACCATATTGTTTCCACAATTCCATTTGCTGTCTTGTGTCTATGGCTTTTTGCACAGACTTCAAACCCTCCATCTCTAAGGATCGACCTCGTCATATTCCATCTCCTCAAAGTGACAATATGCACCTACCCATCCTTTAAGGTTTAGTTCTATCTGTCATCAACCTTGGCATTCCACTTTTACTCTCACTCTTAACTGCTCTCCAGGGAGCTCTGTTCTCTCACTCCTAGCCTTTGTTTCCAACTCCCTTTGATCTGTCTTATCACGCTTTGTCTTGTCCTCTGTCAATTCTTTCTTTGATTTCTTTTATTCATGGCTTGTCACTTTCAATAGATCATAAGAATGCTGAAGGCAAGGAAACCCATTTTCACTTATCTGTGGACCACATGCTACTTAGAGTTGTTGGCTGATTAAGTTGATTCACATAGTTCAATGAGGTAGTAATACTGCTTGGGTTTATAAAAGTAGCAGGACATTTAGGGACTATGAAATAAATTTCCTGCTGGACATGAACCTAACGCCAAGCATCACAATAAAGTGCATTTGGGGTGGTTTATAAAAAGATCAAATACGAAACAGAGAATTCAGATGTTGCATATTAAGATAGAGTAATCCATGTTAATGGTTGGCTAACTGAAAGATTTCAACACAATAAGGGGATACTCACTAGCTGTCAATCATACACTGAGAAAATGACCACCAATCCCTTTCAATAATGGCAATCCATACACAACAGCAAACAAGCAAGAAAGCTTAGAACGTGTCATGGTATCCAAGAAACAAACCTTTGTAAAAGAAAAAATTTACTAAGAGAAGTTAAATTTCTATTTCATGTTATTTTATATAGTACTATGAAATCCATTGTGATACACAGTATTGGGAAAAGAGGAGTCAACATGATTTTTTAAAGATTTCCATGTTTCTATCCATTCTGCTGTTATAATGAAAACTCAAGTTATATTCATGCCTATTACAATATAAAACAGGATGCAACGGACCATCCCAGAACCAATAGTATAGATGAAATTAAAACAAGACATAAACAAAACCAGATAAAAATCGACAATGGAACTTTATGTTTAAGCAGTTATGGGCCACTACCTATCATATAATGATAAGATAAATAGTCTTCGCCTAAAGGAGGTATGCCTTAGACAGGTTGTCCATAAAGTCACAGGGGCTGATTACAAAAGGAGACAGGGAAAGCAAAGCAACTCAATTTGAGGGAATGAAATATCACTTCCCCATATTGTTTATCAAGCACTGAATAGTAACTCCCTTTTGAATATCAGCCAGCACATCTGGGACTTACTAAACAGACATTCTAACAGAAATGACAGACTTTTCAAAGAACTTAAGAGTGATTTCAAAGTTCAGCTATAAAAATTTGTTTTTATTTTTCCAATCTGGTGTGGTTTCTGTCAGATGCCATGGAAGGCATGGTGTCTGAGTCCCAGAGATAAAGTGAACTGAACCCAAGTCAGAGATGAGAGAAGATGATTGACAGATGATGGACATTTGGGCCCTTGTACACCCTGTACATTCTCCCTTTGGGATGCATTTTCGGTGCCAGTTGGAGCAAGTCCACACTGTCCAAACTGTCAACAGTAGTTTTGTGATATGTGCTTTTTCAGAGTCCCTACATCTATGAATGTGGATAAATGCCCTGTGCTCTCAGAGTCCTAATCCTTCAACTGTTTCAGCCCAGCTTCTACAGACTTCTAGATGTATTTGTGCAAACTAGAAGGAGCACAAATACCCCCATTAAATGTCCATGATACTTGACATGCTTTATACATTTTTAACCTTTCATACTATCAGTGATTTTCACACTGTATCTTCCGTAAGCCAAATACATCTTTTGTGTTCAATTTGTGAAACTTACAAGCATTCTGTGAGAGATACGTGGTATTCTGAATATATGATGAATGGGCTAGAATTAGGAAGGAAAAATAAATGAAGACTATAATGGCACTACACTGAGAAACACAAAAACATTACTGAGTTCCAAAAATCAATCCAAACACACCATACAAAATAAAAAGGAATACTCTAACTTTCGAAGAAGCTTTGAAGCTGAAAAAAATATATTAAAGACTTAAAAGAGTGACACTGAAAAGGATGTCAAATATTCCAAATTATTAGCTGTATAGTTGTCTAAATTGGAAATAAAGCAGGCAAAGAAAGAAAACCTGCTCCAACCCGTCCAAATATAAAATAAGAAAAAAATTCCTTAATGAATTTTCAAAGATTAGGAATTCATCAAAACCCTATGTATATGGCTTTCTATGCAAGAAATGGATTGAAAGCCAGATGAGACAAATTGCTGAAGGGAATAGAGTAAGCAAGTAGTAGAGCCAATTCTGTAATCTTGGTTTTTAGATGTGGTTGTTGTTATTCTTCCAAAGACAGAACTTCCAAAGACACAAATACATGTGTGATAAAAGTTTTCCATCTTTTATCAAAACTACAGGGGTTAATAATACCTATGAAAGTGAATGACTGATAAGGAAATATCACACTGGGTATAAGCTGTTGGACTAGCCTCAAAAACAAAAAGTTGCATTTACATTCACTTCAAACTCATATATTTAAAACACTGAAGATTTCAGAATTAGGAATATTTCTACATTGGCAAAGTGGGACCAACTGCATTTGAAGGAAAAATATTCATATGCGTGCCTATCCAGGGAAAACTTCAAATCAGTACGCTGTTGTCAAATTTGGAGAAGAGAAACATGAAAATACATCCTCTCAATTAGACATTAACTCGACCTCCTTGGGAAACAACGAAATTCATTTCTTCTTCACTTACCGTTTCATTTACTAAGTTCATCCATCTTTCCATTTATCACAACTCTAACTGTAGAAAGTAAGTTTAATTTTTTTGACATTTAAAATCACTGACACTTGGAAAATATATTTCTGAAGAAACAGATTTAAAGTAGTTTAAGAAAAATAAGTGTGGTTATTTTCTCTGAGATGAAAAAAATTTTTGAATCAATATACACAATTTTAAATCTCCTGAAAATGGATTATTTTAGGATGGTAGATTGGCCATGATGACACTTCTCTGGTTGCTTATAACTCACCTAGTGAGTCTATTCAAGCTCTTAAAATGTTTCATGCTGTCATCAGGGGAATTTGGAATGGCTTATACTGGAAGATTGTGCTTTCACATAGGAGTGAATTTAGTTAAAGTTGTGAACACTCAACTCAGGAGGAAAGATAGTTTTTCATTCTCGATAATTATGGCCTTTAGAAAGCAAAATTTATTTACTAGTATTTATAGTATATTAAATTCTAAATTTTGGCAAGGTCCAGGACTATACTAAATTAAAACAACAGTAACCAACAATAATGATGATGTTTTGTTTTAGTTACTAAATACTATAGTTTTAGTATTTTTTGTAGAACCATACAATTATATAAAATTTCTATGTAATAACTAATATGTAGCATGAAATTTAATTTTAAGGATTATTACATAATTTATAACATATGTTATTGTAAATATATAAATTTAAACGAATTCAAATAATCCCTTATTGCATTTAAAATTATCTAAGTGTTTTAAAAATATATTTATTACATATAATTATCCTCTACTAGATTGAGCATCTACTGAGCATCTAGAATGTAGTACCTATTTCTTTTTTTCTTATAAAGATTTTAATTTTTAAGTAATCTCTACACCCAACATGGGGCTTAAACTTACGACCCTGAGATGCAGAGTGGCATACTCTAACAACTGAGCCAGCCAGATGCCCCAACTAGTGCATTTTTCTTTAACTTCTATTTTTTTCAAATAAGTTCGGAGATATAGTTTGAAAGGGAACACAATCTGTTTACTTATTTTGAACAAAATCGGTAAAATAGAGAAATAATAAATTACAAATAGAATATTTAACTCAGAGATTAAAGTATTAATAATATAAAATATCTTCAGGGGTGCCTGGGTGGCTTAGTCAGTTAAGCATTCGACTCTTGGCTTCAGGCCAGGTCATCATCTCAGGGTCGTGAGATTGAGCCCTACATAGGGCTCCACGCTCAACATAGAGTTGGCTTGAGAGTCTCTCTCCCTATCCCTCTGTTCCTTCCCCACCTCTCTCTCTCTCTCTGAAAGAAAGAAAGAAAGAAAGAAAGAAAGAAAGAAAGAAAGAAAGAACGAAAGAAAGAAAGAAAGAAAGAAAAAAGAAAAGAAAGAAAAAAGAAAAGAAAAGAAAGAAAGGAAGAAAGAGGAAGGAAGGAAGGAAGGAGAAAAAAATCTTGTGAGGACCGTTGTCAAAAAATTGGCAAAGTATTTTATTCCAGATTGGCAAATGCTAAGCAATATGCTAGCATAGACCATTGCTTAGTCACCATTGTATACCTGTATTTGTAAGAGTATCCAATATGGGGGTGCCTGGATGGCTCAGTCAGTTGAGCAGCCAACTTTTGATTTTGACTCAGCTTATGATCTCAGGGTTGTGAGATCGAGTCCCGCATCAGGCTCTGCAATCAGCGGGGAGTCTCCTTGAGATTTTCTCCCTCTGCCTCTGGCCCTCCCTCTGCTTGTGTGCTCTCTCTCTCTAAAATAAGTAAGTGAATCTTTTTTTTTTTTTTGAAAGAGTACCTGCTGTATAGTAGAGGGCTAAGAGATATTTGTTAAACTAATGCATTGATGAATATATGCCTTTGGCCTTTTGTAAGTCACAAAATCTCATGTCCTCCCTTGTAACAAGTATTCAGCTGACAGATGTTTTAAAGATCATTTATAGACCTTCTGGGCCCCCTACAATAGTGAAGTCAAAAAGAAAAAAAGTTCACATTTTCTAATGTGGGGTTTTGAAGACAGGAAAGGGAAAACTATTACATAAATATATAACTGCTTTACATAGCAATTTACATGAGAAAGAATATCTATTAGAAGAATATATGTTTGGTTAAAGTTCTATACATTTAATATTCATTTAATATTAACATTAAATTCATTTAATTAACATTAAAGAGCTATTTAATTAACATTAAAGAGCATTTCATATTCTATGTACATACATATTTATGTATAGAAGAACTTGCCACACTTTCTAACCAAGTCTGATATTTTTCATATTTTTACTCCTTATAGTCCATCAGAACTGCAAATAGTCTGTGTGATGCAACACATGCTAAAATGTTTGACCTAATATGAAGAGCATCCTGATATAGTGTGTTTGTCTCTGCTCCTGGATGTGCTACAATCCCTAAAGATTAGAGAGAGCCCAGGAAGCCTGCAGAATAGGAATGAGAATGAAGGGATTCTGATACTACCAGAGTTGTTCACACAGGTGGGTAACTGGGAATAGAGGAGGTGATACTGAAGGTAAGTAAGTGGCAATTAAAAATCTGACACCACCCAGAAAACACTGGGGCTCATGTTTAGAACTCTAATCTTTGAATGTCAAAGACAGCATTTTTATCAAGAATGCACTTTATCTCTTTTTGACCTTATCCACCACATGCCATAATCAATTTCCTTGGAAAGAAAGAGTGAAAGAGAAATGGAGATTGATATTCTTAGGATATGTGACCATCCCTTATCAGAGGAGGGCAGCGAACCTTGACTGACAGTCATTCATACCCTCAGTAAAAATGCGATAATTACTTACTCTGTACAGAGCACTGTTCAAATATTCGGATAAAAGCATTGTTCAAATATTTGGAAGAAAGTAAGTGAGCAATTCATGAACACATCTGGGCAAAGGGTTTTTTAGCCCAAAAGAACAGAAAGTGCGATTGTCCTGTGTGACTGGAGTGGCATGAGAGAGGACCATGTAGGGTGTAGTAGGAGATAAGCTCAAAGAAATAGGAGGAGGCCTGGTCATCGAAGTCCCAGCAGGGACTTTGATTTTTATTGTAAGATGAGAAAAGAATGGAGAATTTTGAAGATGAATAATATGGTTTTGCATACTTTTTAGTAAAATCAAGCTGGCTGCCATGTGAAAAGATTATAGAGAGCTAAGTTTGGGAAGCCAGAGACTAGTAAGGAGGCTCTTGAAATAACTTAGGTAAGAGGTAGCGGTAGCTTTCAGATGACACAAAGGGGCCAGTTATGGATATAACTTATATATGAGGCCAACAGGATTTGCTGATGAATTAAAAATAAGGGATTGATGTGGTAGACCAAGAGTATAACTAACAGGAAAAGCTATTTTTCCAAAAGCAAGCAGGTAGGCTTCTATCAGAAAGAAAAATGATGCTTAGTTGACCAAAGCAACAAATGTCCACAGCAGTTTCCAAAAAGGTATTCTAGGCACAAGTGAAAGAGAGAGGAAGCCATTATCATCGCTGTACCACACAATTACAGACAGATCACCAGGAGGAACCATATGATGCTGATATCTGAAGTTCTGCACCATAATTCCTTAAATTTCGAATACCTAAGATCTGGGTTGTTTATACCATCTGCAATAGGACTAACTCTAAGTTTTGGTCAAGTGGTCTTTCCGTTGGTAAAAAAAGAAACAAAGGCTAGCAATTGGTTAAAAAAATGTGGAATATATATCTTTCAGTATTTGAAAGAAATCAGGAAATAATAATAAGTAGGCTAGGGTCACTTTTATTAAATGGCCACCTACTTGAACCTAGTAATTGACCCCTGGGCAACAAAAGGCCCTGATGGGATTTTTCCCATGAGTACAGAGAAACAAGAATCCCACTAGATATTTTCCAGTTATACAATGGGAAATGAACTAAGCAGGAGCATTGTTTCTATTCTAAGCATTCTAGCCTGGAGCAATGCAAAGTGTTTCAGTTAAGATCTAATCAGAGAGTTAAAATGAATGCAATAAATGTGAACTGACTTTTCTAACCAAAGGACATTACTATGTGAGTGGAGTATTAGTACATTTTAATACACATATATTTGAACTTTTAAAAATACCTTATGAAATAAATTGAAAGAAAGGCATTTTCTGAGTATATGAGTAAAAATAAATTTAAATGAAATATGATTGAGTGAAAGATCTTTTTTTCTTGGTCAGTTAAGAATATTAACACATTAAGATAATATTACTTCTCTACATTAAATGCTACAAATGCTACTTCAAATACTAAATGAGAAATTTTGCCTATGTCATAAAATTCAACAACATGTGAAGACAGTAATTGGAAGAATATTCATCTGCAACATAAGACTTGGCCAGCAAAACACTGATGGATACATAGTGCACACTTGGTAATTGTTTAATTAGTTGATACTAAGCAGAGTGTGATTATTCTTTTTTTTTCTTCCAAAATGATTTCCCATTTGGCTTCTTTGTTACTAATCACACAATCAAAACGGTGCTTTTCATGATGGTCTTGCCTTTGTTATATTAATAATTCATTCAAATCAATTCCTATAACTGACTCTACCCTTCATTCTTTGTAGGCATTTGTGATATTTACTACGTAACCATAAGAGTGGATGCATGTGATAATATTAAATAGAAAGCCAATCCCAACTTAGTAAATCTCTGAAGTTACAATCATTAACTACAAAATGCATTTGTCAGAAATCAGTCTTCAACTAGACATGTTTCTTCGTATTTTACATATATACATCTTCACATTGAGATAAGTCTATATAAAAGCAATCCACACCAACTATAGTGTTTCAGAGAAATTCTAGAATCATAGAAGGTGCTATTTATCTTATTCTTATAGCAACAAACTAAAATGTGACCAAAAGGATCCAGATTCCTGGTACTGAGCTAACAGAATTCTATACCCAACAGTATCTGTACAATGACTTTCTAGGACTCATTCCATAGAAATTTTGTAATCAATATTCTTAGAATTGATACATTCCAGAAGGTAAACTATATAAGTGACTGATCCATTTACACCTGTTTAGAAAGTGTGTGTGTGTGCATGTGTGTGTGTAAAATAATGGATATATAAAATGATCATACAAAACAAAGGGATATGAAGATGAAGAAAGACAAAGTAAAATTCTGCTGTTTCAAATTTGCATATTGTACGCATGTACTAATTATTTTTTTAAAAACTTTCCTGGATTCTTTTGTGTGTCCCCTGAGAGCGACCTTCCTTCTGGGTATACTGGGATGCCGGCTTGGTAAGACTAACTCCAACTGCCAGTGAGGTGTCAGGCATGAACAAAGGGAGAAAGGAATGGTGGGGGATTCAAAAGATTCCCCACATGTGAGCAAACAGATGACTGTAATTATCTAATGGACATCATAATTCTCATGCAAATATATTACTTCACTCTGTGCCTGCAGTTGGCCTCTGCTGTCTTACAGAGCATAGGGCCTTAAAATCTTACCACGGAATTCTCAAGCGTATTAATATTTCTGTTGTATTTATACACAAATACTAGTTTAAATCATTAATTCCCCTCCGCTCCTGCTTTCGTGGCTTCTGGTTGCTCTCCTTTACCTGATCTTTCATGTTTAACTTTCTTCAAGATACAGCTCAATCTGAAACCACATGTTTTTTCCCTAACCCATTATATTTTCTCCTTCCCTGTTATAGACTTTTGCTAAATTTACTTTTGATAAGTCTACAAACACCAACAGGATATATCTTATATTTTGCCCTCTTCAATATTCTATGCAACACTGGGAACTACGTATCTAAAATCATATTTGATGATTTAATGACCAATTTCCTGCCATTACCTAAAGTTTATGTTGCAGAGATATTTTTATAATTTAGAATGGATTATTTAGACTTCTAAATTGTGATGATCTAATAATAAGTAGTGATAGATAATTTTGTTTCAATTTGCATTATCAGAATGTGGAAGATTTTGAGATTTTTCTCCTTATGTTTGTAAGGCTCCTGATTTTTCTTTTTTTTTCTTCTCTAAATTGTGCATATCCCTTGCCAACTTCTTTTGTGATATTTCTACTTTTCATGTTAAATCACAAGAGTTTTTTGGATGTTCTCTATATTATTCCACCATCAGTTTTATGCATTGCAAATGTCTTTTTTCAGCCTATTTTTATAAAGCTTGTATATATTCATTACAACAAATCCAAACAATAGAGCAATGTGACTAGAAGTAATTGCCTCTTCCTGAATACTTAAGGGGAAATAGGGCTATTTCTTGTTGGTTGTGGAATAATCAACATATTACACATAGGCACAAAATATGTAATGCTTATTACATGTCTTGGATATATTAATGTACATTACAAGCAGAATCAGCTTTAGAGGCAGGCGAGAGTTTCCATGCCCTGGGCTCCGTGTCCTAGGACACTCACAATTGCTCTCTTTTACCTTCCTGAGGTGAGGGGCCGATGTGACCAGATTAACAACTCGACCTGAGCGTGAGATCCCCTTCTACACCATGCTCTAAGCATCTTGGCCTTACCTCTGGCTCATACTAAAGACAGGCTGGGTCACAGAGGAAGGCATATCTATTTTTAAGTGGTGGCCACATAAAGGGATTCAGGTAAAACTTGAATGTGAGGCCCTCGTAGTGCAAATGGAGCTGGGAGAGTAAAGCAAAGGGTGTAAGCCTGGGCTCTGCTGACACTGTGAAGATTCTAAAGTGCTGTTTTTAGGAACTGCAAGCTTTCAGAAAGTTTTCCAGCAAAAACAAACAAACAAACAAAAAACTAAGGCATAGTCCCTCACCTTGCAGTGTCCCTGTAGTGCACACGATTGGCAGAGCTTAACGTGACAGACTAGGATTGTTTGAAATTGAAAGGTAAGAACTTAATAAATGACACGACATGCTAAGGAACTAGAATTGCCACAACAATGATGAAGAAAGAGGAACAAAGAAGATTTAAGTGGTTAAAAAGAAAACCAAAGGTCCAAAGTGGTCAGTCATTCTAGGCCCTGTTACCAAATGAGGGCTTACTCCCTAACCTAATTATAGTTTTGACCTTCCCCAGAAATAGAGTCTGAACTGGTCAGTCAGGGCTTTTCCAGTCAGTTCCAATAAGGCAATCTGTCACACGGGCCCTCTCCATGCCCCAAAGGAAGATGAGGTAATCCACCTAATAAGACCCTTTTGTAAAATGAGATAATCCCCCAAATAGGACTCTTTGTCCCCAAAGAAATGTTATCTCACATAAATTATTAGTTTTTCCTGCCTAGGACTTCTTTGTCAGGCCTTCAAAAATCTTTTCCTTTGACATTTCCCTCTACTTGTTAGAAGGGATGCTGCCCACTTCATGAATTGATTCATAAAGCCAATTAGATCTTTACATTTTACTCAGTTGAATTTTTGTTATTTAATAAGGCTAACTGATTAAAAGATTTATTATAAAGCCACCTAATCAAGGGAGTACGATATTAGCATAAGCCTAAATATTTTGATAAACTTAACAGTAGAGTCCAGAAACAAAAAATGTAATACACTGTTTGGACATATATATGGAAAAAGTTGAATCTTAGCCCCTACCTCCTACCTTACATCGAAAGTAATTTAAGGGATGCCTGGGTGGCTCAGTTGGGTAAGCATCTGCCTTTGGCTCAGGTCATGATCCCAGGATCCTGGGATCGAGTTCCACATGGGGGTCCTTGCTCAGGGGGGAAGCCTACTTCTCTCTCTGCCTATTGCTCTCCCTGCTTGTGCATGCATGCTCTCTCTCTGGCAAATAAATAAATTTTTTAAAAAAGTAATTTAAGATGTTAAATTATTATTTCATTTAATTGCTGAATTTTAAAATTAAAAAAAATAAAGCCTCTAGAAGAAAGCACAGAAAAAAAAATTTTTTTTTTTTTAAGATTTTATTTATTTGACAGAGAGAGACACAGGAAGAGAGGGAAAACAAGCAGGGGGAGTGGGAGAAGGAGAAGCAGGCTTCCTGCTAAGCAGGGAGCCCAATTGGGGGCTCAATCCCAGGACCTTGGGATTGTGACCTGAGCTGAAGGCAGATGCTTAACGACTGAGCCACCTAGGCACCCCAAAAAATATTTTCAAGAAGTAGGAACAGGCAAGTATTTCTTAAAAGGTGATAAAAAAGCATTGGCTACAAAATTAGAAAGATAATAATATATTGGATTTCACCAATTTAAAACTCCTACTCATCGAAAAGCCTTTCAAGAAAATAAAAAGGCAAATCACAGACTAGAAAATTTTTACAATATGAATATCTAACAAAGGATTATTATTTACAATATACAATGAACTCTTACAAGTAAACAAACAACAAAGAAAGCCAATTTAAAAATGGATAAGAAGAGATAATTCATACAATTCACAACTGAAAAAAGAAATGGCCAATAAATATACAAAAGTTGCTCAAGAATATAGTCATAAGGGAAGTATTAATGAAAACCCCAATGTGATACATTTCAGACCCATTCGATTGGCTAAAATTGAAAAGACTGACAATTAGAAGCATTAAACCCAACTATCTCTTCTTTGTTCCTATCCCAAATAATAAGAGTATTTTTGCTTCAGGGGCATGTGGGCAGCTCAGTTGGTGAAACATCAGAGTCTTGATTTCAGCTCAGGTCATGATCTCAGGATTGTAAGATTGAGCCAATGTTGGGCTCCATGCTGAGCATGGAGTCTGCCTGAGATTCTCTCTACCTCTCTCCCTCTGCCTCTCCCCCCAGTGACACTCTCTTTCTCTCCCCTCTCAAAAAGAAATTTTTGCTTCATATACAAAACATTTTCTTATTGCTGATCATCCTACTCAAAAGCAATTGAATGCTATAAAAGAATTATTATACATTAAGATATTTTAATATTATCTAAATATAAATGATGAATGAGATTTTTAAAGCAAGAATAATGTGAACATTTGAATTGCTTACTATACTAGTCTTATTCCAAATTCATCTAGCTTCATTCTCAGGTAAATATCTCAGATTGAGATCTGATAATCAAGAACATGCAGATCCTAGTTAGTAGGTAAAAAGAGGGTGTTGAGTCATCAAAGAAGCAGGAAGTAACTTTAAAGAAAACAACAATCTAGTGAATCAATGACTGCCAGAAAATCTCCCAATAATTATTTCCTTCAGATGAGTTTGCATCTACCAAGATGAGTTTCTCTCATGGAAAGAAAAGTATCCACTCCCCAAGTCCCATTCCAACTCCCAGCCAACTGCATAGCATTAAACCCATCTAATGTTCAAGAACAAAGTGCACAGATACCTACTACATATTTACTGAAAGTAGAATGGGCTTGAGAAGTTAAACACTACTTATGCTTTTCTCATTCTCATTTCTCTCTCAAATACCCCTAGCCAGACCCCAAGCTCAGGAAAGAAAGTGTGGAAAACATACCATTGAATGAGAAGGACCTGTCAAATTCAACAATTTATATCACTCTGTTATAACCCCTACAGTACTTAAAAGCATTTGCTATACAGAAAAATCTCTAGCGGAGTGCCCATGTGCAAAGACATCTAAAAGCTTGAAAGGAACATGTATGAATTATTAAGGCAACAATTGCAGCACATAAAGATCTGTAGGTACTAACAACTTGTAGTTTATCTACAAGCATTTAACAACAAGAAGCTCCTATTGAAAGATGGTGGCAAAATCATAGTCCCTGGGAATTTACTCTGATTTAATGTATGGAAACTTTTGTATTTCCTAAAATGATGTAATTATTTTTAAGGAACTTAATTTTTTTTTTAAAGATTTTAAAAATTGGAAAAGGCACAGGATCAAAGCAAAGTTACGTATATTTGCATTTACGAGGGAAAGCATGATGAAGAGTAACAGAGTCCAAAGGCACAGTGATCATAATTTAGTGAAGTTAAAATTTATTATTATTTTTTCATATTTATAAAAATCATGATGATGTCTTTGAAGACTGCAATGCAAATGAAGGAGTTTGGTGAAAACTGTCATGGTAAACCTTCTATGGATAGTGTTATCTTCTTGTGACTTCCTTTGGTTGAATACTTGATATTATGTCATGTCTTGCTTTAAGCAAAAAAATACTTCTTGAAAGATATAGAGGAATACATTGCACATGTAGGTGCTTAAGACATTTATTCATTTTCCAAAAGTAAGCCAAAAGGAGTTTGCACAAATATATGTAATGCTGAGGTAAGAGGAAAATATACTTAAAACTTGGCAAATAAATTAAGGATACTTTAAATTGGGTCTTTATTTTCATTATGAACTAACCAAAACAACATATGTTCAATGATAAGTAAACAACTGATTGCACTACATTTCTACAAAGTGAATTTCTTCTGAAAAACTGAAATCTTGTGTCTCCTAATTACCACCAATAATTATGCTTAAGGTAAACCTCATAAGCTCTTATATTAACATTGAATGAATAGGTAGCACTCATTTATTTGGAAGTGATTGAAAACACCCTTTTTAGAACACTGTATGTCTTTATGCCTCTAAATATCTTTCCCAAATATAGGTCAGATGAATATTCTCTATTTTAGCATCACTAAATGTACTTCTTTTTTTTTTAATCAATCTTTGTGTATTTGGCTCGCCCAGGCAAAAGATACTCCTGTATTGGTCACTCCCATTAATATGCAAAATTAATGAATATACATTTAAATTGCTAACATATATTGCACATATAAAATGGCAAGCATGAGCAAAATGATTTTATAAATATTATTTATCATTTTAACCTCTTTAAAACTCTGGCACAAAAAGGTGTTTACTGATAGATAACATGATGCCTATTCTTTTGGAAAAATCGAACCATATACCCAGATTTAGGTCTGCAATAGATGAATTCTGAGTCCTCTTTTAGGTCTTTCTCTACAGTAAAGAGGCTAAGGTGGTTTCACTGCTCACCAAAAACATATCCTTCTCTTTTCATAGTTTAGAATTGTCACCTGGCAATGTTCACCAGCTGAGGACTATATTTTGCAGCCCCACTTACATCTGGATGTAGCTATATGAATAATTCTCTAAAGGAAATGTGATCACAAGTGAAATATGTAACTTCTAAAGAAAAATGGTTAAAAGTGGAAAATCTTCCTCCACCTCTTTTCTCCCAAATGCCAGCTGGATTCAGAGGAATCCAAAGCTTTAATAGAGATTCAAAGCTAAGATACTGTGTCCTTTTATCATCAGTTGGAATAAAGTCACTAATGAAACACAACACGTGCACTGGAGTATTAGCAGAGGAAGAGTTTTTAAAATTCTATTTTATTCTATACCCATTTTGTTGATGAATGAACTAAAGCTCAGAGTTTAAGAAAGTTTCTCAAGGACACACTTATGAAGAGATAAAGCTGAGATTCAAATCCAGATCTATATTATTTCCTGTATTAATTTTTCATTGCTGCTGTTAACAAATTGCTATAAATTTAGTGGCTCAAAACAACACAAATTTATGTTACAGTTCTGTGAGTTAGAAGTCCTACATGGGTCTCACAGGACTAAAATCAGTGTATTGACAGGGCTGTGTTACTTTCTAAAGGAGAAACTGTTTCCTTGCCTTTTTCAGGTTATAGAGGCTGCCCATATACCTTGACCTTCTTCCTCCATCTTCAAAGCCAACATCGCATTTTCTTCCACCATAGTGACATCTCCCTCTGACTCCACTATTTTGCTTTTCTCGTCAACTTGCAAGAACCCTTCTGACGGCAATCTCCCCATTTTGGTGTCAGGCACTTAGCAACCTTAGTTCTATCTGTAATCGTAAATCCCCTTTTGTCTGGTAACTTAACACATTCCTAGGTCTCTGGAATTGGGATGTGGACATCTTGGGGTAAGGGGTGGGGCATTATTCTGTCTACCACACTTCTCAAACCGTACTCTTAACCATTATACAGAGTGCCTCATGATCTGGACCATATGTGGTAATGGCAACACTTAGGAAAAGAACCCAAGGAATTTTCAAGATAAGATGCTAGAAAACATAATAGTCATTTCTTGATTGTAAGTTATCTTTGGATAGCTTTTAGCCATTGTCTACATACCTTTTCCATTGGAAACCTTCTTTCACAAACCAAATATATTTTTTTTCTCCTCATGAGTCTAAAAAAACAGAAGGAAGGGAAGATGCTCATATAGTCATCCACAGCAGGTAGATTACAATGCAATTTTCAGCATCAATAAGGTGTTACTTCTAAGGAAGGAATCATTAGGGCTTCATTTTTCTCATGTTCATTTCTAGAGTATTCATGTAGGCACTCTCCTACCAAGTAGTTCAAGTAAATATAAACATAACCAGTAGGCATACCTATATAAATAAAAACAGAAAAGTCCAAATGATAGAAAGATGTGCACAGAGGGAGTATAAGTTTTCATGGTGCTGCCATATGATGGTAAAGGGATGGGATTTGTGAAAATAGAGTGTGCTATCAAAAAAGAATCAAGATGTCTTAATAAAAGAAAATATGAGTAGCTCTGCTTTAATTTTACATTAACTATACATGCAAGAAAATTTAGCTTTTAAGAAACAAATTGTCAAATGAAGAATAAGATTGAGATCTGAACATTCAGAAGTCATTCAGCCAATTCAAATTCCTAAGTCTTATTATATGTTTATTGCACCCTCCATGATTGCTATACATAAAATTCAGTTTTATATGGATGTTGAATTGAGGGAGGAGAAGTAAATGCCATGCAAAGGCACACCTAAACTTGAAACTAGTTCTCTCATGGAGTGGGAAAGGGAGCCTGGAATGTCTACAAGAAAGCTTCTATTAACTAGCTATATGACCTTGAATTACCACCTACTTCTCTGTTGTCTGTTCCCTTTGTGTAAATGTAGGCTTGGACTTTAGTGGTTTTCAAACATGAGGATGGCTCAACTTCAACAAGAGAGCTTGTTAGAAACTGGAATGCTGGTCCCCAGCCTCAGAATTTCTAATTGAGCAGGTCTGGAGCGGGACTCAAAGTTTTACATATCAAACAAATGTCATGTGATGCCGATCCTGCAAATCCAGGGCCATACTTTGAGAATCATGGAAATAAATTAATAGTAGTTCTTTTAGCAGTTGGTAAAGTGTATCTGAGTCACTGCATATGCATTGTCCTCCCCACTCATTCTTTCCCTTCTTTGCTCTTCCAAATGATTCCTGTGCTCCTTCACACCCTGCTAAGAATTAGTGGGTTATGTAATCATTTCAACCTGGTAACTCTTTAAATCTGTGTCGACAATGAAATCATATGTAGAAAATATGTTCAATCGAATGAAAGGATGGAAGTATGGCGGGACGAAGGGAAAGAAGAGGAATTCCATTTGCACTGGGCTGTTACCATGTGCCTCAAACTGTGATAGATGCTAAAGAATATAGAAGAAAAATGTAAGAATTATAAGGATCCTGATGTGGAAAAGTGTAATAATACGTGACTGAAGGCCATAAGAAGAACAAATGTAAGGCTGTGATGGAAAAAGAAGAGAAGACACCAGATCTTGTAGTAACTGAGAAATTGAGTTTGTTGTATTTCAGAAATAACCTGTATGACAAGTAAGGGTTATTTGCTCAACTCTGGAAGTTCCAAATTGAAACTGTTGAACTAAAGTTTCAAATGGAAAGGAGATGGGCTGAGTATACAAAGCATCTTAGAAACAAGTTAAATTGCTCTATATAAATGACAATAATCATCAGGATAAGAACACTGCAAATGACACACACAGAATCTCTGTAAAAAACTCATCCTGATATCAAAAGATATGGTCTCTATGGCAGCCTGTTGACAATGGTGCATCTGCGATGCATTACCCCTGTGAGGTGAGAATTATCATGGAGTGCAAAATGGTTTGCTGTCGTAAGAATTTGTGATTGCCTTACAATCTCTGAAGTATCTTGTGTTGCAGAGAGCCAAAGATCCTGAGCTGCTACAGCTCATAAAGGTCAGAAGTAGCTAAGTACGTTTCCAATTAACGAGTCGAGTATAGAAAAAAACAAAACAAAACTGTTACATTTCTTTGGATGGCAAAATTCTTGGCTTTTCATCCTATGTAGCCAAAAAGGAAATAATGACAATGTTTCAGACAAGACAAACTCAATATGATAATGCAGCCCTAATGAAACTTACAAGCAAGACTTTTGAAGAATTCTTAAGATTGCCATGGCAGCTTCTCATTAGTGCCTTTCTGGGGTTACCAAGTAATCCCAGCAACAAAATGTCCTGCTGAAGAAGCAGGCTAAGGCAAATGAAAGCATGTGAACTGCTTCACTCTTAAATTACAAGTTTGAAAAAATTTATTTGTGTAGGCCCGGGGGAGAAAGGACTATGCTGCATACATCGGGCAGTTTGCCAGTTACTTAAATTCCACAGGGCACATTCTATACAGTTTCCCCCAACCACATCTGCATCCCTGACTATAAACTTTATGAAGAAAAAAAAAAGAACTGGGAATCAACTCACTACACCCTTTTTGACCTGTTAGCTATGGAAATCAAGTGATAAAAATTCACAAAAACAGTACATTTTTTTCATTGTCTACAATTGTCTAACAATTATCTAATATGTAAAAAATTAATGCAACACTTAAAATAGCCTGATGAGAATCATTTGAAGGAGTTATATGATTGGTCATAAACATCTAAGGGCTTAACTTAAATCATATTATTATTATTATTATTATTATTATTTACTATTGTATTGTTTTGTTTCATATCAGTTTCTGGAAAATCAAAAACTATGGAGATAATAAATATACCAGTGGTTACTGGGGGCTTGAGAGAAGGAAGAATTGAATAGATGAAGAATAGGAGACATATAAGGTGATGAAGTTATTTTATGTGATTCTGTAATGGTGTGTATATGCAACTGTGCATTCATCAAAAAAAAAAAAAAAGGAACTTTACAAGACAAAAATAAGCCTTAACGTAAGAGAATTAAAAAAAAATTATGAAGTTGGGAGTTCCTAGCATAGAATGTGGACTATAACAAAAACAAACAAACAAACAACCCCCACCCTCTGACCCTCGAACTATATTACAAATATACGGAATAACCTCAGTCAAAAGGATGAGGAAGTCATTGATGTAAGATGTTCAGGAAATAAGTGGGGGCTATGAGAATAAAACACTGTATTTTACTTGACGAGGTTATTTTCCATGGAGTTAGAGGCTGCTATACATGGATAATGTAATTGAAAAAATAAGCAAGTGAACTGCAGAGGGTAGAAGTCAGGCTTCTTAACTGCTGAAGTGGGAGGATGGAGACAGTCAATGGGGGAAGGCTAGAAAGATCCACATGGTAATGGATGATGCATCTATATGAGTTTGCATTTAGTTGAATACAGATATAGATGGATATACACACAGAGAGACATTTATGCACATGAATGTTTGCTTGAGTTAGTATACATGTATTTCCTTGTTCTGCCACCCAAGAACCTGGAAGCATCAACATCGTGCCAGCAATGATCACACTTATTACCCAGATTGGTTTCCAATATTAGTCTCCAAAAAAGGGAACTGAAACTCTTTGGAGCAATGACTGGTTCTAGTACAAGAGGGTATGGCCTGTACAAGATGTGCCTTGAGTATCTTGTAATGCCAGAAAATACAAAAATGCTCAAAAAGAAATAAATAATGATTGATTATGTTGAAAAGAAAAACAAAAAAAAACCAAAACCACACAGAAGCCAACTGTGAAAAGCTCCCAATGGCCACGGCTGGACAAAATTCAGCAACAAATTTTTTAAAGGATAATTTAATTATTACCTAAATTATAAAATAAATATCTATTAGTTCACAATGATATAAATGATTAAATTTTATTCATTTTTTATTTTTTTATTATGTTATGTTAGTCACCCTTAGTTTTTGATGCAATGTTCCATGATTAAATAAAATTTTTAAAAGTTGACAAGAATAAGGGCGCCTTGGTGGCTCAGTTGGTTAAGCAACAGACTTCAGCTTAGGTCATGATCTCCAGGTCCTGGGATCAAGCCCTGCATCGCATCACATTGGGCTCCCGGCTCAGCCGGGTGTCTGTTTTTTTCCTCTCTCTCTATCCCTCCCCCTGTTTGTGTCTGTCTCTGCCTCAGATAAATAAATAAAATCTTAAAAAAAAAAAAAAAAAGAGTCCAAAAGAATAAACGAATCTCCCATCCCGAAGAATTCCAAGTAATTTATGCTGATACTACACACTCAAGGAGGGCAAGCATATCTCCCCAGTCCCTAAGTATAGGCTATGCATAGTGACCTCCTTTCAAACAATATAGTATGGGTTTGAAAGGAAGACTAACTTTATAGTGAAGAAATATGGCAAACATGACTTTGGTTTGATGATCATGAAAACATCATCAGTAATGTCATATAGATAGAATTTACCCATCATATGATGTTATGAGAATGACATTTTACCTCCACGGTCTCCCTACCAAAAACCCATAATCTCAATATCATCAAAGGAAACTTCAGACAAATCCCAATTGAGGAACATTGTACAAATTATTTGATAATCCTCAAGTCTGTCAAGGTCATCAAAGACAAAGAAAATCTGAGAAACTGTTATAGGCAAGAGGAACCTAATTTTACATGACAACTAAACATAATGGGATATTTTAATTGGGATACTGAAACAAACAAAGATTAAATTTTTAGAAACCTAAAATAATCTGTACAAAGCATGAGCTTCAGTTAATAATAATGTATCAATATCAGTTTTTTAACTGTAACAAATATAGCATACTGATATGTTACTAATAAGGGAAACTAAGTATAAGGGTAATGGGAACTCAATTATTTTACAACTTCTCCATAAATTTAAATCAATTTTAAAATTAGAAGCTTATTTTTAAAAGCAAAAAAAAAAAATAAAAATCACCAGTGATTCTGGAAATTCAATGAAAACCTCTTTGTGCTGGAAATACATTTATTTTTAATGCCTGATTACCATGGTTTGAAAGCTGGATGGGGTTGTTTTGGATTGTGTGGATATATTACAAATGAAGAAGAAACAACGGAAAGGAGGTACATGATGCACTAATGATAAACCTCTATTCTACAAATAGAGTCAGTAAGCAATAATTTTAAGAAGGAAAAAGACTGAGGAGCTTATCTGAAATCATCCAAAATGTTAAAAACAACAAGAATCACAAAGCTCATAAATACCAATAAAAGCCTGAAATCACCACAGTGCATCATGTAGACTATGCCTAGACTGGAAAAAAGCTTTTTATATATTACAGTTCAGTTAGCATTACATATTAGAAAGCATATGAGAATTACACTCACAAAGACATGCTATCTTTATTAACTTTGTTGATGATAAGGCCCTGAATCCGCCCTAATTCCAGTCACTTCATTTCTAAATGTGCAAAATCAAATTAAACAATAGATAGAGAGTACTTTTTAAATAGTAAAATCTTAAATAAATGCTATTTTCTTTAATCTCCAAACACAGACCACCCAAGATCTTGCATTTGCAGGCAAATGACAGAGATAAAAGATCAGTTTAGTAAACATAGTATATTAACCAAAGTACTTAAAACTGGGTTGACTTAAGGGTCTGTGAACTGGTCTAAAGCTTCATGAGTAAAAAGTTTCAGGGGTCTAGTATTACAGTTCTACAGACGAAAATGCATATCAAAGAAATGGCTAAAATACTTAATACCAGGGTAAATTGCTACCTGCAAAAAAACACAGTATCAATAGAAACTATGTGTTCTCAGCTCTGCAACTGTGCCCCTAACATTTATGTAATAAAATGTCCTTCCAATTTCTACCAATTTCTATCAATTGATACAAAATAAATAATAAATCTCTGTAAACTCCCAAACACTTAATGATAGACAGTCCCCACTCTGCATGGTAGTACTGGGCCATAATAGTTACTATGCAATTTATCATCTTAATAACTGTTCTGTGAACTTTAATTATTTTGGTCAAAATTTTAAAAATCCTGTCAGTTATAAATATGTAATAAAGTTTTAAAAACAAACTAATGTGAATTTAATACACCGTGTTTTGCATTAGAAACAATGAGATTAAAATGTTTTATTTATTTTGATATAGCAGTAGTTTAAACAGTGTTTGACTTCCGGTCATATGATCCAAAGAGAGAAAGAGCATCTTTCATATATCTTGGAAATTGTAACATGCCTTTCTAAATTTGATCGGTGGTAGCATTTTATCCCTTGACCTTTCAGTGACATGAAATGTTTCCATCATTCCCTTAGTGTATTTTTTTGGCCGGTGTCACTTCCTCTGAGAATTCTCCATCCTTTTCTTCACGACTGCTTTCCTCCTTTATGTCTCTAAGTTTGCCTTCACTCCACCCTGTTGGCATTGTATTCAGAGGCTCAACAACAGCAGTGTCAACATTCCCACGATCAGCTATTTCTTCTCTAATTCCCCTTCTGTTGATTCAAAGTTTACTTCAAGTATTATCATTTTTAATTTCTTTGCTACACTTTCATCTTTTTTGGCCAATTCAAGAGCCCATTTCTTTAAAATATCACATGGGCTTACCACTAGGGACAAAGAGTCAGTACAACTACACGCTAATTATCTGTGCATAAGCTGAGTATGTGCGCAGTGACCAATTTTCAATAGACTTTGAAAGAAATGATGGGACTGGTACTGATCATGATGCAGATCTATGTTATTTGCATAGTGATTTAGGGACTCAGGTAAGGCAGTCAAGTTTGTACTTTACGCAATTACTCATAGTTAATATATCCTAGCAACTGAAATTTGACTCGAGTTGTTGGGAGACTGGGATTATTTAACAATCTGTCCTAACTGAAATCTATGTATATCATAACCACGCAAAACAGTGACTATAGATAAAAGAATAAGAGATTATAAAATAAATCCACTTTCGATTAACACTTTTACATATATATAATTTTTTATGACAAAATTATTTCAGTTTCTCAGCAACCGGCCATCTATTAGAATAGTCAAACCACTTTTCAACCATCAAAGAAATATTTGTTAAGCAATTGGAATAATCCTCCTGGCTGGAGAACAGAAAGAAAACTAATCTCTGCCCTCACAGTACTGACATTGCAGTGAAGAAAACAAGCAGTAAATAAGATAAGTTGTGAAAACTAGAATAATGACAACAAAGGGAAGAATGAAGCTGGGAAATGTAGCGTAGTGTCAGGGAGGTGGTTAAAATTGTCAATAAGGATGATCATGGAAGATTTCACTGAGAATCTAAATTTGAAGTAAAAACTTAAATGAAATGAGGGGGTGGGGCTTATGTACATCTTAAGGAGGAGCATTTCCTGCAGAAAGAATGGAAATCTAAAGGCTGGGAGTTGTGAGTTGTCCTGTTATGTTAGAGGAATAGAGAGGAAGTCAATGTGGCTGAGTCAATGAGAGGAAAAGAAGAGTAATGAAGGAAGAGGGGATGGGGAGCCGGTTTATAAAGCCTCTCAAATATATTTATAGTGGGGTTTTACTCTGACTGAGATTACAAGTCATTCAAAGCTTGGGTAGAAGAGTGGCATAAACACATTCTAATAGTATCACTGACTTCTTTCTTAAAAACAGGCTGAGGAGGGGTCAGGACAGAAGAGAGGTAGTTAAGATTCCATTGTAATAATTCAAAAAAGACATTAATGAGGTTCTAGACTAACACGGTGTCTTCGTGTGATGGTAAATAGTTGAATTCTATTCATATTTCAAGATTAGAGACATACGATAGCAGTTTTTCAGTATCACAGAGTGTCTGAACAATCCTCTAGAGTTGGTTGAAAGAGAATTTGAGATATTAATTGCCTGAAAGAAGGTAGAACTCAAACACCAAACTACATCATCGCCCATGAAAGCTCTTTTGCAGCACAGTGTGCATTTTCTTTGACAAAAGAGAAAAAATGAATTTAAAGATAAAGGTGACACAAGAGCAAAGATAATATTTGACTGGAATTTTTCAAGATTAAGTTTAGGGATCCCTTCACCTTTGTACGAGATGTCAGTTTCACTTCCAAAAACCATTCCATGGCAGGGAAGGATTCTAAGACATAGGATAAGAAGCAGCATGATAGCCTCCAGGGAAAACTAACCTACAATCTCAAGTAAAAGTCAAGGTCTTAAGGCCTCAGGTGTTTTCCTTCGAAACCACTTTCTGCTCAATAACTTGAAGACAAACAGTCTAATAAGAATGTGGGAAATTCGTGCTTTCATAGAGTCTCCTTGTAGGAACATATTTATACATAAGAATTTGTAGCTCTACCTCTCAACTAATTCTAGTATCCAGGGGAAAACCTTTTCAAATTTGAGTATTTGCTTTTTCAACATGGAGTAGAGAATGAAATGCTCACAGATGAGGTGCTCTGCACATAAATTTGCATACAAATCTTTGAGATATTTTTAGAAAATCTATATTTAACAAATGACAAATCCTTTCAGTTACATGTGATATCTTTGTTTAACCAAATCACTTTACTGGTTATTGTACCATGGGTACCCCTTATTTTCCCTTTCTGATACTTCCTCTCAATATATTTTACAGCTAATTCTGTGTGTTGTTCACTTTAATGCATTCTGTCCTCTGAAGTAAACAAATGAATACAGATTTTTGTCAGCCCTGGGTGACTCATCTTTTGTAATTTGTCACGTCAGATTTTATCAGCCACTTCATACTGGCTTACTGGAAAAGCACAACAAAATCCAATTGATTAAACACCAAACAATTTATCATAACATGACACTTTTTAAATGACGAAGTTTCAGGATAGACAGAAAAAAAGCATTGTAGTATTAAAAACTCATAAGAAAAAAGAAAATAAAAACTTTCTCTTGGTTATTCAATGTTCCCAAGTATATCTCTAGACATTCTGATCATTTTGAAAAGAAACTCAATATTTAGAGCAACATCCTTGATTATATATATATATATATATATATATATATGGGGGGTGTGTGTGTGTGTGTGTGTACACATATATAGAGAGAGAATTCATTTCTTGCAGCTTTAAAAGTTGGCTAGCTTAGTATAGGACTAATGCATTGAGTATAGCACATTCCAATGTTTACCCATCAAGTTTACCTTGATTTTCCAAAGATTCAATTCCAGCCATTTAGCACCTGCTAATTATGAGATACAACTTCTAAGTTCTTTTGAAAAAATTTCAGAGTGCTTCCAAGACTAGCGCATCATCAAGAAAAGTAGCTAGATTCATTACCCAAAAATCTATGATTGCAATGTCAAATGAAGCATTATTTTGACTGGTTTTCACTGCATCATGCTTTTTCCTTGGCAGTCTCCCAGCAGACAGATTTTTTTTTTTAATAGCTCCCAATGAGATTTCTTTAAATCCCACATGTCAATTACCCTACATATTATATACGGGAATAAAGTGAACAATCCTGATATACATTAAAAAGGACAGCATTTCCTGTGTATGCAACTTCTTTGAATAGCTGTCTTCCTAATTTACAAATATTGAACCATAACCAAAATAGTTAAGCATGTTTACTATTATGGTTAAAATAGTATTAAGCATGAAATTTACAACTCAACAATTATTGGATAGAGTTACATTTCATTCATTCAACACGTTATAGGTACTAATAATGGCACTGTGTTAAATCTGTGATTTCACCTTACTTTTACATCTATCCCAAAAACTCAACTATATCTTTATTTTAATGATGAGGAAACTAAAGCTCTGATGCTGGGGATTCAGGCAGATAAAACCTAACCTGAGATTTTTGAGGACAAACAACTTAAAAATTAGTTATAATTAAGTATAATGAATGTTGATAATGGGGAGGGGTGAGAATGAACAGCAAGGGAAAATGACTAACTTTTAATCAAGAATTCCAAGGTTAAGGAATTGTACAGTAGAATTAAATCAGGGCTGGAAGATACCAGTTAAAAGTAAAGGAGGAAAACAAGAAGAAAGCAGTGGGAAAGGTGTCAGCAAGTGCCAAGCACTAGATATGGAAGCGCAGACACAACTGGTAAGAGTTTGGTATGTTTGAAAATGAACCTAATGGTGGCAGTAAAGAGAAAGACATTGCCAAAATGTGGAAGAACTTATATGTTATGCTAAGGGCAACTGTTAGGCACTGAAGGGATATAATCATAATAAGCTCACATTTTAGAAGATCAGGCTGTCTCTAAATGGAAAAAGATTAGAAGATAGCAGCTCTGAATTCAGAGAAACATAAAAGAAAATCATGGCCATAATTTAGTTAGTTGAATTAAATTAAGATGTTTTAGCTAAAATGGGAGGGTTAGTAAGAGTAAGCAATAAAGAAAACACACATAGGAAGTGAAGACAAGGGCAGTGGTTTTCAAACATGAGCATGTGTCAGAACCATCTGAAAGGTTTGGTATAACATCTGCTCTCAAGATTTCTAATCCAGAAGATACAGGACGGGATGGAAGAATTTGCATTTCTAAATTCCCAAGTGATACTGATGCTTCTGGTAAAGGGCTCCCTTTGAGAACCACAGGTCAAAAGAAGGCAACTGGGAAGGGAGCCAAAAAAGTCAGTGGTCATGCAGTCCCACCCTTCTTCCTTACATGTTGTCGAATGCAGGGAAAGGAGCTCTTCAAGGAATGAACCTGAAATGAATCCAAATATTTCTAATCCCATCGGGACTCAGGATTCTGTCCTTCCAGAGATCACATTTCCCTACAAACTCCATTTATACAATATCTAATTACACTCACAACACTAAGCCAAGAGAAAGATATAGAAAGAGATTTCAGTCTGGAAGTCACTCTTGGTTTGTCTATGATTATACACTTACAAAACTGGATTAAGTGAAATAAGTCAAACAGAGAGAGTCAGTTATCACATGGTTTCACTTACATGTGGAGCGTAAGGAAAAACATGGAGGACATTGGGAGAAGGAAAGGAAGGGTGAATTGGGGGAAATCGGAGGGGGAGATGAACCATGAGAGACTGTGGACTCTGAGAAACAAACTGAGGGTTTTGGAGGGGAGGGGGTGGGGGGTTGGGTGAGACTGGTGGTGGGTATTGAGAAGGGCACGTATTGCATGGAGCACTGGGTGTGGTGCATGAACAATGAATCTTGGAACACCGAAAAAATAAAATTAAATTAATTGAATAAAAAAACGATTATTATCTTTGTTTCATGACACAAGCATTGCTCAATGTATGGTCTACTTTAATTAACTGATAGTTAACTTAAATAACAAAATACACACCTGCCAATCAAGCACTGAGACAAAAAGTCAAGATATTGACATAAACCTATATTAAAGTATCTGGTAACCTCCAATGCACGTCCTGATCTTTCCCAGCCTGAGTTAACAATTACCTTTAATCTTTTGTGTTCTTTTCATATAAGTTTATGCCTATACACATGTTTTTCTATAAAGAACATTTTTAAGTTTCGGGATTTTTTTTAGCTTTATATAAACTACGTTATGCCGTATGTTATGTTTAAAGACATACTTTTATAATTAGTATATTGGTGATATTCATCTATAATTCTGTGTCACTGGATCAGTTGTGATACTGCAAAATATTTTCATTACATGGATATACTATAGTTTTTCATTTTTTTTCCTTTCTGTGAAAAATATTGCTGTGAATATTCCTGTATATGTCTGGGCATAAATATATACAAGTTTATCTTACACAGTAACCTAGGAGTGGCATTGCTGAGTCATCTTATATGTAAATGTTTACATTTAAGAGATAAAGCCAACCTATTTCCTGATTGTAGTAATACACCCATTAATTAATTAATTAATAGTGATTAATGAGCCTATAGAGCTATATGATCTTCAGCACATGATGTTAACAAATGGATTTTTTTTTAAATTTTTACTTCATTGTGTTATGTTAGTCACCATACATCATTAGTTTTTGATGTAGTGTTCCAAGATTTATTATTTACATATAACACTAAGTGCTTCATGCAATATGTGCCCTCCTTAATACCCACCACCAGGCTCACCCATTCCCCCAAGCCCCTCCCCTCTAAAATCCTCTGATTATCAAACTATATTTCACGGTTTTTGAATTTTGTGGTATTTCTGATCTTGATTTGCTCTTCTTTTTCTTGATTACTAATTATTTTGAACATCTCTATGTGTTTGCTGACTAAATGTGTTTTCTCTTCTATGGCAATTCCTTTTTTCCCTCTACTTTATCAAGCATTTGTGTTGTTTAAAATTGATTTATAAAAGGTATTCTTAATTATTTTTAATATAATTCTCAAAGGCTTAGCTTTTAAAATATTTGGATAATGAAAGATTTCTTGGTAAAGCACACTACCAAGTCAGTATTTAAGGGAAAAAAAAAAAAAGCTCTAAGAAGGATAATTTCTTAGCCTTGTATACAAATACATATAAAACAAAACAAATAAAGAAAAACTTGAGCTGTTTTATAGAAACTTTGTAAACTTTCCCTTTAAAATCAGTAATAAGGAGAAATCCCAACCACACTGTTGAGAATTTAGCTACACTGCTCCATAGTATCGCTGCCTTGGGCAATCATTTTGTGTCACCAAGTGACCTGCAGGGACTGCTGACCCTAGTCCATACCCGAAATAACACATCACAGAGTCACAAGTTAATTTAAGTTCCTGACATCACTCCCCTTTTGGTGAGCCATCTCTCCCACCCTTTCCCTGGGCCTTTTTCTGGTACACCACTTAGATGAGACCTCCATGAAGCTTACCAAATCCCCTCTTCCTCTGGTTTGAGTTGACCATATGGCCTTAACTCAGGTTACCCAAAAGTACTCTGAGAACCCTAATAATGGCACATGACCCATGCCCTGCTGTGTTTTTAGCATACACCCTGCCTTGACCTCTCCTTGTGGCCCCTGCAGCCATGCCCTCTACCACCTCCAGGACCTATGAGTTATGAACTTCTCTTTTTCATTTCCTTTTTGGTCTTCTGTTGAACCAAGGCTTACTAACTGACACTGGGACTCTACTTAATAAATGCTAATTTTAAAAAAGTCACGACATAAACTGATATAATATCAAAGACTTTAGTCAACAGTATAAGATCAGAAAAATAATTTAGAAGCAGAAGCACTAGAAAGGAGGAAATGCAACTTCCTTTTTTGTTTGTTTTGCAGCTGATATGATTGTTCACCTAGAAATTTTAAAACACTACAAATTTTTAAAACAATAACCAAGGTTTAATAAATTGGTTACAAGTGAAATTAATATACAGCAATTAGTTCTGATACCTTCCTGCCTTAGAATTAGTGCTTTCAAAAAAAATTTATTTGGTTCCCCAGTGAAATAGACTCTTACTTAATCAAGTATAGACATACCTGGATATCATTTCTGAAACACAAAGTTTAACAGAGTTTACTCTCAAACTGGAATTTCTCTCTCTTCTCTCTCTCAAGACATACACACATGCACAAACACATATGCATATACAGATAAAATTCAAAAGGGACATCCTTTATAAAAATAAACAAAATTAATAAGGGTGGTTCAGGAACTATAAGTTTTATAGTCCAGAAAAGAAAAAAGCAGTTACTGAGAAATGCTGTGGAGAAATACAAATAAGCTGGATAATAAGGATTCAGAAAGGTAACTAACATTAATTATTTAATGAGTAATATTTTATAAGTACTTTGATCAAGTCTAATTTTTCCATACTAAATGAAATCTTCATGTACTTGAAAAAAAATTGTATTAAAGGAATAAGACACAACTGAGATAACCAGTTATCCTACAGTGATCATAACTTTTTCTTTGTTATTATTGCATAAGTATAAGTAGGGAACATTAACAGTAATTCCAAAAATGGAAATGAGCCTACCACAGGGAGGAAAATTAATGCAGGTTATTGGGCATCTTTAATGCTTGAGTAAAGACAAGTAGGTAATATGAGTTAAATTTTTGAGTAAGAAGGGTAAGTACAAAATCTATTTTAAAAAGCCACATGCTATTACATTTTCAACATATGCTATACATTTATAGGGCACAGAATTGATTAGGTAACTCCATGTTTTAATCAAGAAAATCCCCCGGATGGGTATGGCTGAATGGGTGTCTGGTTCAGGGTAAGAAGCAGAATTACATTATTTTAAAATAACAGTGGTAATTTTAATCAAGATTTTTGCCTAAATTTGGGAGCTAAGTGAATAACTGATTACATAATGATCAAAAAAGTAATCTTGTTAGATGATTTTCATATGTCTAAAAATAATCGCTTAAGTTTTCCCTCCAATTAAATCCATATATGTTAATAAAAAAGGGGACAGATGTTTTCTTTAAAACTAATTCTTATCAATAGAATTTAGTAATGTAAATGTGGCTGCTTTGAATAATTGATCTGAAAAGAATAGTCTAAATTTAAGGATTCCTTAATTCTTAAAGGCATGCAAATAGTTTCATACTATTTTAACATTTAGCTAGTCGAGTATTGTTTAAAATTGTTTTTTTTCTTCTAATAATCGTATATTTACTGAGAATCCACTATGTGCCAACCAGTGTTCTGGGTCTTGAAGAAACAAGATTGAAGCAATCACATAAGATTTCCTTTCCTTGCGGAATTTAAATTCTAATGGAGGAAAATAAATAATTTGCAAAATAAAATCCAAGTATTTACTATGATAAATGTGAAAGACCTAAGGAGAAAAATGGCATAAAAGAAGTAGGCTAACTCTGTATGCGAGGGTTATGGAATTGAGCCGGGGTCCAGGGAGGTACACTGGGACCAGTGTATACACATCTCAGATCCTATTCTTCTAGAAGACCTACCGAACCCTGCACTTTGTCCCTTTCCCCCACATCCTAGCTGCAGTGGTCACAAAGATGGTTTGCCCAGAGCATGCTAGACCTGCAGTCATAAAAGACCCAGACATTCCCACAGTTACCTTATTTTTTTAATGCCACTGGTTATTCTTAGACTTTCCTAGGATGAAAGAACTTCCACATGGCTCTCCTCATGTGCAGAAAAGACAGAGCCTCAGCTCTTCATCCTAGTTCAAGTTCACCCATGGAAGTCTGTCTTCACCAGTGACTGCCTGGAACAACTGCTTTGCAAGTCAGAAGTGTTTGGGCATTTACAACCAATGAGGTAAGCTTTGATGAGAAATATGAGATTGCAAACAGACTATCTAAATGTCTTGGTCGTTTCCAAGAAGGAATGATTCCATAGGCCACTTCTGGAAAAGGCTTGAATGACCTAAGAAACAGTGATATTCCTTGTGAGGCCATCGTCCATTCAAAAGGATCTGCTTACACTTCCTTCTTCCCTTCTCTTCTTTTCTCTTCCTTTCTTTCCTGCCTTCCTGCCTTACTTCCCTTTTCTTACGTACTCCTACCTAAGCTTTGTCTCAAGCCCAGCTTGCTAGGAGACTCAGTGATGTTAGTTAATTCCTACTGGGTAAGAGCATTCCCCCAAACTTAGCTGATAAAACAATAGCCATTTTTAAATTTTATGGGTCTAACGGGTGCCAGGGCAGTTCTAGGGATCTGGACCAGGCTTTGCTGACCTCAGCCAGTTTCACTCATCTGTGCTTGGTAGGCTGAAAGCTGCCCGTCGATGTTAACCTCAGCTGAAATGAGTTATCTCTAATGCACATAGTCTTCCATCTTCCTGGTGTAGGGTTGTTTTCTCGGTGGTGGCCAGGCTCCAATAGTGTGAACGTAAGTGTGCAAGTTCTCTTAAGGCCTAGGCTTGGGATTAGAACCTATCACATGCATAGCAGGCTACTTCCCAAAGCGAGTCAAAGTCATCTCAGAGTCAAAGGGTGGAAAACATCTCATCTCTGTCATCACGGGGGCAGCTGCAAGGTCATATTGCAAGGAGCACTGTCAGAGGGAGGGAAAGAATCGTGGCCATTCTTGCAATCAACCCATTATGCTAGGATAAAATAGAAGGCCTCACTGAAGAGCTGACATTTGAAGCAAAATATATAGTTGTGGGAAAGAGCTAGGAAATCATCTTGGGAAAGATCACTGCAGTCATGGGGAACATGCAGAGCCAAGTCTTTCTGGCAGGAGCATGCGTGGATTGTTAAAGGAAAAACGGGGGCGACTGCAGTTATAGCAGAGGAAGCAAGGTAGAGGGCGCTAGGGTACATGTCATTGAAATCTTGAGGTCCTGGAAAGAAACAACTGAATGACTTCGAAGTTCAAAGCACTAACTTCATGACATTAAAATCACTTGGGCCCTCTGGTTCTCTCACTCTGAGAAGTGAAAGAGATGTTTTGTAAAGCAGTGTATTTCCAATTGTTTCATGTAGCTGAGCCATTTCCTTCAATGACATTATTTATAAAACTGCTGTATCTAAAAAGTAAACTTGGAACTGATCCACTGCCCCTGCCTTTTGTAGCAATCTAGAGGCTCTTTCTTAGAAACACTTTCTTTAATAACTAGACAAGATGATCCTTAAAATCCTGTCCATATTTGTACAGTTCTCTATAAACTACCTAACATATCAGAAAATCGAGCAGTTAACAGGCCATTCATTCCTACACCCTCCTAAACAAGTACCGTACCGTCACAAAAAAATTCAGCCTTCAGAGCTATTTATTTTTGTCACTAATTTAAAAAATCCTCAACCACATATTATAATGATATATATTACACTTATTTTAAAATTTCTCTTAACTACTGTTTTGCAAATCGGTTCAAGGTAGTATGTTTTAGACTCATTTTCTGAGAATCTCAAAAAACATTAACGGTTTCTGCAATGATGATTCTTGTGATGTCTAAAAGAAAAAAAAAGTACCAGTAGGAAAAACTACTTATTTATATATAATCTTCTAGTTTAATAAATTTTGTAATAGGTTTATAATCTGATGTAGATGTAGAATAAGCTAAGTATTTTTCATCCAGTGACAAAATTCCACAGATTCAACGGCAAAATGTTGCTTAACTACATTCATTTGGGCCAATTAGGGAGCACATAGAGATGACGGAATTTTCTTATTTTTATCTCTAACCACTGGATTTCATTCCTTTTGAAAGCCAACAAAAATGTAAATATCAATAAGGTACAAATGACATTTTAAAATCCTTAAGACAGGAATTTCTCACTCTGAGAAAACCTTAACCTACTTCTGTTTGTCTTATACAGTATTTATAGTTGCACAGTGTGTGTGATAAGTCTTATGTGTAAAATCATGAAGAGAAAACATGGTAAGACCCTGTTCCTACAATCTAATGCTGATTTTAAAATATTTTCTGCTAAATTATAAACCATATATAGTATAAACTAGTGTTAGATATAACATTTTATGAAGTCAATGTTTACTTAAAGTAAATGATTCTAAGTGAGAATTTCAGTAATCTTAATGAAAATTAAAGAATTTTCATTTGGTTGCAAAATTTAGATTTTAATACAGATGCAGAAATTTTAAAACTTGTCATTATAATCTTCCCAATTATACCATTTTCTTTTCTGTTCTCTTTGATCCACATTACCTAATTTCAGTTTCTCATTGCATAAACTGTTCATATCTTTTTTTTTTTTTTTAAGATTTTATTTATTTATTTGACAGAGAGAGATCACAAGTAGGCAGAGAGGCAGGCAGAGGAGGAAGCAGGCTCCCTGCTGAGCAAAGAGCCCCATGCGGGGCTCGATCCCAGGACCCTGGGATCATGACCTGAGCTGAAGGCAGAGGCTTTAACCCACTGGGCCACCCAGGCGCCCCTAAACTGTTCATATCTTAATAGATACTTTTTTTCTTCCCTTTTGATCCAGAAGTACGGCTTTTAATTTTGAAAGCTATTTGTAAAGTGTAGCTGTTGTAGATAATGCCACAAATACAGAGGTGAAAAATGTCAAAGACCATTTCTTTCAGTCCTTGGTAATAGTTCTTGACATGTAAAAAAATTCTTGTCAGCAGAATACTGAAGATAAATTATTTCCTTCATATTTCTGCAGAAATGCAGAAAATAACCCTTTGATCTAAAGTGACATTTATTAACATGAATGTAAAATCTACAGCATTTGTCCTGAATAGTATTTAACACTCATCTAGAAACTTTCATCTCAGACTCAAAAAATGTAAATACATTAATTCTGTAATCCTTACAAGACTCCTGTAGAGAGGTAGTAATTTTTAACACTCCTTCATTGACGTAGAAACCAAGCCATGGAGATTACCCTCAAGTTATAACAAAAATCAGATCTGACTATAAGAATGAGACTTGTGTTTGAATTTCTAGCATTCTATTACAAAGTTAAAATTTTTGTCTAAAAAGGTTTGTTAGTTTTTTTTCAAAATACATTATTTTCTAAAAAGTAGAACAAATGGGCCACCTGGGTGGCTCAGTGGGTTAAAGCCTCTGCCTTCGGCTCAGGTCATGATCTCAGGGTCCTGGGATAAAGCCCCATGTTGGGCTCTCTGCTCAGCGGGGAGCCTGCTTCCCCATCTCTCTCTGCCTGCCTCTCTGCCTACCTGTGATCTCTGTGTGTCAAAAAAATAAATAAAATATTAAAAAAAAAAAAGTAGAACAAGTGAAAACACTTCTTCTCTAGTCAATCAACGAAAAATAATAATCACTTCTAAATATTGAGATTTTCCAACATATGGACTCCTGAATAGTCATACTAAAGAAAATCATTGAATATTTACTTACTCAACAACTAGGGAAGAATGGGTGAAAGCTTCTTATATAAGGCGGGATCTTAGGGTGTGTGGATATTAACAATGTAAGATCAACTTTCATATGGACATAATGTTTTCTTAAATTATCCAGTGGCGTCAAAAAGTGACAGAGACAAAATGCCTAAAAGTTGAAGTTTTTGCTGATCCTGTTGCTGTGAGGACTGTCCAGACGGAGGTATGTAATGGAAAGTTAGAGTTACGGCAAGAACAACTCTCCCCTTACAACAGCAGACATGGATTCATCTAAACATTTTGATGGCGACACTTCCTCAACATATGAACCAAGGAGTTATCTCTCATCTCACAGCCTATGTCAAATCCAATATGCTTTAACAGCAACATGTCACTCTCAAAGTAGTTAGCAAGCTGTGCCTATATTTGTTTACAGAATTATGTAATTATCTCTCTTCCTTACTGGACAATAATCTTCATGAGGATAGGGGTGGTATCTGTTTTCCATACTATTCCTGGTACTTGGTACAGTATCTTTCACATATTAAGTATGAATGTATCGATACATTAAAAACATTTAATTTGACTAGAATATCTGGGCAAAATGTGCTTCAAAGATATTTTTTTCCATTACATACAATGTAATATAGTTATGGTAAGATATCCCTCCCCATTGACCCATTTAACATAATGTGGTGGTGATGTAACAATACCACAAGCATTTTGTAGCCTTAAGAAGACTTTTAGAAAATGAACCAAACACTCTATCTGAAACCTTAGTTCGTTAGCGTAACTTGCTCTGAGGTTATCATGACACTAATGAAATAGAGTATCCTAAGTTTAATTAATTTAGTGGATCCCTCGAGTAAGGCCCAAGTATATTGGGTAAAAATGTTTTTACCCTTAAGTTCCTGTCATGCCTTTTCTTGTATCTTTTTATTAAGTTGCTTTTGAATCTTTGGGTGGAGAAAGTGAATAGATTCCCCGAATGATGTTAAATAGACCAATTTCGGCCTTCCCTGGAACTTCTCAGTTTCCAGAAACTTCATTTCAATAAATACCTTTTTGGGGATCGACTGAATTTTAAAAGAGACAAGAGTATTCTATTCTATTACTTCACTTAAGATACTCTGTGTTTCCTTAACTTGCTTAAATGAAAAACATTTTAAGAAGCTTGATGGAAAAACAATTAAAACCAAAAAACAGCACCACATAGTACTGTGCTGCAGAACGGAATGCTTAAACACAGTAAACATGACTTGAATTATAAATGTAACTTGGAAACAAGCAATTTGTTGTTTGTTAAGAATATTTTCTTAAACATCTGCACCTCTATGTGCATATGTGTGCCGATGAGCGTACATCATTGAGAGCACTGCAGACATCAACAAAGGTCAAGTAAAGTTAATACAGCATTTATTTAATATTGCCCTGGTGAACTGCAAATAGTCCAAGCCTGGGTGAGGACAGACACTCAAGCCTTAGGAGTCTGAGCCTGGTGTCCCCACTGCAGTGCCATTAGAAGGCTGTGCTGTAGGATTGCTTTTAGACTCCCACACGTGTGGTTGTATAATCGCTCAGCACCTCGCCTGGTTTTTTAATCTCTATATTTGAAGTATGGAAGCTTTTTAAATTTGAGATATAATTTCCTGAAATGACTTAAATTTATATGCAAATATTAAACATCTCAATACTAACTCATAATGGCATTTATGGTGTTTAATTAAATAGTGTAAGGTCGGTGTGTATGCTTTACCAGCGCATGCTAATTTCGGGTACATTCAGTTTCACAGGCACATCAACAGAATATCTTTTGCATAATATAGAATAATTTGAAAGAGAATCTTCTCGACATATTTTAGATATCGTAATGAATGCTGATGATAAAGCCGTATGAAATCAGACATGTACACGCATAGGTTTTCCCTTTTCTGATTTTTCTGTCAGTTTCAAATATTGCGAGTGGGTCTATTTTTATATTTAATCAGGGTAAGTGCATAAGGGGAAAAAAAAAAAAAAAAAGCCTTCACATCATATCCTGTCAGTAAAATTAGTAAAACCTAGAAAGTAATTTCCATTTTCGTCTGTGGATCAGGAGATAAGATGCGGTATCAGTTCATTTTCACCATGGCAAAAGAAAGTGTAATTTTCAGTTCTCTTCTAACTTCTATTATGCACATGGGAGCTGTTATTATCTACATAATGTACTGAAGCATTTGCAATTAGGCTTACTGTTCAGATTAGTCTCCCTTGGTTTCAAGTCACTTTCACTTGAAACGATAAAATTAAATTAGCAGTTTTGCCCAGGTCAGTGTGAAGTTTCTCCCGATGAATTTTCAAGCTATTGTTGCTCTGTTCCAGTTTTCATATCATAACATTGGATGCATTTGGAATACAAATATTCTTGTCCATTTGCAGGAATTTTTAATAAGAGGGCAGGCAATATATATATTTTTAATTCAATTTCTTCTACGTAGCTATCGCATAAGCATTTAAAATGCAGTTCAACGCCTTGCTTTGTAGTTAGTTCTATCCTCTGCTTTTGGTGTTTCAAGCCATGTGATGAGGTTTATGTTAAAGTATACTGACATGATAAAATAATACAGAATCCTAAATGTAAAACAAATTGCATTTGCTCTTTGAAACAAGAGATAGAATGACTCTGAAATTATGACTAGGAAAGAGCTAGTCTCTTTCTTGCTTTCATTTTTTCTTTCTTTATATTCTTTTATTTCCTTTCTTTCTCTCTGATATACATTTATTAAGTATAACCAAAGAACTGGTATCATCGTTTATTTCGTTTGTTTATTTTGGTCTTTTCAGAGTGTAAGGAGTACAGAGAGGGACTTTTTAAAAAAGGACAATAAGTAGAGCAGACACCTAAATAGTATTTACATTCAAATTACACTGCATTTAACTGATAAAAGGGAAAACAAAATGTGCAACTAACGAACACTTGAACACCTTCAATAATGGAGGTAGCTATATTTTTGCCCTGCTTATTTAAAACATGAAATAAACTTGCATCCTAGGCTCTTGCTTTAAGGAATCCCCTTTAGTTTCTCAATTACACCTGTCTCTTCAATCTTCCCTCTATATGGAAATCCCTTGTCTCATTTCATTGCCTGACTAGCTTTTACTCTTCCTTCAAGCCACAGTTTGTCACCACTGTGAATGCTTCTCTAACATCCTCAGACTAATAGGATGGGTGCACATCTTTTGGAATCCTGCCGCACCGTGCTCTCACGTCCGCGTGGTAACTGCGCATTGTTCAGCTCATCCTTAAGGCATGAATTGCCTCATTCATTTCTATTTCCCCAGTGCTTCACACTCATTTTTAATAGAGTAGAAGATGAATAATTATTTGTTTAAAGACTGGCTGAATAAATGAATGAATAATTAAATGATAGGGTAGGTGGTTTTTTTTTTTAAGAGTAGTGGAAGAAAACTGACAACAACAAATAAGCTAAATGTGAAAGTCTATTTAGGTTGTCAGAAATTCTTCCCAATTATTTTCCATCTTTCCTTATAAGATACATAATTTTTTGACTTAAGTTTCCTTATAAGATACATAGTTTTTTTAAGATTTTATCTTATTTTATTATTTATTTGACAGAGCGAGAGAGATCACAAGTAGGCAGAGAGGCAGGCAGAGAGAGGGGGAAGCAGGCTCCCCACTGAGCAGAGAGCCTGATGCGGGGCTCGATCCCAGGACCCTGAGATCATGACCTGAGCGGAAGGTAGAGGCTTTAACCCACTGAGCCACCCAGGCGCCCCAAGATACATAGTTTTTTGACATCTGGCTGTGTGTATGTGGGTGTGTGTGTATGCACAAGTGAGAGAGAAAGAGACAGACAGACAGGAAAACAGGGAGACTCTGGATGCTTTTAGGCAAGGTAACCCATGTTAAGAACACATTCTCTCGTATTCCCAACTGCATTACATCTCATCATCTGACCACCTCATACATTTATGGCACCTGACTCTTTGTAAGTATTTGAATTTGGAACCCTTGTTCCTACTACATTTTGGGAATAACAATGCTCCAATAGCAGTAGATAATTAGACAAGCAATATTTACTTTAATTTGGTGTTTTTCTTTATTAAAAGACTGATGACTATATTAGTTTGAAAATTCTAATCTTCTGACACATTTTTTAAATTTAGATACTCAATTTCAATAAAAGCTTCTCAGACAAAAACAGAACAAAAGATGGATGGGGGTACACAACCCCCATCCAGAAACCTGAAAACTTTCTGAGGATCCGATGTTATTTCATAATTAGTCTGATTATAACACCTGACTAGAATTCATGAAAGCTTTTTTTAATTTATTCCATTTAATAATTAACTGAATATTTGTACATTTTGATGAGGACATATTAATGTCGTTCACTTTGAAGTGTTGTCAATACTTGAAAAGTGTTTCAAAATTTTCTTAAATTAAACGTGAAATTAATCTAAATTCTGAAATCATCTGGACCTAAGGATTTTAATTAAGGTGGTTTAAAAAACATAAATACAAAGCAACCTCAAATACAAGTATAGCTGACTAGGAATTTTTTTTTTTAAAAAGAACAAGAAATAAGGAATAAAAAGAAACACCTACAGCTGGTAGGGAAGGGATGCTTTACTTAGTAATGTTACACAGGCATTCAAAATATTCTCCCTTGGGAAAACTATTTTTAACTTGAATCCAGGAATGAACATGATTAATGTAGCTGGTTACTATGAATTTTTTTCCAGGATAAAAATTCCCCTAAACCATTTTAAACCTTTTGTCAATTTGCGTTTGACAAACATTAGCAGCTAGACTTTTTATTTTGGTCATGTCTTAAAAATGTAATAATATTTAAGTTTAAAGGTAATTATAATGATGCTACCTTAATTTCATAGTTTTAATTTGTATTTTCTTCTCTGTACCTGCTGACTACTTCACCTATTGCCGTCTTTGATATTTACTAGATACTAGCTAGGATTATGAGAAATAGAGATTTCATACGCAAATAAAGCATATTCTTTGAAAAGTGGTTCCCCCTAGAAACTCCGGCAAACAGTGTTATCTTACCCAATGGATCTTACTGATAATAGCTGCTTCCTAGGGAAGGTGGTGAAATTGCCCAAGATATCTGAAATCCTCCCTACCCTTTTTGTCTTTTCCTACCATGGTTGAAGGTGTAGTTCTAGGTTTCAAACATGCATGAACAGAAATTGAGATTTTCAAAAGAAAACAAGTCTAATAAAAAGAAGAAAATCTTGCTGTCAGCCTTTTTCCGATTTTAATCATGTTTATTGCATATGAAGTAATCTTATTATATCCAAACGAGATACCTCTTTATATTGATCTGAATCCCAGCTCAAATTCACAAAGGTGTGGCTTTTTTTTAAGAGCTTTTTACAAAACTTGATGCTAACTTGGAAGACCTACCACGGTATCCAGACTCTACGAGAAAAACCTGATTTAATTTAAATTCAGAATTATTAGATACAAGCATAGGCACAAATCTACCCGGTTGACCTGAATCACAATTTTAAAGGTCAGAAAAAAGGTCTAATCACTAAGAAATTATTAATTTTCTTTAAAAACTGCATAAGCTATCTTATTATATTACTGCCTAAAATTGTTTTCTGCAAATCATGGACATAAAGTGCGCTTTACAATCTGTAACGTGCGGTGTCATAACACTACTATACTTGGCGGGGTCTGAAAATTTAAGAGACACTCATTACAAAAATAAATTTTCTGAGAATATTAAAATATATCCCAGGTTTAAAAGTGCACTTCTTTAAAAAAAAGTACACTTTAATAAAGAAAATATGATGTGTTTATATACAGCTCCTAACCAAGCACAAAATAGGGCCATCAAGTTTAGACCAGCTGAAGATGAGTGCAGCTTCTTACGCAATGAATGGATACAAGTATCCAGTCAAGTGAACTTTTTTCCTCAGCAAGCATATCAGAAGATGACTTAGTTCAGACTTGTCAATGTATTAATTTAAAAGGCTCTTACCTTGCTTTTCCAAACTCACTTCTAAGCCAATATCTTTCCGAATGGTGCTGAACTTTAACAGAGTAAAGGTGCTTTCTACGTAGTCGATGAAAATGCCTACGGCAGCAGAAAATAAACCAAATAACAGTAAAGCCCAACTGTCTGAATAGGATAGGGACCCAGCTATTTGTGAAACTATTATATTAAATCCTGTCTTAGAGCAATGCATTGGTTCTGTATACACTGATACAAGGGTAAATACCCTGAAAGTTGAATGCTAAAAGTTCATGTAAATTAAAGGAACACTAGACTGAATAGACCTATGATATTTTTTCCTACTTTTAGTTCATTCATGTCAGTAAGTGTTTAGTAATCAAGACATTTTGAAGTATCATTTGTTCGCAGTGTAAACCCTAAAACATGGACAAAAACAGTTTATATTCTGATTAAGAGTACAATATTCTCTATAGATAATTTGAAAAATAAAACCAACAGAAATCTAATCATCTCAAGATAACCTCTATTGGTATTCCTTTCCTATATTTATTTTATTTACATTTCATATGATTCCTTTTAGCTTATGACATTATGATATATATATTTGTTATAATTGTTTAGTATCTATATATTTTAATTTAAAACTGTCAGTATGTATACTGATAAAAATGGTAATTCAATATGATGTGAGTTAAAATGTACATTATATTGAATATATCTTTTCCTGTTTTCTCATTTAATATTATATTGTGATCATTTAAGCATATTTTATTTGCCTAAATTTCTTTATATGAGTGATAGCATAACTTATTTAATAATTTCCTAATCTGAATTCTTTTGAGTTCTTTCAAACTTCTTATTTTTTAATACTATAAACAGCCCTGTTTAGCGTTCTTCAAAAAGCCCCTAGATATTTCTTGAGGATGGATTGCTAGAATTCTCAGGCATTAAATCTATAAGTATCTTGATCCACATAGCCAAATTTCTTGCCTGGAATGCCACAGCAATACACATTACGTAGATTGCTCTAAGCAGACTGCGGACACGGATCTCAACTTCCTCTCAACAACAGCAAAACTATTTATACATTCTAACCATTCATTAAACTATAGGTGAAACATAGTTTTGAATATGATTAAATAGAGAGATAAACATAAGATCAAGCATGTCAAGCTAAGCTTCTGAGTTTATTTCCTGTCCTATTAAAAATCCAGCCGAATGATAGTGAAGAAATTTGAAAAAGGTGGGGAAGCCCGAAGCCTAAGGAAAATGAGAAGAAAACTGTTGCAGGCAAGAGATGTCAACAGATTTCTCAAAGGGGAAAACTGAGGGAATGGTGTTGATTGGCATGCCACACAGAAAGGGGCTAGAGCAGTGGCTTTCATCACATGACTTAGTTTATACCCTGGGAGACATGAAATCAGAAGTCCAATGCGCTATCCATTGCGCCAGAGCCACCTGAGACATGAAATCAATCAACGTACTTTCAACGGAGGGCAGGAGTAGAAGAGGTCGCATTTATTAAAAGGATATATTGAAAAAATCAAACTTCTCCACGTATCTTCCTGGTCCTTTGTCCAAAATGGTCACCACACAGGAATTTACCAATTACAGGTAAACACTTTTTTAAAAATAATAATAATTTAAAAATGAGAGATTGAAAGACAGTCTGGTTTAGAGTATGGAGGGAAGAATCTATGGTAGAATCAAACAAGGGATCCAGTTTCCTAAATTAAAGCTTTACATATTTTAGCATTTCATAGTGGAGAACAGGATACAAACTACTCTTTGAATATTCCTTAAAATAGAACTTATTACTGGATAAAGTATCCTTGGATGTGCCAAACCCATATACACAGTTTCTAAGTATCTCTACTGTCTTATTACCAAAAAGAGAAGAAAACTAAGGGTCACCCGAAGGTCAAGAAAAATGAAGGAGGAAAGAGAAAAATCTAAGATAAGAAAATATACAATCTGATGTTAAGATAAATGGAAATAATGCAGAAAACAAAAAAACTTAATTTTATGTAGGAGTTTCAGGTCAATTACAGAGCCTGTTTTAATGATAAAATAAGAAGAAATACTGTGAAATAGGAGTTATGAGGGAGAAAGAACTCTTAGAAATTAAAAATATAACTGCAAAAATTAAAATGCCACAAAAAAATTAGAAACCAAAAAAGGTGATATGCTCAAAAATGTAGAGTAAAAGACAAGTGGAAAATATAGAAGAGCTAGAATATAAATTTAGAAAGTCCAATAGTTTCAAATGAGGATAGGCTGGTTATGAAAATTTTATACCCATTTCCTGGGTTTAAAGAGACACAGGCTTCTTCGAAATCACCCTTCACACTCAAGGAGAAATATGTGAACTGACACCAGTGAAATTTCTGAGATAGCACTGGGGATAAAGCAAGGACTCTAAAATTTCTATAGCTGGGAGAAAAAAAAACAAGAACAAAAATAGCAAGCAATGTCAAATCTTGAGACAGTGGCACAACATAAGCGTAGGTTATAAAGGAGGAAAAGAAAAATATGGGTATTAAGTAACTCTGGAGATGGGGTGACAGTGGCAACTGCAGCAAAAAAAAAAAAAAAAGATATCATAGTACATCCTTTGGTTCTGAATTGAACAATATTTATTTAGGCATTATAATGCACATCCTATTAATTCCGTATTTGATCCAAACTGGCTTTCTGTACATTTTACTTGCATACCATTAACAAGAGAAATAGGAAAGATGATAATAAACTGATGGGGATAAAAAAAAAAATATCCCATGGTTAAATCAAATTATTAGGACCAAAGAATAAACTCATAAACTTAGAACAATTTTAAAGATTTTATTTATTTATTTGACAGAGAGAGATCACAAGTAGGCAGAGAGGCAGGCAGAGAGAGAGGGGGAAGCAGGCTCCCCGCTGAGCAGAGCCCAATGCGGGACTCGATCCCAGGACCCTGAGACCATGACCTGAGCCGAAGGCAGAGGCTTTAACCCACTGAGCCACCCAGGTGCCCCACTTAGAACAATTTTAAAATAAAGAACCATATTTCAAAGAAAGCTGAGAAAAGATATGACCTTAGATTTTTATCTGAATAACTTCCATAAGAAATATATAACTTTAGCAGAAAAATGTCAGAGTTTGAGCCTTGCTTTAGCAAAGCTAATTAAAATATACTTATTATACTTAGAAATTTTGAAAACCAAATGTAATCAAGTTCTAAGTGTTCCATATGTAACCAATTTTTTCCTTGTGTTATTTCCTCCACATTCCTTCTGTAAAAAATGTTGTAGTGAGAAATAAAGCCAAATAATTAATTACCTGCCTCTATGTAAAAGATGAAGATAGGCATATTTTCAGGTTCCTAGTTAAACAACTCTGAGACCAAACAAAAAGACACTAACAGTTGGCCCTAGGAAGTATTTCCTCTCAGAAAATAAGTCTGTAACCCAACCACAACAGTCTACCTGTCAAACCTAAAAGCACAACCGTCAAGACTCATTTTAAGACAATTGCCTTGCTCTGCCCACCAAACCAAAGCGAGTCTCTCATCAACTCTGCTTAATTCCAGTCAGTTCTTTACCTTGAACCTAACTCACCAAACCCAGGTCCTGAAACCCTTTACATAAACTTCCCTATCTTCACTCTGCTACGTTTGTGTTCGCTCTGCTGCAGGAAATTTAATAAATTTAATTTTGCTTGATCAACAGATTTTCCTGTTAATTCTGTAGTGGGGTGCACATCTTCAACAATTCTGGAGACCCCACCAAGATCCAGCAGAAACCGCCTTGCCTCCATGGCTTAAAATCATCTCTTCAGAAACAGAGTATGCCATTGAGGTCTCGAGCTCTCCTTCTACAATGCTGAGCTATGTTCTACACTGAGTATAAACCACTATTAACGGAAATCCCAAACTCTGAGTTTATTTTGTATCCCAGGAATATATATTCATGTTTTTTAAAGATTTTATTTATTTATTTGAGAGAGAGAGTGCGCACGCACAAGCTGGGGGGAAGGGTAGAGAGAGAAGGAGAAGCAGGCTCCTGGCTGAATGGGGAACCCTGCGTTGCACTCAATCCCAGGACCCTGAGATCATGACCTAAGCCAAAGACAGACACTTAACCAACTGAGCCACTCAGGTGCCCCTCATGTTTTAAAAATCTTTTGATACACTGATCAGTTTTGAAAATTAATATTTGCAAAAAATCTGTCTTCTTACTAATGACACTCTGTGTCTCTCTAGCTGTCTTCATCTCTTTCAGTTGTTAGTCTGTAGGAGGAAGTTCACAGGGCAAAGGACAAATGTAGTTAGCTAAGTCTGTCTTTCAAGTCAGCTACAGGGAATAACAAGTAACAGGTTGCAATAGCCTAGGGTCTGTATAGATCAATTTTCCACTTGAGTCATCTCTCAAATAGTTGGAAAACTTTCCTCAAATGTTGTTTTGTGGGAGTCTGGGTGCAGCAAAAATCCACTTAAACACCTTCTATTAGAAGGGGCTGCATATCTGTATGTTCTCTAACTGAAAAGGACCAACTCTATTAGGTTGGGATCCTGATATATATGATACTTAAGCAACGTATTTGATCAAAGATATTTTCATGTTTCTATCTATCTATGTACACATCTCCTCTTGACCAGACTCTGGCCTCTTACAGGACTCTTATTATAACGCCAATTCTTACTCTTTTATTTCTAAATAGCAAAATATAGAAAATATAATTTACAATAAAATGGTCACATTGAGGAACTTCATTATATTTAAAAAAGTTTACTTAAAGTCTTCTTACAGAACTGGGAATTGGGAACAGCAATAAATAAAAAAAAAAGCTAATTAAAAATGAGCACAGGCTCTAAATATGCATTACACCAAAGAAGATCTACAAATGACCAATAAGCACATGAGAATATGCTAAACATCATTAATCATCAGTAAGATCCAGTTTTAAACTAGAATGGGATATCACCTTATACCTATTGACATAGCTAATAAAAAAATGATAGTAAGGATGGGGAGACATATAAACTATCATAAACCACTTACATAAAGTGGTTATGTAAAATAAAACATCACAGCCATTTTGGAAACAGTTTGGTATTTCCTGAAAATGTTAAACACAGAATTACTATGGGATCTTACATATATACCAAGAGAAATGAAAATATACCTCCACTCAAACATGTCTATACAAATGTTCATGGCGGCATTATTCACAATAGCTAAAATGTGGGATCGACCCAAATGTTTTTAAATAAAGAACGGATAAATAAAATGCAGTTTATTTATAGAATGGAATATTATTCAGGAGTAAAAAAGAACGAACTACTGATACCTACTACCACATGTATGAACCGTGAACCCATCATGCTAAGTAAAAGAAGCCAGTGACAAAAAGGCCATATATTGTATCATTCCATTTATATGAAATACCCACACTAGACAAGGATACAAAGAGAGAAAGTAAATCAGTGGTTGCCTGTGGCTGGGAAGGAGTGGGAAATGTCTGCTAATGTGTACAGGCTTCTTTTTGGAGTAACATACATTCTAAAATTACATTTTCATGATGATTGGTGTTACATAACTCTATAAATACACTAAAAAATATTGAACTACACATTTGAAATGGGTGTATGGTATGCGGATTGCATCCCAGTAAAAGTGTATGTTTGTTCAGGGTACTGACCGTAAGCCCAAATAGACAGTTTGTACAGTACTCTAGTTTGACATTTCTTGTTCCCTATTAATGGAATTATACTATTTCAATTTATGAATATTAGAGACAAAAGAATCTACTCTAGCTAGTTTAAGCAGAAAGGGATTTAAGGAATATTAAGTTTCTTCAGAACCTCCCCATGGGCTATAGAACCAGACTTGGTACAAGGAAGATTGCGAAAAAAAGGACTCAGTTTCCAAAATTGCTTCCTTAAGGATTCCTTAAGACAAATAAGTGATATGCAAAACTTAAAGCTGCGTTGCATTTGGATCACCCTAAACTACAACTTGACCCTATGTTTGTCATATATTTCCCCTCCCATAACATAACATCCCATAATATACACTATTAAGTACTTCCTACTACTACTTTTCTTTCTGACTCTCTTTCTTTGACTCAAATCAAATGGAAACTCTTCAAAGCTCAGCTGCCCTTTACAGTTAGCTTCTCTAAAGGAAGAAATCCCTCATGGTTGATTTTAAATCATGGTCTCTTTCAGAATTAAGAGCTATTGAGAGGATTTTCCCAAGCTTAGACAAGATAGACAAAAAAATTTACAAAGGAATCTGGGATAGTTGTGAGGAAGGAGTGGATGCCCTGATACACTATCTAAGTCTCCTTTCAGGAATTTAACTCCTAACTAGTTCAAGGTCAGCTGTCACCTTCCTAGGGCAGAATATGCCCACTGTAATATGCTCATTTTTTTTTCTAATTTCTTAATTCAGAAACTCCTTCTTTTAAACATGAACATTTAGAACTACAGTTTTTCTTTTTAAAATTATTTAGGTATATCCCATCCATCTAAATATCTAAATATTTATAAATAAATATTTAGGTATATCCCATCCATCTAAATAAATCTTAAAATAAAATTTAAAAATAATTCTGTTTTTAAATTTTTCATTATAATTTTTTTGATGTCTGAATAACTTAGAAATATATTTTCACGTATTCAAACTTAAGAATCTTTGTATACAGAGGATAAGATTTGTATCATTTTTATTGCTGGGATTTGTTGAGGCTTGCTTTGTAACCCGGTATATGTTCAATTTTTACAATGTTCCAATGAACCTGAGGTTTCCAGTTCAACAATGCATTAAAAGTAATTTTTAAAAATATTTTATCCATTAGGGGTTTCCTAGAGCCAAGGTGTTGGTGGGTGACTGGCTATAAATGACACAAGAGAACTTTTCAGGGTGATGGAAATGCCCTATCTCTTGATTGCAGTAGGGTTTCATGGATATAAGTTACAACTCGGTAAAGTTGATTTAAAATACTTTTTAGTATTTTTAGTAGCTGTACTGGAAGTAATTTTGTTGGGTATATGGTCAGCCATATTGCCTTAAAAATCACCACCAAAGGCTACAAAGACAAAATGACAAGTTACAGGCAGCATTTAGAATGTCTACACTGATTAAAAGGTTGGAGAATGTAGATACCACAAACAAGACAAGTTACAAGGCTACTACAATCAAGCAGGAGTTATAGATCTGAACTAAATGACCAGGACTAAAAATAGGAAGAGAATGAGTTATGACATGAAGGACAATATACTGGACTCAATTTCTGGTAAGTTATGGATCAAAACCCCCTTTGCCAGAGGGGGAAACATGATAAGATCACCTCCCTGTGATATAATTTATTACTTCAAATTAACATATCCACATTAAATAATACACATTAGCTGATAGGCAGAGCACAGTCTAACTATGTAATAATTATTATTTTTTTAAGGAGCAAAGAAACAGAAAATACAAAGTAAGTCTCTCCCAGGGAAGGTAAACGATAAATGCAGTGCACTGTGGACTCTGGCATCTCTGGCAATGAGGATATGAGGAGGCAGGGAATGTATGTATATAAACAGAAAGGAGCTGGAAGGGAAGAGATGGCCTGGAGACAAATTTCAGCTACTTACCATTTCATTATAGGCTAGGCCTGCTAACTAGTAATAATAACAACTCCATTTGTTGTGAGTCTCACCATCCTTTCAGACCATACACTTCTTATTAGCCTTAGGAATTACAATATGTATATATATTTTTTTGCATTTGAGACTTAACCTCTGTTAAAAAACAAAAACTAAAACTAAAAACTAAATGACGAACCAAGAAAGACATTAAGAAAAAATATCTATAAATATCAACCTGGCCATCACACAGGAAATGAACTGTAATGGCTGATACTTCCCTAATTGGAACAATGGTAATGTCAGCCTCAATATGGATCAGATTCAGACAATCTTTCAGCAAGATTTCTCTAAGGAAATACTACGCAGACATATGTTCAGGAAGCAGTATTCAGCAGTAATAAGTAGAAATCCATTCTAAGCTAATATGTTTAAAATGGCTGCCAGTTTTAATATGTTTTACCTAAAGATACAATCATCTTACTGAAGATAACTCACACTGTGGGAGATAAAAAATGTCCTTAGTAGACTGAAAATGTATGTCCCCAAATCTCAAAGGGACAAGTGAGGAGACGGGCATTTTATTTAACCTGCAATGAGCAGTCACATAAGAAAATTCCAGGACTTCTGCAATGAATGAAACAGTAACACAAATTCCCAGCATACCACTTACACATACAAATATATATGATCTATTTGACCTGATTTCCTTGACAGTGAGTGCACATTTGGAAGAATGAAACTTAAGTTATTAATTTGATGAGTTTCCATGAATATAGAAGAGAGAAAAAGAACAACAATTTATCACATGATGAGATTTCTATTTGGCCAGGAAAAGTGAATTGTACCCATAAAATATGTCTGATATATAAGCCAATTTTTTAGAAAAGTGATAACTGTAGATACAGTAATCTAAAGCTGTATAGTATATGGCAATTATTTGAATATTTACTTTACCAAGAATCAGCAATAACCACTTGTATCAATCCTTAGTGGGCACATAGATTAGATTTCCAAATTAATAGGATATATTCTTAAGTATCTTGGATACAAATATTCACTAATTAAAAAACTAATTACTTCTGTCATTTCGTTCTTAGCTTGAACCCATTTAGAGGGTGTCAATTTTTCCAGAGGCAGCTCAACACTGAAAAGCAAGTTTTCATGTAAGCAGTAACGTTGACGTTACCATCCTTTCAGTGTAATAATATAGCAATTTTCTCTTATCATCTATTTTAAATGTTTTATTAAGGGTACATTATTCTGAATGAGGAGTAAGAAATACTTGCTTTTCCCAAGTTTAGAAACAATTCAGAAATAAGACAAAAGTATTAATGGGTACACAACAAAATTTTACCATTCCTACTAATGAGTATGAGGCAGGAGAGAAGGGAGACTCAAGAGTCAAGTTGACTAAAGTAAAGCCATTTTGGTTTTAGGCTGACCCTTAACCTAAAGGTCAGCAGGTCATAAAAGGAGTCACACAATGCAAATCATGGAACACCACAAGACCCCACTCCCTCAGGCTGGACATTCTTAAAATTGCTCCCTGTGGGCAATTCTACAACCCTAAGACAATGAAAAATCTAACTGCCCAAAGTGAATGATAAAAGCACAGTTAAAGAGTAAGCTCCTCCCTATACAGTTAGCGAATGGAAAAAAAACATAAAACACTTTGTTACAGGCAAAAAGGAGTCCTCTTTTTCAACTGGGTAGAGAAGCTGCTACTTTGTCTATGAAGTAGCTCCTTTCTTACTTCTATACCTAATCAATCTTCATCCTTTTCTCTAAATGGCTCACTCTTAAATTCTTCCTTGAGCAAAAGCCACGCGCACAAACCCTCTTGGCAAGAGGGCCTGAGGCCCTCCCTCTTGGAGTCTCCGCTGCAGGCATCGGGTATGTACAGCATTGAGTCCAGGATTCCTAGTTTTACCCTATTTTAAGCAATGGAAACAAGTCTTCCTGCTTAATGAGCAATGTTTCTATTCCATCTCTTTTAAACATTAAAATCTCTCTAAAATATAACTAGTTAGTCAGATCATCCTTTCTTAATAGCATACACACTCTGAGAAGCACAAAGTAATTTTGAACAAATGTATTTTAAGACTTGATATTTAACCATCAAAACCCAAACCTAGCATGTATCCTTTGTTACATATGCAAAAGAGCCCTAAGTTAGCTCCGCTCCCTGCCTCTGTTTCTACAGTATTAAAATTGTCTCAACCCCTAAACTTTTAGTCAATAAATATCCGATGCAAGCCCAGTTGGGTCCGAGGAATAATAGAATTTCTATTTATTATTTAAAGTTATAATATCAAATCTAGAACTCCAATGTCTACAAGACATTCTAACTGTAAGAAAAAATAAGTAACGTCTATTCAAATACTATGGACATAATTAAATCACTCATTTGTCATTTAAAATAGAAATTTTGCAGGGAAGTGGCTGTAACATAAACTGTAAAGTGACATTTTAATTTATAAAGGTTTGTTGACACAATGCTTCTATCAAAACGTATACTTTCCTAAATGATAAGGATCGCAAAGTATCATAAAATCATTCACATGCTCAACATGTAATCCTAATAGTTTACTGTAGTAAAAGGTTTTGGTTTGTTATGGCTATTGCTAAATCTAAGTTACAATTAACTGTTTTATAATTACACAGTATTTTATAGCATAAAGCTGTTATATTATAAAGGACATGCAATCACGCCAATATGGTAAAATATTATTTTAAAACCATCCGAGATTTTATTTTGAAGTGAATGCCATGCAGCTAAGGCATTTAGTAAGAATGAACATATTTTATTTACATAGGAAATCATTTAATATTATTCATAAGAGAGTAAACATGACTATTCACCTAATTAAAGATCAAACCCAAGTATAAATTAGAGTGTGTGCTTATCTGGAATGAGCATTGGCAAGGATCGGAGATTTGTTGCCACTCCTGTGTGTTATGTACATCCTGTGCATTTAAAAATTATACATATATCCCTGCAAGGAAGGCACTGACCAAGGATAGAGCAGCAAAGAAAAAAAAAAAAGCTTTGAAACTTTATTAGAAGTTTACTAATTAATTACTTTACTAATCCCCAAGCATAATCTTCATATGATTCACTCAGAAGTTAAATATCTATCTACACGGGTGAGCTCATGGAGGTAACTACTCTCTCATGTTTTGTCTTAATTATAATTGAGAAACTTTCACAGTGACTTTTTCCTCAGGGGCTTATTTACACATGTGACTAACAAATCGAATATAAAATCCAGGTATTTAAACATTTACATTTCCAGAAATCAACCAATGTTTGAAATTTTCATTGCTGAAAAGTGGAACATTTCTACCAACCAAAGCATGTTAAGAGAGCACAGAAAGAGCAGGTTCTTCCCCAACTATCAGAAAAACTCATCTTCTAAGTTATAGAGCTGTAGGTACTGATGCTGGGGATTTTCTTCTAGGAATGCTAGCTGAGAAATGTTGGATTTGTTGTTCTTGAGTGCTTAACACTATTACCAAAGAAGAGGATTTCTATTGAAAAAAGGGATAAAGGTATAGATTTATTTATTTGTAAGTGTATTTTCTTTCTAGTTAGTGTATGTTTGACTCCTTGGTTTTTTGCCCTATCCTAGACTAGAACCTTTTTATGAACTGAACACATATCCCTAGCAAAACCCCTAATTCATGTTCATTAATGTAGCAAGTATTACACCAAGTCTTTTCTACTTCATTTTATGTAGTTCACCCAAACTCCTTCAGGGAGTAGGTATTATTCTTTCTGATGCAGATGAAGGCACTGAAACAGGGGTCAAGTAACTGCTTAAAATGTCACAGCTGGTGGTTCCCAGAGCTAAGATGCTTTAGCCCACATTCTTAACCATTAGCCTCTCTGTTTATGTACATGCATATATAAATATACATATACACAAATATATAATATACACATATTCAAGTTGAATTTTTTTCCAGCAAGAATCCCTCCCTTTCCTTTGTTTTATCTCTTCATGTTTAATACCCATCCTACAACTTGCAGTTTCTCTATCTTTTGCTGCCAATTTTATGATCATATAAATTCTACTCAATGCCTCCATTTCCTCATCTTCCATATACCTTCAATTCATTACAAAATGGCATTTACTCTCAATGGTCTTTCATAGTATAGACCATATTTACCGAATTTTTCAAGTGCAATTTTTCAAAGCCCCAGAGATTCTGATTCAGTAAATCTGTGATTGAATCCAATCACCTTTTTTTTTTTTTTAACAAGTAACTACTGTGGTTTTCTCTAATTTTTTTCTTCAGGCATGGATCATTTTCAGTTGTGTCTGTCAAAGTTTCTTAACCTACATGGGTTTGTTTTCATCTCTTCCATGTCGATTGTAAAGCCAGAGCACTGTGCCAGTCTCCTCCCATCTCATCTTTGGCATCCTTGACTCCACCTGATACCTTATGGAGAAGTGATTCTCCAATCTGTCTTTCCAGTCAAGATCTTCTGATTTCTAAATCTCTGTATGAAATATCTTATATAATACCTATACCTGGATATCCCACAGGCTGCTTAAATGTAATATTTATCAACCTGATCTCACTATATCCTTTTCTTTTTAAGATTTTATTTATTTCTTTGACAGAGAGAGAGATCACAAGTAGGCAGAGAGGCAGGCAGAGAGAGGGGGGAATCAGGCTCCCCGTTGAGCAGGGAGCCCGATGCGGGGCCTGACCCCAGGACCCCGAGATTACGACATGAGCCAAAGGCAGACACTTAATGACTGAGCCACCCAGGTGCTCGTAATCTGACTGTATTCTTCTGCCAAACTTCTCCTCTGTTCAACATCCTAGTTAATGGTGCCACTAAACTAAGTGAGACATGTGAGACTCCTAGCCAAATTCTCCTCACTGACCTCCCATATCCAGCTAGCCATTATCAATTGCATCTCCATAACAATTTAGAATGCATCTACCTTACCAGCTCGATTGTTTCCCATCTTCCTTCACTGTTTCTATTGTCATCTGTAACTCAGATTTCTTTGTCCAACAATATAATTCTTTTCCTTATTCCAACTTTTATCTCACATTTCTATTCCTAATACTGCTGCAAAAATTATAATTTTAATATATAAGTAACTATATCCCTCCAACTAATAAAAAATTTTCAGTGATGATTCCTCCCTTCCATAGTTTGATTGTGACACTTGGGCTTTATGATCTGGACCCTGTGTATCTTATTTTATGTCTATTAATCTCTTGCATTTTAAATTTGCTCACGCAAATCACTTATGAAAATGCAAGTTAATACTTGCAAATGTGTAGCTCTTCCTGGCTGGAAAACAAAATGGTATAACCACTTTGGAAGACGGTTTAGCACTTTCATAAAAAATTAAACACAATCTCACCACAGGACTCAGCAAAACCACTGCTAGATATGTACCCAATTGCTTTCAAAACTTATGTTCACACAAAAACATGAAGACACACATTAAAAACATAAAAAACACATAATAGTTTTGGTCATAATTTCCCTAAACAAGAATCAACCAAGATGTCCTTCTATAAAGGAACAGATAAACTGTGCATTAGGATAGACTATCTTTCAGGAAGGAAAGAAGGAGGGTAGGGAGGGAAGAAGGGAGGAGCTATTATGCCACTAAAAGACACAGATAAACCTTAAATGCACATTACTAAGTGAAACGAACCAATCTGAAAAGACTACATACTGTATGACTCCAATTACGTGACATTCTGGAAAAGGCAAAACTATGGAGACAGAAGAGAAATCAGTGGTATGCAGAGATTTAGGGGTACAACGGGAATGTTGAGCAAATGAAGCACGAAATACTTTTAGGATGGCAAAATTATTGTGTATATTATTTTAATGATGGAAAATGGCACGAATTACATAGAAACTTATAGCACAAAGAGTGAGCCTTTGATGGCCCCAGGAAGGAATGCAGACTGTGACAAAGAAATCTATAATTCTATTACAAATGTATAGAATAACCTCAGGGAAGGGTGTGAGGAAAAAGTGCTTATCAAATAATTTTGGAAATAAGTAGAGTCTGTGAGACTGAAGGCAAATGAAACTCCTCATAAGCATTGTACTTTAGTTGATAAAGTTGAGCCCCAAAGTAATATGGGAAAATATTCTAATACTATAAGTATACTGCAATTGAACAATTCAATGAATGGATGATGAATGATAGAAATCCGGTTTCTCACAGTTGGAGTGGGAATATACAGTTAAGAAAAAAAGCTAAAATAATTCATGTGACAATGATTAGAGTTAGGGACAACAGTATAAACTCATGGTTAGCTTAATGTAGATACAGATGTTTATATATAGAAATATTCAGGAGGAGGGATGGGTGATAGAGGGGATGGGGATTAAGGAGTGCACTCATCACAGTGAGCATGGGAATAGCTGAATCACTATATTGCACACCTGACCCTAATATAACACTGTATGTTAACTATACTGGAATTAAAATAAAAAATAAAAAATATTCATATGTGTACACTATTAATAGTGTACACATATGTGTACACTATTAAAAAGGGGAAAACAGTAACTTTGTAGTAGAGAAACCTGACAAACACTACCTTAGCCCCATGACTAGGGCAATATCAACAGTAATAAATCATGTTAATACTATGTACCCTTAATACAATGTGATGAAAATGACCCTTTGCTGGTAGTAGCATTCCTACCAAAAATGCTTCAGTGCAATCTAGTCCTGAGAAAGATGTCAGACAAATTTTAGAAAATCATTCTAAAAAATTTAACCTGTAATTCTCAAAACTGTCAAGGTCATTAGTAACGAGACAAGTCTGAGAAACTGTTAACAGCCAGTAGGAATCTAAGGAGATGTAACTGTTACATGAAATATGGTTTCTTGGATGAGCTACTGAAAGAGAAAGGACAGTAGGTAAAAACCACACAAGCTAGAGCAACTAAATAAATAAAAAAGTACATTTATATGCTATGTATTGATAAAATTCATTTATGTTAGTCTGCCCAGGATTTTAAAAGTGAATCTATTTTTATACTAATCATACCAAACTATGAAAATTAAATAAATAGCTACGATATGCACACCACGTCCTAACAGCATGTTAACACTTTGCAGAAAAGCCTACTTACTAAAGTTAAAAAAAAAGAAAAAAAAAAAGTTACATACGAGGGGAAATTTTTTACAAGATGTGAACTACTTTCACCATTGTAGTTTATAAAGAAGTGATCCAAATATAGCTCACATATTTTAAAATATTATTCTATATTCCTAACTTTTATTCATGTTTTAGTTATATTTATGTAAACCATGAAACTACTTAAGAAACAAAGATTTTCCAGAATGCTAAATGACATTTCTTAGAAGGCTACTCTCTTATATGCTTATATTATACGCTATCTCATTCACCTCCTATTCTGATTTGCAAATAAATCATGTCCTATATTATAATCTGTGCTGCCTATATATATCATTTTTTTCTTTTTCATATTGAGATATTCATCTGATGTGAGAGGGTTAAGGCTGATAGGGGAAAAATTAGTAAAAAATATATTAAAAAACAAGTAACTCAGAGCTTTTCCAGTTTTAGATATACAATGCCTTGTTATTTCCAAAAGTGAAAATTAGAGGCTTTTGAATTGGCTGTGTTCTTAAAACTAAAGCCTGCCCCCTGCCATGTAGAAGCTTTCATATTATGAGTTCCTCTTCACAGAGACCTGCTAACCAGCCTTTAGCTCTGCCTAGAAGTATTCTTTTCAATAATATGATTTTTCATCAACTGTCTAAATAGTTTTAATAGCTTATTTTTACTCATGCCTTATTTTAATACTCATGTTATTCTCATTATGATTCATGGAATCTAATTCCTAGGTGACATTTCGTAACTCCTTTAGGGACTGTACTGTAAATAACCACCAAGCAAATAGTACTATCTACCAACCGCTCTTTCTGATGCTCCAAATTTTGCAACTATTCCTGCAGCAACGGGAAAGTAATATTATCTTGGGGTTTGTCTCCCCATATGTTATCAGCTCAGCCTCTGACAAAATGGTTTCTGTTCTAACATACTTTAAAGAAGAACATAACCAAACACTCAACATTAGTTGAACTCATGAGTTAGGTCTCAGAGGGGTTATTGTTTCTGAGCTGAATTCATCAGAAATTAAAGCTGTGTTCCTGGAGAAAAAAACCAGTGATTTAGAAATCCTCACAGGGCCTCTCCTTTTCCTGACCTTCTGTCTAAGAATTACAGTATTAAAAGTCTACAGAATCAAAAGCAAGTAACTCTGCTCCAGGGCAGCATGCCCTGTTTATGTTTGGGTGATAAAGCCAGTCAAAGGGTAAATTGGAAGTATTACTAACACTGTCCAAATCATTTACTGTTGCTGGAAGCACCAAATCATCATTACCAAAGACGTTATGGTAATATTTGCTAGCGAGAGGTTTTTAAAGTCACTTTTTAGCTTTAATTCAAGAGTGTAAATTTTTTCCACTGTAAGTTTTGAAAAGATGTTTTGCAATCATTGCTTTTCTCCATTTATACCATATATCAACCATTATATGCTGAAATATATATTTCAATTAACAGTGGTACATTGTTATGGACTAAACTGTGACCTCCCCAAATTCTGATGTTGAAGCCCTAACCTCCAATGTTACTGTATTTGGAGATAGGGTCTTTAAGAAGGTAATTAAAGTTAAATGAGGTCACAATGGTGGTGCACTGATCCAATAAAATTAGTGTTTTTGTAGGAAGAGACACTAGAGAGCTTACTCTCTCTCTCTCTTTGCAGGAACACAGAGATAGGCTGGTGAGGACTCAGGGAGAAGGCAGCCATCTGCAGGCCAAGAAAAGAGTCCTCACTAGAAACAAAGTTGGCCAGCACCTTGATCTTGGATTTCAGACATTTAGAACTGTAAGGAAATAATTTTCTGATGTTTAAGACACTGAATTCATGATATTTTGTTATAGCAGCCTGAACTGACTAATATTTACATCTACTGAGTGGTTAATGAAGACATATCAGTTCACTAGATATTTACTTCTTCTCAATACCAGTTTCCTACACTCTTTTTTTTTTTTAAGATTTTATTTATTTATTTGACAGAGAGGAGAGAGATCACAAGTAGGTAGAGAGGCAGGTAGAGAGAGAGGAGGAAGCAGGCTCCCTGCTGAGCAGAGAGCCCGATGCGGGGCTCGATCCCAGGACCCTGAGATCATGACCTGAACCGAAGGCAGAGGCTTTAACCCACTGAGCCACCCAGGCGCCCCTTTACACTCTTTTTTTTAAACATTGACTCAGTAGTTTTTCTCCATTATTAGTCAAATCTTTCTGTGTGTGTGTGTGTGTGTGTGTGTGTGTGTGTTTAAGACTTTATTTGTTTATTTGACAGAGAGAAAAACATTGAGAGCAGAAACACAAGCAGAGGGAGTGGAAGAGGGAAAGCAGGCTTCCTGCTGATCAGGGAGCCCTATGTGGGGCTCAATCCCAGGATCCTGGGATCATGACCTGAGCCAAAGCCAGACGCTTGACAACTGAGCCACCCGGGTGCCCCTCTTTTGTGTTTTCTTTCTTTTTCTCTCTCTTTCTTTCTTTTCAAATGAATGATCACTGTCAGTATAGAAAACACTGTTGTTTATTACTTTATACTTCCCTCTCACTAAACAAGAGTGGAATTGATTCTAGTGTATCTTTCTTACAACGTATTTATGTGGTAAAGTGTGCTTGTTTAAACCTCTGAAAGTAATCCTCTTATTGTTAGTGGTTTATTGGTGAGCATGTAAGATATTCTGATCAATGAGATGTAATGGTAAATGTGCTAGGAAGGAAAATCCTTCATTAAAAGGTTTCTTAAAAGGGGAAGCATGTGAATGAGTGGCGCTGGCCTTGCTTAGTCATTACTGTCTATGGATATGAAGTCTGGAACTATTTTAGCTTCTTACAAACATGAGAACCATTTGCTTAGGTAGAAAGTGATATACTGATATAACAGAAAGATAAAAATAATTTAGAAGTCTGAGATTATTACTGAACCTTGAATTAAAAAGCATTGGAGTTTTCTTATGTCCAGACTTTTTGCTAGGCAAGATAATAAATCTTCTCTTATTTAAAAAACACTGAGTTGAATTTTAATAATTATATATGACAATTAGATCTTAGTTTATAGATAGGATCAGAAATTAAAATCCTTTTATTTACACTTTCCTGAGTTGTCTTCAACATAAAACTTTTGAAAATAATTTTAATTAATCTATTTAATAAATACCTTACACATTAGAGAGAAAAATGGATACTTTGTGTTAAGTAAAGCTTCTGTATTTCGGTAGAATCAATACATAACATTGCTCATCATAAAAATCTCCAGGGATGATATACAAGAAATAAATAGTAGTGTAAGGGATGCTGAGAATTAGCACAGGGAGTCAAGGGTAGAAAGAAGACTTCTTGCTTTATACAATTTTTATTATGAGGTTTCAGAAATTTGTAAATATATATTAAATAAGTTTAAATCTTACAAAAGTAAAGACTGAGGAGGCTGTTAAAAATCAGATATTTAAGGAAAATAAAAATTAAAAAGTTACTCGAAATATTAACACCTTAATTTTATATACAGGGGTCTATATATAATGAATGCAATTATAAAGGTATCATCAAAACTGTTTTAGCAGTTTTCCTTATCAGTCCATACCTTCTTTAAAAATTTCTAATTTGATAACCAATAGATTTCTCTTACATTTTCTGAGCTTCCTTATTCCTACTGTTCTTCCTAAAGATCTTCATAAAGAAACTTATATTCACTGCGATCAAGAATTACAATATATAAAAGTAGGAATTTTTTTTAAGTGCTTACTTAATATGGTACATTAAAGGTAGAAGAGTACTAACATGATTATCATCAAGTCAGGAGGTGCTATCTATACTGACCATTATAATCCCAAGTAGCCATACGGAGGTTTCTATTGGTACCTGATCTGGTAGCTTATCCAAGTGGACCTTGCTGAAGATCTGAGACTTTTCTAGGTTTCTAATTTGTAAGTTTTAAAAATCAGTAATTATCTAAGAAATGCCATTAAACCATTACAAGTATTATATTGCATTAAAATAATATAATTAACTATAATGCTTAGTACTACATGATCGTAGTGAAATTAACATTCAAGTTTTATTGATGGCAAGCATCAGAACCAGCCATGGCAGAGATGTTGAAATTACCAGCCTAGAAATTTGAAACAACTATAATTAATATGCTAAAGTCTCTAATGGATAAAGTAGATAGGATTCAAGAACAGATGGGTACTGTAAGCAGAGAAATGAAAATCCTAAGAAAGGACCACAAAGGAATGTGAGGGATTGAAAACACTATAACAGAAATAAAGAGAGCTTTTGATAGCCTTATTAATAAACCAAAAATAGCTGAGGGAAGAATTTCTGAGCTCGAGGATATAGTGTCTCAGCAGAAACCTCCAAAACTGAAAAGCAAAGAGAACAAAGGTTAAAGGGTGTGGAGAGAAGGAACAAAATATCCAAGGACTGTGGGAAACTACAGAAGATGTAACAGATGTGTAATAGGAATACCTGAACGAGAGCAGATAAAGTAAAAGAAGAAATATTTGAACAATGACTGCGAATTTCCCCAAATTAATGTCAGATGTCAAACCACAGACCCAGGAAGCACAGACAACATCAAGCAAGATAAATGCCGCCCCCCCTCCAAAAGAGACCTAAGCATATCTTTTTCCAACTACAGAAAATCAAAGATATAGAAAAACTCTTCTGAGAGAAACCAAAGGGAAAAAACAGCTTAGCTGTAGAGGAACAAAGGTAAGGATGACGTTCGATTTCTCCTCAGAAACCACGCAAAGCAAAAAGACAGCAAAGCTTAATATTTTAAATGTTGAGAGAAAACAGACACCACCAACCTAGAAATCTATACCCTGCAAAATTATACTTCAAAAGTGAAGGAGGAATAAAGAGTTTCTCAGACAAACAACTTTAAGAGAAATGTATGCCTTGGAGGAAATGTTAAAAGAAGTTTTTCAGAGAGAGGGAAAATAATATAGTTCAGAAACGTATCTACATTAAAAAAAAAAAAAATCAGGGCATCAAAAAATAAATAAATGAAACCTTCTCCCCAACCATGCTGTTTTGTGGTCCAGGGTCCTGCTGAAAAGAGCACCGATGTGTTTCACCCTTTCACATGGATGTCCCAGTGCTAATGCTGTTGCTGTGGTCACTCCTGCCTTACACTGCAGAACAAATTTGTTGAAAGGAAACAAGAGCAGAGATCTAGGTCATAGTAATCAAAAGATGACTTCTTGCAGGACAGTGACCAAAGAGGTCCTCATATAAGCAGGAGATGCTAATTGTAGACTGAATACTAACAAATTTCACAGGTATGAATATTGAATATACCCTTTTGAGCAAAAATAGAATGCTGTTTCCAAAAAACAAATAAATAAATAATGCCATTCCGAGCACTGAGAACATCAAACCTTACAAATAATCTAAGGAAAGACAGCTTTCTGTCATAGATATACAGCGCATCATGAATACAGTGTCATTGTTTCCTTCAGTTCCATCGATTCTGATTGGAAATATCCAATGTAGGATTTATTTTTCAATTTACATATTCAATTGACATACCTTTTACTTCTCTTAATATTTTTTCTAGTTTTATTTTATTTATTTTTAAGATTTTTTTTTTAAATTTTTTTGACAGAGTGAGAGAGCACAAGCAGTGGGAGGGGCAAAAGGAGAGGGAGAAGCAGGCTCCCCAGTGTGCAGGGAGCCCAATACCAGGCTTGATTCCAGGACCCTGGGATTATGACCTGAGCCAAAGGCAGACATTTGACTGACTGAGCCAACCAGGTGCCCCTTTTTCCAGTTGTATGGACAAATATTTGATACACATCTCTGTATAAGTTTAAGGTATACAGTATGATGGTTTGATTTACATATGTTGTGACATGATTAACATGACAGGTTTCATTAATATCCATCTCACAGAGATACAATAAAAATAAAAGAATTTCTCCTTAATAAGAATTCTCAGGATCTAATCTCTTAATAGCTTTCCTATGTATCATACGGCAATGTTAACTATAGTCACCATGTTGTACATTATCTGCCCAGTACTTACTTATCTTATAACTGGAAGTTAATACCTTTAAATGCTCTCTTAACATTTATACTTTATCTTGACTTGTTTTTTGAGTTGGTCCTTATTTTTGCCTTAGTGACAAGAATAAATGTATCTTGAGACATTATTACTGAGTTAATTTTTACTTCCATCATCATGAAAGCTGAGTTTCATTGCTCCTGTGTTCCTAAAATCGCCATTTTATTGGTTGAAACAATTATACTTATTTTGGAGTTGTTCGGGTAACTTAGAGAATTTTAAAATCCCTATTCTATTCTGTCTCTGAAATTGAACATTTATTTTTATGCTTGTGTTGACCTTAAGAATGTGTTATTAGTCAATGGTTAATAGAGAAACTTATCAGTAGAAACTGACTATTTGAACAGATTTCCCTGTGACCTGAGTTCAAACAGTCAGCAAGCATGCTCTGTTTAACTTTTGGACAATATTCAGTTGGAATGAGTATGAGCCTTAAGAAGGCAAGTAAATAAACTTAAGCATCATCACATCACTAACAGCTAGAGGTAAGACACTTTCTATTTCTCCACTGGCTATCTAATATAACTTCAGTGAAGTTTTACAATGTCCCTTGAAACAGCTATTCAGCCACGAGAATTTTCAAGAGAGGGCATCTTCTGTGATCACTAAAGGTGCTAGCTGGGAGATTAACAATAAGCAATCTGTTTTATTTTGAAAAGACAAAGCGATTTCAAGTTCAGATACGCTATGGAAGTAACCTAAGTAAGAGCTATCAGTAGACTGCCAGCTACAAGAAAGGGAGATGGAAAGAAGTGGATGAATTTGAAAGGTGACCGGTAGGCAGAATCATTAGGCTTTGTATATAAGATTGGGAGATGAGAATAGTCAAAATATTGGCAGAGATGTCAATTAAACAAATGATATTGACACATAATTTAGGAATAGTTGAAAAATTCAGTCTTAAGCATGCATAATTTGAGAGGCCTGTGGGACACTCAAGGGAGTGTTGAGGTTCTTAGCTGTAGTTACAGACAGGGGATCATCAACTTCTAATTATTCAATTTATGAGAAATGAGAAAATCAATGACGAGTTGTTCAGAAATGCTGATAAGACCCTCCAAGAATGTATGCTTCTGAAAATGGCCAACAATCATAATTTGTGAAATGGGAGGAATGCATTTTCTGAGAAGTCTTACTCGCTTTAATTTCGTTTAAAAACAATGCACAGCTACTATATGGTAAGCAGTGTCTAAAGTTCCAAAGGAACAAAATCAAATCCTTCCCTACAAAAAATGTATAATATAATGAAGAGAATACATTCAAAATTTAGGATAGCTTTTTAATTATATTTATTTTTTTTCTCCCCACAGATACAAAAAACATATTTTTATCAGAACACCTAGGTTGGTCACTCAAATCTTATTTATTATTATGTGTTATATATAAAATATATATAGTGATATAGTATACATAATTATTACATAGCATATAAAATATATATGTACATATATATTTTTGTTATAAAGTTCTGCAAATAATAACTATGGGAAACAGAATATAGAGCACTAAGAACCTACAGTCTCACAAATAACACTATAAATAAGTAGAAACTAACCAGTAAGAATGTCACCAGTTTTAAACATCCTAAATTTCTAATAACACTAAAATAAATACAAAGCCGTATCTTTACAAACTTCTTATAAGTTGCTTAGTGGAATTGATTGTAAGAGCACTGCAGCTCTTTGAAGTGGAAAGAGATGTTGGAAAGAATATTATGTTAACCTTGTAGGTTAATAATGATGGTTCATTGTCCCGGTTTCCTTTTTTTATGCATTGGCTTAAAATAGAAACTTAACATTTGTTGTTTGGCCAATTACCTCATAAAGAAATTGCTCATATGGTGCCAAGTGAGAACAGATGCTACAAAATGGTATCCTCCTATACACAGTTTTATAGTTGTTAATTTCAATCCATTGCAAATGTTTTTCAATTCCATTTAAAGAAAATGATAACTGTGATGTGTAAAGCTTTCATGGTTATTAATTTATTTATTTTTGTAGCTTTGTCTCACATTACAATGTGATTTCTTCAGGCTTGATTCTCCATTTCGTTCAAAGTGTTTTATTATTTAAATCTTCTCATTACTTAAGACTTTCCCTTTTGTTCACTATTTGGATTCTCATAACCAAGACACTTATTCATGTGTGAGATGCTGCATTAAACACTTTGTCAGAAAAGTAAACAATTTTGGGATGATAGGATAGTGTACACCAATTAAGCAACATATGTAGAAAACTGAAGTAAGAAAAAGACTGTAAGTCAACCAAGTGTGCGTACGTTTCTAGGGAGGGGAGGGTATATTCATGGGTTGTCACTCAGCTTGATGATCTTTTTTTTCTTGGCTTTTAGCTGTTATTATTTGGTAGGTCCATGCTAAATCATCTCAAGAGATACCAGAAATGAGCAGACACATTTATATGTTTTCCTTGTTATATTCCCCTATTTATCCACTGCATCTGAAAAATTCGTGCAATATAGATATATACTATAACAAAAAAGCAAAATTATCCAATAGGATTAAAGCCCACAATATCCTTGCATCTTAGGTTTCCTGTCTGAGAAGTGCGACGCATTTACCTGACTTGATTTGGAAAGGAATCTTGATATATATATCTGTATCTAGATATAAATATAATCTAGAATATATAAATAAATATCTAGATATAAATATAATCTAGATACAGATATATATAAGGATTTTATCTTATTAAAAAAAGAATGGATTCAGGCTGTGTCCAATATTAACTACTAAATTAGAGAGACAGAGAGACTGATCCATATTATGTAACATTTTAATAACTACCATAGAATATCATGCAATAAAAAAAAACTCTATGCCTTAAACATTACCTTTTCATATACTCTTGTTTTCTAATTGCAGAACTAGACAGCTTTTTGCGGGGGGCATGAGGAAATGGCTTTGGGTCTCCATACAAGTGTTCTGGGAATGACAAGGTCATCTTATTGATGACAATATTTAGATTTGATAAGAGTCTCTTTTTTTTTATTTTCCAAAAATAATGGTGTGGTAAAAAAAATTTTTTTAAATAAAGAATTAAATAATTTTACTTTAAGTTCTTCTCTTTTTTCCCTTTCAATAAATTTGTGTTCAGTATGCATGTGTTTATAAATATGTATATTCCTTCACCAGTTTCCTAATGTATTGTCTTTGTTTCTAATACATCTGATGTAGATTTACCTAAACTGTGAATAAAAGGCAGGTCTAATTGCTTATTTTGCAAAAGGTAAGATTCCAAAAATAGTAGCACACTGGGGACAAAAATAAAGATTGTACTATAAAAATTGAGCCTTTCCATGCTCTAAAGGAAATGGTCACAGAAAAGACACCCTAGACTGAGATACAGTTGTAAGAACAGAAGTATAGATATTCTGATAAAAACTTTTTTTTTCTTTAAATCAGTGGAAGAGCAAATGTATTCAAATTCTTCCTTTCTATTAACTACTCGCAGCATTATTTTCAACCCGGTTTCTATGTCCCTGTAAGACTCAAAGTTAATTTACTATTACAGATTCACAGATGTTGTTTTATTCATGCTCTAACAAGTCTTACTGGTCATACCATGTATTTTATTCCTGAACTTCTAATAGAAAATGTGGAACCCTTTCATATTAAAAGAATACAAAAATAATTTTATTAAGATAATTTATTCTTAAAGCAAGCTAAAATATCTATGAGTATATTTTCCCTCATTTCATCAAATTCAAGGATAAATACCATACTACTAAGGTAATGCTGAGGATATAAGTCAGCCACTCAGGGTAAAAAATATGGAATAGTTTAATCCAAAAGCAAACAGTTTATTGCTTAGTTTAAAAAAAAATCTAAAAGAAGTATTTTTTGGACCATAGAGCCCCAACTGAGAATGCCAAGCCTTAAGCTCCAAAGTGATATCTTGAAACAATAATTAAAAAAATAGAACACCGAACATAAAAGCTGGTGATCTAAGATGACTACAAGACATTTTCATTTCTAACTTCAAATCCTATTCACTCTGTTTCTCCCGTGTCCTTAAATATAAAATAAAAATGTTCTCCTGGTTAAACATATCTAAACTTTTTTTGGAACATTGATCATTTTGAGAATACAGGAAAAAGTACACATACATGTACAAAACTTTGCATATGAAATTCAGGGTCTCATATATACCCCACTAAAGGCCATGTGAATGCTATAAAGTTTCATGCACCCGACTTAAAAGCCCTTGGCCTAAAACAATATATTTTTTTTCTTTTAGAGGCCTTTCTAAACCTTCTACCACCATCATCAAGGCTTCTTAGAAAGATAAGCACCCAATAGGTGCTCATCAAACATTAGTGGTTAATAATGATAAACATCTGTTCCCTCTCCTTATACAAGTAATAACTTGAAATCAACTATCATGTGAATTTTGTCACAAATGTTCAGTTCACATTGCCTAATTCCCATGATATCCAAGGCAAGGCAATTTTAGGAGCTGAGTCAACCTTCAATAACTAGGAATTAACAGGATCTATGCACCCTAAATAAGTTCATGAGGAAACCAAGATATCCCAATTCTATAGAACTTAGCTCTGTCAGCTCAAAAACTTACCAGTCCAATAAACTTAGCCAACACCAAGCAAAAATCATATATAATTTTACCGGAACCTATTTATAACTAGAAATGATGCCCTTCTTGGGGGTGGTAGTAATTATCAACTCTCATAATTATTCATTTCTCCTCTCTTCCCTGGACACCCAGTAGACAAAAGTTTTCAGTCTGCTTACAATTAGGGTAATACTGCTAGTTCCAGCTGATGGAATGTAAATGAAACTCTCAATTGTCACTTCTTGGCTGAGGCACTTAAAAGCATCTGATCGACTCTGTAGCTTGCTCAAACCATGACACTGACCCTGAAAGCTTCACGTTTATAATGAAAAACCACAAGATGGGATCTTAAAATTCCCTTAGAAAGGCACTTCTCTGGAGAAATAAACTTAGGCCACCAATATTTCAGGACTTAACTGACACCTAAGAATGGCTTAGCCTAATTTGATGAACATGCCAGGCTAGATGACACTATTTTTTTTTTTTTTTTTTTTTTTGAGAGAGAGAGCAAGAACTCCTGCCCAAGCAGGGGAGGGGCAGAGAGAAACAAGCTTAAGCAGGCTCCGTGCCCAGTGCAGACCCCGACACAGGGCTCAGTCTCACAACCCTGAGATCATGACCTGAGCAGAAATCATGAGTCAGATGCTTAACCGAATGAGCTACCCAAGCACCCCAACATTTGATTTTTTTTAAATTAAAATGTAATGGGTAATAGAGTATCATGTCATCTGCAAATAGTGAAAGTTTTACTTCTTCCTTGCCAATTTATAGTACTGACATTAAAATAGGCACATCAATGAGACAGAATAGAAAAACCAGAAATGAACCCACAACAATATGGTCAATTAGTCTTCAACAAAGCAGGAAAGAATACCGAATGGGAAAAAGGCAGTCTCTTCAAGAAATGGTGTTGGGAAAATTGGACAGCAACAGGCAGAAGAAAGAAACTGGGTCACTTTTTTACACCATACACAAAGATAATTTAAAAAAGGACTAATGACCTAAATGTGAGACAGGAGACCATCAAAATCCTAGTGGAGAAGGCAGGCAGCGACCTCTCTGACATGGCTATAGCAACTTATTAGACTTGTCTTCTGAGACAAGGAAACAAACAAAAAAACTGTTAGGACTTCATCAAAAGAAAAAGCATCTGCACGGTGAAGGAAACAATCAATAAAACTAAGAGGCAACCTATTGAATGGGAGAAGATATTTGCAAATGACATATCTGATAATAGGTTAGTATCCAAAGTATATAAAGAACTTATAAAAATCAATACCCCAAAAATAATTTAATTAAAAGTGAGAAGACATGAATAGACATTTTTCTAAAGACATACAGATGGCCAACAGACACATGAAAAGATGCTCAACACCACTCATAGAGAAGGAATTGCAAATCAAAACTAAGATGAGATATCCCCTCATACCTATCAGAATTAGTAAAATCAACACCACAAGAAACAACAGGTGTTGGCAAGGATGTGGAGAAAGGGGAGCCCTCTTGCACTGTTGGTAGGAATGCAAACTGGTGCAACCACTCTGGAAAACAGTATGGAGTTTCCCCAAAAAGTTAAACATAGGACTACCTTACAGCCCAGCAACTGCACTACTAGGTATTTACCCAAAGAATCCAAAACTACTAATTCAAAGGGATACATGCACCTCAATGTTTATAGTAGCATTAACTACAATCGCCAAATTATGGGAACAGCCCAAGTGTCCATCAGCTGATGAATGCAAAAGAAGATGGTATGTATACATATATATACACATTCACAATGGAATATTACTTAGCCATGACAAAGAATATATTCCTTTTCCAGTCCATTTCCAGTGACATGGATAGAGCTAGAGAGTACTATGCTAAGCAAAATAAGTAAATCAGAGAAAGACAAATACCATATGATTTCACTCATATGTGGAATTTAAGAAACAAAACAAGTAGGCAAAAAAAAAAAAAAGTGAGAGGCAAACCAAGAAACAGAGTCTTAACTATACAGAACAAATTGACGGTGCCTAGGGGGGAGGTAGGTGGAAGGATAGGGAAATAGGTGATGAGGATTAAGGAGGACCCTAGTGATGAGCACCAGCTATTGTTTAGAAGTGCTGACTCACTACATTGTACAATTGAAACTAATATTACATTGTATGTTAACTGGAATTCAAGTAAAAACTTAACAAATGTAATGGGTAATAGAAATGTTAGAAAGTCAAACAATAAAAATTGGTGAAAGGATTCTGAACATCCTTTTGTCACCCCACAATTCACAACCATATTTAAATATACTGACATTGCTTTCAACTTTCTGTATGCCAGTGTAAAATACTGGATTTCTGAGTGGACATGAAACCCAAAATAGTACTTCCTTATTCCTGTTTGAGGTAGTTATATGGGAACTGAGTGTGGCATTTGCTTATTAACAAGCCATAGTTGAACATTTGCCACAAATGTTTTAGATCAGCTAACTCCCAAAAGTCAAGCAACTAACTCTTCCCCTCTTATCACCATTCTCTGATATGACTTGAAAGATGTTGTGTGTGGTTGGTTACAAAATCTACCTGAACAAGACAAAGCTTAATAACTTTTAAATAAAGTGGAAATCTGATCTCTTCTCTAAACAGACTGTCAAGATGTACACTCCATAGGAATAGAGAGCAAGGTTATTGAACAGCAACAAAAAAATACGTTATTCATCTTTATTCAGTGCTAACAAACATCTTATGAAACAAAACTGCAGCTACTTCTGGCAAATGTTCTAATCATATTATAATTATCCACTATTTTCAGCAGTAAGAAATATTGCTAATAGCATATGCCAGGAGACATATGCTCCAAATTGTAGGGTGTGTAGACTTCTCCAGAATCCTTCCTAAAATCAATCACTTAGTGGTCATAGGTCACTTGAATCCAAAGTAAATTTTTAATCAATGCTCAGCACGCTTTCTATGATATTAAGTAATATGCACATCCAGCAAGAGGAAAGCTTAACATTCTTTGTAAGCAGGATAATAAAGGCGGTAATTGCTAATAGAACACTTGCAATGACCTAACGTTGAGCCCATAAACACCACGCATTGACTGTCTCAATTGCTCTTAGATGAATCTTGGAAGGTGGCAGACCATTTTTTAGTGCAAACTGACATTCGATTATGGTCTTCATTTAATTAACTATAGTATTCACAAGGTCAATTTGTTCTCTATATACAAGATACTACATCTTCCTTATCCAAAGGAGACAATGTAGTTTCCTTGCCTTTCTGTCACCAGAGACTGAAATCAGGTTAGCATCTTGTGTAATGATCCCTACAGATAAGGTGCATTGTTCAGCTGAATGAGAACGTAGAACAATAGTCTAATCACAGAGCAATATACTTTGAAAGCTAGAATATCATTTGAGAGGTATTAATTCATCCACACAGCATAATGTAGAAAGAGCAATTCTTCTACCACTCAACAGAGAAGCAAAGACACTAAGAGGTCGGTGGACACAGAAGATGAAACAAAGGAGAATAAGACCTCACACATGTTCCGTTGTTATAATCACTCCACTTTTTTACCCAAACAGAACAGCCCTTTTAGGTTTATATCCCACATAAGCTCAAAAACTGTCAAATGCTATAAAGGTACATAAACCACTACAAAATTCTGCAGCTTTGTGCACACACACACACACACACACACACACACACACACACTTAACAACCACAGTACTGGTGAACAGCTATGAAGTTTCTCCCCTTCTTCAAATTTCCTGCTCAAAGCAGCTGCTAATATCTTTTCCTTTCTTGGCTCCCTCTCCCGTTTCTCAAAAATCTCTCCTCTCTTTAATACACTGCTGTTCTCTCCTTTATCCATATGGCTATCCCCAGAGACTTCTCCCATCGCAACTCCTTTCCTTCCATGTGTTTCCATCTTTTCCCAGGCACTTTTTTTTTTTTTTTTTTACCCCTCCCCACCTCTTGGCTTCCCTAATTCCCTATCTCCATTTAGTGCACCATTAACTCGACAATATTTATTTACGGAAATAATCTTCTTTACAAGATAGCTGTGTGTGGAGTTGGCTGAGGAAGGGGCAAAATGAATATGTGAAAACTGATACTACTACAGATTTTGTTCTTGTCACACCTGCACATATGCAGACATATATAGCTCTGTTATTTCACCAAAGTTATGACTGAAGATCAAGTTTTCATGACATGGTCACACTTGAGTCAATGTTTTTTCCTTGAGCCACTCATTTTACCTCTTCTTTTACTTTAGAACTCTTGCTGTCTCAAAATATCAAATCCACTCGGCCATAAGTTTTCCATTTCGAACATCTCCAAATTCAGAAGTGCCAATCCCAAAGGTCACAAAAAGTGTAAGTCATTAAAGTAATACTTGTCTAACTTACTTGGTGGATAGAAGACCTGAGCCAGGATGAAATCTGTCCATGGAGGTCTACCACTTCTTAAAGTGAGCCTTTGCCCCTTTTATATTCAGGTATTTATAAAACAGGGATAAAAATAATGGGGTATCACCCTCAAAATGTTGTGACTAAAGGTTAGGATATCTATTAAATTGCAAAATTCCAATTCAGTGAAAGGTATTTAGGTTGCCTTTGATCACCCAGCCAGGTGGTGTTAAATGAGATTTCTTGGACACCAGGTTTTTCCATTGCTTTCCAAGTGTCCTCTTATGCATATTTGTTGTATTTGCTCAACCATTCTGTATGATTATTTAGGGCAATGAGCAAAGAATTAAGAGAAGAAGTTCTAAAACTAGGCCATCTAAGCTCAAATTCTACTTACTACCCATAAGACTTAGGAGATGTTATTTAACCTCTTCATTCCTCTGGATCTTCCTGTGTAAAATGAATATACAACTAGCACCTAACTTAAGATGTTGCTTTGATAATTTAAAGTGTTAAAATGGGTAGTATAATTCCCAGTGGCACAGGAAAAGTGTTATATAAATTACTAGAAAGAAAAAAAGGGAGTATTTTTATCATCAGATAGTCTATGTCATAGAGTCTATGAGAAAAGACAAAAGCCTTATGTAACTGAAAATATTACTGGAAGTTGTTAATTTAAACTTCATGTGTCTCCAAATATAAGGCACTATTTCCCAATATATTCATGTTGATTTTCTAATGTTGGTTATATTTCACGGTATGTTGTGAGCGTATCATTTAGTGAAGGGAATAAAGTATGTGGGAACAGATAGACTTTTAGGGCTGAAATCTGTTCTGTTCATCTTTAAGTTATTTATCATTCTGATGTTTTATTTTTTGGCAACTTTAAAGCAATCGTAATAACGATTCTTAAGATTTTTTTGAGATGTAATATGAAGGTCTTCACATTGTTCTTGGCAAATGGAGTATAAGAAAAACATGTTAGTTACCTTCTCCTGTTGATGGAGGGGTGGGGTTTGTGTGTTTTCTAATAATATTCAGTACATGTCAGGTGCCTAGGGACTTCACACTCACCTTCTAAATTTCAACTGAGGAACTGATCTCAAATCTTAAGATAATCGTTAAGAAATGATACTTTAAAGAGGTGATTCAGGGGTGCCTGGGTGGCTCAATCGGTTAAGTGTCTTCTTTCGGCTCAGGTCATGATCCCATGGTCCTGGGATTGAGCCCCACATCGGGCTCCTTTCTCAGTAGGGAGTCTGCCTCTCCCTCTCCCTCTCTCTCTCTCTCTCAAATAAATAAATAAAATCTTTAAAAAAATAAAGAGGTGACACATAATCTGTGTCTCTGGACCCTTATGAGAACCTGGGATTATTTTTACAAACCATTATATACCTGTGGCTTGGTAGGCTGATTGCATAAACAATGCAGCACAGACACGAGTATTATTAACATACAAAATCATTTAAAAACTTGGATTTTTGTTTTCATATACTGTCTCAAATGATACTAACAGCATATAATCATTTTAGGAAATAATAAACCTATCTGTTAAAACCAGTCTTTACCCAAAAAACATGGAAATCACTACCCAGAGGACATTCAAACTAAAGCATTTTAAAGTTATTTTAAATCTGATTCAAAGCAGGGCTCTTATTTTAACTGTCCATCTTCCCCCACACTCTGGTTATTTTTATAGTTTCCTCTTTATGCTCTGATTTTATAGTGTGACTGCTCATGCATATTTGTTCCAAGGGTAAATTTCTAATATGCATAGTGCATAGAATCCTGCCCTCTCAGAGTTAAAAAAGACCTTAAAGTCATTTAGTTCAACCATCCATCAGATGCATGAATTATTCCTACTTATGTCTACATCCACTTTCACGGTGCCTTAAATATACCCTAGACATTAGCCCTATAGCCAAACATTAACTCTGACTCTAAGTGGAATTCTTAATTCATCAGCACTTTTAAAACTCCCCACTTGTAACAAAAATCTCAATTAGAGTGTATTTAACTGCTGCTTTCACAAGATGACTGATTCTCTATAATATATATTGAGCTAGCTCATCATCAGTACGCAAGTCACTCTCATGTATTAAATTAGATGCCTAAGGAACTACATTAACTCTTTCAGACCATGAGGGTATTTAGTGTTCAAAGTGCAGTAACTGTAGTAAAGAGTTATGTACCAGAGAGAAGCAGGAATAATAGATAGCCTGACAAGAAGTAAAATAAAGAGTTCCAGAAATAAATGACCTCTATAAGAATGGTGCTTTTTAGTACATTTTAAATACAAAAGAAACAGATTATTAAATACTGTGAGCCACCATTTAAGTGGATTTCATCTGAAATTTAAATCTATGTAGCACTCACTCTTTAAAGCATCACATTAAGAGAGTTGTATTGCCTGTTACAGATCTCATATTGACAGAGAGATGTTGTGATAATGATAGTCATTAAAATAACTGCCTAGTCAGTCTTAAAATGATAGGCATTAAATTTGTGTTTATTAACCTTTAACTTCCCTTTTGAGTTTTCAGTGACACAAAATGAAAAGTACTGAATTTAAAATTTCTCCTCCTCTCTCTTCTTTTCTTTTCCTTTAATTTTTTCCCCATAAGAGTCCTATGCTATTCATGTAGCTTTACAACTGACATTAAAATAATGCATGATTAAAATATTCATTGTACTTTCACAGAATGGACTCTTGTCCAATAATTTTGGCTACAAAAATAAGGAACATTATTCTTCACAAAATCTTTATCTTCTTTTTTTTTTTTTTTTTTTTACATTCATTGCTATAGGAAATTGAGTGTATTCTACAGTCTACCATAAATTTAAGGACCAAGATTGAGATAAAAGGATACCCTTAATGATAAAAACTGCATACATTTGTATCTCCTAGTTCCTGTGAAATGAACCAGTTTCTAATTTCTTTAAACACACAACAGAATAGTCACTTATTCTCATAGGCTATTAGTATCAGAAAGTTCTATAAGATACTGAATTGTGGTAGTTGTAAGAAGTGCAATGGATGTGCAAAGTTCTCATAGAGTTTACTATATAAAATATTCCGTACTGGTTTTCTGTTGTTGCCACTACAAATTATTACAAATGCATTGGCTTGAACAAGTTTGTCCTTTAGTTCTATAGGTCAGAAGCCCTAAAGTCCAACATGGGTCTCCCGAGGCTACAATCAAGGGGTCTATAGGCTACATGCATCTTCTGCATGCTCAAAAAGATCCATCTTCTGCTTATTTGCACTGTTGGCAAAATTCAGTTCCTAGAGATTACAGGACCCCACTTCCTTGCTGGCTATTGACCGAGGACCTTCCCCAGAGTCTAGACAGTGCTACATTCCTTGGCTCAAGGTCTTCTTTCCCCATTTTTAAAGCCAGGAATATCAAATCCTCTTATGCTTCGAATCTCTGTTCCATTTTCCATCTCATCTCTCTTACTCAGCCAGAACTGTTCCTGGATTCTAAGAATTCATGTGATTACATTGGGCCTCCTGAATAATGTAGGATCATTTCCCCATTGCAAGGTCTACATACTTAATCACATCTGCTAAGTCTCCTTTGCCTGTAAGGCAACACATTCATGAGTTTCAGGGATTCAGGTATGGACATACTTGAGGGGACATCATTCTGTCTGCCAAGTATCCAAAGAGGGTAGGCTGAAGTGTTGAATATTCTAGGACTACTAATATTACACACAGGAAACCTAGAATCAAAGACTTTACTTCAAATTTCTTCTTAGGATAATAAAAGAAACTATGCTAATCATAGCTGTGTGATTTAGCATAACTACATATTTTAAATAAAGTGGATGATTGAGGTATTAACATAGTACAACAAGCCAAAAAGTCAACAATATGTATTTTGCATATCAGTCGAGAAACTGAAAACTGTCTGATTATTTACATTGCATAGTGATTGATCTTGCCATCAAGCATTCTTTCATCCACTGGTAACCTTGCCCAGATTTTTCTCTGGGGATTTAAGCTCTTTCCTCACTCTCAATTCAGGAGCTTCCAAATAAAGCAGAACCCAAGGTTGGAACAACTGACCAGGCCTGAACAATTCAGCATAGCATCTTCACTTAACCACTTAGCAGAATTTATCTGCTTCAAGATAATTCTAAACTTTAGAGATCTTTTCAAGAACATTTAGAGTGGGGTTTTTTTTCCTGATCCCCAATGAAAGATGAAACACTCCCAAATAGTTTTTAGGAAGTCACATAACCTTAGTATGAAAATCTGATGCATTACCAAAAATAAACTAGGACAGGCAAATCTAAGTGCAATGTATTAAAATAACATAACACAACTTAATAGGGTTTATTTGAGAAGTGGAAAATGATTTAGCATTAAGAAATGCCTCAACATACCTGGTCTATCAAAAATTTATTATTCGCCTTTGTGCAAATTTCAGGAATATATTTGCTTTGGTCAAAAACTATTGGAACTAAAATTATTTTATGCATGTGTAATTTTTTCAGTAAGTTTTTAAATGAGGTATAACATACATGAAAGTATAAATTTTTTTAATGAAAAGCTTGGTAAAACTTTGCAAATTGAATGCATCTCAGAAACCCCCTTCTTGACACCACCCACACTCTGGACCATATAAACTCTATGCTGACTTTTAATATCAAGGACTAGTAGTGTGCAAAAAAAAAAAAAAAAGAAAGGAAGGAAGAAAAAGAAAAAAGAAAAAAGTAGAAGTGCCTAATGCTGATCTTTCTCCAGGCTGGATTCACCCTTTCTTCTTTTCGTGTAAGGGTCACTCTTCATTTTGTTATCAACACTCAATTAAGGATTTCGGTTGGGTTCCTTCTTCTGATAAAATTACTGTTCCCAAGGCTTCACCTCCCAGGGTAGCTTCCCTGGTACGTTCATCACTGCTCTTCCCCAGGCATAGGCTGAGCTTTGGTCCTGGTCTCCACAACGCAGACAGACTGCCAAAGCACCCTTCTACTTACAGAGTTTTTGTTTTAACAGCCCTCTCCAAAAAGCTTCACACACTGGCAAATGTCTTCCGAAAACCCTAGTGATGTGCTTGTTAACTCTCAAGCTCAAATTTGTCACTCCATTACAACAACAACAACAACCAAACTTTGCCTGTTTCTATTACTTCAAACTGTGGTCCTATCTCCTAGGAAAAAGCCAAGATTCTCTCTCTTGTTGGCACCCAGAATCGGGAATGACCCCAATAAAAAAGTGGTTGCAGATCATCACTTCAAATCTCTGTGGCTTTCCAAACTCTAGAATCTTAATGCCTCTCAAGACTCTTTCTTCAGCAACATTTTAATCTTCTCTAATGTAAATTTTTTTAGTTTGTCAGGAACATTTGTCTGTGTCATGAACATCTCCACCCTTCACTAAAGTGGAAATCTTTAAGCATGTGTTTTAATTTATGTATATGACACTGTGCCATTGATCTGGGTTTATTTCGTAATACTTTGCCCATGGGATTTTTTTTTTTAAGATTTATTAGTGATGCATAAGGTACATTTAATTTGTTGTTTCTGGCTACTGTATACTAGTTCAAGTATGCATCCATTATATTTTACCCATTTACCTACCCATTTCCTTAATGAAAGAAAACTAAGGAGTAGGCTTTCTTTTAACCTACCTCTTCATGGGTCAGTTTTAGTTATACTCTGTGTCTATTGTCCAGGGTGGAGTCGCTGGTCCATTAACATGATTTCTAAATATACATCTTATTCTATGCTATCTCCTAGAACTATCATTGACTTTTATGTTGCTTTTATATCTGGAAAACTTGCTGCAACTTTTGCTTAGTCCTAATTTTTTTCTGAAACAGTGACTAACCTATGTTGGTGCTTTTTTTTTTTTATCCTAGACATTGAAAAGTATTTCCCCTTCCCTTTCACATTGCACACTCTTATTTGTTCTTATTGTATATGGTAAATCAGAGCTTTTGGTTTTTCATTTATAAACTAGGAGTGATCTCAAGTATTCATTCCTTGTTGCCTAGTGAATGAACATTTTCCCCATAATGCATGATATTAAATTTTAGTTATTTAGATAACTAAGGAATTTTTCAAACTAAGGAATTTTCTCTTTCTAATATGATGAAATTTTATAATAACTATTTTTTTATTTTACTGTGTATTTTCTTCATTATTTTAGAAATGACTGCATTTTCTTTCAGCCCATCACTGAGGTAGATTATACCAACAGATTTTCTTATATTAAAACATTTTCACTTCTATTTGGTCATGATGTACTATCATTTTCATTACACTGTGATTTCTAGTTTGGATTTAAAATTTCTAAAATAAATATACTATTTTTAAGTAAAATAGTCCTAAACCTGTTTTAGTTACACCGTCTTTAACCAGTTGTAGGAGATGGTTTGATTTAGATCTTAACTTTGAAATATTTTCTCCCATTTCTATGGTCTAAAAGTGCATGTATTACATAGGGGTCATCTTGAATGTTAAAGTTTGGTAGAACACACCTGTCGAGCCATGTGAATTTCAGGGAGTTTGGTTAGGGATATTCTTGTTATTAATTCAATTTCTTCAAAAAAATTTTTTTATTTATTCAAGTTTAATAATTTTCGTTACCAAATAATAGCATCTATTTGGCTACGTTTTCCTTCACTATCTTCCTTTTCAGGATATGTATTGAATTTTTACTTCAAAAATGTTTATCTTTTAGCTAGAAAATATTTTGTACTCTATTTGCTTCTCCTTCAGAGACCTCCTACATTTCAAAGAGGACTCTAAAAAAAACTCCTAAAAGCCAACTCTTCAGTATTTTTGTCTTCTTCCCTCTGATGCCTTAATACTGGAAAGTGAGTTTTCATTTTTCTTTCCCTTGTCATGACTTTTCATTTCTTCAGCACTAGGTCGGTCTGTTTCTCAAGAAGGGGAATGAGAGAATGAAACATAGTGTAATAGTCTCTGCTCTAGAAGGCTTGTGGTGACAACACCACAAAACAGAAACACCAAATTCCAAGTTCTGGGCTGAGACAAGGAGGGACCATCTGTGTTCCCAATTTCCAACCTGTAGGTGGCAACTCTCACTCAGCCACACTGTAATTTTCTCAAGTTCTAACAGAAATGGCACTGAGCAGACTGAGGCACTTCAGGATGATTCGGTTTCATTAGTGTGTCTAGACTTGTTGTTTGCTTAGTTGATTAATTGATTATCACCTCAAGCAGAGAATCAAAGCAAGTCCTGCTATGGGATGCTTTCATCCTGTCTCTTACCCAGTGTCAGGGAGCAAGAATTCCCAGCTCTGGATAGTTAAATGAATCTGACAGTTGCACCCCCCAGCATCTGCAACTTGCCTGCTCTGGCTTTTATTCTTACTCCAAGGAAGTTGAGAAGAGGGAAACAAAGTCAGTCGTGCTCAAGGTTCATAAATATTTGTAATTTCTATTTCTTTTTCCTTTAAAATATTTACTCCAATCTTAAGGGCATGCAAATGATAAAATAAAATAATAAACAGATTACACATTGATAAACCACAGAGAGTAGTTTTTCTTTCACACATGTCCCTCATCCTGTAGTCTAGCCTTACTGCATACTACTGTCGTCAATAGCTGCTTCTGTATACTTTCAGAGACATGTGAGTCATACAGGTACACACACATATATTTTGAATCATAAATGTTAGCATATTATTCTCAGGATCTGGCCTTTGTCTTTTTTCTGTTTACTGTATCAAGTCAACATTCATATCTGTACAAGTGATCCATTTTTTTTTAAACAGCCACATATGTCCTCAAATGCATGAATAGTATTATCACTGAGAAAGGCTCTGAGTCAAAATCCCTCTATCAAGTCAGAGTACCCAAGGGAAGAAGATAAAACTTAGGCAGAAAAATGATCTATGTGTGTTTTCAAGCATGTGACTACATGGTGCAATGGGAGCCACGTCAGAAGAAAAAACACATCAGATGAAAATCACAATTGTCAAAATAAAAACAAGAAAGAGGCAACAAACCAATTACAGAATACTACAAAATTCTAATCAGTTATTTAGAAGTTTGGCTTAAAATCATATGCCAGAACTTGAAGAAGACTTTGATGAAGAGATAGAGATGATGAGTAAAGTGATATAAAAAGATATCAGTAAAACGTAGAATTTAAGCATTTTTCATATCTGTGATGTTCAGATATTTCAGCAGTTTTAGATATATAAATATATATGTACATATATAAATATATCAGGGATATTTAGAATATATTGATTCTTTTCAAACAGTTGGTTAATAATTCTGGAAACACACAATTTAAATATCCAGAGTAACTCACAGTAGTTGTCTTAGTCTGTTTGAGCTGCATGCTACAGACTGGGTAGCCTAGAAACAACAGAAATCCATTTCTCACAATCCTGGGGGTTGGAAGTTTGAGATCAGGGTACCAGTGTGGTCAAGTGAGGGCTCTCTTCTGAGTTGCAGATTTCTCATATCCTCACAGGGCAGAAAGGGCAAAGAGCTTTCTGGAGCCTCTTTTAAAGGGGTATTACTCTTATTAATTAGGGCTTCACCCTCATGACCTAATCACCTTCAAAAACCCCCACCTCCTAATACTATCACACTGAGCATTAGAATTTCAACATATGCATTTTGGGGGCTTCGCAAACATTCATGCCACAGCAGCAGCATAGGTAATTGTATTTAGATCGCTAACAGTTCATGTCTACTAAACAACTATGTCCTGACCATAAAACAGTTGGAATGTCCATATGAGTTTAGCCATTCATGTTCTCCATACCTACACCCATGTACCCCAGCACTTTGATGAATATACCTAGGTCAAGATTGCTAGCAATCTGTAAAAACAAATGTCATTAGAGAATATCATGAAATCAGACATTATATAATAACTGTCATGATAAATTCAAGTTAGTTAATGAGCTTTCTCGAGTCTTATTTCTCTGATTCTGTCCCCTCTTACTTTCTGCCATTGACTGCTTTTCCCGTCTTTGAGAAACACAAATTTTTGGAGTACTGCTCATTCATTGCCCCATGACAAAATCTGCAAACCTACCAGTGTCTGCTTTTACCTTTTACTTCTTCCCTTGCAATTAACCAAATATTTTGGGCTTTTTTTCCTTTTGCCTATCATAGATAAATCTTTTCCTACATAGCACTAAATAAAAATATCATTTTCTCTGTCTTTACCTATCTCTCTTGACTTTCAATTTATCACTAATTAGATCATTCTTATTCACATATAAAGCTGCTCTGTTTTGCCCAGATCAAGTATTTTTTAGCCTCTCTTGACTTCATATTCCAATCAGCAAAAGTTATCCACAAATTTCTTCTAAAATTGCTTACATTTTTCACCTCTACTTTCTGACATTACATCATTTTTTACACCACTCCAAACTAGCTTTCACCCATCCCCATCCACCAACCACTTCAATGAATCTGCTTGAGCCCAGATTACTAACAATGTTTCTCTTAGGTTCTATAACAACAGGTAACTAATTTCCCACCTAATTCTCTGCCTTATCTTTCACATTCTTCTCTCAATATTCTCTGTACTGGTCAGACCTTAAAATGTCATTTCTTGCAATTTGGTCCTGGACCTACCTTCTCTCTCCATAGATGATCTTATTCTTGTGACTTTAAAACTGTTGGCTTACTGGGGCCCCTGGGTGGCTCTGTCAGTTAAGCATCTGCCTTCAGCTGAAGTCATGATCCCAGGGTCCTGGGATAGCGCCCCGCATAGGGCTCCTTGCTCAGTGGGGAGACTGCTTCTCCCTCTCCCTCTGCCACTCCCCCTGTTTGTGCTCTCTCTCCATCAAATAAATAAATAAAATCTTTTTTAAAAAACTGCTGGCTTACTGATGAATGAGAGACTTTTCCCGTTTTTACCCTGAGGTATATATATTCCTGCACACTTGAACTCAACATAGCCAAATCTAAACTCTTGACTTTATCCTATTCCAAACTGTAACCCTCTCATCATTCAGTTGCTAAGGTTTAAAATATTCACATTGTTGTCCAGAAGAGTACCATGCATCAGTTAGTAATCCCAGAGGAGTAGAATACTGTGTACCAGTTTATCAATCCCAGGATAAACTCTAAATACTTCTGTCCCCTGGAACATCTTGGTATAGGAGTTAACGACGAAAACACAACACAATCAGACACTGGATGGAACAACACCCTACAGAGAGAAGACACAGAGCAAGATCAGCTTCAGTAGTAAGCATCGGTCCCAGTGGCTAGTAGGTCTCTCCAGGCAGTCATTTTGGGAAAACTTGCCCACATTTATCCCTCTTGTGCCACAATAGGAAGGACCTTGTCTCCTCTTCCTGCACACCCGGTTTAACCAGTGGAGTTGGCCATGTGCCATGTGACGCACATGATTTAAGTAGAGACCACGTAAGAGCATTCACTGAGCTTTGAAAAAAGAAAAGCTAGCCCCACACAAAGTGTGAAGGGTGGCACAAGCTCTGTAGGCTCTTTGTCTCTTACTGAGGTAGTGCTGCAAGCCCAAGGTCCATTGTTAGGCAACCGAGTGGAAGCCTAAATCTTGTATGTCCAAAACTGCTTTTCCCAAGAGCTAGCCCTTCTTTCCCAAGAAAGGCACTCCTGGCTACCTTACGAGGTCTCTATTACTAGCATCACCATTATCTATTTTTACTGCATCTTGTAATTTTAGAAAATTTGACTTGTAATTTTTTCACTCTTATTTCATGTGGGCATATAACCTCTACTTACCATGACAGTGGTAAGTAGAGGTTAAATGTAACTGTCATCATCATTTTTTTCTAATACAGTTTCTCACACTTATCAAGCATTCAAAAACATCTTTGCCATTAACTAATTTATGCTAGAAATATGAAGCGAAAAATTAAAATATTAGACAATTCAAGGTTAAATACTTGATCAAATAATAAAACAAATAAAACCACTTCCACAATTCTCTCTTATAAATACCCAGGTGAACGTTTGGATAATATGTAATTCCTTAATGCATACATCTTTCTCTGATATCAACATTCAAGAAATTGTTTTCAACTTTAAAATGATGATAAGGTTTTCTTTACAAAATTTTCATGTTCCTGATGTTGCTGTCATCTAGGCTAAATACTGTGCCCGTTGTTTGGATTTCACCAATAAACATTTTTATCCAAAGTGAGAAAAATTACTTCTAAAAATAATATTTAATTGAATTCATGCAAGATTTTGATAATTTTAGAAAGATTTAATATAACTATGAAATTGTAGCATCTGATAAAATATACTCTTTGTCAGTGCTTAGGGAAAGCAGATAGAAGAGTGGAAAACTGATTATGTAGTGTTCTGTGTGTGGGAGAGTGATTGTCCTAACAATTTAGTATCTATAATACAGAATATAAAAGAATCATTGTTTGAAAGCTGTGATAATTTTCCTTTGAAGGATAGTCTTTTAGTTTTGTGTAAATACGGAATGATTTCCAATTATCTAATGGTATGACTCTATTTCATGAAGTCCTTGAGGCAAATTGTCTCCTAGCTATGATAGTGACTCACAGAATATCTCTGACAAACAAAAAATATGCAATAGAAAAATTATTAAGAGGAAAAAACAACTGCCAGAATCCTAAGGAGAAAAATTTACTTTTTCTAAAAATTTTGGCTCTTCCTTTTCAATCTAGTCAGCTGATAGCTGTGACTGTGCTTTACCATTATGTTCCTTATAGACGTACATTCCAAAAGATCATTTGTCTGCCTCATGTATGTGATGAAAGAGAGGAGCCTGGAGTGATCTTTCAATATTACTTATCAACATTTATACTCATTGGTCTGTAATTGACAATTTTGAAAATTAATTAATGATCACATGGGATATTAAAAACAATTATTTCAATGCTATTTCTAAAATTGAGCACTTCATTGTTCCTGTATAGATTTGCTTTGTAGGGTAGATGAATCAACCAAGGACTGGGAGATGGTATACATCCATTAACAAATATTTGAGTATCTAATATGTGCTAAGCACTGATATATATCCTGAGAATACAGTAATAAACATGGCACAAAAATCCTTGCTTAATGGAGCCTACTTGGGGCAAAGGGAAAGAGATAACTAATAACTAACAAGTAATTATACGGTATAGTTTCTATCTGAGATACATATTTTAAAGAAAAAGTGAGACATTGTGCGAATGCTTAGATAGAATGATCAGGGAGGCCTCTCTCAGGAGGAAACATATAATCTCAGATCTGAGTGATGAGAAAAAAAATGTTGAGGAATATCAGTACAAAGTTCATAGGATGTGAAAGGACTTGGCATTTATAAGAAACAAACAAAGCCTTGTGTCTGGAGCATTACTGAAGGCAGGAAGTGGGCACTAGATGAAATCAGAAAATAAACAGGGTCTTCTTCATACACAACCTTGTGAGGGATGTCTGGGTGGCTCAGTAAGTTAAATGTCTGCATTCGGGTCAGGTCACGATCCCTGGGTCCTGGGATCGAATCCCGCATCGGACTCTCTGCTCACAGGGGAATGTGCTTTTCCCTCTACCACTCTCCCTGCTTGTGCTCTCTTTCTCTCAAATAAATAAGTAAAATCTTTTAAAAAAAAATATACAAAATTGTGAGCAGGTAAATTCCAGATCTTAGTGTCAGGACAATGGGAACGGAGGGATAGTTTTTTGTTTGTTTCTTACAAAGAACTGCACATACTGTGTACGACTGGTGAGTTTGGACATATGCAAGCACCCATGATGTCACCATCACAATGAAGGTAAAACACATCCAACATCCCCCAGTTCCTCTATCCCTGCTTTCCTTTTATTCTTTTTTAGGTGAAAGGGACAATAATAAGTCCAGATGCCCAGAGGACAGTGGATTAAGAGGTGGCAGGTGGGATAATCTTAGAAAAAAGAAGGTGCCTGAAGAGTCATTGTATTAGGAAAGGGGAGAGGTAAAACTGGCAACGGAGATGGAGAGAAGTAGACAGATTTGTGGTTGGGTATTCCAAATCTCACATTATGCTAGATTTCTCTCCTGATTCAAACCTTGGATTTTGTACATAGTGAAAAAATAAACAAAATAAATGGTCTCCTATCTTCTATGTTTTTCACTGATTTTTTCTAAATGTTTGGTATTTTAATAATTTTTAAATATTCACAATTTCTTTTTCCATGAAGCCTGTTAATACTTTTGGATAAGACATCTTATTGCAACATGAGCACATATGTTAATGCAGGAACGTACATGCTGTGATGTGGAAAATGCCCCCTTATCCTTAGTCCTTATGTTATGCGATCTTACATTGAAGTTTCTCAGACTAAGATATATTTGACTAATGTTAATTACACACTGACACACAGTTTTTAAGTCATCATAAAGCTTCACGAACACTTACTGAATTCTGAGAAGTAATCTAAGATGTCAAATGAACAAAACCAGGAAGGTGAGTGCTCAAATGAGGGACTGTGTGAAAAGAAAAATAAATGAGTGGCAACAAACTCCTAAATAGAATTATGAATTAAGTCACAAGTGTTCATCTAAACTTTCATCACTTCAGATGAGTACAATATTAAGAAAGAGTAACCTATTATTTCATTCTGAGACATTAATGTCAAACTTTAGCATTCGTTGTACTCCTGATAACTTTGAAGATCTCAACAGAATGCACATCTCTAGAAGCATTCAATTTGTTTCAACAAAGTTTAATCTAGGCCTCCAGTTCAAACCTCCATCATCTAAGACTCCAATTTTCAAATATAAGAATTGCAGTCATTAAGTATAGACAATGCGTTTCAATGCCATGAGGTGTCACCATGGGTTGGAGAGTGTCATAGTATGAGCACCACATGGGTGATCCCACCTCTGCCACTCAGCAGCTGTGCACCTTTAGTAAGTCACTGAACTCCTGCAAACCTGTCTTCCCACAGGAGAAATACAGAGGTGGGACTAGGTAATACACGAGGTCCATTCCATCTCCAAAGTGTTAACAGTTTCCACCACAATGTTATACTGGATAGGGAAGTATTTCCCACAGTCATAAAGAAGTTATAATAACTGCATAATATTTTTTAATACTCCAAAATTCCTCTTACTCAGTTAATACTGCTTGATCAGACTCTAGCATGATGACCTTATTTGGGACAAACCGTACTGCTAATGGAAACTGAATCACACTATTTCACTCTCTGGAAAGTGCCCTGAAGAAGATGAGGAAAATATTGACCACAGATGCCTATACAGGGGCAACTTTCCTCTTTGGGTTTATTAGTCTTTTCTAAATATTTTATAACGAATATGTATCTTTTTAACATTTTAATTAAAAATTTTCACACAAAGCTGTAAGAAATAGACAAAGAGATCTTATGTATACTTTACCCTGTTTCCACCACTGAAATCTGTAATACTATTGTATAATACCCCAACCGATGTATTGACATTTATATGTTTTGCCAACCTTACTCAAGTTTCCCCACTTTTACTTGTAATGACCTGGGTGAGTGTGTGAGTCCAGAGTTTAGCCAAAACCCTCCACGATTTTGCTGCTTTAGCACCCGTTTATGTGGCCAAGCCGACTACCAAGGACTTGAAATGACCCCAGCCATCCCATAATTGCATATCCTAAAGAGCAATCCACCGACTCACAGCAAATGTAAGCTCCTGATATGACTTCCCCAACACTCCTTGTGAGCAACAGTCTCTCATGGCTCTTAGGGCCTTCCGCTTGTGCGTCCCTTACGTAAGACCCCTTGTGGCCTTTTATTAAATCATTAAAAGTGACCTATAAAATTATTGAAGTTCCTAGCAAATTTAGGTTCCATTAAATACTTTAGCAATATATATATTTTTTAACTTTCATATAGTCCTCCAATAAGAAAAAAGAATCTCAAAATGTCTTTGAGATTTTTATTATCATTTATTTGTTCTCCTTTTTAAGATGTTACAGAATTTAAATTATATTTTTAACTATGGTTATTGTCATGGTGATATACTGTTCATTGGAAGCATAAGCACGGTCAATTAAATTAAACAAATTAATGAAAAGATTTCGGGACATCATGAACTCACCTGAAATTGTAACAAGTATGGCATGGTCTCTAAGAATTCCCAAAATGTATTTGAAAATGAAGAAAACTATGTTACACTAAGGTCAAACTAGGAAATCAGTCAGAAGTAGCAGAATCCAATGCAAAATTCTAAGAAATATGTAGACGTGTAAATTAGGTAAGTCTTGTAATTGTAAAGGAGTCAAAACTTGGGCAGCAATTCTGCCAAAAGTTCCTTAAGCAATGATTAATATAAAATTACCGTATGTGCAGAGGCCTTTATTATATTTTTTTATTATGTTAGTCATCATATAGTACATCTTACTTTTTGATGTAGTGTTCCATGATTTATTATTTGCGTGTAACACACAGTGCTCCTTACAACACGTGCCCTCCTTAATACCCATCACCAGGCTAATGGAGGACATTAGGGGAAGGAAGGGAAAACTGAAGGGGAGGGTATCAGAGGGGGAGAAGAACCATGAGTGCAGAGGCCTTTAAAAAGTCGTCATTGATATTTGGAGGGAAGATGCTAGCATTTTTTGCAATGAAAATAAACCACTATTTAAAAAATATTAGGATCAAGATAACAAAAACCAGCAAACATTGGGCTTCTGATTTCCTCCCTGTCACATTCCCTGTTCAAGCTTCATGTCACATGGTTAGCTGCAGACTATAGCCTTTTTCCCTCTCCCACCAAGGATCACCCCACAAGTGAGCTGTGACACCATACAAGCTGGAATGCCTCCCTAGTTCCTTAAATAATATGTCCATGATAGCGACTGAGATGTGTAGCAATAAAGTACATTTTCTGCTTGGTTTGTCAGCTATGTATAATAGTCACTATTAAAAAGGTTCAAACATTCCTTCCTTCAATGCTGAAGTATGAAGAGTTCCCAAGAGTCTACTCATCAAAAATGTAAATCACATCAGTGATAGAATCACTGAGTAGCAAAATCAAATTAAAAAAAAAAAAAGAAAGAAATTAAACCAGCAATGTCAGTAAGCTTCCATAGCAGAAGTGGAGTAGTGATACACCACAGATTAGAAGATCATTCATAATGAGTGAAACCCACCAGCATATCACACAATGCCCCACTGGACTTACTTCCTCATTTCAGGGCAGGTTCAGAAGGGCACAGGTGGAAGAGGCAAGTACCTAAAACGCACTGAATTAGAGAATCCCATGGCAATCCAAAAGTCAATCAAGATAAATGACATTTAATGACGTTTGGTTGACTGGTTGAAGTGTAGTGCTTCTCTCCCATTAGCATGCATAAATGAATACTACATTAAAAATTCAGCTTCCCTCATATTCCATGCTTCCAAAATTTCTATATTTTCCATCACACTGTCTAAAATGTTCTGCATGGCACTCAAAAACCTCTGTTGTGTTTTGTTTTCATCCTCTTCCTCAATCCCTTTTTTCTCTATCCTTATTTCTGTTTGGTATTTTTATCTTATTCAGACTACGGCCTAACATTGTGCCCAGTTCCATTGGAATTAATGCTGTTACTCACTTGCCATTTCTTCTTTCCTCCTTTTTGAATTCTACTAAAGGGCCCCAAGTTCGGTAAATATTTACTAACAGACAGACCCTGGGAAAAGATCAGTATGAATAAGTCAACAGTTGGGAGTTTGTCGTTGTGATCAGTTTTATTTTCAAGGATGTACCTGGAAAGGGGCTTTCAAACTGGGTTCCAGATCTGAAAGTTCTGAGGAGATCCTCACCATGAGGAGGACAATCAGAGGATAAATGGAACAGGCAGTATTTCAATAAATCCGTTATTTTCATTTTAATATATTGATTTTAAAATATTTTATTTGAAAAAAAGCACCAGTGCCAAAAATATTTTAAAACCCTATTTTACAACAGTTTGTTCAAATTTGTCTTTTTGCACATGTAAATAATATTATAAATGTGTCTCAAGAGTATGCACATGTATTTCATTTCTGTAATTCAATCAAGATAATTAAAATTGTATTTGAAATACAGGGCACAAGATGGGAAACATAATGAGGTACTTTTTTTGTGTGCAAGAAATGCTATATTTAATTCAACCCTTGAATTAAAGAGTTTTAATTATATGCATTGACTTTTTCTATTCAAAACATCACATTGTAACAAAAATAATACTTGTATATCTATAATAACTTTTTGGAGCTAATATTTATTTCCTTTGCTGTATTTCTATGCTTTTCTTATTTATGGAGTGTTTTTGATTATTATTCACAATTCTTTTAAAAGTAGATATAGTACATGTTTTAATATCGCAGCCTCCGGCTTTGCAGATAAATAATGGCAGTTATAGCAACTTTATTTAAATGGTTCTTCAGTGTTAATTATGTTTACCACCAGTATCAAAACCTTATGCTAATTTGTGGGAAAATCTAAGTATGACTAACAGCTCACAATTTTTTATATCCATAGGAACAATTCTGCTAACATGAGCTTTTAACTTCATAAAATTCATGAACAATGTTATTATTATGTATCTTCACTATCACTACTGTTGCTTTTTCACAGACACTGGATTTGTTCATCTGTGGAGGGATGAAAATGGGACATACTCCACGGAAGTCCCCAGGTAGAAGCCTCTCTTTTCTAATCAGCAAAATTTTCTGCCTTAGATAAATTTTTTACACCTTTATTTTTACACCATATGGAGGTAAAAGAAAAAAAAAAAATGTTCTCCAGAAGCAGTAACTTTATGTTCCTAATCCCTTTTTGTTTCAGGCATTTCATCAGGACCATTGAATCCAGCTTAAAACCATATACTCAGAATCAATTTCAGGATACAGTTAATTTCATGATGAAATTAGTTATCAAAAGAAATTTACTAAGAAATAATTTTTCGAGAAAAGGAAAAGGAACACGGATCATGTCAACAAAGATAAGAAAGCAACTGACATATGAGCTACTTGCTCAGAATCACAATAAAGGCTCTTTCAAGGATTCTCTCAGGGGCCACCCAAGTACACAGGTGTGGTTCACTTATTAGATGGCCAAAAGGAGAGCATTTTCATCTGAAGATAAAGAAATGAACCCTAAAAAACCCCAAATATCCTATTCTTGTAGGGACTGAGCTCCTAAGCTAAATAATATGTTCTAGAGAACTAAACTAGGAAACAAATTTAATGGTTTATGGGAGTTATCATAAATGATTTCAAAAATACCTACAGTTGAGGGTAGTTAACTTTTACTTCTCATTTTATGGCCATAGTAAGAAACAATCAAAGTTCTCTTCCTTCTTTAAAAAAATAAATTTAGGAAGATTAGTTTACAGAAGAACCAAAAATCATGCATGGAAGTCAGTTGCTGGCGACTTCACTAGACGTCGTCAGTGGAGCAAAGGCTCGTGGCACCACACCAGTTAACAACGTGCATGATTCATACTGGATTTCAGCAAAACTACAAAGCATTACGTGCTGTGTACTTGCGTCATCACCTATGAACAGTCCGGACAGAGAATATTAAATCTAAAATATGAGAGGTTGGGATAGAGGGTAGACACAGTTATCTGTAAAGAAAAGGGTATTTATCATGCCTATAGAGAGAAAAAGTACCATATTTAGGTGACTGTGGGGCCTGGAAGAGAAGGTGGCAAAATGTTGGAAGGAGATTCTTAAATAAATGTGAGAGAAAACAAAATGCCACCAAATATGAAGTCCTAGAGAACTTATTTTAAGTAGCCAGGAGAATACATTTTAAGGGGATTTAAGGAGATTATTTGATAATCTTCCTAAATTATTTGCATATATTGGCATAGCATAATTAGTATATTACATACAATAGAGATTAATATTTAGAGAAAAACTGCACAGTTTGAACTTAAGAGGTGATCGAGTCAAAGACGTAGACTCATTACATCAACCTGCGTTTTGGAAGTTGAGGGAAAAAAAATCAAGGTTTTGTCTTCCTAAGAAAAGTGGAGCAATATACCCTTTATTATGATTTATTCCCAAGTGTGACTAAAGGCATAGTAAGTTTACTACTTTTTTTGTTTTGTTTTGTTTTTTAAGATTTTTTATTTTTATTATTTGTCAGGGAGAGAGAGAGTGAGCGCACAAGCAAGGAGAGCAGCAGGCAGAGCAGGAAAGGGAGAAGCAGGCTCCCGGCTGAGCAAGGAGCCCGACACAGGACTCAAACCCAAGACCCTAGGATCATGACCTAAGCCAAAGGCAGTTGCTTAACTGACTGAGCCACCCAGCTGTCCCTATAATAGACGTTTTGATGAAGATGAGAGCACCTATTTATTTCTGAAGATCTTTGTGAAAAATTGTTTTAAATTTTAAAATGTAACATTTCTTATTCTAATAACAAATTTGCCCATGGAGCAATTGAGAAAAAACCTTTTATTACCATTTCACAATTTTGCCAAAAATGGTTCTTTGAAGATTGATAACTCTCCTTATTCACTACACTGGATTATGATGACTTCTTATTTGTCCAGTAAGTTTATCAAAATATGAGGAATTGATATTAGCGAAGACTGCTCAAATATATTTATTGTTTTTACAGTGGGGTTTTCAGACTTTGTAAAGATGGAATCCCACATGTTTTGAGCAATAGAATTTAAAAGCAGTTTATACAATTTAGGATTATAAGAAGTCTGCAAGGAAAAGTCTAGGAAAAAGAATTTTGATTCCTCTTACAAAGAACTTACTTCTTCGACACCTGACAAAAAAAGCCACTTCTTTGACAAGGAAAATATTCTTTCAAATCAAGTCATTTTGACATAACATGAGAAAGTATAGAGCAGTGAGAAGAGAAAGGCAGTAATTCCAAACATCAGTTAAATTTATGTTATCACTTTAAAGCCTTATATAAACATTTTTTTTTTAAAGATTTTATTTATTTATTTGAAAGAGAGAGAGAGAAAGAAAGCATGAGCACAAGATGGGGGAGGGGCAAAGGCAGGAGCAGACTCCTCGCTGAGCAGGGAGCCCCTTGTGGGGCTGGATCCTGGAACTCTAGGATCATGACCTGAGCTGAAAGCAGTTGCTTAACCCACTAAGCCACCCAGGCGCCCCAGCGTTTTTGATTATACCTTTAAATTCAGATGAATACAAAAGAGCCCTCTTTCAGCCTGCTGCAAATCTGTCCTAAGCTATATGACCCTGTTAGCAATGTACAAGATAATATACAATATTTAATTATAGCCACACTGTGAAAAATAGAAGATAATGAAGCAAAAATAGGAATGGAATTACTAATTATACTGCTCAGTGATAAGCTTTTTAACCTTTTAGAAACATCTCCATCATAAAGAGCAAGCAAGCACTTGGTTCAAATATGATCTCAAAAAGTTGTTTGTGTGAATGAATAAATAGAATGATCTTCTTGGGAAAAGAGATGGTACCACTCTGTATTACTCCTGTAATTACTCCTGCTCTGACTTCGTCAAGTTTCTTTTAAAGAAATTATGATAGAGATTGACTATTACTCTGGATTCTCAAGGTCTAATTATATAATTTTGCCAACGTATCAGAACAGAAGAAAAGCAATCTAATCCCGAAGTAAAAGGAAGTTGATTATTTTAGTCAGTTTGAAGAGCTATAACAAAAAAACCATAGACTGGGTAGCTTCAACAACAGACATTTGTATCTATGATACCAGAGGCTAGGAAGTCCAAGATCAAGGCACCAGCAGGTCCAATGTCCTAAGAGAGTCTGCTTCTGGCTTATAGATTGCCATGTCCACACTGGGCCTACAGAGTGATCTCTAGTCTCTTTCTCTTCTTCGAAAGTCCTTAGTCCCATCATGAGGGCTCCACCCTCGTGACATCATTTAAACCTAACCACCTCCCCCATGCTCCATCTCCAAACACAATCATATTGAGGGTTAAGGTTTCAACATATGACTGGGGGGGAAGAGGTAGGGAGGGATAAACATGCCATCCATAACAATGGCCAGATGTAAAGGCAGTGAAATTCTCATTTTCCAGGCACCTGGGTGGCTCAGTTTGTTAAGCATCAGCATTCAGCTCTGGTCCTGTTCTTGGGGTCCTGGAATCTGCCTGCTTCTGGCTCCCTGCTCAGTGGGGAGTCTGTTTGTCCCTTTCCCTCTGCCTTTCTCCCCAGGACATGCTCACTCTTTCAAAAAAATAAGTAAAATCTTTTTTTAAAAAATTCTCATTTTCTTAGGACCACTCAATAATTTAGCAAAAATCTATTAAATTAACCTCTTTTGAAATGAGTCATTAAACCACAAATTTAATAACCTGTGAATTCTAGGGATTTAGACATGGCAAAGAACTTCATTTAGTAATGGCAATATTAAAAATTGCATTTGTTTAGTCGTTTACAGGGTGAGAATTTCACATCACCCCTAAACTAGATCTTAGAAACATTATCACTGGATATTGGTCTGGCTACCTTTCACCCCAGTGAAAATATATCCCATGAGATAATTTAATCTTTATTGAGTAAAGTTTGTACAAAAATGTACTTGGAAAGCTCTTCAATGTAAAAAAAAAAAATCTTACAAAAAAGACGTTATTGCTAACTAGACTTGAAAGAACTAGTGAATCATTCACTGGAAAACCTCATTCGAACAGGAAGTATAACACCATTTGGATATTACCTTTTTCATTTAAATGCAGGAATTAATTGTAAAGTGAATCTCACTCATTCCCATTAAGTACTAAAGAAGTGTGGTGTGATGCAGTTTACTGATACTTAAGACAACCAAAGCACAATTTTCACACCTCATTGCTACACATAAATGAGAGGTAAAATGAAACCTAAGACATATAATAGGAGCCTTTTAGGCTCTTTGATCACTCATTATGTGGATTTTTCCCCTACAGTATCACATTAGCTTCCCTGCTTTATACACCAGAACGAAACATGATTCAGATCTGATGTAAATGTTGCAGGTATTATTAGAATCCTGTAAACTCTTTTAGCTCAAGTGATTGAAATAGAACCTAACTTTTCATTTGTACGATCTTTACCAAGTCATATTTCCCCACCCAGACTTTTATTTCTCTTTAATGTTAATGGAACCAATGTATATATAATTACAGGGTAATTTGGGTATTTGATTAATATGTCTATTTATTACACTTATAAGAAACAAAAGCTCAACTTTTTCTATCTTGAATTTAAAAAAATGAATGAAAGAAATATGTGGTCAGGACCTGTTTTCTTACACCTATCCGTGTAGATATATAAATGTCTGATTATATAAATTCTATTTTGTGCTAAGAAATAAAAATTATCTGCATAATTTGGTAAGATGATTTAGTATAAATTCAGTCTTTAAAAACATCCTTATAACACGCTGACATTAATATGAAGTGTCTCTGAACCAACTACAAACGTTATAGACAATCATTATATTCAGAGTATTGTAGTCATTAGAGCATGTGCTATGCCCATATGTAAAACAAATGTGAGATCCTAGTTCCTCGCTCAACCATATGTGTAGTGTTCAACAATTTGCTAAGCTCAGTTTCCTTGTGTAAAATGGAAATAGTACTAGTAACTATCTCATAGATTTGTGGAATTAGATGGCGTGAAGCGATCAAAGTATTTAGATGAGTGCCTGACATATAATGGGAGCTTTCTTTTCAGTATTTTCATTTAAATATACAGTCATACTATGTAGATAACAGATCCCAAATTATAGTAGTTTAATCTGTTTCCTTAAAAAAAAACCTGAATAAATGGAACCATGAATGAACTAAAGTATCCTAATATGGCTATTAGGGAAAAAACTAAATAAACAGATGTCTGTTCCTGATACATTAACTCATATTGTTGCATCTAGCATGTTCTAATATTCATATGTCCAGCTTGAACTGGGACAATAATGATGATGATAATAATAATACTGGAGACTAATTGTCAAATAACTTAAACTTAGTTGCAACTGTTATGCTTCATTAATTTTTACATTAGAATTGTTCACTAAAGTGTAAATATTTTTCTAAATTTTCTTAAAATATATTTGTAGCATAGACTAGTTAATATTAATGATGAAAAAGTGAAAATGGGGAAAGTCCATGAATATAAATTCTGTACTCTTCCACAACAGCTCAAGGATTCCTGAGTTTCTGGTACGTGTTCCTAACTCCATATCCACAACCCCACTTCAAACATTGCTTCTTGAGCTCCTTTGAATTTGCTACTGCAGCTTTTGTCTTAAAGGAGATTAACAAATTTTGAAAATCATTAGCACTAACAGAAAATCCTTCTGTGTATTGCCTCATAAAGAGAAAGGATGGGAGAACATTCACATGAGAAAGAATTAGGAAATAAATTTAGATATTTGTTTATTCATAGATGTTTTTTATTTACTATAACCAAATGCTAAAATAAAGATGTCAGACAAGCCACATTCCAAAGTAAGTTATATGGTAAGACACAAAAAACTCTAAGAGAAGGTAAACTAGATGTTAAATAACCACAGAAATGCCTCACTCCCAAAGAGTATGAAAGGATGAGGAGAACGGAGGTTGAGATATTATTTTTAAAGAATAATTCTTTTTTAAAAAAATATTTATTTTTGAGAGAGTAGGAGGAGGGGCAGAGAGAGAGGGAGAGAGAATCCTCAAACAGAGGACTCCTCCTTTTGGAGTCCAACCTCAGGACCCTGAGATCATGATCTGAGCTGAAACCAAGTCAGAAGCTTCACCAACTGAGCCACCTGGGTTGCCCTAAAGAATATTTCTTTAGCGAGAACTATGAGCCCAGGCTTCCAGGGGAAAAGGAAAGGGGGTGCTGCCTTCTATTTAGAATTCTTGAGAAAAGGGTTTTAACACAGCCACTTAGAGCAGTAGGTGTGGAGAGAGGTGGAACATTGCCCCAGGAATCTCAAGAACAAAAGGTTGGCTGAAGCAACTGTGGCATCAGACAAAAGGCCTGAGCATTATTCCATTCCCGGAGTCGGTTGAAGCAAAGATGCTGGAACATTTCTGTGAATCAGACACAGGCTACACAGGAAAAACAAAACAAAACAAAACAAAACAAAACAGCACAGTGTTGTTTTGTATTCTGTGCAAAAGGCCTCCGAGAAAGGTAAGGGGGTCGAGTAAGGTAAAAGGTGGAAGATCACTTCCACCTGAATGTGGATGAAGCTCAGCCAAGAGACAGATTCATCTGCCAGGAGGAACCACAGGGCACCACCAGCACAGGCTGCCTCCAAAGAAACCATGAAAGGACCCAAAATATGTCAGCTTTAAAATCCTGCCACATTTCAGAGAGCATAAGACAATTTCTTCCTTTTCTTACTCTGAACTTTGAAGGATCAGAAAGCATGGATAACAATAGAGTGGACAGAAAATTAGAAGTTAACAAAAAGCCAGTTTCCTTATAGAATTACAGGAGAAAATGAAATGAGCCTTTGCTCAGAAAAACAACTTGTAAAAGTGAAGGTGAGAACAATGAGGGAAAGACTTTATGGCAAAGGAAACACCCAGTTGCAATATGGATGCTAAGAGGACTCTCATGTAAGAAGGAGGCAGCTTGGCAGAACGGAAGGTCGTATGAGAGGAAGAATGAAAAATGTCTGATGTACGTGAGAGCACCTTTCATGGATTAGGGTGAGTAGAAGTAATTTTAAACTGGAAAACGCATTCTTTTCCCCCATTGGAATATCTATAATAGATATTCTGGATGTTTTGAAAACCCTGATAAAAATTTAAACAACTATTTCTGTCTCCACAACTTCTTTTCAGCATGGCCTTGAATAAGTTACTCAATTTGTCTATTCTCATTTCCATATGCATTAAAAAAAATATTCGCCCCAGAAATGTTTTGATGGAAGATCATTTTCTAAGTGGCTGACAATGTAATAGTCTTTGAAAGAATAAATGTCCTTGTTCAAATAAATAAATTTCAATATAGATTATTTAGATAGATATTTATACATGTGTACTAAAAATTATATACTTATCTGATTAAACTGTGTGTGTGCCATCCTGTACATTCAAAATGAGTAATTTGGTTATTGGAGGTATCTTAATTCTCTTAAAGAAGTATTTTGGAGAGGGG